>JALHAQ010000019.1:2400000-3128627 GCA_023838395.1 Holcopasites calliopsidis | reverse complement strand
CCGATAGCCCGGGAGACCCAATACCCCGATAGCCCGGGAGACCCAATACCCCGATAGCCCGGGAGACCCAATACCCCGATAGCCCGGGAGACCCAATACCCCGATAGCCCGGGAGACCCAATACCCCGATAGCCCGGGAGACCCAATACCCCAATAGCCCGGGACCCAATAGCCTGGGACCCAATACCCCAATAGCCCGCGCACCCGATGCACCAGGATCCAATGCCCGAGCACCCGATGCACCAGGACCCAAATGCCCGAGCACCCGATGCACCAGGACCCAAATGCTCGAGCACCCGATGCACCAGGATCCAATGCCCGAGCACCCGATGCACCAGGACCCAAATGCCCGACCACCCGATGCACCAGGACCCAATTCCCAATATTCTATACCCAATACTTCCTACCTCATATCCAATACGCAACATACAACTGTACCTTAACCATATCAACATTTTTCCTACTAAAATCTGCATCCACTTTGAACTACGAAATCCTATTTAGCATTGCGTCCGGAAGTGCACGTCGTACGCAGGTGCCCTTGCTTAACATCAACGAGCGTTTAATTCTTTTTTTTTTTTCCTCTGGCCAGACAAGTTCTGTGGATCCAACCGTCCTAATTAATAATCCTCCGTTCAGATCGAAATATAATTGCTCCACGTTTCTCACGCTGTCTTCCAGAAAGAGCGAAAAATCCCGTGGAAGATATACATCTTGCGAAATAAAGGGGAGAATTGATGACCCGAGCGTGGCAGGGGTGAGCTTGAAAGAGCGTCGTCGCACGGGGTCAAGGGAAGTTCGATTAAACGTTGAACCCAGATGCAAACGGCGCGGCTATAACTTGCTCGTTTCGCTTCCGGTTAAGCAGCACAAACACATCGGTCGTTGTTTAACAGGAAAATGGAATGGGACGCTTGCCGCGCCGAGAAACCAGACGAAACTGTTTCAACCTCTGTATGTATAAATTGGGGGGAAAGGGGGGGACGATTCCTGTGTAAGCAAATAAAATGGGTTCTGCTATAGGACAGGTGATATACATAGCTCAGTTTCAGGGGCAGTAGTATGGGTCACGTTATGGCAAGACAATCGAGGCATTCCGCGTGAAGTCACGTATGACAGAAATACTGAATTATTCCAATTTCTTAATACTTGAAAAATACTTTTTGTATTTATCGTTTCGAAACTTTTAACACTTTCACTCAACGAAATCCCTTATTTTTCTTCGCTATTATTCGCCCCTTGAACGACTTACTAAAGTCTTCAACTTCGCTAAAACTAAAGTAAGCAAATAAAAAAGAAAAAAGAAAGATTGAAATAAGATGTCGAGTGTCTAAGTTCAAATCTACATGGATTTCTAAGGGATTAACAAGTGGCATGAGGGGTGGGTTGGGGGGGATCGAAGGAAACGCGGTCCAGTGTAACGTGATCCACGTGAAATTTCGTTGCCCACATTTCACTTACACGTAAGTGTTAGCCTGGCCGTTATCGGTTGGAAGTTTAACGGCTCGCGCAACGATTCCCGGTTTGCCTGAACGGCGCGAATTAACATACTCGATGCTCGCCCTTCTGTAACCCCCGGGTTTACCGTGTTTCAACCGCAGCCCCCGATGCTTCCATCGATCCCGCGCTAGCGAGAATTACGAACACCGAAAACCCACGGATTTTCTGCACGCCTTGATCCCGGCGATTGGGCGCGTTACTTCCGGGTTACAATTCAATCAAACATGCCGATTTATCATCCAATAACATCTCGTAACAGTCCTGCTTAATTTTACTACAACATTCATTACGTTGAAAAGTTTTAAATGCAAACCTGAATTATTATATTTATTTGCATGGCCTTAAAAGACGAACCACCACATAATATTCTTTTTCTTTTCGATCAATTAGAGATTGAACTTTTATTGAAACACTTTCGATTTGCGGAATGCCTCCTCGTTTCCCCATTGATTCGCAACCTCGTCCCGCGCGGGATTAGCGAGGAAGGGAATGAATAATCGATGGGCAGAATCGAAATGACTGGCTCGCGTTTCGTGCGCGACTAACTAGTGCGATATACTGTATATACTAATATACCGATTAACTAGTGCGTGGAAAATTGGTTGCTTTAAGCTACGCTAATCCCAGGATTTTCTTTTCTTAATCTTGTTCCGTTAATCATTATTTTAGCGTCGATTACAATTTGCTCGAAATTAATAGATGGATTATTACTAATACATTTTTCCTCGTTCCAGAAGGAAGAGACGCATAAATCTGCTCAGAAGATATTGAATAGTAAAATAATCTTGTGAAATATTCTCTGAAAAATGTTGTCACTTTTGTAGAAATAAGTCTGGCAATGAAAGCGTATCGTAAAACACTCCGCGCGTCCTCGTACGTTACGATCCGGCGTTATATCGGCGCATCTCTGTCTCTGCGACGAGATATGAAAAATTTTTCGCCAGATTAGCTCTCGCGCGTCCCTTTGAAGCGGCGCGACGCTGTCTACGACGACGACGGCGTCCTCGGCTCGAAACGAATGCCACACAGGCTTCGCGGAAAGCCATAAAGCGAGAGGAACGTGTGTCCGGCTTTTGTCTCGCGGAATTATTCTGCTCCATTTAGATGCGCGTGGATCACGATCGCAATTAATGAAGCCACTTCTCCGTTTAAAACAATTGCTGTTAAATAAACAGTCGTGGAACTTGTTGGGGTTGCAGCTTCTTTTGGAGGGGGGGGGGGGGAGGGGGCGTGAAATACTTTTACCGTGGACAGGAAGAAGATTTATATGTTGAATGGGGAAAGCGGTATAAACGATGAAGATGGTAATTATCGAATAAAAAAGGGAGATTGAAGAAGAAACGTGTATCAGTAACTGGAAATACCCACGTCATCGCATCTCTGGGTTGAACGGAGTGTCCACTTGAGCCTGCGCTGCCATCCCGTTTTTCAACAACTCCCCCGCGTTTGCTTCAATACACGTTTCGAATCTGACACGAGTCTGTCCTCCTTCGTCGTTGAAGCCTGAACCCGGCGCGCGTAACTCGATTAATGCGACGTTAACGAACGCATTTTTCATCCGAGCACGTCACTCCACTCCGGGGAAACGTACTTGCGTAGCCGCGGGCCGGAAGTGGCGGTGCGCTCAGGAGTTTCCTTTTTTCTTCGACGATGGAAACGGGGGGGGATTCACGGTTAATTATTTGCCAAATCTTCAAATGATCAGAATTATTCTACATTTCTTCATTTTCTCCGTTTCTTCGTTTACTTAAAATTGCACCGACTCGATACCCATCGCTAGCTTCTTTATATCTACGCCGATATTAACATTCTTCTCTCCCATTTCATACCTTTTCATCCCTTCGAGGAGAAAGCGATTTTTCACTTTCCTCTCTCTGTGTGAAGAAAAGGTCGCGGCAGGTCATTGTTATTTCTCCTCTCGTTTTCCAGCTTAGAAAAAGGTTGCTCAAATAGGAACACCTGTGCATCTTCACGCCTCCTGTTTACGTTTTCTTCGCCTCTCTGTTCCGGGACGAATATTTTACCGTCAGGCGTGTCGCAAACAATTCCTTTCGTTATTTTCCCCCGGCGAGGAGAAGTTCGTGCTTAAATTACCTCCGGCAGGAACGGCCAGACCAGACGAGCCTTCGACGTTAAGATTAGACGCTCCCGTTGAGCGTAGCCAAAGAACATCGCGCTGCTTAAATAATTGCTAATTACACCGGAAGGATGGCATTGTGCCTCAGATTAATTATTTCTCTGCACTTGACGCTTCTCGTTTTCGCATTAATTGGCGAACTCTCGCAATTAGTTGGTAATATATAAATATGTACAGTTTATAGTTTGCATGAATATTATGCGAAAGATTTTTGCATTATTAAAGTAATATTGTTGGATGTTGTAGGAAATATTAATATACGTTGCCCTCGCAAAAGCACACGAAGTTTGAGATCTTGAACAAAATAATGCTTTCAGTATTGTGTTTGGAACAAAAATGAGACGCAATTTGCCTGGTTTGTTGAGAAACAATAAATGTGGTAAATAATGAATTCCGATTCAGTTCGAAAGGCTGATTACCTACGTTTTCGTCCCTCAATAAATCATTTCATCGCCATCATTTTTCTCCTGCTTTCGGTTTCGGCATAAACATTCCGATTAATGAATCACGCAAGAATTTATCCCCAGCTTCGATCCCCACCCTCATGAAATATTCCACCGTTGGTCGAGTGTACAAAGGGGCAATTTATTTTCTTCAGCATTCACTTAGCAAGTGGTTCCCGAGGCCTTGGGGCAACGCTGGGAAGACTCTCTTTCTAATGGAACTGCCCTGCTATTATCATCGAGCTATCTGCTACGAAATCTTTGCACCATTTTTTTCCTTCTCTCTTCCGCGTTCATCCGCCCGCGACTGTATTATCTTTGCATTTCCGGATAATAGGCCGCTCCCCCCCTCGCGATTCGAATCCGATGCGCGTAAGCTCTATTATCCCCGTGTTCCGTTTCAAGACGCTCCGCGAATATTTCCAGGCAGCGGTGCTCGAGCAATCTCGATAATTGGCTGAGATGCCGCTGCTTCTTTCTGCACAAGAGTAATACCGTCCAATGAGATTATGACATCGAACCAATTGTCCTGGCCGGCGTGTGTTAAAGATAAACTAACTGGGCCCGTGATTGGGCATTTGCACATTCGGAATGAATTGTCGCATGGAAATCAATTGCAGAAGAACAGTATTAAATGTATTCATTGGTATCGAGTTGCCGGATTGACTTCGTTAGGTGAAATCCTTTTTTTTAACTTCAATTTGGTAAATTGGTCAACTTCTGCTCGTGGTAAATTTCGAGGTAAATATAAAAATGATTTGGATATCGGCGGATGTTTAATTCGAATAGTAAGTTTTTTAGTGACATTAAGCAGTGGTTGGTATTTTTACCAATTGCCATAATGTAGCTCTGTGGATATTGAAAAAAAAACGTTAATTTTTTGGTAGGGAATTTTATAGCTTTTCCTAGTAACATTGAATGGGTTGGTACACGAGTCAGTGGTACCGTAATTATGGCACCGCCTGGGGACCAGGAGACACCTGGTCAAATAAAGTACCTGTTGTAACACAGCAGCGTCCTGTCGGAGCCTCGCAACACGCGTGGATCAATTTGCTCCCTCTGTAAAATACGTGCTCCGTGTAGCTAATGGCAAGGGAGGAATCGCAAAGGCGCAGTGCAAGCAGTAGTATCCATCATAGTGGCAACGAAGACGGAAATGGCAGTGATGGAAGCCTCATTAAGTAACCATAAAGGCACTGCAGCTACCATAATTACGTTAATCTTTACGCGAAACATAATTTCTTTTTTTACAAAAATGGCCCTAGAAGTGGTAATATAGTTAACAGCTAACAACAATTTAATATGATTGTGCAATTTTTTAAAATCATCAAATCATCGATTTTAATAATAAAAAAGGATGACTTAAAAAATGTTAATTTAATTGTGGATCGAAATAAGTCCCTAGAAAATGGTACCCGAGAATTTATAATCCAGTCTGGGCATTATTATTCCACTAGGGGAAAGCTTTGCTCCGTCAGAGACGTTAACCGGGTTTCATTGTATAATAAATTGACGGATCGATCGATAGCTTTATGGGTGCCATACGTCACCGTTTGGCACTGCTGGCCATTAGGGTATGATTGGCTAGGACACGAACTTCAGTGGGGGCGGCGTTACTCTTACGGGGATATTAATTTCAGACAATACGTGCTGTCCGTCGCGAACAGCTACCTAGGGAATTTTACGTTAACGCATTTTCACCCTATACTACAACGTACCGATAAAGAAAAGCACTATAAAAAAATCTGTTGTCCAGAAGATTTAGCCTATTTTCTAGCGTATTTACACTTAATAATGTGAATGTTTAGGATTATTCATATTCATTGTATAATTATACTGGGTGGCATTTCATAAAACAACCCCTTCTATGATAATGGTACGTAATCGCGCGAGGTCGTTTACTGAACAAATATGTCTGTTCCGAAACGTTGCGCAGCGACACAGGGAGCCAATTACTGATTTTACCAGTTGCTATTTCGAGATTCCTGTAAACAATTTTTAGTCTTTTTATTGCCAGATTCTTGCGATTTTTCAAACGCTTGCAACGCCCTTGATCCCGAATTTCATTTACATTTTAAATGATTAATTAATATTTGTATTTTAATATTTTTTGGTGTAAACATTTTTTAGATAAAGTAGCATTGTGGAATAATAATTGCGAGATTCATTTGTGATTGTTATGTTGCTTTCAGGGGAACAAGTGGGATAGACATTGACCTACGAAGACTGGACATAGATCAGTGCCCTCTGCCACCAGGATCCACTCAGTTGAACATTTTTGCGGCTAGTGATAAATGCAAGAAACGAACCACGGAGGTGAGCCAGCTTTTTTAAATTTCTCTTTAATGACAGTCCTTGACATTCGTTAATTATTACGTTTGCTCGCAGTGCGTCGCCATTCCAGGCTTGGGATTCCGTCGTGGGAGCTATCGATGCGTGTGCAAACGTGGATTTTACTATCCCGACACGAAGTCCCTTAACCGATACTATAATGGCACCGTTATTGAGGAAGAATATGAAAGACTGATGATGGTAAGTCTTCTACATTCATCCATTTCATAATATATTCTCAATTAAGCGAACTCGATTGATCTTTAAAACTGTGTTCGTTTCTAAAAAGTACGTTTCTTTTGAAATTGGGCTCAAGATAGTTAAAGTGTGGTCATTTTGAGAAGCTTCACTCGACATGGTGGCCATTTTGAGGAGTTAGGCTCAATTATTTTGTATAACTAGTCTTGATATAACGGCCATTTCGGTGAACTGACCCAATGTGGCGGCCTTACAGACAGAGGGCGCCACGCTTCAACCACACAAATTACGCTCGAGTCACTAAAATATCGAACAGTCCATTCTCCACCATCTATGCTTCATTCAGTTCACCAGAAAGCCAAAGCAGTTAGTTAGCTTGGTCTGACTCGGGGGATCCAAGGTGTTCCACGTGCAATATCGCGCCGAGATCAAAGAGTATTGCTGATCCTAGCGGCGTGATTGTACGTGATGTGTGACATTCGTTCGGGCGGCGAAATTGCCACTGGCTGGCTCGTAATTGCTGATAAACGACTGGAGAACACGCATTGGTACGAAAGGCGAGCATTGCGGCTCGTCCTTGGCTGTAACTAATATCCCCGTGACAGCGGGTGAAGGATTAACTTCTCCATGCACCGACAGCCAGAAATGCTAACTATAGTCTTGCCGAAGGGGGAACAGCGTGGGGCGCGGGCTTATTTTAATACGCTGCATGCGACGATAAACGCAATTGCCGCGGCAAATCTGAAGCACCCTTCCATCTGCTTGCCAACGAAATTAAAAAAAGGGGGAGCAATTTTCTTTCGTGGGGTCTCAACAGTTTGGGAAATTAACAGAGATTTAATTACTGGGGAATTTTTTCATTTCTCCCCGAGCGCGGCCATCAAATAATACTTTCACGATCATTGGCGAACAAGGTTCAACGTTCTCCATTTTTTCAACAAGTATTATTTCAGAATTCTCTTAACAGGTGCTCATTTTATATTTGTCGGATAACTTGAAATGGCCTTTACAAAGTGAAGCTTTGAGGCTGTTAAATATATTGTTGCTCGCGGTATGCGTATAGTTACTTTTACCGCGCATTCCCCTGCAGGATTGTTTCACGGATCTTTAAACACGGATTCCTTGCCGTTTTGTAACCATCATGGTCGATGTTTAAATGGCACGAAGGCAATTAAGGGGTCGCGCTTGCACACCGTGGAAACCAAATCACGCGAAGCTCGCGAATTATTTTATACTTTTGCGATGCACATGCGGCCTCGAATATTTCTCCATTAACTCGTCACGAACTCCGGTACCGGGTTGCCAACATGGCAAAAAATGACCCATTTATTAACGTGCTCTCTTGTACTGTAATTTTTACGATATTAATTCGAGAGAGAGAGAGAGAGAGAGAGAGAGAGAGATGTAGCAGTAACATTTATATATAGTAATTTTAATTTTTTTATTCAAAAATTGAAAATTCATTTTCCTCTGTAACAAATGCATCTACATTTTTCTCTAGATAATGAAATCTCTCTACTGCGGTGCATAGCAAGCGATCTACCAATAACTTTCGATAACCGTCAGAGGGTAAAAGCTGGATTTTTCGATTCGGGTAAAGGCGGATGAGAAATAGAATTTCGCTTTGGCTAAGGAAAAAAATGGATCCATCTATTCCTTATTCGATCCTAAGGGATTCCCGTCACTCGCAGACACGCGAGAGAATAATCCAGCAGGATTACGTTCCGGAGGAAACGTCTGATCAGTCTCCACTTATCGTTCACCCAGAAAGATTGATGCATTCCATGCCACCGATTCGGGACTCCTCTCGCGTTTTTGTCGTCGCTAACGCGATAAATCGTCGAATAGAAGAAACAGGGACCGTTCAGCTCAATGCCTGATAGGGCGTTATGTCATCGAGAGATCAAAAGACCGTCACTGAAATCAATGATATCTCTAGTGGGCATATTAACCTAGTGCCCCATAGCACTTGCAGAAAATTAGTTTCCCTGCTAAATCTATACATCATTCGTCCTGATAAATCAATGAACTTAACGGTCCTAGGGATTTTCTGCGGTCTTGCGTTACACGTGAGGCCATGGAGAGGCAATAATTTAATTATTTCTCCTTGACTATTTCATAAGAAAGTTATCTTTCCGCAAGAGAAAGTCCCCGGAAATTTCATGCTTAGCGACCTAGGGAATTATTGGAATGAATTGTTATTCAGTTAATTATTACAGCCTGTTGCCAGTCACCAGAGCGTTTCACGAAGAAAGGGAGACGGTTCTGGTTGTCGGATTGACCGCCATGGGCAGCAAGTTCGCGGATTAATAACGTTTCACTTGTACGCCAATAGGAAATCGTTTCGGTGCTCAGCGCAGGTGTTGTGCCCGTCAAATCGGACGCATAACTCCTGATGACAGCGTGGCTGCTGTCAATATCCATTTTCGCGCGAAAGAACGAGTCCATCGACGGACTATCAGCTCCGTCCTGGCAGACGCGTACGTACAGGGTGTTCGAGAAAAATAGCATCGATCGTGTATCAGGGAACAAAATAGATCCTCTCGTCGGCCACTGATGATTTATGGGGGATCACGAGGCGTTCCCCTGCGCAGGGAGAACGTAGATTTATGCAAAGCTCGATACGGACCCGAGATTGACGTTAATAGAGTCTGAACTTCCTAGGACAGGTTCCTAAGTAGTTGTGTTAGAAGTCATCTATCAGAGGCTGCCTTGCCTAGAACGTTCAATGGCGCTCGCGTGATATATTCTGTTGAAAGAGAAAAGAGCATTCGCGAGATTTTCATCTGCGCGCTTCTATTCGCAAAGCGAGGTCCGATCCACGTTTGCCCCTGCTATTTGAATTTAAATAGCCCATCTTTAGCGTATCCTGGCGACTCCGATGATAGTAATTTCCTTGGGAATTCGAGGTCGGGTGAGAAATCGTCTCCCTGGGACGGGGAAATGAACCACAACGACGCTGTGGTAAATGAAAAATCACTGAAATCCGAGGACCAGCTCCGGATGAGCCTTCTACTTATTATTACACCGCTCTATGCCAACAGTCTGTGCAGGGCGGAATATTTGTTACTCTGGCACGTTGCCACGAAACTTTGCACGTCCTCCATGCGAGGGGGGAAATGGTAATTTCGTAATTTTTCCCCCACTTTCGTTATGGTGCAGTAGATTAATTAAAATTTCAAGTACGGTTGTGAAGTACGTAATCTTTAGCACTTCTTAAACGCACATTCTTCTTGGGGGATGTAAATTCCCCGGATTAAATCCTCAGGGTTTCAGTGATACTATTTCTTCACAAAGATCGGAAGATCAAAAGCAGTCGCAAGTGGGATTCCCTGGCGTGGATACACAATAAAGAAGATCGCAAAGTCACAAATATCAGAAATATCACAGATACTGTCCAAATCACAATATGACAGTTTGCTCTAGGAAGTTTCTCACAATCACAAAATAAAATGTAGTCACAACTGGGATTCTCTGGCGTGGATACAAAATAAAGTAGACCGCAAAGTCACAAATACCACAAACATCATAAATACTACAAACGTCACAAATATTGTGCAGATCACAATGTGACATTTTGCTCTAAGGAATGTCTCAGTCACAAAATCAGAAGTAATCGCAACTGGGATTCCCTGGCGTGGATACACAATAAAAAGGATCACAAAGTCACAACTATCACAAACATCACAAATACTGGAAACTCTAGGAAATTTCTCACAATCACAAAATCAAAGGTAGACGCAACTAGGATTCCTTGACGGGGATACACAATAAAGTAGATCACAAATATTACAAACATCACAAATACTGTCCAAACCACAATATAAAACATTTTGCTCCAGGAAATGTCTCACAACCACGAAATCAAAAGCAGTCGCAACTGTTGTAATTCCCTAGAATTGGGTTGCACAATTAACTGGGTCGCGAGCCTCCGCAAAGAATTCTCCGATGATTTATTAGCAGTGTATCCGTCCGTTTTGAAAAGATTTGCAAGAACGATAGCACCCTCTCGAGACGACTGGCGTTTCCAGAGTTCTGTGTGACGCAACGCCCATTCGATGCGGCGGTTCAATTACCATTGCAACAGCGAGAACCCGATACGGGGACAATAATTCATCCCTTTCATTCTTTGCCCTGTAACCACGTGCACCTTCCGTCATCCGCCGGTGTTGTTTTCTTTTTTTTTTGTCCCAACGAAAAATAACTCCTGAACAATAAACGAAACAATATAAAGCCGCCGGTACGTTTCTGTTGCATTCTTCCAACAGCGGGACGTGTTGAACCAACGTCACTAGGGGCCGGGGGAGGGGGGGGGGGTTGTGTACACCTATGAAAAGAACAGCCTCCAATTGTCCTCTCCTTTGCCTGTTAATGTCTCCTGACGTTACTCGTGTTTGCGATTCATCCTCTCCACGGTTTTTTTTCTCTCTTTACCGAGGGATTGATATGTTGGCATTTTAGGCATGACCTTTGTCAACTCACTTGCCATCCTTTTGTTCCTTCACAATGGTCTCGCTGCAGCCTCTCCCTGGTTTTCTCTGCCCCTCCCGAGGGAGCTTGCCTGTTTTTTTTTTGTTTCGGTAGGGACAATATCGTTTGGAAGCAGTATCACTATGTCGAGGAGTTCTTGCAGGCTTTTACTCTTGTCAGACGTGTGCTGCCTTGTACCAGGTACCGGATGAGCTGTCTCTGTATTTCGGTGATTAATTCTGTAACCTTTCCTTTGAGAATTAAATGCTCGTCCAATACCTCGCCCCCCCCCTCTCTCTCTCTCTATGGCTGGATACCCTATGAATCACTCTGTCAAGAATACCTTCTCTTCCCCTGCCCCCTCGGCACCCTGCGGTCCTCCCTTCATATAACTGATGGGAGCGTCTTGGAAAGTAGGGAAACAGCGATGAGCAGTACTCCTGTAGATTCCCCGGGCTGACGGGGATTACGGGCTTGGAAGATACTGCGGCTGAATCGAGAAACAGGGCTGACAGGAATCGAACTGTGAGCGCCCGGGTCGTCCAGATGATCGCCGATATATCGCAGGCTCAGTGTCCGTCACCGATGATAGGCGTGTCACTTCTGATTACACCAGACATTACCAACGAAGTTGAACGCGAACCGGCGCGTACGCTAAGCTCGGGCTGATGGGTTTCCGATTAGAATCTGCTTGCCAACGATGACAGGCTCTATAGAAACACCCTTTCCCCTGGATCGGCGACGCTATCCGATGGGGAATGGCCGATCTCGCGTGTACCTCCGTCTTTTGGCCACTGCAGCCAGTTACTAAATGGAATGGTTTTTAACAATTGCTGTACTGGTTGATACACTAGCCTGGCTACAGTTGAACGCCTACACAAGCTTAGGGGACAGATGGAGGCAGAGTGATCACGGTCATTAAATGATCATCAAATAATAATAATGTAAATGTTCGTGAAATAATTTCTTTTGGAGTTAGCTTGGTTTTCATCTTTTCTGTTATCGCCCCTTAACGCGAATACATAAACCACCATTAAATAGCCCATTTAAGCTCTTCATTTGAAGAATAGCCAGAACCATGCCTCTAACGTTTCTTACGGAAACAACGCACAATTAGAATGATCATATGATTATTGCCATGCAGGATGAGTCAGTCGGGTAACGTCGCATTGGGATCGCGCAGAAATGCGCGGCAGTGGCGCGGATTATTCCATCGCTTCGCCTCGCGACAGATGTTGCGGCGTGGAAAGGCTGCGCCGATGATTGACCCATTTCACTAGCAAATGCGCGAAAGGTTGTAACTTCGTCGCGGTGCCCGCGCGCGCGCGCCCCATCAGGTCGGCGTGCGGTTTCCGCTTCCGTTCCGTCTGTTCGCACGCCTCCCCCCCCCCCCCCCCCCCATTACCAGGTGAAACGTGTTTACCGTTCTCCCGCGTTTCGGCGAGCGCAAAAATCGTCGCGCGCCGAATTTCCTCGCGGCTACAAAAAAAACAAAAAAAAAAAAGAAAGAAAGAAGAGAGCGAGTTTCAAAGGGATAATCGCGCGATCCTTGGGACGCAGTTATCCCCTCGAGGAAATCGGATTTCCAGCTCTCGACGACTTTCGAATAAACGGGCGAACAGCTATTTTCGACCCGTTTGCGGGGTGGGTCGGGGGGGGGGGGGGGGGGATCGTCGCCGGAATCGCGGTGGGAAAAAATTGATCTCCCTTCTTGATTGGAATGGGATGGTGTTCGTACAATAGTGCCAGCGATCCGTGTGGTATGTTGGGGCAGGGGGGGGGTGTATCGGAATATTCATGAGGGCGTACATTACTTTTTCTGCTGAACGAAACTTCGGATCGGGAATTAATGCGGGTACAAATACTTGGTCAACCTTGTGCAATACACGCTATTGTTTAAATTGGTGAGAAAAAATGCAATCTGGGAGTGTTTTCGAATTACATTTAATAATGAATCGAGGAACAATTATTATTATTTGCGCGACTCCGTTAAGGTATGATAATTTTTCACTGAAACTGATCAATAATCATTTTTAACTCGAAGGTTACTATCGTTGCAAGTTAAAGTATGTTTAGAAACCGCTGCGCTTAATTGAACTCGCCGGTTTTCTAAAACTGAAATATTTGTTCAGCGTGTTGTATCAGTCAACCGACGAAACAGCGTTTCTCGTTTCTCGGCACGAAGGAGAGCGCCGCCCGCGCGTCGTCGCAACAAATTACCGCGGCGTTCTGTTTCGCTTTCCGATTTAATCAGTTTGAAAATGAATTTTTAATTTAATTCATCGAACGTTCCGCGTAACTTCGATCGTGGAGCGAACTTCGTTCAGCTCTGCGAGTTGTTAATAAACCGATGCCCGACGAATTCGACGCTCTTCGCGAGCGAACAAAGATTTCATTTAAACAATGAAGAAGCCCAAGGGCCGCGCGCAATCATTGGGAATCAGAATGAACGTTTACGTCAAAGAATAATTAAATCGGGCTGTGGAAATTCAGTTTATTCCAATTGAGAATTCATAGTTATTATTACAGTATAATTATTGATGATAATAATTTGTTCATTGTTTAGTACGATTGTTTATTTATTATTTATTTAATGTTGTTGTTGTTGTTTATTATCTTTACATGCTATGATCGTTTATTAACATTCCTCTCCGCGTTATTATTATAAGTAGCGATTAATAAATACATTTATCGTACGTAACGATAATACGTTACAACAACAGTGGTAAATAAGTAATAGTAATAAACAATGAACAAATAAATTAGCAACTTATTTATTGTTCAGTATTATTATTTGTTTGTCATTTGTTTATTAACTCTAATTAATCACACATGGGTAGTTCTGTGTATGCTAATTGCGATAATAATAACAAGAAGAAGAAGAATAGTAATAGTAATAAATGATCATGTATAATGATAATTATAACAATAATGATAAATAATACTGAATAAGAAATAATTTATTAATTCATTTGTTCGTTGTTTGTTTATTGTTTGTTGTAATTTATTATCACTACATATCATAACGATTTGTTAACATTCCTCGTTATTATTATAAGTAGCAATTAATAAATACGTTTATCATATGCAATGACAATACGTTACAACAATAATAATAAATAAATAATAGCAAAAACAAACAATGAACAGATCAACAATTTATTTAGTGTTTAGTACTATTGTTGTAATTATCATTATACATGATCATTTATTAACATTATTCTTATCGTTATTGTTGTTATTATTATCGAAATTAGCATACACAGAACTACCTAAGTGTGATTAATTAGAGTAGGGTACAGTATTCTCTTACAAAGTGCTTTCAGCGAATTTCGAGCATCTCCGAGGGCTGTTTCTCGTGTGCACGCGAAATCAGGCTAAATTGTTTGCAATTACCTGTAATTGGCTTGATTAAGTTGTTGCGACGTCGCTATTGACTGCCAGAAACAAACATGGCGACTATTGAGAAACTGTTGCTGGCATAATTCTCCAAAACAAATTCGATTCTCTTTAAAGCACTAAGTGTATTTTCATACCCGCACGAAACTCGATAAACTTAAATTTCCAAATTGAAGAGAAATTGCTTTGCATTGCGTCGATGCATCAATTATGTCTTCTTCTTTTTGTTTAATTATCCACCCCTTTGCGATTAGAAGGGAAATTTTTTATCCAACTCCTGGCTGCTTTCCGATTGTTATATCATTAATAATTTCCATTTTCCGAGGGTAGCAATGAATGTTTAAATGTACCTACCAGCCCTCGATGCTGGTACATAGTGTTGCTCTACAGTATGATGAGAACAGGTGCATGGAGATGCATCGTACAAAGACACAATAATAGACGAGCACTGATAATTTCGATGGCAAGCTTAGGAAATGAAACAGCATCGCGTTAAGCAGCTATTCAACATTCGACTCGTCTGTTGGCCAGCGAAACATTATATACGGGCCTGATTAGCGATCGATACACAACGCTGCATCGCCAGTGTGCACTGCTCCCCAAATAGCAGATGCACCTACTGATCCCGCATACAGCTATCTTCTCCACCCTCATCCTCTTTCAAGGGGAAACTTCACCCCTCGACTTTCACTTAAAGTATACACATAAATAAGCCACTATTTCGTTATCATTGTTTCTTTTTAATTCCAGTGCATCGAGAAACATTTTTTCTATCGTAATAATTGTCAATTGTCGATCAATTATACCGATGAATGCTAGCGGAACGTGTATGAATAAATCATTAAGCGACAAGGAATTTACATTTTTAACAAATCCGGAAAACCGATTGCAACTACTTTGGTAACTTAAAGATATTCTGGAGACTCTTAATAATCCATGAAAATGATCAGGAACGATCAGGCAGGGAATGATTAAGGATGATAATACACCTGATTACGTATCCTTAGCTACTTAAGTAAATAAATACATGGAGTCGTACTTTCTGGAGATTTCGAAAAGTATCTTTCTGAAATAAACAAAAAGGATCATTCTTTTCTAATAGATGCACCGTGATAAATTGATTTAAAGGGAGCGAGCATGGTTTGGCTTAGTCAGTTGTCGCTAATACCTATCCCAAAAGCATAATGCCGATGCCTGTGATTTATGAGAACGATAAATCCATTGGAACTTAAGTCCCGATCGCGAATACAATTTACGGCAGCGTGATTTGTAGCTGCTTGGAGTTTACAAGGGAGGCTGTCTTACGTTTTCTGACCGCATATAGAGGGGAATTCGTTTCGCTGACGGACATTCGTTTTAACGGCACTGCTTTCGGCATGGACGTTAATGAACCGTCTGCTGGACTGGTTGAATTATGATCCCGGATCGGGACTGAAGATTTGTTCAGTAGGATAGGGACATAACGTGTGTCATACGCTACTGATTGAATGTTCCTAATTATTAAACACCGATTGCGTTTCCCAATTTCTTTTCCGGGTAAACATTTTATTCTGTTATGGTTTCATATTTACCATTTCAATAATCGCTCTTGATGCTGTCTGTTTTAGAAACTTACCGCAAAACAAAATAAAGTTACTTTATTTTCATAATCGCCGCACAAGCGATAGAAAATAAAATAAACCATTATTTAGTCATTTGCTCGTTTGATATAACAGTTGACCCAACTGTACAATCTAATGTAACGCTTCCTTCCACCGTCGTATTATCGTTCCCCGGTATCTTCGGAACGTGTGCACCGAATTATTCGTGTACAATTTTCCTCTAACCCCACCGCTTGCATTGTTAACACAGGGCGAGGAGAGCCAGTACGATGTGGACGGTGTATTCGAGTGTCTACCATGCGCGGAGGGTTGCGAATCCTGCGAGGACGATTCGCCCTGCGTCGTATCCTTGAATTGGCTGATGAGGACTGCCATTCTAATCCTGGAATGCTGTGTCATCGCCTGTTTGCCGGCTGTCGCCCTTTTCACTTGGAAATATGGAAATGTGAAGGTGAGTGGAGAACATTTCCATCCGCCGTAATAGCTTTTAGCCACGGCATCCGATTATGGCAGACGAATCCTTCCATTGTATTTATATTTAACCTCGCGAATGTGTATTTTCAGTTGTCGTCTTTGAAATGTTCGTTTTATATTTTAGTCTTTAAAGGCTAACGATTGGCTACCGGTGTATTGAGATATCAAGACTAGTCTAGATACTTTCATCCGAAGGAATCCCAACAACTTCTACTGCAAAAATCTAACCTAACCCAAGATCGCAGAAGGCAAAGCTAACATCACAGATGTTGTCTTTAGTCCAACTTAACAGGCTCTACGCTTAAAGTCCACTCCCCAAACCCTTTCATCCAAAGGAAGCCCAACACCTTTTACTCCAACCGCTTCGAACGGCAAAAGATCCCAAAGAACAGAGCCATCTAGCGTCGCAGATACAGCTCTTAATCAAACTTAACAGGCTCTTAAAGATTAGTCTGGTTCCCTTCATGTAAAGAGTGATCGATCACAGCTGACTTCACCCTCGAAATTAATTAACAGCGGGCCTCCCAGATACTAACCCTGATCACCCCACCGCTAGTTGGCCATTCTATCATCTGCATGCAGAATTACCCTTCCTATGACTGTCCCCTCGATGTTCCTTGACGTGTTATGCGACCAACTTACTTTCGTTTGAGTAGATTGGGCTTAATGATAGTTAAGAGACCATCTTAAGTCACTAGTCTAGGGCTTTTGCTGATTTCGTGTTTTCTGTGGGAAGTTATGAATGTAATACCTTCGAATCGTTTTCCATTGGGGAGCAAATCTTGACTGTGAGTAGTTTTGTGTATTGTTGAATAGCGGAAAGAAGTCAGTAGTCTAGGGACTTTTGCTGAATTCCAACTTTCTATGAGAAGTTATCACTGTAATACTTTCGAATCATTTTCCAGTGGAACGAATCTTGAATAGCAGTAGTTTTGTGCAGAATTGAACAGTGAAGAGAAATCAGTATAGAGACTTTCGCTGAATTCCAGTTTTCTGTGAGAAGTTGTCAGTGTAATACCTTCGAATCGCTTTCCATTGGAGAGCAAATCTTCACTGTGAGTAGTTTTGAGAAGGTTTCGAGTAGTATTTTCCATCGTGCGTTGCTGAGAAGTTCTCTGCTAGCGCCACCTAGCGTTACTCTCCCAATCCGGCATTATTTTCAGCGTACTTCTTCACATCGACGCACACTAGGTAATTTCTTGTCTCTTTACTAAGCAATTATCTTCTCTCGCTGCAAAGCACCAGTCTGTCCGTTGCTAGCAACTTTTGTCCCCTCGAAACGGGTCAACAGGATCCGAGATTCCAACTGATTTCCCTTCAGAGAAACTAGGGAAATCCAGCGTTGCGTGTCGGAATAATAGCCAGGTCAACAGAATCATCGGTCAATCCAGTACAAACTCCCCATCCAACCGGTTCTCCATTCTTGCGCCGATAATGGAAACTTTTCTGGCTAACGAATTGCTATCATAGTCCAATCGCTCGGCGTGATTAAAGAGAGAAAAGCGTCGCGCAGCAGCTGGCCGCGGCCGTCAACGAGCCAATCCCCCGTGCTATGCTTCAATCGGCCCCTGCGACATGATTGCACGTTTCGCGCTCTCGCATTTTTGGAAAATAACGCGTTCCCCGAGCGGAAATTGAAGGCAGGCAATGCTCGCCAGGCTTACAGAGACTGTTATTGTTTTTCGAGTGAGGATTCCACTGGATTTTCCTGGAATTACTTCGAATCAAACTCCTGGAATTAAAATGGTCGTGAGAGTGATCGGGAAATCGGAAAAAAAAAATCGTGATTTGGATGTTTGGTCAGTTTAGGTTGTATATGAAAGAAAATGGCTAGAAAATTCTAGCTATATTTTGTTGTACATAAAAATCCCTGGAAAAACTAGTTTTATGCTTGTAGCAATAAAAGTCCCTAGACAAGTTTAGTTACATTTTGTTGAAATGAAAATTCCTAGAAAATTCTCGATCTATTTTTAAATGCACAGCCGGCTTGTACAAATTGAAAAGCTTAAACCACTGCCAGTTGCGGTTTTCAGCGTACTTTTTCGCTACCGTTTTTGGTATACCGAGTCTAAACGGGTTGAAGGAGATGGCTTCTCTCAGTTACAGCGTCGATGCCTGGCTAGAACAGCCGGGGGTTAATAAATCCCCTTTAATTAACCGGAAATGGGCCGAAACCTGAGCTCCGAGGCACTTCCTGCGACTACCGCCGCGAGTTGTTACGGGAATTTATTACTAGAATCGCCCAAAGACAGACTTGTTTCCAGCGGCTTTGGAAGTTCCCTCGCCAGAGTAGACGCTGATAAGATTTCCGCGCGGATTATCAACCCCCCCGCCCCCGCCTCTTGCGAGCTTCAAACTATTCTAATTCCATCCGGGCCGACCAGTTTTATTAAACCGATTACCATCGCGCGAGGCAATATTTTTTTTTGTTTTGTTTAAACGTTAATTATGCTGTAAACATTTCATATTTTAAGTTTGCAAGTTTCAATATCGAATGTTTCGAATGTTCCAAATTCCCATTTTGAAGTTTAAAATTCTTTTTAACGAGAATTAACAATTCGATTAACACATGATAAATATTCCTGCAAAAATATTTTTCTCTCCGATCATTGAAATTCCTTACATATCTCAACAAACTTCTGATCGATAGAAAATGCCAGTGCACGAGGATCGCAGCGTTCGTTAATGCGATCGCATTCCAGTCATAATGTTCGAACGAATTTCTTTCTTTCTATCGTTCCGCAGGGGGTCGCGATGGTACGAAATATTCAGGGCCGTTTTTATTCCATCCTACAGGCCATGTTCGCCTTTTTATCGCGACGACCAGCGCGATATTTAATCGACAAAAAATTCGCCCCGAATCAATTTTTCATTTTTCAGGGAAGGGAAAAACCTAACCCGTTCCCAATTTAACCCCTTCACTTAAGGGTTGGTGTAAAGTTTGTTCTATATTTATTGCTAATTTTTTTATTCCACAGTGTTTTTACAGATTTAATTTTCAGACATTAGAAAATATTGCCTTTCTTTAAATTTTAGTGAAACACCCGGTATATTGTTATTTGAAAATAATTTTCTATGGAGGAATTTATTTCTTCCACTTCCAGTCATTTTGTAGATTAAGCAGTAACGATGACAATAACAGTAACAATGATTAAGTAAAATTAATGTTATTAATGTTAAATAACTTCGAGTTCTGCATTTTGAATTTATGCGCATGAATATTCTTTTTTAGTTCCTTTTTTAGGCAATGAATGTACTAATTTAAGAAAAATTATTTCACATTTGAAATAAATGTATGGTAATTGTATTATTAAACATTAAATAGCACTTGAAATATTAAAATGAATTAGGAACATTTAGTACTGCATTTTTTTTTCAAAAAGCAGGAATTCTTAGTTCCTAAGCAAGAATTTTTAGAAAGTAAAAATCTAAAACGTTAGAAAATTCTGTAAGAAAATGTAGGAGTTGAAAAGTATTTTCAAGAAGCTGGTGAATGTAGAAATATTTCTTAACAACTAGGCCATCAAAATTTAGTCGTTCACAAAATTAACTAACGTATTCGGTAATTACAAGCGAAAGTATCGCTTCATCGAAACGATATTATTTCGAATAAATTTGGATCACATGTGTAACGTTTGACAGCTTTACGAGTGCGCGAACGCAACAAGTTGCGGAATTCTGGCTCGAATCTAGCACACCTATGTGTGTGTTTGTGTGCGCGTCAGCTTGTCGAAGCGAAATGGTGTTATGCTGTGTGACGCGATTTTATTAAAATGATTTATAATGTAGATTTTGTATTACATAAGCGCAGCAGTTATTTTTATGTTATTAATTACTAGTAATTATTTTATTTTTTTAATGCATCACAATGAATCCAGGAAAGATTCAAATTAAATTTAAACATAATTCCATTATGAATTTATTTAAACAATTTAAGGGACTTATTCACAATTAGGGAATTTCCCTGGGCGAAAATCCTTAGATATAAAGCTATATTCAGCGGTATCAACTTCCTTTAAGTTACTTTCCAAATTGGAAGAAGAAAATCTCTAGAAAAATCAATTCCGTAAATAGTACTAGAAAAAATCGTTTCTCCAGATATTTCTCGAAAAAATAGTTTCTCTAGACATTCCTAGAAAAACAGTTCCTATAGACATTCCTATAAAAAATGGTTTCTCTAGACATTCCTACAAAAAATCGTTTCCATTAAATATTAGTAGAAAATCTCCAGATAAATCGTTGAATAATGCCGCCACGAGGCTCTGATACCCTGCGCTCACGTACAAATGCAAAATTGTCAAAGTGACACGTCATCCGAATAAACAGGCTGGCATAAAAATTGGCCGGAAGCCATGCGTGCCAGATAATATACGACAGTTTAGCATAGGAATGTTGCCAGCACTGCTTGTTCCTCGACGCTGTCCGCCGCCATGTTACGTTTTCTCGCTTCGCGATTCGCGCGCATCTACAGCGTGAAACCGGTTTCCTCTCGCTGAATCTAACTGGAATCCAGCCACGTGAAAATCCTCCGAACGGAAATTACTCGAGCAAACTTCCTCCGTCGACATTCACGCCGGCTAGATTGTGTTTACTTTCCGTTCCGCGGAGATGAACTTACCTTTGATGAACATTGGACTCTGTTAGAGAAGTTCGAGGTTAGGTGCGTAGGGCTTTGGAAAATGGCTATGGATTGTTATGGTGCCTTAATGTATAGGTTGATTGTTTGAATTTCTTTGTAGAGTATAGGGACTTCCATTGGTGTATTTAAATGTTGGTATCTTTATAACGGGACATGGGTAATAGATTTAGGAACCAGGATCTAGGGACTACGGGGAAATACTGTAATAATATCCCTAGTTTTGTCAAGGGTACTACAATAGGCTAGTATTTTTCTTCCAAAAATCCCTATACCAACATTCGTGAAAGTATTTACAGTTCCGTCACCGTGCCTCTCAATATTTGGCACAAAAGTCACCCAATCTCCCTTGAAATACTAGCTCGGAGACGAACAACCAAATTTCCCGTAACCATATTTAATCACCAGGCAAAAGAGGACACTACAATGTCCACAGTAATCACCCTAACGATGCAAATTCTATCTTGCATACAGGTACCTGGACGTAACCAACATTGATAACCCAATGGAATGCTAACAGAAATCCAGAGGCGGTCGTAACGTACGTTACAAAACAGCCTGACCTAAAATCCCCAGCAGGAACAATCCACTTCGTTCCCCTGTTGCAATGGCTTAAAGCTTCGACGAAAAATCTTGATGCGCTAATGGAACATCGTTCAGCTGACCGAATGTCCAACGGGTCGTCCCTTTTTTCCGCAGTACTCAGTCTGCCCGGCGTGGCTTTAATGAGTTTCTTTGACACGACTGTGCTGGCTGAGGGCTGGCCGCATTAGACAGGTTTACGGGCGCGCGCAACGTGCACGTCCACGTTTACGGGTGTCGTGTCGCATATAATTCGCATCCCTCTCCGTGCAGTAACTAGCCAGATGCGTCATCTCGGCCCTCGGATCGAGCTCCCCTGTGACACTAGATGACTTAACCCTTTGCGGGCCTAGCTCTGCTCTTCCTGTATCCAACAAAGGGCCAATTTAATGACACAACTGATTCCAGCTGGCCAGATTGACCCTGGCACCTGTGTTGGTAGGATGAAATACCATCGGTCTAGGGTTTTCTGTCTAGGGATTATTTGAATGGTTCCAATGGAAGGTTATTATCAATTCGAGGCGATTAAGCTACGCCAGCGAAGTACTCAATCGTACTCCTACATGTACACGCGAATTACTACAATTCCCACTGAACCACAGTGGAATATACAGTTCTTCCTACCGACTGGCTAACGTTCAAGAGTGGTCAGACGGTAGAACGGTCGCGCAATTAAACAGCAAGTTTAATGGACGCACCCTAAGCCGAAACTGACTCGTTCGACGATCAAAGAGGTAATGAGACCGCATATGTGACGTGTACGTGACCCATTAGCATAACAGGTCGCCATAGTTGTGACGGTTACTATCCTGGAAATGATTGCGCTGCGCCAGAATCATGACGTAGACCGTCGTACCACATTCAGCTGCGAATAGGAATGCGTGCGAAACAGCTCGGACTGTTCCATAGTGACACTTCATTGCCTGAGCAGTGTCATGTGAGGCTACTCGTGTGGCGTGCACTGTGTCTTCTTATATCCTCCACTATATGTATTAATATAACCATGTGCAAGTGAGAATTGTTTACGAGTAAACGTACTATACTCGTCGCTGCATTCAACTGGAAATGATTTGAGAATTGTTCACGCATCAACATGTTACACCCATCGCTGCATTAAACTGAAAACGATTTTCTTCGGAGCTAGTATAGTACAGATCAACAATTGGTCAGGCTTAATGTATTGGGCTGCAATTTATCGAAGTCTCTGGTATCCAAAAATTTCTCTGTGAATGGAAATGAAACGGGAACACTGAATTTTTGAAAGGCTTTGGGAAAGGTTTCAGTCGTAATTAGAAAACGATTGTTTCATAAAATGTTCTCAACAAGATGTCGCTACAATAATATATGCATCGCAATTGAGGGAAATAATTACTCCACGTTTTGCTAAAGTTGAGGATAAATGAAACTGAAATTAACGCAGCTCGTTGTCCGTTCTCGTACGGCGAGCCTAATTAGACGCGCTTAACCTAATCACGCGAGACAGCGGGGAAGAAGAATGCAGATCCACCTGGGGAACAGGGCAAAAACGTAATCCGCCCTCTGCCGGTGTTTGGCGTGCAGCCATCGCCCAGGAGACTTCGCTCCTCGCGCGTACGAAGAAAATTACTCTGCCAGCGGGGCGAGACTTTCTCCTGTCAGGATTACTTCCGTGGCTCGGCGGCCGACTCGTGCTCCGGTTAATTAATGTCGGTTACCTTCCGATAGGGACCAGGGAAGGGGTCCTGTCACGACGAAATAAAAAAAACACCTGCGATGCCCCGGACAGGTGTTGAGGATCGAAAGTTTCCCCCCGAAGCGATTCCGTGCTCGGCGCGAATCTGTGGCGCGTTGTGGTTCTTTGATTCCCTGCGAACTGTTTTTTTTTTTGCCTCGGCTAATGCCGTAATTTACTGGGGAACTTTGTGACCCGATGGAAAGTTAACTTGGTTCGTTCTTTTACGGTGGGAGGCGTTGAAAAAGTTCTGGGAAAATCGATGTAGTTGCAGGACGCTTGGGAATTAGTGATTTTGTTCTTAGTAGTTGGCGACACTGATTAATATCTAGGGAAATGTGGAGTGGCCAGTGGGTAGGGATCAGAGCGTTGCCAGAGATCATGAGCCTAAAGTGCGGTGCCTAGATTTATAAACGCGGTGCTTGAAGCACGTGTGAAAGGAGGATTACATGTCAGCCATATTGGTATGCAACACTAGGACTGGCATCCACCAAGCTATGCCAAATTTCAAGACTACCCTTGCATACTATAATTCTGTAAGTGTATTCTGAATTACACAGAACACACGCCACCTCAAATCTGAGACTTGCCGACAGAGTGCACGCCACCAATTTCGCGTACCAAGATGGCCAACTGCACTCCCCCCTATTCGTCTTTCGCTTCAAGCCGATAAAATCAGGACCGTCCTTCAGGTCCGCGACAGAAACGGATCTCTTGGCACGAAAAATGTTCTGCCCTTGTCTCGACAAGCTCTCGCCGAGGAGCATCAAGGGGGATTAACGTGAGTTAAGTGTGCCCATCGGAACAGGGTCCACTGCTGGAAAAGTGAGAAGAAGTGTGTCCTCCAGCGCGAGACAAGAAGGCGGAGGGAAAAAAAAAACAATTATTACCTTGCATCTTAACTGAGCAACTGTTCCCCCTGGACCTTGTCGCACGAATAACCGTAATCCCCCCCCCCCCTCCAACAGAACCATTTTACCCCGACCACCCTCCACCCGTTCAATAATTCCCCATGCGGCTTTATTCCACATATCCATTTTTATGACGCTTCTGGGGTGCTTTGTAGCTCGGGGAGTTGTAGAAATTCAAATTATTTGCTACTTATGGCCTGCCGTTCATGGTATTTTACTACGGAAAGCTGTTTTATCGAACTGAAGATTATTACGAGGGGAAAAAAGGAATGGATAAGAGGAGCTTGGGTGAAATAGGTATTTGATCTTTTGTATAATTATTATATAACACGGAGTGTTTCTCACAGAGAGGGAATTTCATTTGTCCCGAGAAATTAAAAATTTGCAATTGGAAACGTACAGAATTTATCATGTGGTATATATCTATCTGTTTCCGTTCTTTCGGGAAGACTTAATTCCCTGGTCTCGCTCGTAGCAATCGGGACGCAGAGAAGAATTAGCGTGTCTTATTCCGAGGTGTATGCTAATTTTACGACGAAGGGCTGTATCAGTTCCCATAAAATACAAGATTGCCCCCATTATGTGTTAGGGATGCCGGGAGATAAGAAAAAAATAAGTATTTCCAAGAGGATGATTCCAAGTTCGATGCAAATCACATACACCAAAGCATCCCATATCGTATATTTTATTCCCATTAAAAATAAACAGCCGTTACTAACCGCATGGGTAGTTAGCGTAATTGCAGAAACAAATGTTACCGTTTTACCAAAAAAAGCGGGGTTCCGCATTAGTCGAAACCGAGGACGAATGAGGAAAAAAAATAGTCCGCCATATTCCCCGATATCATTAGTTGAACAACAAGAAGCAGGGATTCGATAAGAAAAAGAAATAGAGAAAGCGCAGTGGAAAACGCTTTTCTCGCCCATGCTATAACGAAGTGGTGTTTCGCCAGACACGACGAGACCGCGGCGGAAAAGTGAGAACTGTAAGGAAAGGGGGGTCGACTGCGGAACTGGGGGCACGAAATCGCAGCAGTTGCATAGAAATTGAGAAATATCGCTCCACCATTTTCCATCACGCGAAACGAAAAATTAACCACCTCTTTCCACGAAAAAGAATTGTTCAAACACTTGTAGAAGAATATGGAACGCACTGTTTGATTAGTTTTAACCCACTCGAAATGACTAAAGGTACTTGAAAATTAATTAAAACATCGATGGGAAAAAGATTAAAACATTTCCAAAATTGAATGTTCAAAATGTTTTCGTTAATAGTAGTAACCGTAACAATTGTAATATTTTTTTTTTAAATTGCTATGAAACTTCAAACGCTCGTACAGGATATTTAGTATAATTAAGAAAGATACAAATAATAAATTAATGCAGTTTTAGGAAATCAATGGTAATGAAAGATAAAACTTGTGACAAACGGAAGGATAAACGTGTTTCAATTAATAGTAACAAGAATATCAATTATAATAAGCTCGCCAAATAACTTTGAATTTAAGGGGATGACTTGAAAAAGTGAGGCACCAATTTTTCCCGAATGAAAAACTGATTTCTTCGAGCACGCGAAAAAAAGCTCGACGAATTCTATGAAAATAGCTACATGTTATTAGGGGTGCTAGAGGGGCGGGGGTGGTACGCGCACCAGGAGTTATAAAATTGGAAGAAAAAGATGGGGGGGTGCGTGTTATCATTCATGAAACCACTTTGCCAGGAGCGGGCAGGTATGATTCAATCTGTATTACCGTGCTACCCTCCACCCTTATTTCCCCGGGGGTACGTTACAAAGGAAAAGCTTGTTCATGTCGGTATATCCTCTCAATAAACGCAACCACTTTATGCTCCTTAATGAACGCGGCCTTTTTGCGCCTACTTTTTCAATCCCGAAAGGATCACGCTCGTCAATACGTGCCCCGCTCCTATTGATACTGTTCCGCGGTGCTCGAATAATTCTCCATCGTACGGAGTCCAGAGATGTAACTGTTACTCACATTTACCGATCAGCCTTTTTGCTTTCACGATTTGGTCGAACCTCGCAAACTTTCTCGCGCATTCGACAAACTCTTATTATTAGCCTTCTTTTAATTTTCTGGAATTGTAATAGCGCATTTAATACCAACACTTCGCCTAGATTTTGTGGTGAACAAATTATGAGATTTCGTTTGGTCTGTGCGATCGCGAAAGGCTGCGTCGAGGATTCAGTAGTATTGATCCGCGTTTGATCAAAAGCCGACAGGCCGACAATAAGTTATGCACCGTGGCGAAAGCTTAGACGCCACTTAGAGCTGCTGTGAGCTGCATTTTTGTTCGGAAATCCCAATAGCGCTTTGCCGCGGACACTGTAAAACATTCTTCAATTTTATTTTAAAATAACTAATAAATGCCTTGTTCGAAGTTGGAAATTTCTCTCTCGCTTAATTTTTTTTTTTTTACTTGATAAAGGAGAACAGAGTTTTGCAATAATTCGAGAGAACTATTCGCGAAGTTAATATTCCCGTGGGGTGCTGCAAGGGGAACAGTTCACTACCCCTAAAAAACTATGTATTGCTAATTAAACCCCCCAAAAGGTACATTAGGCAGTATTATTAATGACACCGTAAACAATTGCAAAGTCCATTCGCATTTGAGTTCAACACCTGATTACATTAATTTACCCCACTGCTTGCTCTAAAATTAATTATCATAATTAAAAATCCGATTTTCGAGGGCTTGTAGTACAGGTAAATCTATGGCCGTCCTTACATATACCGGGTGTACTCAAATTAACAAACTTTCCAGCATCAAATAATATTTTTATCTCTTATAAATGAAACGGCACACATGCGAACACTCTTTCCCTCGCAAATTAGTCTCACAGAAAATTCTCCGGCGTTGAAAAAGTAACCAGAAAATTACCCGAAACGAATATCAGCAAATTTTTGTTCATCAGCAAATCCATCACGTCCCACGTTTCCCCGCGCAATTCCTCTGGATTTATTCCACACGGAGGAGGGGGGCATCTGGAATCTAAAAAGTCCCTAGGGAAAGGGTATAGCGCGGCGGAGAGGGGAGGGGGCTTGGAACCGCTTCGAAATTCACCGGGGCGCGCAGTATCGGAGGAACGATTTCCTTGTCGTCAATGAGCTTTTTTCCATTTCTCAGCGACCCGGAGTCCGCCGCCTCTCTTCCTCTCGACTGAAGAATCTCGGCCTGGATTCGCGTAACCCGTACGCGGATCCGGCCGCGATTTTTATTCAAGGTTATATATTTGCGACGAGCGCATCCTCTTTTTAGCAGCCTCTTCCCTTTCAGCGCCGAAGCTGGAGGACTGGAGACGGATAAATGCGAAAATCGTCAAACGGAACTCGGGCTCCCATTGAAGCTTTCTCACTACGATGCTCGCGTGTTCTTTTTTTTTTAAGTTTCCTCGGGAAAACACAACTGGCATTCCCCGCACCTTTTTGTAGTTTCTTTTTTTATCGCGCTTCAGAGCTTGCTTTTTTCCCGAACCGCCCGTGCTGACTGTGTGCACGCGCGAGCGCGAGAAATATTTTTGGCAGCTGCCGCTAGCTAGCAGAACGGACGCGCGAAGTGTTTCTCTCCGTGAATTATTAACTTTCACAGCGGCAGATAAATGTTTAGGGACCGTTTAATATTTATGCGAGTTTAGGGTTCAATCGAATTCCAGCGCACATTTGAATGACCAAAAACGAGTCAGCTAAAATTGATTTCATTTATATTAATAGGGAATTTAATTAATTTCCACTATATCAATAGGTCATTAATGGGGAATTCGATCGATTTCCCCTATATTAGCGGGGATTTTAATCGATTTCCCCTATATCAGCGGGGATTTTAATCTATTTTTCTCTATATCGATAGGGATTTTAATCGATTTCCCCTATGTCGATAGGGATTTGGGGCCGGTTGCCCCTAGATTAGTGTAGGGTTAGGTTACCATTATCAGACCGTTTTTAAAAATTCATAAGTATCATAAACGCGAGAAAAATCCGTGACATTCGTGCGAGATTTCACTCGAAAGGCAGATTTTTCAAACGGGAACGGGTCAGCAGCTTCGCGTTCGACGAAATTCCTCCGTCACGCTTCCGTGAAGTGCATAATGCACCTCCTGTCGACAGGCCGCACGGCCGTTTGTATGCACTTTCGTGGCACGGCACCCGGACGCATTTGCGCAACACGAAACAAAGTGCCGACGTTCCGTTCCTCCGAGGCAGCAAACACGCTGTTACTTCTCACGTCCACCACTTTTCTCCACCGGAACGATCTCCACGGTTCATAGATCGGGTGATTGGGGGAGGGTCGGGGGGGGGGGGGGGGAGAGGCGGTAAGGGGTCAAAAGATGGCTCCAAGACGAGTCTCTCCCGTCCTTCCAAGTCAGTTGGGAGACTCGTCTTCTTCCCCCGAGTGGCTCCGTGCTTTTCCATCGATTAATAACTCCAGGAACGATTGACTCTTCACATCCGATTGACGTTTCATGTTAACTTCCCCCTAATTAAAACGCTGAATGATTAAACATCACTCCGCCAAGGGCTCTGTTCGGCAGAATTTTGCAACCCTTCTTCCGAGCCTCGAGCGATCATCAATTCTACGAAAGAATGTATATTTTGTTCGCGCTGTTTTACGAACACAATTAAAAATCGCTTCCACTTAACACGATCGGTGACGCGATTCTCGTTCACTTATCGAGCCTTCATTGCATAAGAAAATACACAAAAGTTGAATACAATTTTTGAACGCGTTCCTTTACACTTTCTCGCGTGTTTCGAACCGTTTTATCCATCTCGCCACCCTCTCCCCCCCTTCGCCAAGAAAATGCAGAAATTTCAATCGTCTGAAATGTTTCACGGCTGTACTTCTCTTACGCCGTCCGACTAGTGACAGGCTCGTACTACTGCAGCTGACGTAAGTCCGTATTACGACGCGAAGCTAATTTCTTTCTCGCCGGTGGAAGTTGATTTCGGCTTCCTTGAAACGTTATCGACGTTGTCAAGCATGATATCGTATCTCGGAATATGACGAGGGTTGGTGGAGTTGGGGTAAGGAGGGGGGGGGGCGGATTTTACGGCCGGGAACAGGAGAAAGTAATACACCTTCCGACGATCGATGGAAACGCTTCGCAATATCAGTTTCTCGAATTCTCAGCGTTGTGGGAAGTCGTTTAAACGAACCTCCCCGGCTACCTGCAAATATTTCCACCAGCCTGGGTGGCAAATATTTAAATTCGACGGTGTATATTGCAGGGATTCCTCTAATTACCGCAAACCGGTTCGGTATTTAATAGCGTTTTACGGCTCGGAACGACCGCGTGTTTCATGCGTTTATTAAGAGGAGTATTTGCGAACGCAATTGTGCACGTTACGCGTATAAATAAATTCTGAATATTATGCGGGGAAGGGAGGCTAAAACATTCAAACGTTCTACTGCTCTATTTTGCGAATACTCGAAAAGTCTCACGATAATAATTTTCACTACCTTTTTTTGTTCATAATTATTAGCACTCTTTTTTTCTGAATAATTTTTCGTTTCTATCAGTTTCTTCAGCATTCATCATCTTTTTACAGACATTTTCCTACATTTTCGTCATGTGACGTGTTGCGTTAGTGCTTCTTTCCTGCCGCCCGCCCACAAAACAAGTGCTTTCTTTCTCTATGGAGATTTCCTTCGAGTGGCTCTTTCGAGGGCCCTCCTTTTCCCTATTCGAGTGTCCTCTCCTCTCGGTGGTATTTTCACAAAATATCTCGCTGTTTCTCGCGATCTTCAGTTTCATTAATGTATACTTCTAAGCCCACCCGCTTGCCGTCCCCTTGCTGATTAAATACGTCTCCACTGTTGGACCGGTGTATTTAAACGTTATTTAAACATTATACCTCGTTTGGCTACGTTTCGAGGACTAGGGACTTCCTCTCTGTGTTTTCCCTAGATTACATTTCGGGATCAAATTTGAGTGATGCAAATTCCAAGGTAAAGTTGAATTTTCAAAAACGCGTAAACCGAAAATTAATTTCCCCTAGATTGATAGGGAAATTAATTGGTATTCTCTAGATTGCTAGGGAAATTAATAGATTTACTCTAGATTAACGGGGAAATCAATCGATTGCCTCTAGAAATAATTATTCGCGAATCACAATTGAGTAATACATTAATACATAATGTAATTCTTGGTATTTACTATCAATAAACCAAATATATTCGCCGGCGACACTCCAGCCTAATTTTATCCGCGATATTTTACTTTTATGTTCCATTGTGGCAGCGACTTTCAAAGAATCCGAGTCACAAAATGCCCCTTCGTTCCTGACATTAAACTTCCTCGAAATTGTTGAACGGCGAATAAAAGCAGCAAAAGTGGAGAACCCTGTGCACAGGACAATATTAAGTACGAAACGAAAGTCGTTTTTCGATACGACTCGAGTGGGCGGAGCCGCAAAATCTTGTTGGATTAAGAATGAAAGCGTCCTTCTAACAGGGGTTCGAGAGGGTGGGAAGGGAACGCGTTCCCATTGCGCTTTAGAACTTCGGACTAAATATAGTTACAACTCATCGAACGCGATTCCTGGTGTCCCGATTTTCTATTTAACAAACTACCTTGAATTTCGATAATCTGTTCCTTTCGCATAAACTGTCACAGACTGAGATAAAGCGGTTTAGAGTAAGAGAAAATTCAAGGGAATAAATGAAAGATTTGTTACTTGCTTTATTAGTAAATCGCTTATTAATTACTTATTCTTCAGCTATGTGGACCATTATGGTTCGTTTAATCGTACAACGTGTTACTTGCTTAGCAAGTTTATAAAAATACGTGGGAGAAGCATGTAGGATGATTTTGTAGAAAGTCGCACTTCTAGGGACTTTTAATTTGGACCTAACCTTACTTATTCATTCATGAATATTTCTATATTGCATCTTAACAAGTTTCTTCTTAAAAATGATTAGTGCTTTATTCGAAATTATTACAATCATGATAACTTTGTTTACTGTGCAACTGATGATACTGGAATTGTTTCTAAGCCTCTTCCCAACTGAAATTTTATTCTGTAATTACTATGCATTCGTCTTTCTTGCTTTTATGCAACAAGAATGAATACTTGGAATGCGATTGTACGTTGCTTTTTCTTTATATTCGCCCATATGACAACTGTAAAAGAACACGTGGCCATCATCAAATATTCTGGTAATTTTTGCTGTTGCAGGTGGTAAGGGCCGCCAGCCCGGTGCTGTTGCGCGTCATTGTCCTCGGTGCATTTTTCATATATTGCACGGTAAGTGGCATATAATATTCGAAAAGTTTTACCACGACTTTGCTGCACCTCGTCCTACAGTTTTGCTCATTTTTCATCAAACGTTATTCCCCATAAAATTTGTTACGACCTCTGAATAGCTTCTACTAAGAAAGCCTTAAAAAAATATTTTCCCTTTCATGATATAAGAATACACGAGTTTGAAACTTTATGTCTCCCATAAATTATGGAAATAAATAATTCCATCGTGAAATATTTTCTATTATTATCAGAGGAGTAGGGTTGAATATTTTATTAAATTGAATGGTACAGAGTGCCACATTTTAGATACAAACAAATTTCTGTGGTAAACCAATTAATTTGAAAGGCACTTGATTAAAATAAATGAGACACCGTATTTCTTAAACAGTTCGTTGAACAAACAATTATGTCGTTGTATACAAGCTTTTTTCTTGTAACTGAGTACGTTTGCCTATTGTTCAAGAAAGAAACAATGTATCGACACGAGAGAACCAGTATAATGACAATTCTGGCGCAATTGAACGAAGAGAATGTAATCGCAAGTGGTGGCGCAGACGCAGCACGCTATTTCCCATACTTTCTACGAAAATTATTCTCTTGGAATGAGCAATTATCCACACGCGATGCACCGCTAAACGCGAAATGAATGTTTGCCTTCCAAAAAGGAGCACGAAAATTAAAGTCTTTTCTAGTAAAATACTTTCAAACCTTTAACTAGAATGTTAAGTTTTAGTAATATTTTAAATAGGGACATTTTGTTGTGGAACTTTGCTTACATTAGGTTTTGAGTCACTTAAGGACATTTCATGTTGTAGCAAATCTGGTTGGATGAATCTACGAACTTCTTTGAAATATTTTAAGGAACTTTATTATTTTTACAGAACGTTACGGTCCTTTTGGTAGAAAAGATTTTTCCCGACTGTCGCGGACGTTAGTTATGTTTAGTAATTTTTTGTCGCCGTTGGTAACATTATAATTACCGCCACAGCGTATCGCTTACTACGTTTAGTGATTTTCTTCAATTCTCTAGTAATTGTTTAACATTCTAGTGAAGTTAAAGTAAAGTAGACTGAAATATCTTTAATATTACTAACCAGATCTTTAAAATCATAGAATATACGAAAGAATTTTGATTAAAAGTAAGAATATTAAATGTCCAGTTTTATCCTAAAAAATCTATCTCTAGCAACCGCATACTCATTTGTATCGATAGCTAAGAGAATTGAATGCCTGATAAATTTTCCGTAGAGCAGTGAACGATAGAAAACCAACCGGATGTCGATTTCTGTGTTTCAGACAATAGTAATGTACCCCCGTCCAAACGTGATAACGTGCACGGTACGAGTTTGGCTGCGTGAGATTGGATTTTCCCTAACATACGGCGCGCTTATGCTGAAAACTTGGCGGTAAGTAAGAGCAACGTTATTGGAAGTCTAGCTTAACCTAGTGCCAAGCAAGGATGTCCCGTGCCACGATGTTTGTTTTGCAAATTAATGTCTCCTGCGAAGGCAAAAGGAGCCGCTGTTTTCGTGCGGAAATTTTCCCTAGGAATGTTGAATTGCATTGCATTGAATTCACTAGCAATTTCAGCATTAAATTTCCTAGGGATTCATGCATTAATTTCCCTAGGAATATACGCATTCATTTCCGTAGGAGTTTAATTTCCTCTTTCCCCAGATTAATTTGCTGTTACTTGAAAAATAATTTTCCACCCCTTCGAGCGAAAGAAACTGATTTACCATGAGACGAAACTCTTCGCACCTGCATAGTAACTTCTAAGAATAAACTGAGATCTCCCTTTCCCCGCGTGCGGATAGAAATTCCCCCTCGGTAAAGAAACGACGCTCGACGAATCCCACGCGTCGTTCCTCAGCTGCGGCCAACTTTCAGTACCTCCGCACAATATTTCCATAATCCGCCGATGATTTGTCAGGGCTCCAACATTTATTCCACGGACGAACGCTATCCACGTTTCGCCCCGGGGGTTATTAAAAGAAACAAAACAATCGTTTCCCACGACCCTAAGAGCATTATCCTGTCTCCCTTCTCGTTTCCCTCCCTCCTCGCGCTCCCGATAGATTTCCACTGATCAACCCGAGCGGCGACCGGGGGCGTGCAGAACGGGTGGGGACAACAGACTGTTGGAATGCGCACGAAGAGAGAGGGAGAGAGAGAGAGAGAGAAAAAATGGGGTCAGTACTTCCCGGACGATTGCCCGCTGGTCAACCAGCGTGTAACGTTATATCGCCTTTTTTCCCAAGACCCTTCTGCCACTAGATCTGCCATTTTCGAGCAGTTGCAGGATTTCCGACACTGCCAAGATTCCGGGACAAAGATTGCCCCGTGCTTTCATCCCCCATTCTCTTTTCGCCACCCTCGCGTCCGTCCTCTTCTGAACAGGGAGGAAAGTTCACCACACCCCCGCCCCTCACTCTTTTGAGTCGTCTCCCGAACCCGTAAACCAGCTGGACAGATGCCTCTCCCTATAAACGAACAAAGCTCGGTCAAGTGAGCGCGCCACCTCTCCTGTTCACGTATTCCCTGGCGAATATTTCATTTGCCACGATACACGGTGGGCAGAGCAATTTCTTTGAATGGCGCGTTTCGATTTCATCGGGAGAGAGTGCCCCTCCAGTACACGGTTTCTTAGGGGGTGCGAGCAATTTCTCTAACACGCGCGCAAGTATCCAAAATATCTTTTGGCCAGTGGAAAAATTCGTCCGGGGCCGCAGATATATATTCCGAGCGGCGGCACGAATTTTTCGGAACCGTAGAAACATTGCCTGCGTCGAAGCAAATTTTCCTTACTAATGAAAATGCTTCCAAAGCCATAAAAAGATTGTTCCAAGCCGTAAAACAATCGTTCCGGGCCATGAAAAAATTGTTCCAAGCCGTAAAAATGTTTGTCGAAGTTACGCAAATGTCTCGGGGATCGTAAAAAAAGAAGCTTTCGGCAGCCATAAAAATATTTGCCGGACGAAAGATATATTGTTCTGAATCGTGACGAGTTTTCCTGTGTCACGAAAGCTGATACAAATCATGGAAAATTTTCTGAAATTATTCGATGAGCTTTTGGCTCTGTTAAATGTACGATACACGCTGTTCCTTTGCCCTCCGCAGATTTGTGCAACGTTCAGCGAGTCTTCCTACTTTTCCCTTTCGAGGCTAAACTCAATTAAACAGACACGAACTTTCTGTTTAACTCGCTACACTTGGTCCACCGTTGAACTTTCTCTTTCTTCGGCTCCGCCTGGCATTGCGCTTTGCTCCGCGTTTCGGAATTCCAATGTTATCCGGCAAACTCGCGTCTTAATCGGCGTGTAACTTCGCTGGAAGTTTTAGATTATAACGAACGGAAGTCGATGCAGGGTTTACACTGTGCGAAACTCGCGGAACGTCTCCTGAGCAACGCATAATGCCGTACATGTTGCGTCCCTTGTTCCATTTGATCTGGCACTTAATAGAAAAAGTTGGCAAACGTAGTCCCTGTCGTGGAATTAATTAAAACTTGGATCGATGGGGCCGCGTCCCGGTAGAATGTTGAAGGTTCCCATGGCGGGAGATTAATTTATAATTCGAAACGGGGCCGCCCGACACCGGTTCGAATTTCGAAAGTTCTGGCCCGCGATGTTGAAACGAGATACTGATTAATCGCGACGATAATTCAATTTCCATGGAAACTTCCAGGGGGCACAACGATCCTAGGGAAAATTTTGTACGATGCTGACGTTGAGGCTGGACGGTTCGGTAAATTTATAATTTCGATACGCCAGCGGTTATTTTGTAAATCTCGATTGGATGGTGGCAGATTTGGCGAGACATTAATTTAACTCCACGGCGGCAAGGACGCAACAGAATGATAATTCGAGCGTTCAGTTTCGGGTAAGATTAGTCTCCAACTTGTTTTTGCCTCTTTGACGAAGCTGAAAGTGAGGAAAGTCCGCTGGTTGAATGCTGTTGCGAATGTTATTCGCCGTCGGCTCATAATTAGAGGTTCATTAATTCTCACCCGACTTCCCATCACGCATACTTTTCCTTTGGCGGGAAAATCTGTAGCCGCAAACTATCAGTTGATTAATTATACTAATTGCAATGGTTCGTAAAAGGACTTGTTTCATTTTAATATTCCGTGGACATCGTGCTTTTATATTCTGGCGTTAAAAGTCGACAAATAATGTAGAACAAATTTACCGAAAAATACTTGGTCTCAAACAGTAAGGACTTTAGGGGGATAGTCATCTAAGGAGAACAATTTAGGCAACCCCGTATAGGAATATAAACTAGGGACCCCGGTATTAGGATAATAACTGGGGATAAAAGCTTAAACAACCTTGTCTAGGGACACCGGTATAAGGATCGCATTTGGGGATAAAGGCTTAAGCAACCCTGTCTAGGGACACCGGTATAGGAATAATATTTGGGGATAAAGGCTTAGGCAACCCTGTGTAGGGATAAAATTTAGAGACCATAATCTAGGGTACGATTTTCCCCCAAAGACTGAAGTATTTCTCTTTTGCTTCTATCGTAAAAAGAAAATATTTCAGAAGTTTTAGGACGTACCTGAAGGACTCATCGGCTTTAACAGAGATATCTCACTTCGTTCTGAGCGCCTTCAAACTTCCGCTGGCGTCGTTAGAAACTCCATCGATCCTCCGAGAGGGTTCATGAACTAGCCATGCTTAATATCAAGGATACATTGATCTTGCCCGAAGGTCCGTGTATTCCCTACAGGGATGACCGAACTTTTCCACCTGGCCAACAACTTCCCGACCGAACTCCTTGATCGCCCGGAGTGCCGCTTCAAGTGGTCACGAGAACTGGGTCAGACCAGATGGTACACACATAATTGCAGGGACTCCATAAGTGAATGAACGATTCCAGAAACAAACGTGTGTGATTTCAATAACCCAAGAGTTTTCACTTCTGGGAACACTGATCTAGGTTTAAAATCGATTCTAGGGCCCCTAGAGACTGGAGGTACATCCCGGCGCTTTTCATAGGGGCCCTAGAACTCGCCCCCTGCCCTAGGGACCCCAAATATGAATGTCATTCCAAATGTCAGAGTAGATATTTAAATTAGAACATACACAAAAGGTACTATCCCACTTAAATTAAATCTTTGAGCCAATTCTTTCAGGTCGAAGAAATGAAAAGAATTTCCTAGGTCGGTTCTACCTTTTCACTGCCCTCGCTGGCGCGCTCCCTTTCCTGACGATGACCCAGCTTTTAGTAGAAACCTTGAAGGCCGAATTTCCCCAGAATTCAAAGGAAGACAGTCTTCACGTTTTACCTCTTTCTTTGGCTCAAAGAAACCAAAGGTCCATACCAAAGTTTGGGATGACTATAAGGAGCTTCTTGAGTTGTATTAAAGCCTTCCTGGCTCCGCTGCCCGAATTCAGCGCTTTGGTACGCCTGCTAATAGCCGTACTGCGTTACACGAACTGCCCAGAGCGATATAACCAAAGCCCGGTCGGTCCACTTGCGTAGTTCGCTTCTAAAATGGCTCCTTTCAATTCTGCTTCTGTATCGCCAGCCTTTATTGCCGACGAGTGTACTCCTGCTCCCGCAATAGATTTCGTTCCGCGAAACGGCGCGTCCTTTTGAACGCGCATCCCACGGCCAAAGAAACAACCAAACAACTGAATTTCCGGTCCTCTCGCAGGGAATCGCAGCAGCACATCCGTCCGACCGTTTCCCCCTTCGCCGTAATAATCCGTTCGCATTTGTAAATCGTAACTCTTGCAATCAACACGCTTGCAAAGTACAATTCTTGCCCGGAACACCGCCAGTGTCCTGGTAAAAAAAAAATGTCCTCGAAATCCCCGGATCCAAACCTGTTCAGTTTACTAAAACGCAGGCGAAGATTACCACTCTGGTTAAAAGTCCCTATAAAATCCCTAATTCCGAACAGACAACAGGGCACTCTAATCAATCGATGTTTCCTTGTTTTGATTACAGTATATCGGTGATATTCAGAGTGAAGTCAGCGAAAGCGGTGAAAATAACAGACGGCAGCCTGCTGAAACGGCTGGGCATCATCGTGATGATATTCAGCGTGTTCCTGAGCATCCGCACGCTGGTCGCGCCACCTGTGGTCATAGTGGGTCGAACAGCGGACGATCTAAAGGCTTATCTATGCCGGACCGACTGGTGGGATCACAGCTTCACCACACGTGAGTGCTTTAATCACCTGATGCACGATTTTCTTTTCACGACCTCCGGATAGGTTGGTACGCCTGTAGCATGCCGATTACTACCAACGTGATAGTAATCGAAATTACTGACGGATTTTTTTTAAATTATTTTAACACGAATAATTTAACTTGATTTTTTTTGCTAATCTATAATTTATTTTTACTCTGTCAATTATTATTATTATTATTATTATTCGTAGTAGAAAAGCCTCATACGTTTACTGAGCCAATTTAATAGACATTAGGGATGTTTCTAGGGAGTTTTCTTAGAAGATATTGCCTCGTTGTAGGCGGACAGAAAAGTTCACAGAGAAACGTGTACCATTCGATGGACTATACATTTACACGATCGTCGATAACCGTTCATCTGTACGTTTTTATCGAAGGCCTGTAGTAATGGAGATTTTTTTTCTGCGAATTCGTTCGATTTCATTGGATAAAGGTTAGGATGATCGAGTGGCTCACTTGCGGGAATAACGCCGGCATTTTAACAAACAGAAGCTTTCAGGTCTCTCTCCTTTGGCTGACGTCCAACGTATAATATTTCAAGTTTCAACATAGAACTTTTCTCCACCTTATTATTTCGGAATTAAAGTTCCAAAAATGCTGCTAATGATCTGTTGCAAATTTAATCTTTACTAATGTAAAAATATTCACACACATTTAATTCTATAATAATAATAATATACACAGTAGTATTAGTAATAAAAGGGACTTTAAGCAACAACCAACAGGTTGACGGAAGCTAATTACTAACATTTTACTTTAGTTTCCAAAAAAAAAATTGTGGGCCTGTAATATTTAGATTTTTCTGAGATAAAGTAATAATTTATAATCAGTTTTGTTGGATTAAATATTAAACGTGATAGAAACAGTATTTCTTGCACGTTAATTAAGGATTCCATAATTTCGGCAACTATTCGCATGTAAATGAACTTCATAAATTAATTCTGGCCAAAGCAGCAATTGTTTTGACGTTCCAAAATTGTCTGCCTAACATTATATTGAAAATATTAGTGTTGCGGCATTTAATACATTTTGTTATAACAATAGTGTACCACATTTCTAACCAATGTTATCGACTGAAATAGTTTAATCAACAAAATGGTATCGTTGACATATCTGCTTCAATCTTCCCCACATGATGAGCACTATTCTGGAAGGAATCGGGCAGGATTAACCCCAGAAGGTAGACGGTGCAATTACGTTATTCGGATAATACAGATTGGATCGAGTCGTATAATCGATCAGTCGTCGATAATTCTATAATTAAAAAGTTCTGAAGAAAAAAATTGTAGAAAAAATCTGTCTAATCTACTATTTCGAAATATTAAATAAATTTTGTGTAAAAAGATTGAAGAGCATGAAAATTTAATTTCTGTCTTATAAAGAATATAAGAAAGCTACGGTCGGTTGTCTGAGGTGAACAGTATTCACTAACTATTCCCTAGTCAAATCGTTCTCTAGAGTGTATCCTAATTTGTCACTAGATGCAGTCCTTAATTTCCCCTAGATTTTCGTCTTAAATGGTTTCCAACATGTTAAGAAATAAATTGTAATTTCCCCATATTCGGTATTGATTTTTCATGTCCGAACTGACAAATTTGAGAAGATCCATCTGTTCCTTTTATAGTTAAGTTGGCAATTGTTGAGCAGCTTTATTAATGGCTGCCAGTAGACCGTTATTGTCTCGGGGAAACGTCAGCTACTGGCGTGGAAAAACGCGGCCGGAGATGAAATGAAAAGGGAGGGACAGGCGTTGAATTCCGCTGAAGTGAACGTTTCGATGTAGTGATTGCTTCTGACGCGAAAGAGTACTCTCTGTAAAATCGCCGTCCATGCGGTAGAACAGGTATTTTTTTTTTCCTTTACCGCGGCTGCACTCTCTCATCCACGGTTTTGTTTATCCTCGTGTACCGGGTGTTTCAAAAGATCACGGGTTTTTGGTTTCGACTCTTTGCATCTTTCATATTGGACATAGCGTGTTGAAAAAAACAAAACACTATTTCCATAGTAATTTACTTTCTTTGACGACTGTATGGGCTTTCGACATTTCTTTGATGCCTTTTGAAACCGTAGGAGTTTTTTTACTCGACTTGATTTATTTCAATAATATATTTAATCTGTGCAATTTCATTTGTAATAAAATTAATGGTGAAAATTGAACTTCGAGAAAGTCTGACTTCAGTGGCAATAATATAATTGTTCTCCCCGCATTTTATTGAAAGATTGACGGTAATAAAATGAAGCTGAGCAGCGTTTTTAAATGACAACAGCTGATGACGTTTAATCGGTCGAGCTAATTGATGCGACGTTCATGGAATTTCCAGTCGGATTTTATGAGCAGAATGATTGATTCCTGTCGGGCAGTGAATTTCAATGTCGTCAGGGAATTTTCTGGGGAATTATTGGAATGCCACTCGCAGCTTCAGACGGCAATAGGCCGTAATATAATGAGGGAATTAATCGAAAGAACTACCTCCCTGTAAGTAGACGAAACGCATCATTCATTTACATAGAAAATAATGTAATTAATTATTAGTTGATTTAATAAGTAACTTATAAAACTAATTACACAATTATATAGTTATAATATATATAGTTGGATCACGGAATGGCATGTAAAAAAAAAAGCTGATGGAATTAAAGCAATGTTTTGCGCATGCATTTTTTATTAAAGTGAAGGGGTTAGGTTTCCAGCGACAGCCATTTTATATCGCAGTAGCCATTATTCGGTATTTCCCGAGAGTACAGCGCCTTTACAGACGCCAAACTCGACTTTCAATACTGTTATCCGATCAGCGAAGCCTCTTTCGGGGAACATCGATCTACATTTCGAAATTAAGATCCGCTATCTCTTCCACTCGAGGGCTGCATCTGAATGCGGGAAAGTTACGAGGTTGGAAAATACTAGAATACTTGCTTGAAAGCATGGCTAGATCAAGTTTAAAGATACAACTTTAAAAGGAAAAGTTGACAATTTGTTTAACGAAGTATTAAGAATTAAAAAGTAGCTTATGAATTTGTTCAACAATTTATAATAATCTCTCATACTGCTCCTCTGGATATTTATTCCAAAAAAGCTGTTCGACAACAAACTCACCGCTCCTATCCACCCTAAAAGCACAAATAAACAGAGCTCATGGGGGACTATTCATTACTGTATCCCCCAAGAAAAATATTTCCAAGAGAAAAGCACCCCGTAATAGCTATTAAGAATGGGACGTTCATCCCTCAAACTCTGGGGATGAAGAAATCATTCGAATCTCATTAATCCCCAATGAAAAACCTGCTCCTTTCCAGTTCGTTTGCTATTAATACATAGAACGGGCTTAATTAGGCGTCAGTGATATCGACGCGAGGGTGACTCTAAGGGGCTGAAAAATTCTGGGCAGAATAGATCACGAAATCGAGAGCGAAATCTAGTGACAAATTAGGTTATACTCTATAGAATAATCGAACTAGGGAATACTTGGTGAAAAATGTTACCCGTACGCAGGCTGGACGATGTAAAAGTCCAAATCCCTACATTTCTAGGGAGTTTAAAAACAAGTTTCTCTTTAGTGTTTCTGTGCAACACTTCATAAACTCCGTTTAATCTCACCTTCATAATTTTCACGGTGCAGATGGCTCTGTTTTTCCCGCTTTAGCGTAGTCATAAGTTGTCATGTTTGTTCGTTCCAGCATAACCCATTTTCCACGGACACATTATGGCGGGAGCTTCTCTGATGAGAAAAAACAACCCTTTGTAGCGCCGTTTCGCTCGCTGTTGCTTTCTGCGTCCACTAGTACATTCATGCTCTCCTTCCTCCCTTTGTTTTTAGGTCTAAACGCGCGTGCGATATGGTGTCTGAACTGATTGCGACGTACACGTTGACATTTAACGAGGATTACACTGTTTTCCTAGGGAATTTTTTGTATCATGTTGGTAAACTCTTTTAAAAACCCTAGAATGCGACATAGGATACGAGTTCCAGTATAAAATACGAGGGTATCAGTAAATTTTCGAGGTCTCCGATACGAGTTGAAATACAGTTATTTTATTTTCTGATACCCAAATTATTTTCGTTCCCCTTTCAAACACCTTGTACAAATCGCGAACCAGGGCACGTACAATTACTCTGCATTTTGTAAACTCGCAGCAAATTCGGTGCCGTGAGAAATATGTGTTCGCAAAAGCCGTGCAGATTTGTTCGAGTCGTAATATTTTTATTTGACAAAGAAATGTTTACCGTTCCGCGCCCTTTTTAATGGAACGGGTGGCCGGGTGAGATATAAATTGTTCGATAATAAATGGAGTCGCAGTTGCGGACGATTTTAAACAAATAGAGCCAAATGGAAAATCAGCGCCGTCTGTATCGTTTAAATATAACGGAGCACCGTTTATTTAACAATATCCAACTACCATTCATTCTGATTTTATGAAACGGCGATAGGTAAATTGCGTGGAACGTGACAGGAATTGATGTGTCCGTTGCGAAATTTACGTAGCAGTTCGATAAAATACTTTGTGGATTTCTTAAATTATTATGCTGTAATATTTATTATTGTATATCGCGTTAGAAATCGCTGTAGTGAATTGATTATGCTTTATAAATATTTACCTAGTGACATTTGTATTTAAGAAACAGTCTGGTCGTCGCAGAAATAATGCGAAGGAAATAATTTAGATAGTAATAAATGATAATGCCAGTGAATTACTAGGGAATTGAACGTTCAAGAAGAAGTTTCCCCCTATGTTCCAGTTGAGGTTATGTTCCTGATATGGGGAATCAGGCTGTGCATCGTAGTAAGAAAAACCCCATCGGAGTTCAATGAGAGCCGATTCATCTCCATGGCGATTTACAACGAATTTCTGCTGTCAGTTTTCCTCAACGTATCCATGTAAGTATTTCGAAACCAATAATAATAAATGAAATAATTCATCATCGTGTCATTGCGTTGAAGAAAAATTCTATAATAACAAATTTTGTATGAAAAGTTAGAGTTAGATCTCGAAGCCTTTCTAAGCAGAACAAACTTTACTATTTCCGTTATTAGAAATAATAAAAGGAAAAGAAATAAATCTTCGTTCGAAAATTATAACGTAATCAGCCAATTTATTACGAAAGGCTACAAGATATACTTAGAAACTTGTGCGGAGAGTTGAAAGTGGTTAGCTGAGAGCGTACCCAGAGGTCTTTCATAATTGTTAAGTCCAACAAACGATGACTGGTTTCTTTATTGGACGAAAAAAGGAACGATTCCATTAGGAATCTTTTAAGTCCCTAGGATCATTAGCTTCCAGGTATTGTTCGTAACTGACTCGTGCCAACCCTACAAATAAGAATTTCCTAAAGAGAAAAATCGTTTCCCCGACGTTTAGTAGAATTGGAAAAGTTGAAGTGCATAGAAGAATTTCAGTTTAAATTTAAAACCTGTTCTTCGCGTTTACCGGAGTATTACTGTAGAGTTTCGTATTCGCATGTCCCATACTTCGTGACACGCTGCAAGCGAAGTAATTTCCTATGCAACGCGTTAGTGGTGGGCTGTGTGAATGGGTAAACAAACACATCAGAAAATGTCGAATTTATAATATGTCGAACGGATCCACGAGATGGCTGCTGTAAACGTCAACGAATCGTTAATTTTAATAATGTATCCCGCAGCAGATACTCCGGCTGTGTTCGTCGCTAACTGGAGCAGAACACCGGAATCTATTATGTCTGGGCGCGACTGCACATATTCCTTGTAAATAATGTGACCAGAGGGGCCCTTTGCAAAAGGCATAGAATCAAGCAGACTATTTCATACGTGCCTAGGATTAAATTTCCCCTGGTTGAGCGGCTGTGCGCCTCGAGAAACGAAGCCATCTTGCTTTTAATACCGTGCTTCGGGCTTCCCCACTGTATAAAATATCACTATCTAGGGGAAATCTAGAATAAACGTAGCGGAAAGATAATGGATCTAACGTGTTCTAGTAATTTATAACTTTCATAGTGCCCCCTTCTACCTAGGTAAAATCCTAAATGTCACTAGATAGAAAAATTCTCATACAAGTCCTATAATGCCAAGTTTGATATTCCAAATGTAAACAGAAGTCACTGAATAATCCTAGTAGCCCAAATTAATGTAGATTTTAATTACTCTAGGGATGAAATACTATTTATCATCTGAGTCCCGCTGAAAAAGCCGATGGAAAAAAGATCTCATTAAATCATATTCTGACCGCAGAAGGGAGCACACTTCGATAATTAGAGTTCTTCTCCCGCGCGGTATTTAATTATTCGCATAATTATGACGAGGCGTGAGAAGTTGAAAGGCCGATCCAAAACAAGGTTCAAAGGGAACAAGGCGTTTAACGAACCGCGAGTCGTTCGAGAAATTCGTACGACTCGGCGGAAGATAAAGCGGAAAGTTGAACTCGGCTACTTCGACGGGGCAAACTCATATGGTCGGCGCAAAACTTTCAGACAACAACAAGGGCTATCCGCCGCCATATATTGCGGTACATAACTTGTTCGAAAGCAATAAACCAGCCTGGGCCCAGCTGGAAATTGCTTCCCGGCTATTAGCAGCACGGGATTGCAAATGGCGCGCCGCTATGTTGGGGATATTAAAAGAGCATTTTTTTAAAGTGTGCATGAGAGTTTCAGGAATTTGGATCTTTTTATGTTAATGGCGATTGACGTTCTGCAATTTTAGATGTACTATACTAAAATAAGCTTAAAAAGCAACGAATTCTATTCTGAATTAGTACATGCACTAGACGGAGGATAATTTCCCTAGAATGAACGGATCGGGGAATTCCCTTCGCTCGGAATATAAAATCCCTAGACGGCATCTTGTAATTTACATGTCCAACCAGATGTAGAAACCTATTAAATGTATGTAGACAAGAGTATGGATTGTTCGAAAACTGTTCCACCCTGACAACTCCCGCCTCTCCCTTCTATTCCCAGTTACCATTAGAGAAATGAATGCCTGACTGACTCCATTGTAACTAGACGTTAGAATCCGGCAACTGGTCAACACGACAAGAAACTAATCTGAAATCCTTACGCTATAGTCCCCGAGTTCCCTAATATTTAACCTACGCTTCGCAGGATTAAATTCCCTATAACATTCCACACTATCTCCATGTCTATAACCCAGTTACGGAAACTAAATTCCCTAACCAATACTTTGCGTCGGAAAACTGGACAACGTCATGATCTATCACCAAGGATTTATCTGCGTATCATAAGAAGAGACGACGTATCTCCCTAGCAACGAATGTTCTCACAATTCCAATCTTTCTGGTTGCAGGTTGTTCTTGCAGTCGCCGGCCAATCCGGATTTATTGTACGTGATATTCTTCTGTCACACCCAGCTCACGGTCACGCTACTGCTGTGCCTCATATTCGGCAGCAAGGTAAGATTCGATTCGGTTTCCGATAATATAAACACGTTTTACGTGGGCAATAACAAACGGCGGCGGTCGGTCGCGAATTCTAAAGCTTCGCGGCGAGCCATTGAAATTTATTTATATCACGGCGCGCGTATTTATCATCGGAAAGCGGCGGCTGGCACCGGGCACTGCCTACGAACAGCCGCGGTCTAATTTATTTCCAGCAACGGGGAGCGGGGCGAGAAATCGTAAAACTTAAACACGCTGTGTTTCGTCGGCTTTAAAATCTAACAGGGCGGAAACATAAAAATGAAATATTAAGAAAAAGAAAAAGGCTGTTTGTACTCCACTAAAATGCATTATCTCCAATAATTTTCGTTTCCCTCTGCCACTTAATATTCCCGGCCGTCGTTAATTCAATGGTTGAACGGGCTGGGGGCAAGACTATAACGAGTTATACAATAAGGAATCTAGGTCCAGGCAAATTCAATATTCATACGCCGTTTAGCGAACTTTCGGTTCAGAGTGTAACCCGTTCAGTGTCCCCTCGCGTATGCCCACAATGGTGGACGCCATTTTTTACTTGACCGGGGAACAATGTAGAATTTTTTACATGTTCCAACGTATATTCAATTATTAAGAATGAAGTTCCATTTCTGGTGTCTAGTAATATTTGATGAGATGGTAGGAACGTTGGCTCGCCGTCCAGCGGGCCCTAGTTAAAAATTTCCCCGAGCACCATCATTCAGATACCAAGATCGGACTCAGTGTACCAACGTAAAAAAAAGACTAAAATCCCTAGCCGGCTGAATGATCACTATCTCATCTCTGGGTGGCTGGGGATTCTCCTAAAAATCAATGCGCCAAGCACTGAAACTTGCCTGTTTAATATAGGCCTACGTGGTGTTCCGTAGCGGGGGCAAGGAAGACTCGAAACACTCCGTAACCACTGGGAAATTTCTGGGGAAAAGCAGCCGCCCAGCAGGCACCAGCAACCAGACCAACTCGATGTCCCTTCAGCAAGGAAACTTCACGGACGAGAGCGACGGAGCTACGGTAAGAACACTTCTATGTCACCCGTCCCCGAGCACCCACCACCCCAGCAGTCTTTTTTAGATTCCCATCGCGATTCGCCGAACTAGGGACAAAATATGGCCGTAAATGGCGCTTTCGCGTGATTTTGTACACGTGTCTGTACACCCATAGGGAGGTAACTTTTTTTCTGCAGTCATGCTCTGCGCAGCATAAATTCTCGCTGTGTGTATCTTGATCTGGTTACACTAATAACTCGCGGATACAGGAATAAGATTGTGCACATTCAGTGATAAAAAATATAGGGGATTTAATTGGCACGGATCACTTTGGGACATTTGATCTTGGTGGATTGCAACATTTATAGATTGCAACCGCGAGCGAATAATGATTAATTAACTAATGGATATGCAATATCGAAACGTGTCAGTCTTTCGTATTTGGGCAACGAGTATTTTCGTGATTACGCATTTAACAAGTTATCCATAATTCGAGCACCTCATACAATCTATTCGTCATTCATGATCCTTGTGTCGTTAATTCTGTTCATAATTGTGTGCAATCAACGCTCTGTAAATTACCCCGCCCCTTCATTAACATAGATCAACCTTTCGCCCACTGCTGTCAACACGAAATGTTGTGAGGATTGTAATGATACGGAACTAATTGCTGAAAAATAAAATGGCGGGGCATACAGCCTAGTCCAGGAAATTTAGGATTTGGGCGATTCTTAAAAGGATCAAGCTGGCAATTTACAGAATGGAAATAACTAGAAAAGTTATCTAGGGTTCTGAAAATCGAGAATTATCATCCCGTTTAAAGATCGAGCAAAAAAATGAAGAACATTTGAATGTCGTTCGTCCTTGTTAGAAGATCTCATGATCCAAAGCAGAGATCCATAAAACCGCTGCTCGCGGAGTCTCTCGTCTTGATTCCAAGATTCTGTTCTCCTTGGAACAAAGCAAAAGCCAACCGTGGAGCATTCGCAGTATCGCGCACAACGATCGCCATTAAAAATGATCGCTCACTTTCAGGGGTCTGGCAAAGAGCAGCCTTACGGGAAATCCGCTTAACAGGCAGATCTTCCTAATGAAGTTCCCAAGAGACGTTTAAGGAGACTAGGAAAGTTATACTAGTAAACCTATGCTGATACACTCTAAGCAAAGAGGAAGGATAGGACAAGGGACGACACTCCAGGCGAATCCTTTGTTGCTACTAGATGCCGTGTCCCTTTAAATTGGTAGTACAGACGCGCGGGATATTTGAAATAATTAAACTCAATGCGTTCCGGTGGTTTGAGTGAATTTCCCTTAACTATAAACGTGATGAGTAATAAGGTGTAGGTATTATTACTAGGGGTGTGCGCGTACCCGAGATTACAGGTTCGGATCGGAGTGTTTCGGATAATGTAAAGCGTTCGTACCATACGAATTCGGAAGAAGTAGATCGGTTCGCGCAGGCGCGTAGTGTACGAACTGGCAAAGCAGGAAACGCTCGCCCGCTTTGAAACATCCGTCCGCCTCGAAGCATTCGTCTGCTTCGAAACATTCCTATGGGCTGCTTGCACATCTCTAATTATTACTTATATCACACGAAAATAGAGTTACAGTAAGTTCACATTATTGTCTGGAATATTTATTCCATTAGCCGCCATAGAAGGCCCACGCGTAACCTTAAATTGTGCACGTTCTATTGGGCGGCATTTGTAACCTATGTAACCAATACTCGAGCTACAATGAAACCCGTATAAACCCTGTACAGAATCTGAACATAACCTGTACTTAATGTGTGCATAACTCGTACAAGCCCCCCATCAATAATTCATTACTGTTAATACACGCAAATTTATTACTACATGTACGCTCTATTGGGCGAAGCTTTGGCACCGTCAAGTTCCAAATGAAAATTTAATAGTTTTCCCAAAGCCGTGGCTTGTATAAATTCGCAGACACGAATCATTTATAAAGTTATAAGTCACATAACCTATACATTTTTCTGCGCTTCACTTGACTCCATTGACTCTAAATCGAGTCGAGTGCTCGGAGTGCGCGCGAACGATAGCTTGAAAGGGCGCTCGACGGAAAATCGCATTTGGCGGATAAATTCTGATTTCAAAGAAACACTCGATCCCAGGCCAGGTTGCATCAACCCCGACAAAAGGCCGTTCATGGCGGACAAATGTCCTCTGCGAGTGCTTTACGAAGATTGTGATCCCTACAAAAAAAAGAAACTAGAAATTGCCCTAGCCTAAAAGACACGGTCGATGAAAGGCAGTGGAGAGATGTTAGACTGCTTTGACATTTGACCACTGATTGTAGTATGTTGTTCGACACTATGGAGGGCGTATCGCCTCTGTTAAATATCATTCTTGTCGCGAGTTTCGCTGGCTTTATCGCAGGGTCGAGTATAGAGGGATCCGACACTCGTGAGCAAAAAGTGTTGCTAGAAAGCTTTAGTGACTGTTTAGTGGCAGAGTCTGCAGGATTGTTCAGTGCTTTCTAGGGGCATGGGATGTATAGAAGGCAACCCTGATAATATTTTTCAGTTGGTAACACAAATATTTCCCAATTGTTAACTGGTGAAATATGCGAAATTCAATTGGCACAGCTGGGTTTAGCCTGGGTGTTGTCGTTTCAGCGAATCGTTCGACGTGATATAAAAAGACCAGAGTGTCACGTATCAAGGACAGGAATGCATAACGCGATGGGTAAACATCACGCCTATCTGTTCGCACCAATGTGGACGCTTCAGTGGTTTCCGTTGGCTGAGGGTGCGCCTGGATAAAAGGTCCATTCAGCCTGCCTACCACTTGAGCCTCTATTAATTGCTGCTTTGCTTTCATAAGACCCTCTAATATCGCGTTATGGAGCTCTACAGGTCAGTGAGGATATTCGCCGTCTCAAATTGGTGCAAACACGGCACAGGCTCTGCTCTTAAAAACGGTAACAGACCCTCATTATATCAACCCGCTAAAAGCTTTCCAGCCCACGATACGTAGGGCTAAAAGCCTCGCTTTCTAAAATTTTTGATCAATTGTTTGTTCCTAACACGGGAATTATACTACCTTAGCTAACGATTATTCAACGTCGATCAATGCCTAACACGTGCACCGAAACATCCCAAATATCAGCCACACCATGCCGGCAAATACCGATTAATAGGCATCGAACCCTCGATCCCCACTGTACGGAAAGCCGATTAATAGACCAGTGTAGTGTGTTAATTATGCTATCGGCATTATAGAATCGGATTTGCCGCTGCTGTTGCGGCTTAACAGAGACCGATGGCCCTGGGGACATTTTGGCTTGTTAAAAAGTCACCAAAGCTGCCTTGCCGCGATCAGAGTTGGAGATTAGAATATCTTCTACACCATCGCGGGAAACATTCCAGTTTTAGATGAATTTATGGCATAATTGCACAAAAAATTCTCAGTTAATGATTGATAACGGTATCTAATTTCCCGGTTCAAGGGAATTTGTTGAAAGATTTGAAAGCCCTTTCAAGGGTGCCATGCGATTAACGTGGCACTCGCTTCAGAGCCCAGCGATTTCGGGCAAAGATAGAATTCTGTAACTACTGATTATCTTGCTTTCCACTTAGTGGCGCTCTAGTTTTTTACGTTCCGAGGTTGGCAACATGAGCACATCCCGTACTCGATTATCGTAGGTGGAACGTCATTGTAATGAATAGATAATATTTTTCACAATGGAATATATTTCACGCGTCGTGAGCGTGATAGCCAGCTGAATTGTAGGGACTTTTTACAAGATATTCCAGTTCGTATAATTCCTAGATCTCCAAACGTAAGTTCGCTACATTATATGTACAAACGTATCGTTTCTGAATTGTTGCAGGAGGAATTCCGTCGATTCATCACGCAACTGGAAGTGCTAAAGGAGAAAAATGTGCTTCTTGGTAACCACCATTTGGTGAACAAGTTGGCAGCAATGCAGGAGGCTGTGAACCGTGCCGAGACTCAAGTGTCCACGATCCAAGCGATCTCTTCGAGCCTGAGACTGAATGATGTGAATGGATCTACAACGATCGCCGAAACGAACGTCAGTGGATCATTTAAGAACAGTGCTGAGCAGAAGGGTGAGTCAGACTTGTATGACCAATTCAAATATTACCAAAATGGATTCCACCTTTATTGCTAGGGCGGTTTGAAAGCATTTTAACTCCTTAGCTTGGGCGATGTATAATCCCAGATGTGGATATAAAATATAATAATAAACGTCGCGCATAAGTTATCGAATCAACCTTACGGCGAAAAATACCTAGCATGGCCTGCATTACTGTTTCCTCCACTGCACCTTGAACAAGATTACATTTCTGTACAAACACCCTTTTACTCGGTACCCTTTTGCACTGTCTTACTCTAATTCCGTGTACAAATAAATCAGTAATCCAATTCAACCGTTGTTTTCCCCAAACGCCTTCTGCATGCGCGAAGCAAGTCCGGCCACGCGCGGAACAATCGAGGGCATTAAGTATCCTCTTCGTTCGAACTTCTCCCACCATTTCCGATTCATAAAGGAAACACCCCTAGCACCTTGCTACACATGTACTGCGCGAACCAGCTAGTGAATCGTGCGAAACAAGCGAACATGTGTTCAGGTGGAGAGACCAAGGAGGAGAAAAGAAGCCAGCCAAGCGTGGAGAAGAACGGGATCAAAGGTAGGGATCAAGAATCGTCCTCGAAGGAGACCGAGGTACTGGTTTCCGTCGAACCGAAGAAAATCACTAGGACCACCGATGTGGCAGTCTCCACTTCCGCCAGGCCCCCTACCGAGGATATAGGAACGGAAACGAAGCTGGATGAGAAAGAGGCAGAGATGAAGGAACGAGATAAGAACAAAAGTAAATCCGGCCATGCCAGGACGCACGCTATAGTTATCAACTTGGATGACAAAAGCAGGTTCTCGGAAGAAGTAACTGTGTAAAGATGGCCGCTGCATGGTTGAACTAAAGTCTTCTAGTTACTTTAACTGTTAAAGTTTTACGTACTGTGGTGCGTGACGAATTAGTGCGATTCGATTGGATGGAAGCCCTATTAATTGTGGATCTGGGGAATTTTTCGCATTCGCACTGTTGGTGGAACTGTACAGTGTTTCGTGACAGGATTCTGGAGCACGATTTCGTTCGCTCTTTTGATATTGGACCGTAGATCAAGAATCGAATAGCAAATTAATGGTTTGTTTAATGAAATGATTACTAAAAAAATATACTGACCGTTATGAAAGTTTCGATCGTTTAGTGATTTAAGGAAAATTGTGATATTGTGGTGGTAACAAGTGAACCACAGACGAATCTCAATAAACAACTGTACTATGTTAATTAAGTAAAATGAGCGCTAACTTGAATAAGTGTATAATTGAAATATTAAAAAAAGAAACCCCAGAAGCAATCGCGTTGCCACGAAAAATTCGGAGCTTTTAGCAGAAATGGGGAAAAAGTGTGAAGATTATTTCACGTGACTCGAATGAAACAACGTTCTCCCTCAGTGAAGACGACTTTGCTTTTTCATATATTCGAAAACTTCGTTGATGCTTTCTGGATATTTTCTTTTGGGCACTGATGGAAAAAGAATAAAGGGAAAAGCGTTTTTAGAAGTTCGCATTAAGGGTGAAATACTAGAGGAAGATATACGAAACGGAAAAGTAAAGAATGGTGGGATCTTCGCCGAACAGAAAAATCGTACAGAAATGGAAGACGCATTTCCTCTGAAAATATCCATTGATAGTTTTATTCCGGATAGAACGAAAAATCTTGTTGAAATTTTTTTAAAGCAATAGCTCAAGTAATAAATAAAAATTATAACTTTAATTAAAAGCACGGGTTCGAGTGTGATAGTGTTGGGTTTGAGCGTAACGATCGATCGTGGTCGTGAACATATCGTCGGCAGGGGCGCATTAGAATTCGCGTAAAAATAATACGCGATGCACAAAGCTGAAGGCAAGCAGTGAATTCACTTTATTTCGAAAAATTTACTTCACTGCATTATCATTGTCATTTTACATTTAAAGGTTTGCACATGGGTCACAACATGGCTCCCTTCTATCGCCAAGCGCGTTCTTGCACGTTTGGAAATGCTGCCATGTTGTCAAGATATAGTACCTTGCGCGTCTAGTTTTAAAACTTAATTTTTATTTAATTAAAAGTAAGAGCAACAGTTACAATAAAGACTCAAATTAGCACGTGGGCCTCAAAGGTCCCTGCACCATAAATCGCTCTCCTCCCGGCGACTCAGTAACTTTCCCCCATAAATCGCCTCCTCTCTAATTGCACTACACTCTCGTTGCAGTAGAAAATAGCCAGTAACATTTTTCCAACTAGCCACCCCCCCCCCTCCTTCCGCCTTTGCGAACGCGTCTCAATTTTGCAGCAACAATGAAGTATTAGTCAGAACACCGAATATTAAAAAATCGCCTCATGTAACGCTGTTATTGTTTCTATTACTTTAACCGGAATACGAGTTCAGTTCTAAAATGGTTCGCGAGTTACCACGCGCTCGGGAATACGACAGGCAGCGCTGCTAAACGTGCAAGAAGTGAAAAGTGACAATGATAGTGCAATGAAGCAAATTTTTTTGGAGCGAATTTAGTTCACTGATCCGGCCGTGGCGTCAGTTTATTGCGCAGCGCTTGTTATTTCTTCGAATGGTCATAATTGGTGAAATCGCCCAAGGACAAATGATCCACTGAAGCGGATTAATTCGTGGAGTAACATACTAATGAGTAAATACTAAGTTCTTATCCATGAAGAAGTAATCATTCGATAGTATCCTTAATCTTTTTACTCGTTACTCGATAGAACGTTTGCGATGTAACGCTTACTAGTGCTTCCTGACGTACGACATTCAGCCGCGTCATGATCGAGCCCAACACTTTCGCGGTTGAGCCCAAGTTCTGCATACGCCCTGATTAATTAGTAATTTCGTTAATAATTCAAAAAGCGGAGTCTTAACCAAGGGGTCGACAAGGAAAAGACTTGTTCAGAATCATCTCGGTAATCACCCTTTCACGGCTCGTACACTAACTCTAGAACACCCTTCGTATTATATCTTCATTATTCAAAAAATACTTACTTCCAGACTATTCCAACATTTATCGAAAATTTGCATTCCCATTTCTTGTCACCTAGGTTTTCGATTGAACTGAACAGCATTGTCTAATTTAAAATCTGCCCACCCCAGCAGCGAAATCGACTACTGTGTTTATTTATTCAAAAAACACACGTGGCTCTATCTGGGACACGTCCATCAGTCTCGAAAGTCTACGAGTTAGAGATCAATCGAACCTCACGAATCAGTATTCTGTAAATATCGTAGCTGCTTATCCCAAGTCTTCTGCCATTTACCGTTAAGTCGGTTTGTAAATAAAGTTCAACAAAAATTAAATGAAGGTGCACGAAAGCGCGTGTGTATGTATGTATGTGCATGCCAACGTTCGCATGTGAAATATTACTAGATTGAGCTGGGCGATTTTGGTGCTCCCTAGCGTGTTCTTATCTCTTCTCTTTTCACTTATATCGATCTACATATTGTAAATATGTTTGTAAATATGCGCGCCGACACACATTTGCCATTAGAGGTTAAAAAAGAGCGATCAGTTTTATTTTTAGGAGATTTTCAATTGATCAACGATACGGTTCATCTGTAATGTTGGGTCTAACCTATGATAAGGTGGTTAGTTTTCGTTGCACGGCATTTGTGGGCCGCGATGATAACGCAAATTTTAAGCAGCGAGGCAGGAGGAAATACAACAGGTCCCAAAATTTATTTCTCTTTGAACTTTATTATTACACAATTGTTATATAAATTCAACAAGAATCTAGGGACATTTCCTCCCTTCACGCTATGATTAATGGCAGCCATAGTTAACTACCGATCAATCGTCGGACACGATCGCTGCAGCAACTTCGATATGGCCGTTCATTAACGCGACGCCACACGATATACTGTGCTTAATACGAGAACATTTTAATGATTAATGCATATCGATTAATAACGTGGGTCCTTTGGGAGAGGAAAGGCCTAAATTATCGAATTAAGTTTGTACAATAATAGTATGAATTGAATTTTTAGGTTAATATTTTTTCCCGTTTCGGTTGGCAATGCTGAATGGTACTTTCCAGAGGACATTCATTCAACGGAGAAACCATTTCTTCTTATTCCCCGGCATATTAGGTTTATGGGGAATTTAAGGACTTCGCAAAGTGGAGATTGTGAAATATAATAAGAATATAGTAAGTTCGGTATCAGAAATGGGAATACTTTATTCGGTATTGTATCAGTCTTGTTCAGTTGGTAATACTGTCTTTAAATGACAAAGGACCACAGCGTGTAGGGATCGACGGAAACCGTAAATTTAAATTCCCTGGCCCAGCTGTTCGTGGGAATACATAAAAGAGTTTATATCTTGTTCCTGCTTTGCATTGAAAATTCTCATTTTCCAAAGCAGCGAGTACTTATTTTATCCGAAACATTCTTTAATCATATTTCAAGATACAAAAAACATGAAATACTATAGCCCTGAGAAACATATTGGCCTATTTCACGATCCAGCCTGACCTAAAAATTCGTCACGTAACAAACTATCGTTCGTTGCCACTGAAAGCCAGCGATTATTAGACATTCTACGATTTACTATCCCTCTCCACCTTTATCTCAGCTCATAAACTGGCGGAATGGCTAGGGACTTTTAGAGTGACGACTGCGCGAGCCTATTTCCTTCGGTTTCCCGTTTATTCCCTAGAGCAACTATTCGAAAGAAACATAAAACCGACACGAAATCTTAAAATATAATCAGAATCAATGAAGTTCGAGTATATTTCTTTTCTGTAAACTGGAGGCTGACATTTTTAGCGAAGAAGAGAAATCGGCATTGCCAACCATGCGGGGAAAAATCTCTAGCCTCGACCAAATGGTGGATTTTCCTATGTTCCCACTATCTAGGGCGGAAGATATCGGTTTCTGCCATAGTGAAATCGGGCAAGGGGGCGGTATCAAGTCTCGATAATAGAATCTGACGCGATAGCGACCGATTCAGTAGGAGTAAAGGAAAGCTGTTTCCGCTAGAATTGCCCCAACGGTGGCTGTCGTAGATAAACTTCCGTCGATATCGACTGAAATCTCTCCACCCGTCCTGCTCCCAAAGGACAAGGGAGCGGGGATCACATTACTTCTATAATAACGAGAAACACCGTAGATATAACGAGTATCAGCAATATCGCTTTCTTGATTAAATCAGCTCGACGTTGCGTTCAAGTTGTTTGGGAAGAACGGTCCCCTAAGCTGAATACAATATGTACATAGCCAATTGTACGCTGAGTCGCAGCGGAAACTCGCGTTGCCTCGTGCTCTGTTGTTTTATTAAAATTTTCATTTTGCTTTTCTGTTTAATTTTTTGTTCTATCTTTGTTGGACATTTTTGATCGTCTCTTATCATAACAGGGTAAAATGATATTTTAATAATTCATTATTTTTAACTGGAATTATTTATGTCGAGTCCTGATTTTATTAACAGTTAATTAATTTAACCTTACATTTTGATTTCGATCTTGTCCTAAATCAATACTAGTCTGTCTCGAGTCTACGTCATTATTAATCATTCATTAAAAATCTAATCAGTATATTATTAATTTATTTTTGCATTTATTCATTTATTGCTCTTTTCTTTAATTAATGAAATACTCGAAAGGGAGAAACGCCAACCGAATGTTGCTCAATTCGATTTTAGCCTCGCAATGAGGAATCGAGAATAAATGAACGAAGATGCAGATGAATATTTAATTCGTTCTCCTCCTAGGAAAAATTAAGCTAATGTTTTATTTATTGCGTAGTGGCACGATACAACGCCGAGTTATAGTGTGAAAAACTTGTCGCTGATAAATAAATGAGAATGAACCAAATAAAAGGACTGGTATTATTTTTGAAATAGCTTGATCGATTCAGATCTTTATTGTTGTTGCAAAACCATTTGGTATATCGACGAATCGATAAATAAATAATCGAACAACGATGGGAATTCAACGCCACAACTCTTTCCACTTTTTTCTTTTTCTTTTTTATATATATATAAAAGCAAAAGCTCAACACTAAAATTTTCTACGATATCAAATTGTTTAAATGTTAATAAAAAGTTTATAGTATATTCCCCGGCCGTTGACTCGACCCCCAATTTTATTGATCGAGATTACAAAACCGCTTGGAAAAGCTTCGCATAATAAATTGCCAGAGAGTAATTGCCGAAACGTTTTAACGTAATTTATTCCTCCACTTCCGGTTCGCTGTTTCTCCAACGCACCGAACGCTTTCGCGAGTTTTCTACCATTGTCGAATTCCTTCCAGCCGTTGTACAAGCTTGCTCTTCGACAGAGCCTCTGGAAGCTTTTCAACTCCGATGAACTTCGAGCAGAGTCGATGTTCGCGGAGAAGATGCTCTAAACATCACACTCGAAGAGAGCAATTTAATTCTCGCTGCCTTTGCGAGAAACTTTTTTCGCGTTCTATTCTCATCGTTGCGCAACGTTTTCGAACGAAAGAAACACGAGCAACCGAGTATATAATAGGTGTAAGTATATAAATATAAATAAATGAACAAGTACATGTACATGTTGTTATTAATCGATCGAGCGTCGAGCAATTATTTCGAATAATATATCGGTTCAATTCCTAGGCTAACATTCGAAGGCACGCTCTTCTTGCCTGTAACTGTGTCCGTGGGCAAGTGTGTCAGTGAACGAATAAATAAATGCATCAATGAAATATTCACGCTTATTCGAATCGTGTAATAAAAGGTTTGGAGATGGGGAAAATATTTATCTCTGAAACAACATTACGAAAAAGAAAAACAGGCGGTAGAAAATTTGTCATATTTTTCCAAAAATGTAAATAGAATTTTGGTGAAAGAAAATATTCAAATATTACTTCAGTTAAATAAAAAATTTAATTTTACTCCATTACTTGCTATTTATTTCTTATAAATATTGCTCTGTAAAAACTATAGTATATAGGGTGTTTCGCTGCCTCATGTAAATATTTGATGGGATGATTGTTGAGGCGATTCTGAACAACTTTTTCCTTTGCCAAAACGGTGATTAAAGCTTCGTTTTTGAATTATTAACGAAAATGCACTGACCAATCAGGCCGCGCGCTGAGCCTCGAGAGTGTTCAAGGCCGCGGTTGGGCGTATCACGACCACCTGTACCCGCGCTCTGATTGGTCAGCGTTTTTCGTTAATAATTCAAAAACGAAGCCTCAACCAAGATTTTGGCAAAGGAAAAAGTAGTTCGAAATTGCTTTAGCAATCGCTCTTTATTATTAAATCTATTTTTCTTTTCTTTTCTTTCCACCAAATGAAATCTAATGCAAATAATTTCGTGGAAGCAAAAGAGATAAATATTTTTCCACGTCGTTGTTCCCTTGATTTCGCTTTCTCCCTTCGTTGGAACAATCCGCCCTGATCCCTTTATTGTTAGACAACGCGAATAAGCACCGAGCCTAATGGCAATAATCTGGCTATGGATCTATTGGTATACCACGATTAATATTGCATTTAGCTTATCGAGGCACATCATGCCACTATTACAGGCCGCATTAAAATTGAATATGCATATTGGAAATGTATTCGCCGGGCTATACGATGAACAACAGAATCCCGGACACTGTTGACACTGTTTTCGAATTCGATAATAATCGACAGTCGAACAGTTATTCGACAATATCGTTTGTATTGCAATGCACCTTGCGCCGGATAATGTATATTAATGCATAGCCACTCATGATTCATTAATTCCTATAATTTAAGTTATCGATTTTTCATGGTTGATAATTTAACCGAAAATGTTCAAAAGGAAAATGACAAGTCAATGTTTCCACAAAAGCGTTGTTCGTATTTATTGTTTTAAAAAATGAGACTTTAATAATAGTCTGGCAGAACGTTACCATAGATTGTGACAAATAATTTGCGGGAAAATGAAAAATCTATTTTGAAAGAAATTCATTTAAAGTTTACAAAAACAGGATGTGATAAATTTGGTGTAACAGTAATACGTTACGGAAACGCCAGAATAATTATTTTATCAAATTGGGAAAAGTCTGACAATGGATACCGCATGGAGAATTGATTAGTAAATGTATTTAATTAAGTATGTTATACAATTGATTGGTTTTCGTTCAGCAGAATATTCTGAGAAATAACGTGATAATTCTGACGATTCATTTCGATGGATTAACCAGTTAAGATTGCTATAATGAGGACCGTAATGGCATTAACGCGGACTCCTTTGTTTAGCGAAATATAGCAAGACAATCAAAGGACGAATCAGGGCACGGGGGAAGGCACAGTAATTAGCTCTGCTATATTACCGCCTTGCTCCTCTGATGCATCTCGATCGCGGTTTCAATCGATCGACCATCGTTCGAATGCGATGAACACGCGCGTATCTAACTAGCTAAATTGCTGTATGCTTTGGGAATTAATTAGTGTTCAGGTATTTCGGGACTTATTCTCAACAACGCATAATACCTGCCTCGTTATAAAGGGATGCCTGTATACAGGGTGTTCATTTAAAAACGTCGTGCCCAATTATCTCGAAGTTACTGAGATAAACTCATTTGATCAGATTTGATTTTAGGTTACTGCCATCGCTAGTTTGGAAATCGTAAAAATCGAAACAAACTCCTATTTTAACAGGGTGAAATGAAGTCTGATCAAAAAATGTTCCCTACAAAACGTTCTCACCATTTTCCGTACAGTAGAAATCTGTAGAGAAAAGCTATGGTTTCCATTTGAAACAACCAAGCTGATCTTCAAATTGACTGTCAAACTCGGTATAAAAAGACAACAAGCGGCACAGTCGGATGTCCTCCTCGAAATCGTGAAACTTCCGTTCCAAACGTTCTTACCTACGATGCGTAGTTTTCGGGATAATTGGACGTGACATTTTTGAATGGTCACCCTGTACATACGAATGAATTCAGTCGCTCCATCGTCGCGCGCACCCTTGACACAGTTCCTTCTACAACATTTTTCGAAATTCAGTACGTGCACAATTTTTTTTGCCAGTGTATCGCGTTTACAAATTGAAACGTTGAAGGATGATGCCCGTGGCATAATTTCCGCGATTACAACGCAAACAATTGCGCCGCGTTCGGTTTTCATCCGGAATGAATGACGCGTCGTACAAGAAGGATGTACCTCGTTTTACAGGAGGAGATAAAGGCGCTTTTAAACCGTCGGTTTTAAATATTGGAAATACATATCTTTCAAAGTGTGGTAGTTCAAAATGTCGGAACCATGAAAATTCGATGAGACAGAAATTGAGCAACACGAAACCTTGAAAATAATGTATATTTTTATAAAAATTCGGATTTCTTGATATTAAAAATAGCTTTTTGTTTTTCTTTCAAGTCCGAATACTCCGAAAATTTGAAAATAAAACATTTCAGTGTCACTCACACAAAATTCCTTTGGCAAACAAACTCTTTAATGCGGCAGCTGCTTTCGTACATCCCCTTTAGTCGTTCCCTCGGCCATTGCGAGTTACTTAAAGGATATGGTCCTTTCTGTCCCAGCGAGAAGGGGACATCCACGGTGCCAAAGGGTAGTGCTGTCAGGGCTTTTTCACATTTATAAAGTGATTACCCCGTCCCCCATTTTAGACGAGGAAAAGCGGATCGGTGGTAGAAATCGAAGCTCGACGGATCGATGGGCGAAAAACGGGGAGGGGGGGGGGGGGGTGCTCTCGATAACGAAAGGGGGACGCGAATAAATCCATTGGCAGTTTGATATGCGCATTTCGGCGTGAGGGCTGGAAAAGCGATTAAAAGTTCGAGATTAAAAAGTTCGCGGTGGAAATTGTTCTGCCATATTGTTTCCGGCTATATTCGCGTCTGTCCATCGATCGGACAGATAGTTTCCACGAATGAACAAGCGCAACGGTATTCGTTGCGTTGCTGTTGTAAACAGTGATCGGAGAAGGAATTAAACAAGAACGCCACGTGTGATGGGAAAATATTTGTCTGAATACCCAGGAACGGCTTGTTTTCATTCTTGTATATCGTTATTTTATTAACAGCGAAGTACAGGGCTACTCTAATAACCGAAAAACAGATGATACGTTCGGCCCGTGTGATGTCGGTTTTATTTTGGAAATAAGTAAATAAAATCGGTCCGCAGCGATAACGACAAAATCCCTTTTTTCCCGCGCGACTATATTCGATCACAGTTAGTTCGCGATAACAAACCCAGTTTCGTTCAAAACATTTCCCTGTATATTCGGGGGGAAAAAAATTCCCTCTGGAAAGCTTGCTGGCAGTTTATGGAACACGTTGGATAACGAGTACATTTTCGAATAAGCACTTCGACACTTTTTTTTTACAATAAACCGACCACGCTCCATGCGTGAACGATTTACTTTGAAAACGATATAGCATGTTCTTTATCGTATATGAAACACCCTGTATGTTTACACATCCTAGTATTTGTAACCGAAGAATGCAGCTAACTTGTTACTAACGTCATCAAAACTATATCTAGTCACAAACAGTCTGGTAACTAAACATGTCTGTACGAATATCGTGAAGCACCCTGTACATCCACGCATTCAAACGATTCATATGGAAATGCAGTAGCCGGCATACTTTACTCTTCAACAAATTCAATTTATAAAGCCATCTTGTCCAATCTAAATGCAGCACGTGTCTATACGAGAATTATGAAACACTCTGTACGTTCACCGAAGGGAAGGGAGCAAAGAAGCTCTCTGGACCCCATACGTTATCCGACGCTCGATTGCCGAGAAACCCTCACCTTTGATCGTCGTGACGAAGAAATCGAATTAATGACCCCCTCCCCCCCCCCCCCCCATAGGGGTTCGTGTGGTCAATTTCGTCGGCCGGCTGCCAACTGTTACCCGGTGAAACACTCGAACGTGTAGACCTCCGGAGCAACTCCAGCGAAACGACTTCGTTTAACTTACTCGTGTACCGCATCGTGATTAATTCGTCCCAGCCTCGTCCCGGACAAATTACCCACACCCGGGAGCCACCGTTGACCACCCTGTGTAGCCAGGACGCGTCGAAGCAAATAGGGCGATTCATTTTTCCCCAAACGGTCTAAATTGAAAGCAATCTTCCGCCTAGCGTGCTGGACCGATGGGGCGCATAAGTTACGCGGCGAGAGAAAGGGAGATAGAATGTTCATTTACTCGAGAGCTACCCGATTTACGAACGTGAAACAAACCGTGAGAATATATTTGGCTCGGGGGAGGCGTGACTTAGATGGCTCATTGTTTCGTTACCAAAGAAGAAAAATGGGTGCTCTCGCTATTTTTCTAAGATTGTTTTTTTATTGATAATAAATCGAGGTAAAGGAAATTAGTTTATTTCACAATTATTTGTTTCATTGCTTAAGAATGATTTCTTCATTATTTAACAGCTGTTTCGTTTCAGAATTGTAATAGTACCTTCTGCCAAAGCAGCAGTGCATATATGTCAGTGGAACATTATAAAATCGCCAGGGTTCCCGTTTTAGAACTCGCCCCCTGTTAATATTTGACAACCCGGGATGCTGGTCCGCGCTCCCGCCGCAGCCAGATATTTCCGGTGGCCGTAAGAACACGGGTCGCAAGTTCCCCAACGCAGCTTGCAACTTGTAACGTCATTAGACTGCAGGATAATTTTGCAACAGCGAGCCGCAGTTAGCGGAGCCCTAGAATATTGTCCTGCAGGATATTTATTGGCGGAAGTCATTTACTGGTCATTTGCGAAATTAATTGACAGAAATTCAGCATTCTCCTAATGAGCAGGGTTAGTAATGTGTAGTAATGAGTAAAGGTTAACACTTCGAAGGGTGTTTTAATAATCCTTGAATCTTCGTACAGAGTTGCGAATTAACATTTTAATGGCGTAATGTGAAGAGACTGCAATATGAGATGCTGGTATTTTGTTTGGAAAACTGATTGTATCTGATTCTTTCGCTGAAGCGATGCGAATATGGATTCTCCGGGTATCCGTGCCTTAGGGTCCATGCCTGGGTATCCTTGCCTTAAGGTCCATGTCCGGGTATCCGTGCCTTAAAGGTCCATATCAAAGGATCCGTGTCTTAGAATCCATATCAAAGAATCCGTGGCTTAGGGTCCATGTGAAAGCATCCCTGTCTTAGAGTCCATATCAAAGGATCCGTGTCTTAGGGTCCACATGAAAGGATCCGTGTCTTAGGGTCCACATTAAAGGATCCGTGTATTAGAGTCCATATCAAAGAATCCATGTCTTAGAGTCCATATCAAAGAATCCATGTCTTAGAGTCCATATCAAAGAGGCCGTACCTTAGAGTCCATATCAAAGGATCCGTGTCTTAGGAAACACATGAAAGGATCCGTGTCTTAGAGTCCATATCAAGGAATCCGTGTCTTAGGGTCCATGTCTCTCGGGATCCGCGTCTTAGGATCCATGTCATTCATTACCCATCTTTCAGAACCGTTTTCACGTAAACTTAACATACCAAACCCATCAATAATTCTCTTTTTCTTTAACTCCGTTCAGACCCGCAATCCACTAGCGTTGTTTAAAGACGAACGAAGGGAATGCAATGAAAAGTTCATACGCTTCGATATACGCGCAGGAAGGGTTCTCCGTTCAACCCTCATATCACGTTCCCACGCACACACGTTCTCACGCGCGCACACACTTTCATATGCAAATCTGTTCCACAATTCGCTCGTCGACTTGGAATTTCAACGATGCGGTTTTAAATTATTATAACATTGTACCGGACACCGCTAGCTGGCGTTTAATTAACTCAATGTTTGAGTTCATTCCGCGGGAAACGGGGAGACCCTCCTGGCTACGCGCGCCTACTGGCCTGCAGCTTCATAATTAGTTAACCAACGACGACTCGCGTCGACGGTCATTAGTTGGTCCATTCTCGGTTTTGGTAACTTTTACCATTCAAGCTTTCCCAATGGACTCCTCTTTATGAGAAATCAAAAATCCAGCAATTATCGTTGGAATTTATTTTTTTTGTTGACATTAGTCTGAAGTGAAGTTAATTTTTAAGCGACAATTTATGTTTTCGATCGATAATTTTTATTTTTAATCGGGCGAGTATTGGAAGCGGTTTTTCCGAAATGCGATTAAAGATTATCGTCTAACGCTTGGATAACACTGAAGTATCGAAAAAGAAGCTTGTAAAAGCTGCACCACAAAGTGTTCCATTTATCATCGAGTAAGGACAAGACTGAACATCGCTGAACTCGAATGACAGATTGATTAACGAGCAATCGACCGATTTAGCTTCGCGTCTATCGAAATACTTTACCTATTAGCTCTATTGACGCGCCATGATTTATTCCGCCCGGCTAAAATCGAATCAGCCATCAATGCACGTTTTTCCCCGCTTCTCTCCCGTTTCGAGAGAACTTCTAATTAATTCATAACGCAGTGCGACGACGATTTCCCTCTGTAAAACTCATCACCATTATGAAAGCGATTTACCTTTCTAGGTTTTTTTTACATCTTTTTACAATTGCTTAGTCTCTAAGCTTTTTAGGAATTAAAATATCTTCAAAGATAATAATAAAGCGGATGAATAATGACAGATCACGAAGCAATTTTATATACAGGACGAAGGCTTAGAAAAATTGCCCCAAAAGTTTACCAAAGTTATTTATTAAAGAAGCGCCACGCAAAAATAGTTGATAAAAAAAAATAAGAATAAAAAGTTATGGCACTATTTCACGCGCCATAACTCGCCGCCATAATTCGGCCATTCCGGCAGTAAAAAGATCGGTATATCGTTCGCCCCATTTCCCCCTTCATAGTGGGACACTTGTTCTCGCGGAAAAAGTTCTACGAAAGAAAGTTCGCTTCTGACTAGTCCCCCAGGTGTTACTACTTGCAAGCCGATGTCGCTGTTAAAACCGCCGCGTTTACGTCTGCCCCGTAAACAGTTTTTCGGTGTACACATCCAGCCAACTCTTCGAAAAGTTTTCTCCAATTAAAATGGTGAATTGAGAGCTGTGTGCTTAATTAGCAAACAAACGTTCCTTTCGAGCAATTCCACGCGGAGCTGGTTATAAGTTGCTTGTATAAGTTTTGGTAATTTGCCTGCTTGGCTGCGCAGACTTTGTTCAATTAATTCGTGTTAGGAAAGGGGAGGGAATTTAATTGGCATAATGCGAGAATTTTTTCCTATAAAAATTGTTCTAGGATCGTGCAGTTCCCTAGAATCTCGTAGCTCCCTAGAATCTCATAGCCTCCTAGAATCTTGTAGTTCCCTAGAATCGAACCCGTGTAAAAATTCACCGTGGAGTATACCTGTCTAATCAACCGAATATTACCAAGCTCCCCCATAATACTTTTTCCCTGAATTCTTGAGTAACACACGGTACACGTGGCCGTGGTACGAATCGCCCTAAAGTATTCATGATTCTAGAGGACGCATTGGTACAATTGAGAACAGGTGAGAAGGGAAATCCCATTGGGAGAGATCGCAGCGACACGCGACTTAGCGTGAAATATTTATCGGATAAACTCAAGTGAAGAAGTTACCGGTCGGGATCTTGCCTCGATAGCTGCGCTGAAGCAAACGTCTAACTACAAGTGGCCAACCTGTTGAATAAATAAATAAAAACCTAGGCCCACAGACATTTCTTTAGGAATGAATGCTTAATAAAATTTAATTAGAACCTCGATTGTATTACGGAAGACATCGGTAATTTAAGCGAGGAATTAATTCCGCTTCCCTGGTTAACAAGTTAAGAAGATTGCACAGTGCAATCACTAGGTTCGTTATGAAAGTGTTGATTTTCGAGACTAGTTCACATGTCAACGAGACATCATGAATAATTTCAACTACGGGGATGTTTTTCCTTTTAGCTTACACGATTAATATTTAAGCAGAGACAGTCCTATTCGTGTAGCAACACGTGCGTTTCCCATTTTGGGGTTAGGGATCCCCGATGTTGATCCGCGTTAAACTTTGTTGGCTTAGGACTGGGTCTCCTGGATCGTTACAGGTTTCAAGGTATTTAATTCTCCAGGTAGCAATGTAGGCTGTAGTATTCCAAGGTGGCAAATCTGTCGAGGAATTTTAAGGTTAGGTCCAAGACAAAAATTCCCTAGGGCGTTTTTAATATGGAAACTCGAAAGTTTTAACCCACTTCTGCTCGGCAATGCATAATACATATTTCGAGTATGCCCGAACGAAAATCCCAGACAACTCGAGGACAAGGAACGAAGATTCCGAGGCATCGTTTCGATTCACAGAAGAATGGACACGTCGCCTGGTCTAACGATCGTCGAGCAAAGAATGATTGCCGGCACATTTGCCCTCTGAGCGGCACAAGTTGATATTCAAAAGGAGCACGCCCATTAGACTCCTCCTGTCCTGTGCTTTTGTCGCGTTCGAACTTTCCTGGCTTCAGCTGCATCCGGACACGGAGGCAAGAGAGTAGGACACGTTTACTAACGGAGCGATAAATATTGATGACGTCGTGTAAGCCCGAAAACGAAACGAAGTATAAAGGGGAGGCGCAGGTTGGCCTGGATTTACCATAAATCGTACGTGCCAAGGACTCGAAATCTCCCCAAAGCGACGCGTGAAAGGGAAGCAGTAGACACCTAGGGAGGTGGTGCTAAAGTAGACAAACGACGGCTTATTTCGTTTCGTTCTTTTTTTCTTTCGTAGATCATTCGAATCCCGGAGCCCCAAAAGAGAGATTGGAAAGTTCTGTGAACGCGTTACTAAGATTGTATTGTCCAGGGAAAAATGCTTATAAAGTCTGCGGATTTTATAAACATTCTAAAAATCTGTCTAAGGAAAAAATCTTATGCAGCCCGGGGATTTTATTAATATTCTAAAAATCCGTCTAGGGAAAGAATCTTATGGCGTCTAGGGATTTTATTAATATCCCCGATGGTAGTTCGACAGTAACATATCCAATGAAATTCCCGAGGCCCCGTGTTACCCTCGAACCACATAATCCAGCCATTAAGAGCGGTTCCCAACAATTAAGCCGCACGTCTGGCCCGTGTGCGCCACTTCGATGGATTAAGGCGCGCGATAATTAAGTGTCCTCCACCCCGAGGAAAATTTGCGCCCCATTCGTTCTCCATTATGCTGAACCACGAGACGTTGAAAGCCGTCCAACGTGGGATAAGTTCGTGTGTGGTTAGCCACAGCGGAAGGCGACCATAAATTGTTTAAGTTTAGATGGTTAAACAACTGTGTGGATACTATCATAATGGATACCCTGTATAATGCCTGTAAAGGAAACCGGTGAACAGAGAAGACAGTCTGTCGTCTGCATCCGACTCGAGAACTTCCGGTAACTAGACTCGACGAGACGGGTCGCGCTAAATTAGTTGCACCATTCATATACACGGCGACCAAGAAAGAGACAAGGGATTCACTTCGGCCATTGTTCGTGGTAACAGATCAAGGTCGATACGTCTAGTCTATTGGTAAGCCTGATTCTCCTCATGACGAGCTGCTTTTGAGAAAATGGCTTAACCATTTTAGGGATATTAGCACGAATTAATTGAAAAGATACTATGAATATTATTGCAATTAAATATTGACAGTATTGTTTCATATTTTCTGCCCTGTTTTCAGTTTGAAACTGTTGGTTATTCTTGCAATAACCTTAATCGTAAAAAATCCCTAACGAGACCATACTTTTTTTACTTCCCATTGAAGCCCATTTACGCTATACCATTTTTCCCCCATCTCGGGCAATACCCATAATCGTCAGTCGTACCAACCTACCTGAAGTAGACGTGGCCGAGTCGTCTGTACAAGTCCCAGCGGTATCTAAGACAGTATCATCATCTTTAAATCGGTTGCAAAGCAAGTGGGTCAAAATTTACCGGTTCTCCTTGGTCCCACCGGAAGTCTACGAGCAATTTGCCAGGTGTCGACTATCGAATGGCATCATTTCAATGAAATCGTCGCGTTGGGAGCGCGAGACGGTAACGAGCACTGTAAATATCCCTGACCACGAAACCGTTCGCCTGTCTCTGGCCAAATTTGCAACTATTTCCACAGCCAGAAGTAAAATATCGCCGGCGATAAATGTCGAGGGATAGAGGCTGACCAACATTTCTCTCCACGTCGAATAGGGATTAATTTTTCTTCCTCTGTGATATCGATATTTGTGGTCAGGAGATTTCTACATGGTGCTAGATAATTATAAATATTTTCTGCCGTTTTTTATTTTCGCTTCAGTAGGCTTTCAAAGAAAGTTACAGAATTAAAGATAAAGCTAGTGACACATTATATAGTAATATTTAAACACCATCTCAGACCAACTTCTGCTAATTTCCCCAGGCATCTAGAAACTTTTTAATAGCCGCAAGGACAAACAACGAAAATTACTCGCTTCCAACACGGGGAAACTTTTCTTTTTGTCCAACCGGCACATAACGCCCGGAACCCCTGTTTCCTTTCATTAATTATTTTCACACTCGTTCTATTAGTCTGATTTGCGAGTGAAAGCCGCGTCGAAACTTTGTTTCACAAGTTTATGCAGACGCGTTTCATTTTGCTTGTCCTGTAATTAATGGCCGCTGTAAGACACAGCCGGAACAGCTTGTTTGTTTACATGCATTATCAACATTTCTGTGATTTGTATTAATGATATTTAAATATCCTTTAGATGCACTTAATTATAATGATACACGAAAGATATCGTTCCGTTACTTTTTTTTTTACATCCTTCTAATGATAATTATAAATGAAAGCAAACTAGAGGTTATGTGAAATTTCAAAATGGCTGCCTTTAAAATCCCCCAGACGACAAGCGGATTATCACCCCGTGTCTCTTTAGAGTTTGGCTTTGTAATGAACGCGTTTATAGTACTGCCGAAAAAGTTAGCCAGCTTTTGTCCATTTGAAAGCGATTAACCAGCGCACCATTTACATATTGATTTCCAGGAGAGTTAATTGAACAACGGGCTGGATTTGTGTTATCCTGGTCCAGTGTGGCGCGGATCAGCCAGGTTGTCAGCCATCGTACAAGCTCCCCCCCCCCCATTCGCAAGAGGTGTAGAAATTAATTTCTAATTAACATTGATTAAACGCGTGACCCGCATATACAGTTTGCAAGAAAATTATTTTCACACTATTCGATTGAACGAAACATTGGTGGTCCAGTAACTTTTAATGGTTCGATGACGAAGATTAAATTACCCTAGGACAGGTGTGGGGAAAATGAACAATGACAGAGGATCGAAAGGCAAATATAAAAAGCTACCGGGATTAAAAATTGCGAACGGTAAATGTAAATCTACGATAATAATTTGCATAAATCTCACGTCTTCCTACATTCCGCCCCCGGTCTTCTATTTTTATCTCGCTGTTTCCTCTACTCGCGCTTAAATTTCATTTTCCGAGCTGCTGAACTGATTCACGACACGAATCCCCCTTTTCACGTGCCGAAGTAATTCGCCTTTGTTCCCGGAAACTTGTCCCAAGGCTCGTGGCAAAAATCCACGATGCCGTAAAAGTTACGTGGCGCATTCAAATGCCGGTAATCTACTTTTCACGCCGCGGCCGTTCGTGCCAAAACGAGCGAACGCGCGAGACACTCCTGAAAGGAACACCGTTGTCCATTCTCTCGAACCGCCTTAGGAAATCGCAAGCGGAGTTTCGAAATATTCTCTCGGTGCCCCGGGGCGAGAATTATGACAGCCACAGCGACATCGTGTCCCCGTTTTAATTAACGCATCCACGGGTTCAAACTAATCCGACTCCACGCTTTCGCGGTAAATGGCTGTTCGTAACGGTGCAAACAATCGTGTTACAGATTCATTTACGACGCTGGACCATGTTCGAATCGCATATAATAGACCGCAAATGGCTTAATTGTCCCTAGAATGATTCGGCCCTGGACGTTGTCTCATCGCAAAAACAACAGTCTCCTAGAACCATGATAGCGAAAATTAGTAACACGAAATTCCTCCGCGTTATGCGTATTTTATTTAGGGATATTTTTGTTACCACATTATTAAGTTGGCGATGCTCAATACATGATGGGATACCTAATTTTCTAGGGGAAATTTTCTTTTGCGATTATAATTTTTGTTACGAGATTAGTAAGCTGGCGATATTTGATACGCAAAGGGAAGCTTAATTCTCCTAGGGGAAAATGTCTCCCACCATTATGGTATCTATTATAGGAACATTTTTGTCAAAAGAACAAAACAGAATTTCGTTTAAACCGAGATTGTTTACGCTGTCTCTGACAAAATTTTAAATCCCCCTTAATTTGAGTTTGATTAGCCGCGGATTTGCGAGAAGAACGACAGACACTTTTCTAAAAACTTGTTGAAAGAAAGTTCAAGAAATGGAAGGGTTTGATCGACGCACCATTTGGCTGTCAAGGGGCAAATAAAAATTATGGCGATGATAGCAATCGCCAGCGGTGCCAGGAACGACCAAATTACCTAAAACATCAAACGTTACTAGATACTGGAAATTCAAAACTCACGGTTTCTTTTTACTTTGTAATCGTATAAAATCGGAGAAAGGAACTCACATAAGATACCCAAGACACTATTAACCATCCTAGTAGCACTGTGCCGGCCGTATTCAAATATGGCGCGTATTGGGGTCGTAGAATGTATTGCAAATAGGGAAACTTTATGTTTAGATCCGTCAGAAAGACTTCGAGCTGCATGAAAAATTGATTGACAATAAAATTTGCAGTAATTTAGTTTTGGCTGGCGTAAATTTTACTCGACATAACTCTTACATTGTTGTAATAAATATTTTCCATGAAGTCGAAATGCTATTAATTATCTACAGTTCTATGTTTAAAATTGTTTCTAGTAATTATTACTTACGTCCATTTCGTGTAATTGCACCCTTACTACATGGACGAGGACAACCGTGTGAATTAAATATAACCTATGAAGGGATTCTCGTCCTCACTTCGTCTTTCTCTTGCTGTCAATTAAATATTAATACAAGGGCTTATACTAATAATTATATACAATACGAAATAATGGGGAATGAAATTAATAAGAAAAATAAATCTGTGATATATTTTGTCTACATTTTTAGTAACAAAAATTTCACTAATAATAATAATAATGGTAACAGTAATAATATTTACCTCGAACATAACATGATTCATATTTTTGGCACGTTCCTTTTTAGCCCTTTAAAGTATTTCACGAAACCTTCAAACTTTGCCCCACATGAAATTTACTAATGACTTGATGAAAAAATAGTTGAACGGCAGGAAATACACTTGGTGGACACATATTACAAAATAGAAAAATCTCTCTATATAAAAGTTTTTAAGATGAAAATTTAATTCGAAGTGAAAATATTGGAAAATCTATTCGGCTACAGTTTTTCGTTCTCTTAAGTCGAATTGTTTTTTTCCTCCGTTGTTGATATATAAATAAAAACACCAAGAATACAGTAGGGAATTAGTTTTCCGCAAGGTTGTAACTGTAAATCTACCTTCGCGGCAAATCGGATTACCCGCTAACGTGAAACCAACACGTTAAAGTTGAGCAAACTGTAAAAGTGCGTCCGGCAAACTGTCTTTAACGACGCAGGCGGGAATTCGAAGGTAAACTTCCGTGGTAAATTATTAATTACCACGAGATCTGGATTTTCCCCAAACTCGACCATTTTCTGCGAATATTAAATAACAACGGGCAACAGTAGTGTAAATCCTCCTGCATCATTAATATAAGGCAATTCAATATATCCTCAAATTCCGATTATAATTCGTAACAAAAAGATAAGTTTTAATTCTAAAATATTCAATTTTCTCTTCAAACCAATTCCGCATGCAGTATTCTACGAACGTAATAACGGAGCAATAAATAGGCAGGATTCTCGAGTGAGATCTAATTAATAATTCCCAATTATCATCGACTGTCAAACGATAATCAGCTGACCAAGCGGAAATCGACGTGCCTTTAATTAGAATTCCGTCCGGTAAATTAATTGTCAGTTGGTGACGAGATTTTCAGCATGGACGCGAATGTACGCTCTTGGGGAAAAATGGACGCACTCGATCCGCTAAAAATTGGTGATATCGGATCAAGTTTCTGCAAATTAAAAAATAAATTGCTAACATAGCCCCAAAGGAACTGTATTAAAAGCAAGCAAATAATTACAGTAATTTATTTAAATAATTGAAGAAATTCATGGTATGTGTCGTATGCATCCAGTCCGCCATTTTGGTCTTGCGGTTTGACAAAATGGCGTAGGCTAGCCTCTGAAATGAAAAACGACAAAACTCTGTTTTGGGGTAAAAAGTATGTATTTCAGGAGAAACTAACAAAATTTCTCGAAAATCAAAGAGTGGAAGTCACTTCTCCAGTCCCTTTAGTCTTCTTCAGTCGCCATTGTCCTCCGCGTCGTCTTCAGTGAAAGGAATTTCTTCCTCTTCCAATGGCAACCCTTCTCCCGGAGGCTGGGTTTCCGGTTCTATGTTGCTGGCGTAGGGTATTTCCGGTTCGTGTATCTCAGTTGCAGGAGGTCTGTGGCACATTGCCTTGTACGCACGCCATGTTTCCCTTGCACTGAGACTTACCCCAAACTGCGGACAGCCAGGTGTTTAACATTAACTGGCACAGGCCTTCTGGCCATGCCTCTTGTTTCCTTTTCGTATTTTTTCACGCAAGAGATAGAATAGAAAAAAAAAGTGTTAGGGATATGTTCATTTGCTGGTCAGATTATACTGAATCGATAAAAAAATCGGGTAACTAGAAGTTGGGAAGCGCCACTGTATTTTGTCCTAGGAACTTTGCATTCGTTAGACAACTCCCTGGGAAGGTCAAACTGTCCGAATCCACGCAGACTTTGCATCGATAATTCCCTGGATTATAAAAACTCTCGCTTGATTAATTTAACATGAGTCAAGATTAATTTAAGTTGCATCTGGATACTCACAATGATTAATCTACCGGAATAGCGTAGCATAAAAATGGTCATGGGGTGCACGAAACTGATAGTGATTTCCATCAAACGGGATACAGCTGCTATAGAGACTAGGATACCGGTCAACGCCACCAGTGTGATGAATTGAACCAGACTCGTTGCCACCTGAACGGATAAACCACTCAGTAAGTTTTCTTTAAAAAGAAAAATCCCTAAAGATTCTCCGTCACCAGTATCTAGTAAATATTCACAAGCAAACATCCTGTGCCCAAAGGATTTTTACTCGATCTAAGGTCAAGCAAGCGTAACCCATTCCACATCAATTTTTTAAACTTCTTCAAAATAAACTGCTCCGAAAGTGTCAATAAACCGAAGGAAAATAAATTCTCCGTTGCTGTGCACGGGTTCCATCAGTCTTCCGGTAGAAAAGAAAAACATCGATACATGGACTCGGAAGAGGTGATTGGGGTTAGGAAGAAAGATTCGAAGGATCGACTCACGCAGAGGATAGACATTTCCGGTCGTGCGTATGAGAAACACGAGGAGAGAGTGGACTTCCGGTTCCCGTCGGTTTCATGGACGAAGCATCGAGTAACCCATTCGGTCGTTCACGGTGGAAACTACATCCTCATTTTTGCTTTCTGGTCGCCCGTGTACAACAAATTCCGTGCCCTGAAGTTGGTATTGTGATTCGAGTGACAGCAGGAAGTGTCGGCGGGGAGGGGGAAGGAAAAAAATTTGTATTCCGACGTTTGCACGCTTCTTCGGCACACGACGCTCGACAACGTCTCTCGAGGGAGTACCGTCGTAGCGAAACAAGAGAAACGGAAATTCTCCCGGGGTGTTTGTCGTCTGTATTCACCGCGCCGAACCAGTCAGCCGGTTTATTTTCGAGACAGGTAGCAAAGGGTTATCCCTTGCTTGCCGCTATTGGAGGATGATCAGGAAAGGTTTCCCTGCATCGGTAGAATTCCCAGACAAGAATAGTCGACATTTTTATCCCTTGGAAATGTCATACCTCTGACTTGCATTGGATAACAATTCATACGACCCTTTCGCCAAAATTAAATTCTGCTCAAATATTAATTAAATATCGTATAACTTAATTACAGTGGTTTCGACAATTTAAGTATTGACGCCGCAATAACGATCCTTAAAAATTCGTAGAATGAATTACGAAGTTTGGCTCCTAAGAGCAGGCAACTATCCTAGATTTCCCCTAGGACCCCATATACAAAAAAAGTCCCAATGAACAAAATTCGACTACAAACTTGAATAACGATTCTTTATTTATTAAAAATAAGAACAGCAGAATTTCATCGAGTTTGGTTCGATCGATCGATATATCCCCTTCGACTGTATACCGCGCGTTGGCCTAGGGTACGTATATCAATCACGCTAACTGTATCGATTGAGCGTTACCTCGGAGTGGGCCGATAAAAAGGTCGCGAGAACACGATAATCGCATTTCCGGTTCGAGCAGGTAGAACATATTGAATGTCCGCGCATGCACCTGGAGAGTGGTTGCACGATTTAAATCGCAGCTTTCTTTTATCGGGACGTATCCGACTGTGACTAGGGATATTTGGAGCTTGCGTACACATATATCGGGTGTCCAAATAAAAATAACTTGTAAATTTGCAGATTGGTAAGATTTGTTAAATTAATAATTTTGCTGGGATTATCTGGGAAGGAATCGGCTTAGCGGATAAATCATTATTTGTTATTATTTTGCAAGTTAGAGTTCGCCAAGTGGAATTGCCGGCTAAATTCTAGGGACTTACGGTCGATCGCCACTGCTCTCCTTATAATTTCCGGTCTCCTCCTCAATGCGATGGGTCGATCGAAGTTTGCGGTTACGTGCTGGCTCGGATATGAATCATTTACGTGGAAATTAATCGATCAAGGACTGGGTTGGACTTTATTCTCCAATAACTTCCTTTAGGGCGCCGCCGGAATTCCGCCGAGTCGGCCACATTGTCTCTCCAGCCACCTCGAAGATTCCCAATGCAACTAAACGACATTCTTGGTCAATTCGCGAAATGCTGTTCCCTCAAAAAACTGTATTGTTTTAGAAACATTCATAAAGTCAATTCCCTAGATTATCAAAAACTAAAATTCACAAACAAATTCTTCGATCTCCCTCACCTTTAAACCCAAAAGATAAACCATATTATATAAAAAAACAAAATCTGATAGCAGAAAACCAAGTATTAATTTCACAAATAATTTTAAACCGAGCCACTACCATCGAACGTGGAGTAAAACATTTCTTCCGCAAGGAAAGGATCTCCCTTGCTTCGCTAAATGGAAATAGCTCGAGGAATCGGTCGATCGATAAACCCTGCCGTGGAAAGGAGAAAAGCGATCCGGCGATAGAAATTATCGACGAATTCGCATATAACACCCTATATTTATAACAGCAATACCGGGACAAAAGACAGCAGCAGCGAACGACACGTTAATCGGGAAAGTTCACGCCGCAGGCAGAAATACATTCGGACCCGGATGAATATTTAAATTCCACGGTTGGCTGTTCGACATCGTAAACGGATCTTCGTTGCCGCGATACACAGGGTACACGCATTCGACCTGGCGAGACCAAGTTATGGGCGTGCAAAATTCCAAGAGGTAAGGAATAAGTATTTTAAACTATTCGGATAAGAATGTGCGCTTACATATTTCTTATGCAAAAAAAGATACACCAGTCATACTTGTAATTACGACATTCTTTTACCACCGAGCTTTTGCAACTGAAATCAAGTGCAATTATTTTGGACGAAAGAAATTGTTTGATATTTAGCTCTGTATCGAAAGAAATCCCCAGCTTGACTCCTTTTTGAATAAGTAGGGACATTTCTCTTTAACATTTGGAAGATACGTTGGGAAATTAGTCTGAACCTCGAAAGGTAGTTAAAATTTTTCTAGTAAGACTACAGTTGCTAAAGGTGACATATGTATGTAGGGAATTTCATTGTATCCTGTTAACACAGGCGGTGTCGCCAACCGTGCCCAAAAGTAACTAGAAAATCTTTGGAAAATTAAGCTATGAGTATTTTGATCATTATTATAACATATTATAAAAGGAAAGCAGATATTGATATCAATATCAACTGTCATCGAAAGGTCTTCAAAAATTCCTAGGAACATATTACACTTCGCTTCGCTGCGTTTGCCGTGATAAATCGTCGTCGATTTATGGAAAATTTCAATGTTGGCCTTTGTGATATAAGCAAGTTCAAGTATTTGTCAAATCGGTAAATGGACATTTCTTAAAGGTTATCAGGCTGTCAGATTTCGGCGTTCACATCTGACTGTCTCAAAGAGAAATTGATCGAGGTCTCGATTTAGGAATGCTGGTGCAGGTCAGGTGGTTCAAGGTGTGTCGATGCACCGATGATGCAAACATATCGATTCACAATATTAATGAACTATTAGTTTCAAAAATCTAGGGACATCTTTTGTTACGGGCTGATTCTACCATGAATCGATAATAGCCCAGCGAGTCTTTGTCCGCGAAACGCGTTCCATTTTAAAAAGATCGAAAGGAAAGGGCAGGACAATGCAGGAAACCCAAAGTTCAAGTTTTATCCACATTTATTACACTACAAGTGGTATCCTACTCTCGTGACTCTCCTGGCTCTATTCCGAAGCATCCGGTGCTCCGGTCGGCGTTCGTGGAATACCTACAAAACACCAAAGTTGACTCCAAATTCCCTTCTCCACAAAAAAAATTCCCTAGAATAATTCAATCCACTCACCAAAGCGCGGACATCGAGGCAGGTCTGCCAATCACGTCGACGTCCTTCTACGTCGGAATCCGAAATACCGCATTGCTTGGTCCACGCTCAAATTAGCTGCCCTGCCGCCAGGAACGTCCCGCTGGCTGCAGGCGCACTTAATCTGCTGGCACTGGCTGCAGCACTGTTCCTTCGGCGGGCTAACGTAGGCGGCCATGATCTGCGGCCGCGGCACGAGCATGTAAGGCTTCACAAGCGGGGCATTCATCTGCCCGTTGCAAGGAGGCTGCGGTTCCGGCTGCGTTTCTATCTTCGCCTCGACCGGCGCTGGTCTCGGCTCGCGCTCGATCTGCACTTTTATCCTGTTCCCCTCGGGCGGGGGCCTCTCGGTGTTCACGGAGATCTGAGGCGCCGCTTGCTGAGTCTGAAAGAAGTTCACAGACGCCACGGAGTGCACTGGTGGCTGCTGGATGCTGATAGCCTGAACAGGCTGCGCGGGTGGCTGCTGGATGCTTAGAGTCCGGATAGGCTGCGCGGCCGGTTGGATACTGAGAGCCTGGCAAGGCTGCGCAGCCGGCTGGATGCTGAGCGTCTGAAGCGGTTGCGCAGCCGGCTGGATGCTGAGCGTCTGAAGTGGTTGCGCAGCTGGCTGAATGCTGAGCGTCTGAAGCGGTTGCGCAGCCGGCTGGATGCTGAGCGTCTGAAGTGGTTGCGCAGCTGGCTGAATGCTGAGAGTCTGAAGAGGCTGCGCGGCCGGCTGGATGCTCAGCGTTTGAACCGCAGGCTGCATGGCCGGCTGAATGCTCAGAGTCTGCATAGGTTTCACAGCGGTCTGGACGTTGAGAGTCTGAACGTTCGTCGCGGCAGGCTGAATGCTGAGAGTCTGAAGACCGGTTAGACCGGATTGGACGCCGAAGGGCTGCGACGCCAGGTTCACGGGTCCGCCAGTGCAGACTATCGACTTCTTCGACCTCTCCTTGTCCTCTGGCGCGTCCTCCGTTGTCGGAAGGGCCTGGGACAGGGCCAGGGCGATCAGTAGAAGCACTAGACTGGCGTTGAACATCATTTCTTCGGGTTTGCCTGTTGCCCTCGGACTGACGATCCTTGTCCGAGGAGTGTCTTTTAAAGGGACTCCATTGCTTTCCAAATCGCGTAAGCATGCGAAACACGCATCGCTGAGCAAGCGAAAATCCAATACGGTTGGTGCCAGTCGACGCTACAGCGACCGCTTCGTCTGGTTTACGTTTATGCGGACGCGTCGCGGTACGCGAAACGGCCATGGTTTTCATCGTTCGTAGGGGGATTCCCCTTATGCAATCCTGAATCGGTAACACCTAGGGATGTTTCGATTGGGACCCGAGGTAATCAACCGTGTTGCCCAAATTAACCGAAGGACACTTACGCTTCGCAGATCGTTACGAAACGCTGTTATTATTTATATTGTCTTGTAACACTCGAGTTAGGTTTCATTACGAATGTATTTCGCAATTGCGAGACGTCAACATTGTGCTTCAAACTGCCCACTCTTTTTTGCGTAAGAAAAACGTTGCATAATTGTTTATTTACTGCCGGAGGGATTTCGATTGGTAAGGCATCGAACGAACTTCAATTTACTGATAAGAGAACTTTGTTTCAATAATACAGTTCGCTGAATGAAAGTGGACTGGGGGGCAGCACTGTCGAACGGGTGTCTTCGTTAACTGTTTCGCAATTCCCTAGAAGATTCGTTTCTTAAATTGCATCCCAGTGTAAGGATGTTCGCTTTAATCTCGAATTCCTATTCTCCGGGAACCGGTGGGATTCTCCTTACCGGCGACTTTATTGGAGCACCTCTGGGCAATTGGTACCGCCGGAAGTAGGTGCTGGAACGTTTGCAGCTTGGGAATACCCCTATCTCGAACGCGGCTGAAGTGCCTGAACTGATAATGACGCAACTGTTCTTCCCTGATACTCTCGCTTTGTTAAAAGCGGCGCGTCAATCATGTACAGTGCAGGACGCATCTTGGTATCGGCGATTGGTTCCCCTTTATCGGGAAATATCCCTAGAATTGTCTCGTTAAATTGGTATTCTTCTAATATACTAATTTCACTATTCGGGTCCCAAGTTCTGAATAGGTATGAACCGTGGAAGCATGGAATATATTCGAAGTATATTTTCGAACTAAATATTCGGATCTTCGATGAGAAATGTTCTTTTATACTTTTATTATGTACATCGATGATCGCGCGTGTTCACGCTTTCCCGCACACTTGCGGATACGTGCACTCGCGTGTGCGTATTTGGGAGATTTTTTATTCATATGCTTCAAATACTTTGACGCAAATCGCGTTGAATATTCATAAAGGGAAGTTTGCTGCGTTTTTGTGCCACCATATAATTAATCCAATGTCCATCGCTATCCGAAAATAATACAATACAATAACTCTCTGCCATAGAAATTTATTCAGGGAAATAGCTGTTGTCAAGGATCGAATGGAAAAAAGGACGACCAGATTTATAATATAGGGGTTTATTGTTGACAGTACTGCCAACATAGATCAAACAAAGAATTCTATAGAACAATAGTGATTTGCAATTAAACGCCAAGAACAATTGTCGAGGTTTCAATGAAAAAAAGGGGCAACCACTGTTATAATATAGGACTTTATTTTTCACAGTTTTGTTAACATGGATCAAACAATGAAGCTTCCCTAGACCAACAAATACTGGTTTACAAATAACTAGGTGCCAACTGTAACTTTCCTAGGGATTTGCATAACAACTGGAGAAGATTTAGTGATTTGCTCCGCGATCTGGGACGCATTGGGAGTGGATACTTCTGCCGGCGAAATGTCAGACTCCGTGATTTGCCTTGCCTCCTTGTTATTAACCTCTTCCCGGTGTTCCCTCCCACCAAGATCCATGAAACCATTGTTGTCGTGATGGCTATTCGTGCCGTCCCCCATTCTGGCTTTAATTTCATCATTTTCCATCACCTGCAAAGCACCGAGACCTTTAATTTCTTGTTTCCCCTGTTCCTTTCGATGGTTGTGCCACCTAGTACTATTCACCACCTCCGCGCCATCCTTTTCGAAGTTTCGCATCATCTTGTAGACGTTTAGATCCGGCGGAAGGTTATAGGGATTGTGCTTGATTTCTGGCTCGTAGACAATGGAGGGCTCTTCGAACTGTTGTTTTGGGTACTGGGGAAATTCGCTCTTTTTCTGTATCTGTATAGTTACCGGCCCTGTTCTTCGGGCGAATTGTATCCTAGGATACTGGTGATCTTGTTGAGCCATGGGCGGCACCTCTCGTGGGAATTCCCTGGGGTATCTGTCAGGCCTGTAAACCAGCCTGACATTGTTTTCTGGGGATTTAGGGGCGATTGCGAACTTGTTCGGGCTCTCAAAGGATGGTTCCTCGTCAGTTGGATTAAAAATACTGTATCTCTTAGGTGGCGCTGGCTCCGCCTGGCTCTGGATCAGGTCATAGAATGTAGGCTTCCTGTATATGGTCCTAGGGGGGCTCCTAGTGACTGGGAACCGAGGCTTGTACGGGGTTACTAGACCTGGCATGCTGCGAACAGCGGCGGCCTGTGGAGGAGCCACGTCAAAATCGAGATTTCTCTCGAAGGCGAAGGGATACTCGCGTTTGCAGGTGCCTCCGGATTCGCCGACGGTTGCGCCTCCTCTGCCTCTAAAGGCTCTGTCGTATGAGTCACCCTCGTACGCGGATGGGTAGAAGGAGCGACCGGATCTAAAAGGTGTCTCGTCCTGCCATGAATTCGACTCTGGCTCGAAATCACGGTATTCTGATCTGGGTGGCGTGACCCTGAAAATGAAATTTATTTGGTCAAAACTTGCGCGAGGCCTTCCCTTCCTTCCGATAAGGAGTTCAATCCCTAGAACGGCTCTGACCAATATTCACCCGCCATTTGAACCTAACCTAATCTTCGTATTGATCACGCGATTTCCCGCCAATTTCATTCAGCGGTCGGTGAAACAGTCACCCTAACATCATTACCATAAGAGAGTGAAAGTTAGATATATCTGTGTCCTTACCAAGAAACCAAGGCGTCGGGCCGTTCTCTATAGCACGCGGGACAGGAAGCATGCCTGGGATGCCTGTGCTCCTCGATACTCGAATGGAACCGCGGCGATCCAGAGATCGCGTTCACCAGCAGACAGAGGAGAGTGAATACTCGAAAGCTTTGCCCGGACATGTTATATGTGTATGAAAGCCGGTAGCTAAGTGGCATCTTTTTATAAGCTACCGATCCGGCAAGGACGAATTTCCGTTTAATTGCATCAGAATCCCGTGTTTTCTTTACGTAAACGGAAACGGAGATGCATTTGCCGAAGTTTTGCCATCTTTCGTTCCGGCCTCGATGTGGACCTTGTTCCACTTCCTCCTGCTTGAAGCGGCAGGCAGTCTTGTTGATGTTACGATGCACCGATGTTGACGCAGAACGTGAAACATTATTTTTTTTTTTATCGAGCCTGTGGTGGAAACGGAGAGAAACTATCTAATACGCTCCTTAATGTGATTCTTGGTAATTTTGGAAATCTTTCGTTATGATAAATGGGCTGTCTTTTGGTGTAAAGTAATAATTATATCACGATGTATCATTTTACTTCAAGCCAACGTTCGTTACGAAGGTGAAACCTTTCCTTCAGAGCGTTAACAAATGCAAAATTGATGGCGAAATTCAACTTCCGTTGCGTCGTTTGTCACTTGCTCGATAGGTCGTACTTTTTTCAAACAAAGTTGAAAGGTACGCTATCCTTTAAAGGGTCAGAAATTAAATTAAGAAAATGTTCAGAATTGCACTAATCGGTAATACTGAAATTAGTACTGAAAGTGTCTTCTTCATAAAAGTACGTGGCAAAGGGCTCCGAAATTGCAGTAACAGAGAATTATAAGCGATGGAAAGCGGATTGTGAAAATTTTTCCAAGCACCCACCACTCCGAGCGCACTTTAATATTCAACAGAACGTTCTGAGAATAGATTTCGAGATCCATTATTGATGTTTGCAAACCTACATAAGTGTAGTACTTCAGTTGCATAAATCTGTATGACTCTTCAAAATATTGGTCTAGGGAAAAAATTGCATAATGTGAAAATAAACTGCGGATAGTCCCATAATGTGGAAACGCTCTAGGGTAAAATCGCGTGATGCGAAAATGATCTAGGGAAAAATTCCACAATGCAAGAATGGTCTCGGGAAAGTGCCACAATGCGAAAACAGTCTAGAGAAAATGCCACCATGCAAGAATAGTCTAGGGAAAATGCCACAATGCATAACGATCTAGGGAAAAAATCCACAAAGTGAAAATGGTCGCCAGCCCTAAATAAATACACAGACCTACCTTCTTATCCCTACAGTTAGCTTCTTTTTAAATACATGAATGTTTCTTCGCAGACAAAACACGGACGATGACATAATATCAAAGAAATCTCTGCAGTCGGTGAAGCAGATCATCAACTTCCTGAAAGAACGTAAGGCATGCGAAACCACACGAAGCAACAACACTTTTAATCTCACCGTTCGTCGTAGATCAACCAGAATGTCTGAATATATTTTTTTCCAACGTCTTCGCGTTTGCTGTAACGTAGAAGATTCCATAAATTATTTTGTCCCTTCAAGATGCCAGGGAGGAGGGCCTATTTCGGCGTACCGGTCGTCGGGACCTAAGGAGACGAATCCTGAATGCCCTGAGGAAAGGGGAGAAACCGCATTTGGGTAACAATAATGCGGCGCTGGAATGCGCGGCTGCGTTGCAACTTTTTCTGTGTCGCTTGAAGAGACCCGTGATGCCTCGGCACGTTCAACAACTACTCCTAGGTAATTTTTGAAACACCCCCTATTATCCAATACAATTGTTTTTTTTTAATAAAAATTCAGAGGTTAACGAAATTTGTCTTCTTACTCCAGTCATCGATTTTTTCAATCCTCCTAGCTACTTTTTGGTTGCGATGCAAATTTTCTGGCAACAAATCGATATTACCCTTAGTGACGAGATAACGACTGACGCTACGAATTGCTTGCGTCATTAGAGCAAATATTTAACCGTGATATGTTTCCAAACACGTAGCAACATTTGTTTACAATTTAATTAAACGTTACGGGCGGCTGATCAAACTGGAACACAACCCGCAGTGGTGGGGAGTTGCATTAAGTAATATTCCTGCATGCAGTTACACAATTGCAGGTGTCTGCAAACAGTACCAGCTCGCGTTTCCTGCTTGGCACATTTCACGAATTAGCAGCGTGTGCACTTCGACACGATACACCGCTCCGGGAGGAAAAGAATCGTGACACGCAGTTGAATCGCGAACGACATCTGTCGAATCGCTTTCCCTTCGAAATTTCCCGACAGTATTAAACGAAAAAAAAATGCACACGCGAATGTTATACTTTCTGCTTCTGGCACGTGGAGAAATCAACTACAATGGAATTTTGCGTTGCTGTTTGTTTTACAAAGTTTCGGATACCATTGCACGATAACTTATAAACTTCCAGATGGAACTTCCAGTACGAATTAGTAATAATTCACGAGATACGTGTGAACAAAAGTGTTGTAAAGAATGGGTAATTATCATTAGACTCGCCCGAAGAATTCCCGTAGAAAATAACTGGATCACTGGTATATGAAGAAGAACGCCATGTTTGTTCCTACATCTTAAAAACGCACTAGAAAATAGGACTTAGAAATTCCCTAGCATTAGTAACTATAATTTTGCAAACGATTTCTGGTGTTTTTACGATTGAATTCTGCATTTACCAGCTGACAATCCTGGGGTTACCGCCCACGTGATTGCCAAGGATGCGCTAGGATTAATACGACAGGACGTGGGGGGTCGTCATGGGGAGCTCTTAGCTGGCCTTCTGGATTTACTCAGGCATTTGACCCTTTCCGGTCCGCCGTCCGAGAGATCGGAACTCCGTGGCTCCCCGCTCCCGATAGCGTTGCTTCCAGTATTCTTCACTTTGGCGGTAAACTGCGTTAAAACTGGAGAACCAAAAAACTAGCAAATATTAATCCTCCTTCCACCTTTATTGTCTCGTCTATAAGTTTGGGTTCAACTTATTTTTTCTATTTGCCAATGCTAATCTCGAATTAATATTAAATTATTGAAACATTTCTATTTAATTTCGTTCTGCAACTGACAATTCATAAGAAATCGCGATTCTATTCGTCACGTATCGTCGCCTAGCAAGGAAGAGGGGGGGGGGGTCCCCCAGTCCACCAAGAGAGCAATATACATGCGCAGTGAATCTTGTGGACGCGTGGTGCAAGCGATTCACAAAGAGGTCGGCTCGCGTCGACCGTGGCAGCAGCCGACGTTAAACAGATCTAGGATCAAAGGGAAACCACCGTGCTGCTTGCCACAAAGAATATACGGATGCTTTGACGGTTGGGACAGGAATTGGTCGATCGGTTCCTCAATAGGAAGCAGGGATTTTAACAATTTCAGATATCCCCTCCCGCCCCTTTATGCTTCCTTGAGCTCAAACAATTACAATCGTCAGTGTACAACGTAGTTCCGAACTATTACCAACACATGAAGGAACAGGTCCACCGATTCAAGTATGCCCCTAGATCTATAGCGATGATTAAGGAAGATACTATTGAAATCGTTCTGATGAAAATCATTTAGCTGTACTTGGCTTCTGCTCCTCGTTCACAGCTTCATTTTAAATGGACTCGAGATTCTTCTGTACATCGCTTTTAATCCGGGAACTTATTTCTATTTCTAGACCTGTCTGCGCTGTTAATCTAGGGATTAATTTTTATGGTCAGATGTGTCCGCGCTGCAAATCTAAGGATTTACTGCTTGACCTGTCTGCGCTGTTGATCTAGGGTCTTATGTTTATCCCTAGACCTGTCTGTGCATTGGCTGGCAACTTAAAAAAAAAACATACTATATACGTCCTGAAACCCAAGTTTATAGAACTTCCTTTTTCTGGAACCAGTCTTCTTGTCCATTTAACTTGTTTGCTCTATCTTTCCCTTCATTTGTCTTGTAGTGAATTTCAATACTGATCGGATGCTACTCCCGGGGGACTAATTAATAGTTTGCCATTGCAGCCGGCTGACCTGGTGAAATGGAAGCAAGTAGCCGCCAGATTCAGCGAATTAATTACCGAAGCTCCGGAGCAACTGCAGCTGAATGAAAATCGATCGCACGAGATAGAATCCACGAGGCTTTCCGCTGGAAACGCAGGCAACGTAAGTAACAGACGCTTTCCTACGTCAAAATCGACATCGACGCGCCTCTCCCCTTTTGTTCTCTTCTCACCGCTACTGGACGGCCTCGTTGAAACAACACAAACGAAGAGGCTGAACTTGGCGCTGAATCTCCTTCGGTTATACCCTTTATTCTCTTGTTAACCCAAAAGGGCACGAGTGTATGGTTATGATTCGTTTGTTAGCCAACCGTTCGTTCGCTAGGTTAATCTCCCTTTAGTCCCTATTTCTGCATCTAGTAACAAAATGGCGGGCAGCACAGAAAAAAAGTATAATCTAAAAGGTAGAATGATGAAAGGTTGTTCCTTTGTTTCTCTTTCAACAAAAATGTTCGCAATGTTACAATTATTGCAACGACAAGTCTGTAGGAATGTTCCGTTTAATGTTTCAGGTCAGGTTGGAGAGATAAGTGGAATTCTTGCTGTGCCGTTGCACGGGCCTCCGGCGAGCAGACTTCATCCAGCAATTTCCAATTCGAATCGATGACACCCGGTATTAGGCGGCATTTATATAAATGTAATTCTTTCGTATAAACGGAAATGGAACTGTATAAATTGCTTGTACCGATCGGGGCGAACGATTTTTATTCATTTTACCATGAACATGCAGCCGGGCTACTTGTCGCGTCCTTTGTTTCCCGACAATTATAAAGGGAAATGAAAGGTTCAGTAAAATATTGATTAATACCCTTTTAGCAAGGCGCATGTTAAAAAAGAAAAGAGGAACAATGAATTGGAAATGCATTTTCATTATTTTTAACATTACAAGATCTGTTTATACGTATTATTAATATGTACGAGTGTATTTTAAATCGCAAGAACGAGAATTTGTTAGTGTCCGTTGAAAGTGTGCAGAAAGGAATGCATATCGTAGCGATTTTTAATAAAGCTCTGTATAGGGGAATTAAGTCTTATCACCAGAGTATTGGTACGTGCTATAGATAAAACAACGGGACTCTGATACAATATGGTCACGCGGAAATGGCGTCTGTAACCTTAAAAATAAAAACGACGCAACAGAATCATACAATCGAGTATAAATATAAGTTACAATATAAAATCTAGAAAACTGCTGTCACGTAGCTATAACGAAAATCAAAGAAATTCTCGAAGCCATCTTAAAACCGCTTTATGCTAAGCTTCGTTATAAGATACTCAACAGTGCTACCAACAGCCGTACTCTAAATCACTATCGCACGCGATTTCACGGTTGCACGCGTGCAATTCCGTCCCAAGTATGCGCTTCCTTTCTTCGCGATACAACTTAAGCTCGTTCGACGTGATCGTTACCGCCGTGTCGAGTTTCCCGTCGCGCACCGGCGCCCTCGCGTAGCCCCTCTTCGCCAGGCACTCCAGCCCTGATCTACATTTCACGCGCGACATCGTTTAAGAGGAACATTGTCGTACATACCGTCACGCTAAACGCGCCACTTTCGTCCTGTATGTTCCCTTGCCAAGAACGTTCGTATGATCGCCTGTAAATGGCTCGCTTCCTTCGGCCATTTTCTATGCGCGACTCGCGTGACGCTTTGTCGAACGGCGATAATGGAATATCGACAATCGTGGAAGGGGGACAATGCATCTGGGAACAGCGGTGTATATCGCGCTCGGAGATTAATAGGATCGTTTTTAATAGACTTTCGTTCCATTTGGTAAATATAGTTTCGGCTCCTTTGGACTCTTCGGTATATGACCAACATTAATTCCATTGCGGTACACCAGAAGACTGGAATTTCCACGGATACCTTCGACGGAGCGTTTTATGTAGAATAATGTGCGATTGTATGATTCTTTCTTCTTTACTTTTCGTGAGCGGACAGATTAAATTTCTGTACAGAGTAATAGAATTTATTCAGGCTCTTTGTGGCAGTCGAGAATTCAATGAAATCTGCATGAGTTGTTATTAGGTTGGGGTTTAATAAGTTTCTTCCAACATTGTAATTGGTTATCTAATAACGATATATTTTTTGATATAAAGTATTCGTGAAAAAAATGATGAAGAATAGTCGAAGTGGGATAATAATTCGGTTCGACGCCATTTTGTCCCTAGACGATTGCGGTCATTGGAAACACGTGTCTGTACAGGGCTGTCAACAAAAGCTTGACGAGCGTTGCACGGTGTAATCATTTTAACGAGCCGAAGTGTAGGAAATTAGGTTTAAAACCCGCTCTTGCCTGCGACAGCACTCGTGTAATAAAATTTGCAAAGCTTCGGGAATAGTCGCTTTGTACAGGCGGCGCATCAGCGAGTAATGTGGCCCATTAATTACGCCGCGGAACAATAATAATACGCTCGTCGAGTAATATAATCGAAATAATTTACATTCTATAGTAATAACTATTCGTTATAACAATATGTTTGAATAACAACATGCTTCCAACGTCTCAGAAGTTATTAGAGGTTTTAATTAATATGTATTTAATTGGCGAACATCGGATTAGTTAATGATACAAATAATTATTCGAGGAAATAATGAATTTCAGAATTTTATCAATTTGAAGAAAATTTATTTTAGTACGTGTGTGATACATTATACGTGCTTACGCAGAAGAAATATTGCAAAACATATATGTGTAAATGTATTACTTTGTAAGTGTTACAAGCATTGTATATATTATATGTGATAGTTATAAGTGTAGCGTACAAATGTATACAAAATATTGATATGTGTTTCGCGGTGTAACGCGATACGCAGCAGTGCCATCTTTCGAGCGCACGATTTCGGGCTGGAAATCGTGAAATGTTAATACGAACACAGAATGCGGCAGGAGGGTATCCTTAAGTTATGCGGCGCCTGATACTTCTCCAGATATGGGCGGGCACTATACTGAACAATGGCGGAGCTACCATAGCGCTAAGCTCCGCCCACCGCGGAACGAATTCTATCGGCGGCATACAATCGTTAATAACTCGTTATCCGCGAACAATTTCTGAACTTTTACGATCCTACAATAAACCATCAGGCTTCTATTGCTTTCACGTATAAAACTTGATAGGATTCTTTGATTGTTCTTTGATTGTTCTACTTAGAGAAAGAAACCTTGAACATTTATTACTGCCTCCTCGTCTGTAGGGTTCAAACTTCTTTCCGATACGAATTTGAATAAGGTTCCCGTTCCAAATAGGCGATTATACGAAAACAGTCAAAGTTGTGCACACCCAGCAGATAATCAACACTGTTATCCATTAATTATCGATTTACTTCCATTCGTTCGTGGAACTTTACGCGCGTATTATTCAGCAAGAGGTTTCAGAAACCTTCTGGAATCATGCTTGTCAATTATTATCGTGTGATTACACTGAGGTGCATAACTATAGCACCACCTGCTTTTTTAGTCGTTCTGCAATTCAGAGTAAAAATGCAAAAAATCAACTCCAGGAGCTGAAACATTATCGGACGCAATAAATTCTCTATTAAGTCTCATTGAAGTTGCTCTTTTATACGAAACGATATAATCGAAACAGTGATTTGCGCTTGTTGCGTAACTATAGCACCAATGTTATTAAGTTAACTTATCCCCATCCAGATCAACAACAAACTCACTGAATCCAAGTAATTAGGTTAGGTTAGGTTAGGTTAACTTATCTCCATCCAGATCAACAACAAACTCACTGAATCCAAGTAATCACATTTTTCATCATAATACAAATTAAAATTTAACAAAAATCTCTCTTAAACAATGCCACGTGGTACATATTTGACCGAAGAAGAAAAGGGTAAGATTTTGGCGTTTACGGAGGAAGAAGTTGGTGTTCGGGAAATTGCTCGTAGGCTACGGCGGTCGCATAAAGTCATTCTGAATTTCTTACATGATCCAGTCAATTATGGTAAGAATGAAAAGGGTGGTCCAAAGAAAAAATTCAGTCCCCGTACCGAACGGGTAATTGTAAAAGCAGCCAGTAATAGCCTAAAAAGCTGTAACCAAATTAAAAGTGAACTCAATCTCAATATTTCACGGTGGACAGTACGCCGAGTTCTGAAAAACAATCCCAACATCGTGAGACAGAAATGAAAATCTGCACCTAAACTTCTACCACGTCATAACGTTGCGCAGACTTGAGTACGCTCGAGCAAACATGCATCGAGACTGGAAAAGCGTAAGTTAACTTTAGACGTCAAAATCTTTTTACTCCGATTTACTTCAACTCCTTTCATTGATAATCAGGCTATCTTTTCGGATGAAAAAAAGTTTAACCTCGATGGACCGGACGGTTACAACTCGTATTGGCGAGATCTCCGGAAAGAACCGCAATACTTCTCAAAAAGAAATTTCGGCGGAGGAAGTGTGATGGTTTGGGGTGCCTTTTGTATTGACGGCATGTTGCAATTGGCTTTTCCATCAAAAAGGATGGATAGTGATGAGTACATTGCAATTTTAGGCAGCAATTTGTTATCCTTTATACATGAGCACAATACAATTAATTGGACTTTCCAACAAGACAACGCGGCTATGCACACCAGTCGGAAAACAATGTCACGGCGGCAAACAAATACAATTAATGTTATTAAGTGGCCAGCATGTTCACCTGACCAAAATCCAATGGAAAACATTTGGGCCATTATTGTTAGAAAAGTTTATGCTGAAAATCGTCAGTATCAAAACATTTTAGAATTAAAAAACGCGATAATAAGAGCGAGTAACGAAATTAGCGAAAGAATTTTTCAGAAACTCATCGAGAGCATGTCAGATAGGATTTTTCAAGTTATAACAAAACGAGGAGGACCTACAAATTATTAAAATCATATTCATGTATATATGTTTGACTTTCATTCATATGGCGCTATAGTTATGCAACGATGAAAAATCAATTCTCATATTATATTTTCTTGTACAATAATATAATTACAACAAACTTTTACTTAAGTTCATTGTTCACTGTACCCTTTGATTTCATATGGATGATTTTTATGTATTCTTATTCCAAAGTCTGAACCTACTAAAAAAGTAGGTGGTGCTATAGTTATGCACCGCAGGGTACTTCGTTTCGTTGCAAGCGATGCAACGGTCCGCCGTACTCGGATAAACGATTATTAATATCTCATTAAGTAAGCGAAAAATCTCGTCGAATTCCATATGCGAAGGTAATAGGAGGCTGCTAGTTTGTTGCTCGATTATAAAATGTTCAGAAATCGTTCGCGAGCGGAATTCATTCCGCGGTGGGCGGAGCTGAGCGCTATGCTGTCCCCGTCCGTGGCCATGATAGCGTTTTCCTTGTCTGTAGTAGCATTAGTGTCACGTCTGAAGGATGTGAGAAGGTAGATGGTGGGGGAGATCCGTCCCAATGAATGCACCGGGCAAGCGAATATACGCCTCTTCCGGTTTAATTCAGAAGGAACTCTTGGTCGTTGATTGAACTTAGTTGAATTTTATAAACCAAATTGTTTATTGTATATTTCCTCGCGCCAATTTAATACAGTAGGTGGAATATCGAAATTCCAAAGAGTATATTCCTGTTACAACTTCTCTCAGAACGTTATTTGGTATCTCCGTGTGGTTATATATACTTTAGCCGCTGTTAAGGTACAAATTTCCTCTATAGGAGAGGATTCGACCGTAGATAAGGATGGTTCCGTTTCCTCTAAATTGTTACGCACGGTGAAATTATTTCATAATTTTGATTCGTTCGGGAACGTGTCATCCGGGACGACGGTTGGAATTTTTACAAATGTTTATAATCATAAGACGTGTACACGACCAAGCCCGCACCTGCACACTTGGGACCCCTTCTAAAGGAAACTCAGACCTTGGGAGAGACAGACCAAATTCCTGGGAGGCGCCAGCCCTACAAGGAATAAACAGAAGACCACCCTCGCAGCGTTCCCACGAAACTGGAGCAACTGCAGTTACCCCTTCCACAATTACGAGCCTAATTTTCGAGTATATAAGGACCACGAAATTCAATCAAATCGGGCTAGTCCTGGTCACGCGTTCGTTGCGTTAGTTTCGTTCGTTGACACAGACATTGCAAGATCGGGTTAATCCCCTTCGAGCAAATATCTCCTTTCAGTACGTAGTTACTGCTTGGCTTCCATATCTCAATCTTCGGTGAGCCCCCGTGTAATTATTATACGTAAAACCCGTGGATTCATTGTACACACTCAATCTTTGTAACTTCCATATCATCTTGAATATACCAGTCATAGTTTTCTCGTAAGTTGTTGTTCCATTGCACCTTCTTCCAATACATAGGAAATCCTCGATTTGAACGGGACCCACAAAGTACATCATAGCCGCTCGTGGTGTACGCACGTTACGAGTTCCTTTACCTGAACCCAACCTGACCATCCGTGTTTATACGGCTACCCGGCGTGTACGTCGGCTGTCCGGAAACACACACCTTCCTTGATTCTGGTGAGCCGGCTACGTGGCGCTTCACACCCGCCAAATAGTCCGGAGATCCGGAATCCTTCCATCCGCGCCTATCGGCTACCTGACGACGTCAGCTGTCCAGAGAAGCGCACTCTTTCCCTTTGCCGTGACTCTCGGCTATCCGACGCTTCACAACCGTCGGCCAGTCCTGGGAGAACACGGACCTCTTCCCAGGTCAGTCATTCAAGTTTGACCTGTTAACCCACTACCCGGTTATCAGGTGTAACCATAACCCTTGAACCTTTTTCCCGGCCAAACTCGCCAAGCCCTGGCTCGTAACAAAATCCTCTGTTAAGTCAATTATTATTGGATTCCTACTAATCTCACAAATGGTGGCCTTCCTCAGATCGTTCTCCAATTGTTCCAGAATAGCCGCTCGTTGCTGTCTGACCTTCACTTTCTTCCCGCCACGTTTGCTCCGACGTCTATACTTCTTTCTCTAATTGAAGGATTCAAATATTGTTAGGAGGAAGAAAATAAATTGATTAACAAGATTCGTTAGTCTTATACCTTAATTTCATTCTCCTTGATTGTTCCAGCAGCAAACATTGCGCTGGTTTTCAATTCGAATGCTCAACGCAAGGATCTGCGCGATACAGGTATTTAACTAATTTATCTCCTGTTTGTTCCTTCTCAATCCAGCTCCCCAATTCTCTGCCAGATGGGCGAGATGTTGTAGAGCTCTTCTTGAGTAGAACATTTCTAAGCTTAAGAAATTCTTTCTTTTTTTCCTTCCTCCTTCAAAAGGTAAGAACACTCATTCTAACTGACTGATTTTTCTTTTCTCTCTAACTCTGATACACAACTACTGCACTGAACTGATCTGATCTGCTCTTTTAGCTTAAACTGGCTTTATATATATATTTCCTACCCCTTAATGGTCAACCTGGTAGGGGTTGGAAAGTGGAGGGACCGAGGATGATTTCCAGACACACCATATCTTTTGTGACTAGGTCCTTGAAAGAAGAGGAACCTTCGTTTCTCCGCGCCAAATATTCTTTAGAGTGTTTACGGTCTTATCGATGGGAAGACCCTTGGGTCTTGTTACGATTTACGGCTATTCACGATCTTTCCTACTTCTCGTCGCTGTCTCTGCTTTATTTCGTTATGTCTCCTTCTTTTCTCTGTTAACTGTTTCCTAAATGGCCCTGTTCATTTCCGACTCTTTATACAATTAAACCTGGCCGCGAACTAAAAGCTATCTAGTTACTTCTATTGCGCAATCGCGAGTCAATCAGATGCCTTTAAGAACGAATATCCGGGTATAGGAAAAATTGCGTCGAGCCACCTCCTTTCTCCCAGACGTTACATGTGACGTCCTACGTCACTTCTGTGTTAGGTTAGGTTAGGTTAGGTTATGAGAAGTATAAGGCGAGGAGGTATCCTTGAATGCGCAAGCGTATTAAGATATCACTAGGCACTCGAGCGCGAATGCACGATAAATCGGATTTCAAACACTCGAACGCGCGATAATTTAAATCTTGCCAAATAGAATACTCTAAAATAACTAAACTTAAATCAATACAAGGGTCTTCTACCCAAGTCATAGATGAACTCCAGACGCCGGAAACACTTTCATTGTTCAGAAGAACATGGAACCATCGTAAACACATAAAGAGTCGAACGAAGTCGAGAGGTCCAGGGTGGTCCTCCACTTTCTTTTTACCCCTACTACCCTGATTTCCGGGGTGGAGGGCTGGTACAAATACAGGATGCATTCCCGTGGTTGAGCAGAGTTTTTTCCAGTTTTCTGTCAGAGTTATCAGTTACGAGTGGTCAGTTCGGAGTTACATAGAGTTCAGAGTCGTAGTACGATCTTGAATAAGGTTCAGATAGATTGAATATCCAGTAAAACCAGTCTGAAGACGAAGTTGACCGCTTGAGCCGAGCGAGCAACATTTATCCTTCAATCTTTATCCTTATTTAACTTGATTGCAGAGTTGCAACCATTGTGCGCACCCCGTGCGACGATCTGGAAACGAGCGCTGTAACAAGCGAACGGAAAACAGATACACGGAGGTAAATTCTTCTGATAGTTAAAATCCCACCTCTCCTTGAAACATATTAATTAATTTGCCTGCACTGAATTCACGAACGGAGGAAAGAAGAAAGCCTTGTCGTGGAAAACGGGGAAGAAAGAAACTTCGTTTAAAGAAAGAACGCGAGGCAATTCTCATCGAACTGGCTAAAGATTTAACATTAACTACCGACCAACCGTAAGGGATTCCGGAATGAATAGACCTAACTCTTGAAGAAAAGGAGGAAGCCCCAACACCCAGAATCCCTAGACCGCCGATCCTGTTGGAAATTCTGGACACCTCTACTAGTATAAAAATCCAAAACAGTGAGCAAATACCGACAAATGTTCTATTAAGTTGTATTAATAATACCGGTAATTGTATACCACAGGCAGTATGGAACTGGTGCAAAGTAATGTCAGACGAATTTGAATAAATTAATCATTCTTTAAAGTATAGGAAATTTAATCGATAACCCTTCCTTACGTTTGTTCCCCTGTGACAGTCCGATGACGTCACAATAGTGTGACGTTGCGACGTCCTACGTCACCCTAGTGTCTGCTACACCGGCATGGAGAGTATAATGCTAAGAGGTATCCATAAGTACGCAGGCGCGTGATTTATTCCACTAGACACTCGAATAGGTGGCGCGATAATCTAAAGATCACCTTACTAAACACTCGAGCACATGGCGCGACGATTCAAAAACGTAAGAGATCAGAATGATACAAATCAATAGAGTATCTTAACAGTCCAAGCTAGACAAGGGTCTCCCACTTGAATCTAAAATATAGTCCAGACGCCGGAAACATATGTACAATAGAACGCGAGCACTATAAGATAAAACTTTTAAGTGTCAATAGATTTAAGAGGCCCAGGGTGTCGTCCACTTTCACTTTTACCCCTACTACCCTAACTTTTGGGGGGCAGAAGGCCAGTATATGTGCGAGGCGTTTCTCCGAGAACAGTCAGTACAGTTTTTACAGAATTTTTAGAGAGTTGTTTTAGAGAGAGAGAGTTCAGTTTTGTCAGTTGAGGATTTTAGAAGGAGCAGTGATTAGAAGTTAGCAACATTAACTTTGAATCAGGTTAAACTTGAGCGCTTGTGCCGAAGCGAACGGTTTTAATCTTCATCTTATAACACAATAATCAAGTTGCCTGTTGTGACGCCGGACAATTGAAGAGACTTGATTTTCAAAATGATTCACTTTATTTTACGTAGGGAAGGTACAGCTACAGCTGACTGTTCCAGGTCTTCGCTCTTAAGTATATAATGTCCGGTGTCGATACCTCTGGCCTCTGATTTCACTCTTCTGATTCTCTCGATGATTCTTATTCCCCTACTGTCGTCGCTGGATCCGCTTATATACTCTTTGCCGATGACGTCTTGTTTTTTCGGCAGCCCTTATCGCTTGGCCTTGCTCAATTATCTCTTTCGCGACGGTTCCTTGTTACGTCTTTCGAATTGTCTTCTTCGTATTATCTCCTTTCGAGATTCTTCCTTCCCGTCCCGTCGCACTGTACAACATTCAAGTCCATCAGTAAGAAAGAAGCCCGTCGCGGAAGACGGGGAGGCAAGAAACTCCGATTAAAAAGAGAGCGCGAAACTATACGAGCACAACTGACGAATAGAACTAAGAGTTACAAGCAGTGAGACACGAAAAACCCCAGAATTAATCGACCTGACGTTGGAGGAGGAACCAGCGCCAATACCCAGGATCCCCAGGCCGCCAACCCCACTAGAGATACTGGCCACGTTTGCAAGCGTAAAGATAAGCAACAGCGAACAAGTACCAAACGACATTTTATTAACATACATCAATCACAAAACTGACAATAGTATGGCCGAGGCTGTATGGAATTGGTGGCGATTAATGTCGGACGAACTAGAAGAAAAACATATATAAACTTCAAACAGTTTTGAAAGTTTGTTCCCACACGTGACTGTCTGGTGACATCACACAATCAGTGACGTTTTACGTCACCTTAGTGTCTGTTACGCCACATGGAGAGTAGAAGGCTAGGAGGTATTCATAAATGCGCAGGCGTCAGAGCATCTCACTAGGCACTCAAGGGCGTGGCGCGATAATTTAAGTGATGTCATCTTACTAGGCACTCGACGCACGACGCAATAATCCAAATACTTAAAAACCAAAATAGCCTAAATAACAAACACTTGGAATGAAATAGAAATCAATAGGGAATCTACACAAGGACCTCTTAGTACAACTCTAAACTCCGGAAATATTCAGGAGAAGCACTAAGGCAAAACTATTTAAGTGTCAATAGATTTGAGAGGTCCAGGGTGTCCTCCACTTTCCCTTCTAGCCCTACTACCCTGACTTTTGGGGTAGAAGACCAGTATATACAATGAAGCGTTTCCTCCAGAAAGTCAGTTAGAGACAGTTAGAGACAGCTCTTTACAAAAGTCAGTAGTAAAGTTATACAAAAGTCACAGACAGTTAGAGAGTTTTTACAAAAGTCATCAACGAGAGATATACAAAAGTGACTAGTCAATAGCAGTAGAATCGTTACGAAATGGCGACTTAGTGAATTTATTAGAATCAGTGCGGGAACTAACTTGAACACATTTTGAGTAAGGTACAGGTCAAATTGGGCAACCCAATATTACCTTACCTAAATCAATCTTGACCGCTTGGTTCGAGCGAACTATTTTAATTTAATTAATTGGAATTGGTGCAAATTAATGTCCAGCGAACCTGAATAAATCTCAAATAAATTCAAACTGTCAGAATTAAATATTTTGATAACCTTCTTTTCGTTTGACCGCCACGTGACGGTCCGGTGACGTCACATGTGACGTTTTGCGTCAACTTTGCGTACATCAGCCCCATTGACATCGCCATGGAAAATAGGAGGCTAGAAGGCATTCATAAATACGCAGGCGCGCGAGATCATTTCACTAGATACTCGGGAACACGTGGCGCGATAATTCAAACACTTAAGCGAGCTTGTAGGGTCAGAACAGTTCAAATAACAAATATCTAAAAACGCAGTAGAAATCAATAGAATATTTTAACACTCTTGTACTACTTATGATTGACGTATACTACTTAAATTATACTTGACAGTTTTATGGGCTGATACTACCTACTTAAGAAAGCCATGTAAAGCCGTACCTTTACGACTATTATTTACAGTTACGCCTGATGTCCGACCATTTACTTGTACTACTTACGATTGACGTGTACTACTTAAATTATACATGACAGTTTTATGGGCTGATACTATCTACTTAAGACAGCCATGTGAAGCCGTACCATTACCACTATTACTTTAGTTACGCCTGATGTCCGACCATTTACTTGTACCACTTATGATTGACATATACTATTTAATTAGAATAAGAAAAAATGTTGACCTTAATTTTCAAAGTCAAGGACAATTATGCACGGGCTGTTTTTTTTCCCACAAATGTCCACCGATCCGAAGGTGTAGAATAACGCTATGGTGGTCGTTACATATAATTTCTTTACACCCTGTACATTCCTTGACCAAAAAACCTGTCTACACAAGTAGTATATTAAACAGCCATTTATCACGAATCAATAAATTTATTTTACCAATGAATATGAGCGTGCTAATTTCTGAATTAACGCGGGAGCTTGATACGTGATCCCTCTGTTCAAAGGATCGAGCATTAGTGGCAAGACTCTAAATTTATTTCTTCTAAAGTATCAAATCGTTACGTATTTAGTCTTCTGTCAGCGCTTGAGCGCATGATTTTGGGGCAGAAAATCAGCAGATACTCACAGAAGAACAGAACACGCGAAGGTGGTATTGCTAGAAAGAGAAAGCTACAGCCAGGAGAAGGACAGAGAATGGATACCAACTTTGGTTATGCGGCCCTTGATACTTCCCCAGACAAGGAGGGCGCTGCGCTGAACAGGGGCGGAGCTAGTATAGCGCTGACCTCCGCCCACCGCGGAACGATTTCCATCGGCGGCACGAAATCGTTAATACTCGTTTTCCACGAACAATTTCTGAACATTTTATAATGGGATAATAAACTAGGAGCCTTCTACTACTTTCCCATATAAAATTCGACAAGATTTTCTCTTACTTAATGAGATATCAATAATCGTTTATCCGAGTACGGCGGACCGTTGCATCGCTTGCAATGAAACGAAGTAATCACGCGATAACAATTAACAAGCATGATTCCAGAAGGTTTCTGAAACCTCTTGCTGAATAATACGCGCGTAAAGTTCCACAAACGAATGGAAGTAAATCGATAATTAATGGATAACAGTGTTGCTTATCGCTAGGCGTGCATAACTTTGACTGTTTTCGCATAATCGCCTATTTGGAACGAAAACCTTACTGAAATTCGTATCGGAAAGAAGTTTCATCCCCACAGACGAGGAAGCAGTAATAAATGTTCAAGGTATCTTTCTCTAAGTAGAACAATCAAAGAACAATCAAAGAATCCTATCAAGTTTGATACGTGAAAGCAATAGAAGCCTGATGGTTTATTATAGGATCGTAAAAGTTCAGAAATTGTTCGCGGATAACGAGTTATTAACGATTGTATGCCGCCGATAGAATTCGTTCCGCGGTGGGCGGAGCTTAGCGCTATGCTAGCTCCGCCTTCGTTCAACATGGTGCCCTCCTTGTCTGGGGAAGTATGAGGAGCCGCATAAAGAAAGTTGGTATCCATTCTCTGTCCTTCTCCCGTCTATAGCTCTCTCTTTCTAGCAATGCCTCCTCATGTATTCTGTATTCCTATCAACATTGCGCGATTTTCAGCCCCAAAATCATGCGCTCAATAGATGGCGCTGATTTCAATTGTGCTTCTATCGCTTAATATACTTAGTATGCTAAGTACGCACAACATTAATAATTAATAGAAATGACTGATAATTAGTTTATAAGTTGATATTTAACAACTTTTGTGATTTGATTGTACCTGGCTTATCGATCGAGCTGTTTAGCAGACCTCGTATTAAAATTTCTATACATCTTAGCTGCGAGATGTGTTGTAAATTATTTTACCAGAACAGTATTTAATATAATTAAATCGTTAATATTCAAATCTTAATAATTAATTTAATGTTAGATTACTTGATATATTATATGTAATCCAATGCCCACTACTTGTCCGAGAAACCCGCACGCACAAGAAAATATATTAAATAGCTGTTTATTCCAAATAAATTTTCTTTTTTAATGAAAAATATGAGGGATTATACGTACAGTAAATAAAATTATAAAGGATAGCACACTAATTGCCAATGGAAAAGAATTCTCTGCACAATGGCAAGCAATAAATCAAATTATGTGACTTCTACTAGTTATTTCATTATCTAGTATAGTACCGATCCGTAATAAGCAACTTACTTCTGGCTCGAAATAGGCAACTCGCTGTTGTGACTGGTCCCGCGCCGAGTAAAATAGAAAAAAAGGACAAATCTCCCAGGCAGGAAACATTCTCGGAGCTCTTAATTGTGAAGTTAAAATTGAAATATTTTATTTAAATGTACTTTAATAATTATCAAGTGCAAGATGGCGAGAAACGAAACGCTTCAGTTCCCATAGGAGACTGTGTTCTTTATTTTGTCAAGGCATACGAAGTGGCGCGGCGGTCGGAAATTACGAGTGGGGACATTTGCTGATCGTAGGTTCTGAGATGGCGTGCAGACAAAACTATACACGTTGCCCAATGCTTCACACTGTTCAGACCAGCAGAGTTGGGCAAACTTTATTCTGAATGACGAATAAAGAGTAAAGATTGTAAACGCCACACTTATTCGTAGATGACAAATAACAATTTTATTCAGCAAGAACTTATTCGTTAGCCAGGAATAAATAGCGACTGTTATACGAATACGATTTCATTCGATCTTTCATTCGACTAAACGACGAATAAATGTGACGCCCGCCACCTGTCGACGAATCTTGCATTCGAATCATAACATTTCTCTTTACCACGGACCCCCTACATATGCTTGCATTGCAGAAGTCACGTGATACTTTTTTTCTTCTGTTTGGTCGGTTACTTCTTTATTCGACTACAAAATTATTCGTTACTGTCGACTAATTTCCTTTTATTTCAACTTTTTATTAGTCACAGATGAGTCGAATAAGAATTTATTCGTCGAAATTCATTCGAATAATGTCCGACTCTGCCCCCGCAAGAACCCAAGTGCTCGAAGGGCCTCAGGCCCGTACCTTACGTACTGCGAGTGGCGCATTAGGGCGACGCTCGTATAGCGATAGGTTTTCCTGATGCGATAAAGCATGGCACGCATCCCTGCCCATTCGAGCACTTCGGGCCCTTGCGGGGGCCCAGTTAGTTCCCAAGCCTGCTCTAAAGAATAATATTGCTCGTCGGAACCCCTCGTCTCGCTAATCCAATAGCATCTGATCTGCAATAAACAACCCGCCGGTCCCGAGCGAGTCGCGTTTATCCAATCAATCTTCGACAACTTTTAAATAAAAAAGCATAGTAGAAATACCAACGAAAGAGTGGACCTGCGAAGCTTCTCCTCTAGCCATGCCCCTCCATGTTTGAAACTCCATCGAGCAGTCAACCTGGGTCGAGAAGGGGGTTCCGTCATTGGCCAGGGTCCCGAAAATTCTCCGTGGATAAAATGGGTTGGCCCCAGTCGAAATCCATTCTAACTGAATCGCCTCGGATCGACGGGGAGAATTATTAATGGCCAGGCTGTCGACGGGGCTATGCAGCAACGCCGCGACGCGCTCCTGCGGGCGGTGAATCATCGCCGGGGAATCCTTGGACGAGAGTCCCCGTCCCGGGGAGGAGGCCGTCGGAGCGTCCTGACAAACCGGGGGCAGCCTGTTGCGTTGGCCCGGCCGATCGATATCTGTACAGGCGCAACAACCGCTCCTCCTAACCTCCTCCTCGCGCGAACGCTTCCCTCCACCGGGAGACCGGAGGAAGCGCTTCCTTCTTTCTCATTGTCCCATAGTTTGACGGCCCTCCGCGGATTAACGCGGAGCTCTCGCATTACCGAGGAAACTTGTCTACAGGGGAGCCAGCGAGGATCGTTCCGATGGAAAAGTTGGGAAGCTTTCAGTACCTTTAGCGGACCTTGAAGATTCCCAATCTCGTGGAAGATTCTGGGGGGGGGGGGGGCGGAGAGAGATCGCATTCTTTGGTTGCAAAGTAGAAACCCTTTACATTAAACCTCTCGAATAGCTTTGCGCGAAGCAAGTAGATTCTTAATATCACCAACTGGAGTATGTTGTTAAAGAGTGGGCGGATTATTGCTACGCAAATTCTTTCTCTATCCGAGGCAAATAATTACGCAGCTTGACCCGCTTTCTCCGCAGTGACGTCCGAACTACTCGTGCACCAGTTCGCTTTCTGCTGGAAAAACATTGGAAAGTACGTGTATGCGTTTTCCCTTGGAAACACGCGAGAGAAGAAGATACGTTAACTGTTGCTGTTCTTTGTTCCAATTTATTGGCCAAAGGCAGGTATGCTGATGTCGTTGCTATAGCAGCCCCCTAGCAAGCTGTACGGATCCTAATTTCGTTGTTTTAAACAATATGTCGAAAGTCCTCATCGATGTGACTGTCGTTAAATAAAATTTACAAAGGGTTAATGGAAGGAAACAATTACTTTTTCACGATTATCTCGTTATCTATTAACTTTATGAGAAAAATAGTTATCATGAAATTTATAGCTCAGGAAATTCTTTATAAAAAGGGTTCTATGAGTTTTTCTCGTGGGAGTGGACATTTCGATGTATGGCGGCTTACAATGTTTCCCTAAGGTTCATGCTTCATAGCACCTCAAAAGGAGGACACCGAGGACAATCGGGTGATGTTATCTCAGTAACGATGGCTCCTACGAAAGAAACTCATAGGACCTTTTTTATAGAGAATTTCTTGTACTATAAATTTTATAATAGCTACTTTTGTTGAAAAATTAACAGATAACGAGATATTCTCCGAAAACTGTTATCGTTTCTTATTTGACGTAAATTATCCCTATCCGCCTGATATATTAGGTTATTATTACTCCTACGAAAAATCTCGTACAACCTCTTTTGTAGAGAATTTCTTGCACTATAATTTTCATAATATCTACTTCTATCGTAGAATTAACAGATAGCGAGATACTCGCGAGAAACTATTTTCTGCTTTTTACTTCAACTCTGTATATTTTTCAAATTAGTACATTGGACATATTTTTGCCTAATTTACCTCGACTAATACTGTCAGAAGTCAGCTAAAGAATTGTTGGAGAAGTAGAACCGCCGTTGGCGTTAGGAAACCGTCGTTTACCGGGGCACGAAAATTTGCAGAATTTAAACGCCAGCCTCGAGCTTCCATGCCTGCGGAATTTAACTGGCTACTTGTTGGAATGAATGCAGCAGCCGATAGCCTTGCCCTGCAATTTCATTCAATGGAACAGCTCATTTAATTCAGCTTCTAGACTTTTCAATGCATGTCTTATATGGTGATAATCCTAATTAGAAAATTTCACCAATTTACATGTCTGTATCTTAAAATGTTTTAATTACAGAAATAGCTACTGGGGGTCTGAAATTATTTGCTGCATTGCGATTTGATAAAATTAGATCAATCATAAACTTTGTAATATGGTAAACAATAGAATTACTGTCTTATTTTTGGTTTATTCAGATTATTTTTCGGAGGAGGTAATTTTAATGTGTGGTAGGCAGTGAAAGTTTCATTTGCGAGCATAAGGATCTACACGTTAAGTGAGTAGAACGATCTACACGTTAAGTGAGCGGAACGATCTGCAGGTTAAGTGAACTGCAGTCATCCCCACGTTTACCCTGCGCGTTGTTCTACCTGCGTATCCAATGAAGAACCGCTTCCACTGCACGATTAGTGACGGATTTTCGCTCGCTTATCGAACATTTACTGTACCAACGAAGCAACAGTAATTAATATGCAATGAATATGTCATTTTTTTGCGAACTACCGTTGACCAATCGTTCCACTCGAGGGAAACACTTCTTCCAGGATGTTCTCGTGCGTTTCCCCCGAATCGATTGGACTCGCCGCTCCCTGAGCTTCCCATTCTTGCACCGCTTCTCCATTCGCGTGTTCCCCTCCATGTATCGCCTGGCAAGCTCGCCTGTTAACGACGTCGACTCGCTTCGGAATCGCATTTTCCCAAACGCGTCGGAATAGCGTTTTCATTCACGAATAACGAATAACTCGACATTAGTCTTCATTGCATCGATTCGATATTCGATACAACTTTTGCTACCTGCTATACCGACGCGTTCGGATCGGGGCACCGGCCGAACGTCGCCATCCAGCGCTCGGCGACATTCCGTCCCTGAGCGCGGGCGTCTGCGCGCGCTCTGATTGGCCAGCGTTTTTCGTTAATAATTCCAAAACAAAGCCTCGAACGACATTTTGCCAAGGGAAAAAGTTGTTCGGTATCGCCACAGGAAACTCCCGTGTCTGGCTCTTCTATGAGTTACGGGACGCCCCGTGTATACCCTGCGGCTTTTTAAAATATTCAATCTACAGTTTCTGAACGTTTCTGTAAGTTAATCAGGACTACCTCGCACGGAAGGTCGATACGCGAGTCTGGGGGGGGGCCACGTCAACTCTGTTCTTTTTCCAGTTGCGGAACAGAGGCCAGCCCGTTATCTCAGGCCACGTCAATTCCAATAATTGGAGGACTCTGATAACACCGGTTCGCCGAGGAGCCCGAGGGGCCGCTGGCATTTATTAGCAAGGATTTCCCTCGATACAACCCTTTGACGATCATTTTCTAGAACAGGAATTAAACGCAGCCGGTCAAGACTCCCTTCGCTCGTTAAAGAAATATTTTATTGCTCGAGATCCGTTCCGCGTACGCTCTGCTCTTTCTCGCGACCGATTCGCGGGATTTACGCCCGCGGTAGGTAATTAACGCGAGTCGTAGGCTCGGGCACGAATTAAAGCGCTGAAGCGCACCTTGCGTATACTACTGGCAACCGACGGAAGGAGTGAGAAACGCTAACGCTGATCAGTACTCTTATCACTCACGGTGCAGGTTCTGACATGTACTCTGATACCAATGCGAGTAAACTGTTACAAATCTGACATACCGGATCGTCGGTTACAGTATCAGTGTTATCGCTACTGTGGCCGAGATGCTGACGTGTTAGATCCCTGTCCGGGATAGTCTCCGGTCAGCTAAGGTAATATCGCTGTCACGGGCGGTTCTCGAAACTAACTGCACGCCGCCCAGCGGGTCAATCCTTACAAAAAATGCCTCCATCAAGGCTACTCGCGGTCACAGCTAACAGTCGCGACTCCAGAACCTGCTCAGGCCACTGTCCGAATCAGACCCTCTCGAACTCGCAAGGCGGCTCGCGCATCAAGGTGGTTCGGGGTGTCGAAAAGGTTCGCGTCGCCGGCGGGAACTACCAAGGCCTCAGGCTTGCTGCCGCGTTCCTTTATTTTATTTGCGCGCTATTCCTAAGCCGCGTGATACGCGTTAGCAACCAGTCGACGGCGCAGCGTTCGCAACGGACACCTTGGTATGTGCAGGCGTCAGGAATTCACGATAGGGGGGGGGGGGCGAAGAAGGGGCCGGAAACGGCACCGGATGTTACAAGTTAAACTACTACGCGGATTGCAAATGTTCTTTTCTTTTTTAATTGAATATTTCTGCGATATTTGAAGTATAACATGCTATCCCCTGCGGGTGGTGAGAATTAAATACAATACAGTCTCTTAATTGTTATTAGTTAATTAACCATGGTGCTTGGGAGAAGGGAGTTGGGGGCCCAAAAGGAAAAATGGGATGGCATTTCTTATCGTGATCACTCTCGTGGTAAATAATTTTACTGCTCCCTTGCTAGCCACTGGGAACGCTCTCGATCACGACGCTGCGAACGATACGCGGCGAACGTAAAAGTAATAGAGCGTAGCGAGATGCGTACGTATGGGAGGCGTGCGCAGGCACGCTGGAGAAGATCGAGATGGATCCTCCCGAGACTGGAAGGGGAGGGATCCCACCTTGGAAAAATAAAGCGAGGGAATTCCCCAGAGAGTTTTAGAACATTGCTGGATCGATAAATATTGACAATTAGGGACCCAGCTTCAATCATTTTCACCTTGAAATATGTTGCCAAGGACATCATTTTAAATTATTCCTACCTGCCTAGCTTATTACTCCTACGAAAAATCTCATAGAACCTTTTTTGTAGAGAATTACCTGTACTATAAATTTCATAGTAGCTACTTTTGTTGTAAACTTAATAGATAACGAGATATTCGCCAAAAACTGTTTTTGTTTTTTACTCGCCATAAATTATTCCTACCTGCCTAGTATATTACTCCTACGAAAAATCTCATAGAACCTTTTTTGTAGAGAATTACCTGAACTATAAATTTCATAATAGCTACTTTTGTTGTAAACTTAATAGATAACGAGATATTCGCCAAAAACTATTTTTATTTTTCACTCGCCATAAATTATTCCTACCTGCCTATTATATTACTCCTAGAAAAATCTCATAGAACTACTTTTGTAGAGAATTTCCTGTGCTACGAATTTCATAATAGCTACTTTTGTTGTAAACTTAATAGATGACGAGATATGCGCCAAAAACTGTTTTTGTTTTTTACTCGCCATAAATTATTCCTACCTGCATTGTATATTACTCCTAGAAAAATCTCATAGAACTACTTTTGTAGAGAATTTCCTGTGCTACGAATTTCATAATACCTACTTTTGTTGTAAAATTAATAGATAACGAGATATTCGCCAAATCCTGTTTTTCTTTTTACTTGGACCCTTTGTATGTACATTATATTTTTGCAATTTCACATTTTTCTCCAAAGTAGGACGATTAGTCCGTGTTTAAGTGGAACTGTATGCGTTTGATGTTTTTACGCTTCAACCCGACCCCACACGCGGCCGCCTAAGTGGGCCGAATTAAATTTCGCTTAACAGTCAACGCGGTTTCACAATGGCCACTTTAATAATGCGAAGGGTGGCGTCGTAAATCAGGCGCCGTTCACACCTGACCGCAATTCTTCCGTGTGCCAGACCATCCGCCCGTCGATCGAGATTATCGATCCTCTCGAGTGCTGACAATTTTATTCGAATCGCATTATCCCCGGCAGCTTGCCGGCGGGAACCGATACGCCGTTTCGAGAAAAGAGGAAACGACGTTCGGTTCTCACTCGAGAGCACTTCGCTTGTCGTTTCGTATCCACGCACTTTGAATTCTTGCATAATTATTTGCCGATTGTATTTATCTGGAATGTAAAATATTCTCGGAGGTAAATCGAGGCCTTGAGCAAGCCTTCAAAGGATCGACCAGAAGCAGCCGAGTGCTTCAATATCAGGTCAAGTTTGAATGCTAACTAAATACCGGTCAAGTTACTGTTCTGGCCAAATACTGGACAAGTTACTATACTGACCAAATGCTGGTCAAGTTACTATCCTGTCTAAATACTGGTCAAGTTACTATCCTGGTCAAATACTGGTCAAGTTGCTATCCTGGCCAAGTACTGGTTAAGTCTCTGTCCTGTCCCAATTCTGGTTAAGTTACTACCCTGACCAAGTACTGGTTAAGTCTCTATCCTGTCCAAATACTGGTCAAGTTACTATCCTGGCTAAATACTGGTCAAGTCACAATCCTGACCAAATACTAGTTACGTTTCTACCCTGTCCAAATACTGGTTAAGTTACTATCCTGGCTAAATACTGGTCAAGTTACCATCCTGGCCAAATACTAGTCGAGTTACTGTCCTGACAAAATACTGGCTAAGTTTCTATCCTGTCCAAATAGTGGTCAAGTTAATAATCTGACCAAATACTAGTCAAGTTACTAACCTCGGGAAATCGAGGTCTCGAATGAGCCTTCAAAGGATCGACCAGGAGGAGCCGGGTGCTCCACTATCTCCTTAACTACACTCACCTGATACGCGATGCTTTTGAAAAGTTTGCTTTTTTTAGAAGAGTCTTTTTGAGCGCGCACTTGACACCGTTCTCTCTTATAAGCCTTATCCAGTCTCTCCCCGTCCCTCTATCACCCCCCCCCCCTCTCTCTCTCTCTTACTCACTTCCGTATCCGAAAGCAGCTCCCAACATTATTAAAGGAAGATATATCGGTCTGCCGGCTTACGATCCCTCCTTAAGATAATTGTAACTTGCTACCAAAAATCCCGGAAGATGTGAAGCAGCAACTAAATAGACCGTTTGCAACGCCGCTATACGACGACCCTCGTCTTAAACGAAGGCGCAACGCGTAGCGCTCGATCGACGGGTCACGTTTCCCTGCAATGATCGTGTACCAAGAGGATAACGATTGGTCGGTTCGACCGAGTCGGACAACAAGTCACTTCCGCTGGCAATTGCGCGTGGCAGTCCATTTGTGAAGTAACACCGACGATTACCGACAGAAGCGGCCCGCATCTTTGTCACAGGATGCAATTTCACCGACCTCTCGCTCCCCGATCGTACATAAATCGTCCACAGCCCCGATCTCCTGCGACGGGGAAGTCTCGTCCCACGTGGCGGTGGTCATATCATCGGCCAGCGAATCGACCCGCCAGTTGCACGGGTATTAAAGTTCAAGGACGAGCCTGGCCAGCCTCAGCCCCAGCAATCGTTCCCATGTCGTTCATTGAAAATGGCCAGCGCGGAACACGATGGTACAAGGTTCCTGACCTATCTCGTCCTTGAAATCTTGCTGGGGCTCCCGTTAGAAGTTGTTCCGAATGTAAAGACACGCGCTGTCACGCCTGCGGGTGATTCCAAAGTTCTACCCCTGTCACGATGCAACCGGTGGCGTGCCAGATTCCGATAGCCTGCTGCCCTGGTCAGGATTCATGTACGGAAAGTTTGATAAGCGAGCGGAACGGGCTGCACGATTAGCGAATGGAACGATCTGCACGACTGGCATCGTCAAATATTGGTTAAGTTACTGTCTCGGCCAAATACTGGTCGAACTACTAATCTGACCAAACACTGGTCAGGTTACTGCCCTGACCAAATACCGGTTAAGTCTCTATCCTGTCCAAATACTGGTCAAGTTGCTATCCTGTAGCCAAATACTAGTCAAGTTACTATCCTGGCCAGATACTGATCAAGTTGCTATCCTGACAAAATACTGGTAAAGTTTTTATCCTGTTCAAGTAGTGGTCAAGTTACAGTCCTGACCAACCACTGATCAAGTTACTATCCTGACCAAACGCTCATTAAATTAAACAAGTCTAACCAAAAACTAGTTAGATTACATTACTAACCTACCCAAAGCAAACCCAAATATAAAGTGGAAAAGTTTTTTTTTCTTTTCGTCCAGACCTCAGAGGCAAACTAGTTTAATTAGGGTAAAACTAATTAACGATTCGATATTGGTATTACCCATCAGCAGGGCAATGTAAGAGTATTTCGGGGCCGGGGCAAATGCGCGGTGTTTGTGCATGCAATAAGAAGTTCCCAAGCAAGCGTACACGAGTTTGGCCTGAATGGAAATAAGCTTGCGGCCAGGGTGAAATTACAAGCGCGTGTTCTCGCAGCGAGCACGCTCGCTGCGAATTGGTTGCGCCAACAGGTAAAAGGGTCTATTAGGAACACCCTGGCTATGCCGGATTCGAAAGCAAACTAAAGAGGCCTTCGTTACCTTGCCGCGAGCGCCGCCCCCCCCCCCTGCCCCTCCTGTGGGATATTTCGATTACTCGGTGGAAGGTCGATAGGTTTGTCAAGATTACGTTCCTCCCCTTTTTCCGATGTCCCCCATGGGGGAAGAGGCTCTTTTGCCAGGGGCAGGATCGGGCGTAGCGCGAGGCGTTCGAGATAGGTCGAGAGGCTCGCTTCGGGGCCGCGTTTTACTCGAGAGAGCGAGAGCGGCAGCTAGTCCTATAGCGATTCCAAGCCCGGCTGGATTCGTAAGAAATCGATACGCGGCGAACCTGCCACCTGCTGGCAATCCCCGACCGACATAGCGCAGGTTGCGTTTCAAGCTTCCTCTTTCCGGAACTGATCGGGACCAGCCAAGCCCCTGCGCAATCACACTTTTTCCCCTGCAAGGCCATTAGCACAGAGGCCGCTGATAGTGCGCCGCGAAGGGGGTGACTTCCTTTATCTTGGAAACTGTGCGACGGGCCGAGAACGCAACAGATACTTCGCACGGAAGGCGGCGCGGCGGCTTAAATCCAAATGGCTAATTACGGGGCGTGATGCGGACCAGACGCGACAAGGGGGATGAAATGGAAAGCGTTGCAGCGGGGCGACAGCGTCAAGAGCTAAGAGGATTAAGCGCCAGACTCGGTGAATCTAAGAGGCCGAGTCTCCGGACGATCTTGCCCCGGCTGTATTATTCCCTCGGACTAACGACGCTGACTTTTTTTTTCCTTAAAGAAGATACATTTATTATGACGTATCGGAGAAGCGTTGTACTCGACGCGTCACAGCATGAATCTTCATTTCACCGGGACAGGGGGTGATTTGTCAGAGTGGCAAAACGTTCGACGAGCGTCGTGGGAGGGTGACCGTTCAGTCGGCTGGGCTAAAGAGGAAAAACGAGCGGCAAAATGGGCCAACTGGAGCGAGACGAGGAGGAACTACGACGGCCTTTAGTAGCTAATAAAATGCTCGACTGCGAGTACATAGCCAGGGAGGAGTCGATCGGTCGATCGGCGCTGACGATTTTACAAACCTAGCCATTTAATCAACGATCCGACCCTAAATTTATAAGGTTTTAGGGGGGAAATTCAAGCTGCTAGTTAATCGATTCACAGGAGAAGCGGGGGGAAGATGATTTCTTCTTGGGCGAAGAGGGGCTGTCGGCTTTAGGCTTTTGGTATAGCCCGACCTAAACAAATACCGGTTAAGTTAGGTTACTGACCTTAATTAAATCTAAGCTAGGTTATTAATCTAACTATATTTTGGTTAGATTACTAATCTTAACTAAATAGATTTAGATTAGGTTACTAAACTTAACTACAATTTGGATAGGTTATCAATCTAAATTTTGTTTGAGTTACTAATCTAACTACATTTTGGTTGAGCAACTATTTTTGGTTATATTATTATTAGTAATCTAACCAAAGTGTAGCTACATTAGTAAGATTAGTAACCATGCTAATAGTAACCTAACGAATATTAGAAATCTTATTGAATTAATTAGTAACCTTAACTATATTTTCGTTAGGTTACTATTAGTAAGATTACTGATGTTACTAATGTAGCTACACTTGATTCAGTTGCTAATAATAATATAACCAAAGTTAATAATAAGGTTACCAACTTTGGTTAAGTTAGTAAGTTAGACATCTAACTATTAAATAACTTTGTTAGTAAGTTAGTAACCTAACTGAATGTTGGTTAGGTTATTATTAGTAGTAGTATAGTTAATAATAGTAACATTACTTATAGTATTAATAGTAACCTAACCAGAATTTAGTCAGATTAACAAGATTAGTAACCTCGGCTAGTTAAATTAGTCAGAGTGGTAACCTTACTAGTAAGCTACTAACTTTCGTTATGTTACTAATCTAACTAGTATTCCTAACCAATCCCAGTCATTTAATCAACGATCCACCCCAAAATCTATGCGATGCTAACGAAATAATTTAGAGTGCCACTTGATCGATTCCAGTTTCGAAATCTCATCCCGATGGAAGACAATTTTCTCCTTAATAAAAAGAGAGTTGTTACATTCGCCAATTCACCGAGGATCTATGTTCGCAGAAACGCAGCGGGTCCGTCAAGTATTTACGTCCGCGTGAACTTGATGTTCTCCGCTCGTGCCGGGAGAAAAGCTTCGCCGCGCGATTGTATCCGAAATTCACGTTTCCAAGGTTCTAAAGTTTCCCCCGAGCGTCGAACGAATTTCCCTTCCTCGCGGTAACCGTAGAGGGCGACATCGCTACTATTATCCCGACCAGGCTAGCTCGAATTTCCGCTCTTCGTTCCTCCACGATGCAGGGAATGCAAGCGCGGAGTTTACCAGAGGGACAACGTATAATAAACAATGGATCTCGATCCCCTGGACCGGATACAGCGACCGGGACCGTTCGCTGCCCACAGGACTAAGGGGATTAAAGAAGTCTTTTGGGAGCTAAAGAATTCCCGGGAAACGGGGAAGTTGAAAATGGATAACGACGGTGTAATTGCACGCCGGGTTCATTAAGAGGCTTGTTCCCTCTAAAGAGGATTGGACTGATTTGCGGCCGCTCCTTCGACGGAGTTCTTCCTCTCCGGGTCAACTCCCAAGATCAATTGAGTAAAATATTCTTCGATGGAAATCGAGGCCTCGAACGAACCTTCAAAGCATTGACCAGGAGGAGCCGCGTGCTATCAGGTCAAATTGCTATCCTGGCCAAATACTGGTCAGGTTGCTATCCTGGCCAAATATTGGTCAGGTTACTATACTGAGCAAATAGTGGCCAAGTTACTGACCTGGTCAAATAGTGGTCACGTTACTAACCTGGCTAAATACTGGTCAAGTTACTAACCTGGTCAAATAGTGGTCACGTTACTAACCTGGCCAAATAGTGGTCACGTTACTAACCTGGCCAAATACCGGTCAAGTTGCTGTACTGACCAAATACTGGTTAAGTTCCTGTACTGACCCAATACTGGTCAAGTTGCTATCGTGGCCAAATGCTGGTCAAGTTGCTATACTAATCAAATACTGGTAAAGTTGTTATACTGACCAAATACTGGTCACGTTACTAACCTGGCTAAATACTGGTCAAGTTACTAACCTGGCCAGATACTGGTCAAGTTACTATCCTGGCCAAATACTAGGCAAGTTAGTATCCTGGCAATTAAGAGGCTTGTTCCCTCCTCTAAAGAGGATCGGACCGACTTTCGGCCGCTCCGTCGACAGATTTCTTCCTCTCCGGGTAAACTCGCAAGATCAATTGAGGATTCAGGATCGAGATGGGAAGCAATTGTAGGTATCTTTTTCTCATGACATGATTGATCGCGACGAAGCTTTGGGAATAAAGCTTCGTCCCTTTGTTTTATTCATTTATTTCACCCTGGCTACCTCGAGGCTCCAGCGGACAGGACGCAAGAAGGAATAGAGGTGTTGCCTGGCAAGGAGATTCAATGCCCGTCCATCGTGAGAAGATCCGAATCGCAATCGTGGTTACGTCATTAGGTATGCAGGGTGCATTCGAACCGGTCTTTCCGCTAATAACATCACGCGTCCCAGGGTGTCTTTGCACCCCCTGCTGTAGCTCTACAACAAAGAGTATACTCCCCAACACATAAAGCTTTCACGCCGAGCGGATCCTCTGGCAAGGGCAATTCCGAGTTCTTGGATTTCTCCCCTAAAAAAGAAAACTACTGCTTTCTGTTTGTCTACTAATGCCGCAATTATTAAACAAAGTTCCTGGCGATGGGGTGCGACTAGGGTGGACTTTTCAAAAAAGTGGAACTGGGTTTAGGCGACTTGTCCCGTCTTTGAGCCTTTAAGCTTTTCACATGGATTTGTCCCAACTATTTTAAGGTTGTACAAATGTGGCTTCCTTGTCTAATACTTCGCTTAAAAATATTGTAAAAAAAGAAAAGGTCTCGCTTGAAATACTTTCCGAGGAGGCACAGATCTCTTCCTTCGTCCCTGATTAGACCGCTTTAGACGGAGGTAGAAAATTCCGACTCTACACCCTTCCCCGCTGGAGATAATTACCGCCAGCAGATTTCATGGGGGGCCGGGGTTAACGCTGACTCGTGCCGAGGACGGTAGATCCGATTTCTTGGTCCGCGGAGTGACTAAGGGATGGAAGAACGAGATTGAAACTACGAGGGCGTGTAGATAGACAAACGGGCAAGGACAGCGTTCGAGGATCGACTGGTCTATACATACCCCTAGCGATGGGTACAAACGAATAACTCTAATGCGAACGAGTGACCGACCAACTTTTATCCCCAGTCGTCTATCTAGAATAACGTTTAAGTCCCATAAGATTGTCCAGCGTTCGTTAAAGAATCATCTCGGGATTAGGGGGTTGCAGAAAATGTCGAGGGATCATTCTAAGAATGAAGTTGCTCGGGATCCGGAACTGGGGAGAGCCACGACCGTCCGCCGCTGTACGGGCGCGAGGCGCGCGCCAACACTTGCCACCACCACGTCGGCCGGTACCTCCACCATCGGTGGAAGCTCGCCGACGCGCCTCCGCTCCGTTCCACCTCCGCCTCCTCGATCAGTCGACCCCGTGCAACGCGGCTCGCCGGCCGCCGCGGGAAATTCATCCTCTGTCGCCTGTGTCTGCGCGCGGTACCCTTTTTGCCTCCTCGCGGCGAGTGTCCCTGACCGTTCCACGGAATCGAGGTGTCTAGGGGAATCCCGCAGGACAATCGAAGAAAGGCGCGCGCGCGCGTGTGTGTGTGCTAAACCCCCCTCGGTGCGTGTGCCCCCGGAAAGGTCACGGCGAAGATCGGACGGTTCGAAAAACGAGACGCAGCGTGTAGAACGGATAGAGGTCTCCGCGCAAAAGCCGGCTCTCCGGCCGGTCCGCCGCTCGCTAACTTGTTGAGTCTCTCCCCCGGCAGGTGTGCCCCAGCGAAGCCTCCAGGCCAGGCCAGCGACGATGAAGAGGCTGCGGCTCCTCTTGGTCCTCCTGTGCACGGCGTCCGCCAGGGCGAACGTTTCCGGCCAGAGGAGCAACGTGCACAACGATCCCCTGGTGGTGGAGACCACCAGCGGCCTCGTCCGCGGCTTCTCCCGCACCGTGCTGGACAAAGAGGTGCGCGTGTACTACGGGATCCCGTTCGCGAAGCCTCCGATCGGCCCGCTACGGTTCCGCAAGCCCTTGCCCATAGAGCCGTGGCACGGCGTGCTGAACGCCAGCCTGCTACCCAACAGCTGCTACCAGGAGAAGTACGAGTACTTCCCCGGCTTCCCGGGGGAGGAGATGTGGAACCCGAACACGAACCTCTCCGAGGACTGTCTCTACCTGAACATCTGGGTGCCGGAGAAGTTCCGGCTGAGGCACAAGGGCTCCGACCAGCCCAGCAGCGACGAGAAGAAAGGCCTGCCGCTTCTGGTCTGGATCTACGGGGGCGGGTTCATGAGCGGCACGGCCACCCTGGACATCTACGACGCGGACATCATGGCAGCCGCCAGCAACGTGATCATCGCCTCCATGCAGTACAGGGTCGGCGCGTTCGGATTCCTCTATCTGAACAAGCACTTCGCCAACAGCGAGGAGGCGCCGGGCAACATGGGACTATGGGACCAAGCGTTGGCGCTCAGATGGTTAAAGGACAACGCCGCTGCCTTCGGGGGAGATCCCGACCTGATCACCATCTTCGGGGAGTCGGCCGGTGGTAGCTCGGTGTCCCTGCACCTGATCTCCCCGGTCACCAAAGGTCTGGTCCGTCGGGGGATCCTTCAGAGCGGCACCCTGAACGCGCCCTGGAGCTACATGACCGGGGAGAAGGCCAACGAGGTGGCCAGGGTGCTCGTCGACGACTGCGGCTGCAACTCGACGATGCTGCAGGAGAATCCCGCCAGGGTGATGGCTTGCATGAGGTCCGTGGACGCCAAGACCATCTCCGTGCAACAGTGGAACAGCTATTGGGGCATCCTGGGCTTCCCATCGGCGCCCACCATCGACGGAATCTTCCTGCCCAAGGCTCCCCTCGATCTGCTGAGGGAAGCGGACTTTAAGGACACGGAGATTCTCATCGGCAACAACGAGAACGAGGGTGAGCGATTCTTTTTTCTTTTTCTTACAAACCATGGTGTTCGGTAACGGGTCTGGGACTCGACTCGTGCAGGTTAGGGCCGCGGGCAATGGCGGCCAATAACCGACGGGGACACCGCATAGAACGTTTTCGTTCGGAAACGTCAGTCCGCTGCCTTCGCGGCGGGCCGTTACGTAAAGCCCAGCCGGACGAACGGCCAGACCGCGGGCTGGGAACAATGGGTTCCGGTGTATTGTCGTTGGGTAATACGTAGGGCTATTCGTTATTGGACCGTGATCTACCTTTCTCGTTAATGAGAAGCCGCGACGCGGGGAAATTGTTTTCACATTCTTAAACGCGACCCACTCTGGCTGATTATTCTGTGGAAGGTAAACGCCTCGGGGACAGGCAGGATCCTTTTTTAAAGGCCGCCTCTCTGTACTCCGAGAATCAAAGATCCTTTACCGAGGGACTGCATGGATCCCCGTCGAAGCTGTCTGATCGATAGACCTCATTGAACTTCACCTGTGAGAAAGAAAAGGGGCTCGCGAACTCTGATGAATTCCCCGGCCCTCTTTCCCGCGAATGATTAATCACGATCATCCGCCACGTTCTTCAACGAGCGGCCCAGATTCTGAACTCCCTCAAGACGGGTCCGGATTGATGAAAGCAAAGTAGACTCGGAGTTAAGCTTCCCTAAGGAATACGGACGAAGCGCGCCTAATTCAGAGGCTGACGCGTCGAGTAATAAACGGCGCGGCTCTATCGGCAATTTAGCCCCATTCAGAATTACCGTTCGATATGATATCTTGCGGCCGACACCTGTGCAAATTCGCGCGCCGCGACTGACAATTGCCCGCTGCTCCGACGCCGAGAGTCCCTTAATGGTATCATCACGAACGGATCGAACGGTCGATAAATAATAGAGGGGAACTTAGATTAAAAGGTTTCGATAGTGACAGATTCCAGATGGTGTTCGTTTCATTATATTTTCTGCCAATCGGGGATGCAAAGGTGTGCTTTCAGCAGGGTTTGTTTTTCATGGTGGAGAACACTTTTCTTCCCGATTTTACCGCGGCTTACTTTTTGAACAGCAACATTTTCGAACTCAATTTTTATACATTCATACTTATGTATTCTTTCGGCAGTGACAGATTGCAAATGGGATTCGTTTAATTATATTTTCCGCCAATTGGGGGTGCAAAGGTGTGCTTTCAATAGGGTTTGTTTTTCATGGTGGGGAACAGTTTTCTTCCCGATTTCACCACAGCTTACTTTTTGAACAGCAACATTATCGAACTCTATTTTTATATATTCATACTTAAATAAAATTTTAATTATATTAATTATATTATATGAATTGTATTAACAGGGTTTGTTTTTCATGGTGGGGAACAGATTTCTTTCCGACTTTACCACAACTTACTTTTTGAACAGCACCACTTTCGAACTCAATTTTTATATATTCATACTTATGTATTCTTTCGGCAGTGACAGATTGCAAATGGGATTCGTTTAATTATATTTTCTGCCAATTGGGGGTGAAAAGGTGTGCTTTCAACAGGGTTTGTTTTTCATGGTGGGGAACAGTTTTCTTCCCGATTTTACCGCGGCTTACTTTTTGAACAGCAACACTTTCGAACTCAATTTTTACATATTCATACTTAAATAAAATTTTAATTATATTGTATTAATTGCATTAACAGGGTTTGTTTTTCATGGTGGGGAACAGATTTCTTTCCGACTTTACCACAGCTTACTTTTTGAACAGCAACATTTTCGAACTCAATTTTTATATATTCATACTTAAATTAAATTTTAATTATATTAATTATATTATATTAATTGTGTTAATAGGGTTTGTTTTTCATGGTGGGGAACAGATCTCTTCCCGATTTCACCACAGCTTACTTTTTGAACAGCAACACTTTCGAACTCAATTTTTATATATTCATACTTATGTATTCTTTCGGCAGTGACAGATTGCAAATGGGATTCGTTTAATTATATTTTCTGCCAATTGGGGGTGCAAAGGTGTGCTTTCAACAGGGTTTGTTTTTCATGGTGGAGAACACGTTTCTTCTCGATTTTACCACAGCTTACTTTTTGAACAGCAACACTTTCGAACTCAATTTTTACATATTCATACTTAAATAAAATTTTAATTATATTGTATTAATTGTATTAACAGGGTTTGTTTTTCATGGTGGGGAACAGATTTCTTTCCGACTTTACCACAGCTTACTTTTCGAACAGCCACACTTTCGAACTGAATTTTTATATATTCTTTTATCTCATTGTTCTTCTTCGTCCTGCTTTATCCTTCGGATGATGCTACAAATAATTCCAGCATCATATATTTACCGTTAGACAATCAATGTAGCATAAAAATTGATGAAAATTCTGTTTACAAAGCAATGATTAGCGTTCGAGAGAGTAAAGGTTGGTACTGTGTCGGAGTTTAATGAAGATGCGAACAGTGACGCGAAACACAGCGATCTCCCAATCGCCTGTAATTACTGCGCGTCGCGCTTTCCTCGTAATTTCGTTTCGGTTAATGCCGGCAAAGGGCGATGCATTATTCGGTTAATAGGTACGCGAATTTATGCGCGTATTATAATCCTGCAGCTTGTTGATGCAATTATCGACTCGCGGAGCGCAGGGGCGCGCGGTCCGACCTCGTTAACGCGACACACCGCCCCGTTTCCCAAGGAGTTACCATCGAGAAACTACCGTCATGGACCAACGAATTATTCAGGGACCAGCCGATTCCCGCCATTTTCCTTTTTTCACTTCCCCCTCCCGCGGGACAACAAATGGCGGAGCGTTGTTCAAGCAACGAATTCTCGCCGGTTCCCGTATGAAATGGAACGTGGACAGAGATGGATGGAAAGAGGGGTTGGGGGAAAAAAAATGGGCCACAGTTTATCTCGCACCCCTCTTTATTTATGCAAACCGCGAAACGCCGGGAATTCTTGGTCAAGGGTGAAGCTTTCGCTTTTTTTCGAATTTCCAACGCGGAAATTCATATGCGCTTCGATAAATCATTCCCGTCGGAGACAAAACGAGGTTAACCGATACTCAGCTCCGAGTGCCTCGTCTAAGTTCAGACGGCGTCGCGCAGAAGTTAGTTAAGACGCGGGGTGGATGTCAGGAGGAGGAGCAGTTGCGCGTGGAGAATTTGAATCCGGCCAAGATTCCCGAATGTTCCAGTTACTCGCGGGGCGGGAAAGGAAATTGTGCCCCACCGTGAAAAAATACCGCGTTGAAAGCACACCTTTGCATCCCTGGTTGGCAGAAAACATAATTAAACGTACGCCATTTGCAATTGTTCACCACCGAAACCTTTTAATCTTCCCTCTCCTCTATTATTTATCGATTGTTCGATTTTGAAGAAAACGAAAAATACAATTTTTTTCGTACCACGCTTCGTTTTCGAGAAAATTTAATTCGAAAGAGACTGGCCAAAGATAAACATATGATGCTGAAATTATTTGTAGCATTATTTATAGGCTAAAATAAGGCAAAGAAGAAGAATACATTTCTTTTCGTGTGAACCTTTGTTTTCGAGAAAATTGAGATTGAAAATTTTGCTGTTTCAACAATTAAGTTATGGTAGAACCGGTGCAATAGAAAATTTTGAAAAAAGAAAAGAAAGAAGTGTGATCCTTATTGTCAAAATAAGTCGAAAACGAAAAATACAACTTTTTCGTACCACGCTTCGTTTTCGAGAAAATTTAATTCGAAAGAGACTGGTCAAAGATAAACATATGATGCTGAAATTATTTGTAGCATTATTTATAGGCTAAAGTAGGGCGAAGAAGAAGAATACATTTTTTTCGTGTGAACTTTTGTTTTCGAGAAAATTGGGGTTGAAAATTTTGCTGTTTCAACAATTAAGTTCTGGTAGAACCGGTGCAATAGAAAATTTGGAAAACAGAAACGGAAAGAGAGTAATACTGATTGTCAAAATAAGTCGAAAAAAATATAGTTTTTCGTACCACGCTTTGTTTTCAAGGTCTTATCCCAACTTACGGTTGAATTTTGAAACTCAATTTTCTCGAAAGCGAAGGACCAAACGAAAAAATTGTATCCTTCATTTTCGTCTTACTTTGACACAAAGAATCACCGTGTTTTCGTTTTTCCCAAAAATTTTCGGTTTTACCGGTTTTATCGCCTCCTACGGTTGAATTTTGAGACTCGATTTTCTCGGAAACGAAACGCCAAACGAAAAAAATGTATTCCTCTTTTCCGTCTTGCTTTCGCCCGTAGAATCGCTTAAAATAATTGAAACCTGGAGCGGGTCACTCTGTACGTTTATTAAGCGTTTCTTTACCGGCGCAGAAATGGTTGACTCGCACTACTGCGACGGCGGCCAGTAGGTCCCGGCGCGTTAACGCCGAGTCGAACGGAAAGGCAGAAACAGTCCCAATAAAATTTCTTTGTAATCTAGGTAGCGATTAAATTGCGTGCGCGGATTTCATGAATATAAAATATCTAATTCTACGTATTGACGATTCGCCCTCGATTCTCAAGGTTGGCCAGATTTATTTCTCTCGCGACTATCCCGTCATACGATCGCGGGCTAGGAAATTCCGTTCCAACAAATCGCGTGGAATTTATTCCGAACGATCCGATCCCCGGCGGATTTTCGGCCGCTCTTTCGTGCGACGATTTGATAAAATTGAATTAACATCGGTGCCAACGATCCGATTGCGATATCGTAACATCAAGGCTGGCAGAAACACGCTTGTCAAAAACGTAATTTGTCATAATAGCCGGCGCGATGAAATTTGATCGTTTTTGACGTGATCGATAAATATTATCTCGCGAACCATCGGAAAGCTTTTCGCTGTTGCGAAAAGTCCACAAATATTACAGTTACATTCGTGTACATTGTTTATGGAATTTTTGCAACAAAATATTGTTTAATTAGTGTAGTTGCAAACCTCCAGGTTTTAATGAAACTGGTGCAACATTTTCTTCACGATAAATTCCTAAAAATTCCTCTATTTTTCTCCGCTTACACCAGGCTGCCCCCTTAACTCTTTAACATTCTGAGCAAATTAAAAGAGTAACCATTTAATGCGGTACAACTTCGCGTAATATACTTTATAATCTCGCATTAGCATGTTTTATCCAGGTGCAGCTCTTTTTTTCTAAGCAAGTCAGGGGATCTGTAACGTTTACAATCGTGGAAGTGGAATATTTGTGGTCGTTAGCGGCGTGATCAGCACGCTAAAAAAAAGCGTGCAAAGGCCAGAGAGATTCTTATTAAGATCCTTGGCTCGTTAACGCGCCAGCACCGAGCAGCTTGTTACAAGTGCCCGTGAGAAATAAGAAAACATTCTAACGTCGTCTTATTGAAATAGGGTAGACCACGGTTTTCTGTGATGTTTAAAATTTGTTTGGCCTGGAATTTTTTAGACGAATAACTCGTGCCTTATCGCGTATCAAAGTTCTGGTCGGTTGTTCTACTTTAAGGCGCACAGAAAGCCCAAAGGCTTCGCTTCTCTATGCCACGAAGCCACTCGAGATATGTTTGCAAAAATATGATGGCGTATGCTTATCAGTGTGTTTTATTTGGTTTGCTTTGGCTAGGTTCGTAATATAATTTAACGATAAATTTGGTAGGTTGGTAACCTAACCAGATTTTAGTTAAGGCTAGTAACCTAACCGGCACTTAGCTAAGGTTAGAGTAACCTAAGAAAAATTTAGTTACATTAGTAACCTAACCGCAATTTAGTTAAGGTTAGTAACTTAACCACGATTTAGTTAAGGTTAGTAACCTACCCAAAATTTGGTTAGAGTAGTAACCTAAACAAAATTTGGTTAGATTAGTAATCTAAACTTGGTTAAGGTTAGTAACCTAACCTACTCACACTCTAATTACGTTAGTAATATAACCTAACCAAAGTAAGCCGAAACGCACAGTGGAACACATATTTCTGCCAATATCTGAAAAGCTAAAAGATTTAGAAAGGTAAACAAGAGATATCCCTTACGTGCCTTATCGTATATATCAAAGTTCCGTTCGATTGTTCCACTTTAAGGCACAGACGAAGCCTTTCGGCTTCGCTCCTCCGTGCCACGAAGCCAACTACTCGAAATATGTTTCGTCAAGGGGTTAAGGTCACGCGGCAGGAGGGCCCCTGTTCACCCTCCTTCCATTCTCATTATTCCTTTTATCCTTTTTTTTTTCAAGCCGGAGGCATCGATGAATATTTCAACCCTCAAATTCTTTCTCCCTTATGAAAATGATTGACCACGAATTTTCTGGTGAACAAATAAATCAATAATGTACAGTCAGAGAGGCGTGGAAATCGTGGACGTGTGGAAAATCGCGGTGATGGAACAGTAATGAAAAAGGAGTCAGCGATATTTCTATCCTGTGCAAAGCGCTTGGAAATTCGATAGCCTAGGGTTATCGGTTGTCGATGTTGTTTCATTAAAATCATTTCGACTGATTAGCTTTCGCGCGGATATTACGTAGAGGCGGTGTTTTCGGGATTAATTGCTAGTTTTAGTTAAAGGCTGCTGGATGAAATTCTACGAGAAATTGTGCTTCGTTAATTAATCAGGCCTCGCGTTAACTAACAACAAGTAACTTTCAGAGGAGAAATCCTGTCGTTTGGGGACATTTTTTGAGGAACGCTATTCAACGCTAGGAAGATACTTGGGTGCAACGTAGAGGATCTGGTCTAAATATGGGCCAGCATTTTTATTTCATACACTACTGTCAAACTAGTTGAAGATTTTTTTTTAATGTAACACTGAAGTGAATATATACAACATTTTTGCTATACGACATGATGTGACCAGCCAATAAGCTCAATATGCCACCCTTGAAATAATCTAAAAGAAAAGGTAAAAGCTGAAACATTTAAAAACATGTCCCAAATTTAGCTTCTCATTATTACCATTAAGGTGGAGTACCTAATATGATCTTAAACTTCAACTAGCCTATATTTGTACCATGTCCACGCACTCTTTTCGTTTTCGACATATTGGCAGAAACAGGTCAGGCTACTGACCTGACCAAAGCAAAATTGGTTGAGTAACTAACCTGACCTGACCAGTATTCGATTTGGTTACTAGTCTGACTTGACCATTATTTGGCCAGGTTAGTTGTTAAAAACCTCACCTTACCAATGTTTAATCAGGTTGGAGACCTAACCATATACTGGCCACGTCAGATTACTAACCTGATCAAATGTTGGTCAGGTCAGATCACCAATCCAACCAAATACTGGTCAAGTCGGATTAGTAACGTGACAAAATACTATTTGAACCATCGCCTCAATTAATTAACGAATTAGCCAGGCAATTAGGTCACCTTGCAATATTTCACGGCTCAGCCGACGATTCCGAAAACCTCTCCAAAAAGATGGAAACTATGCCTCGCGCGTCGGTTTTCGAGCAACGCATCGGATAATTAAAAGCTGCCCGAAGAATTCTGCGGGAAAGGCACTCCGTTAATTACTTTTCCAACCCTTCGAAAGCAACGGGGCGTATTTCTATCCAGCCGAGGCATCGAATCAGTCCGAACGAGAGCGTAATCTTCTCTCTCTTCATTTCTCGCTTCGATCCTCTAATCTGATATCGACAACCGGGCCAGCTGGGACGATTCTCCCCATGATTTGTGCGCCCTTGTTCTCCGCGGAATTAGCCCAGTAAAAAAGAAAAAGAAACAAAAAAAAAGGAAAATTGGAGAAATATTACGCTTGGGAAAATTCACGAGATACTTTTTTTTCTCCTCTCGACGAATAAATTCTGCGAACAAACAGAGGGTTAATTTCACCGAATAAAGAGTTCGAACGGTGTGCGCGCTTTCTGTTCCACGAATTTCAATCTCAGACCAAGGGGGATCACTGGGTTTGGCAGTGAAAAAGATCAGCCCGACGCGACGCAGGCGTGATCGCTCGGATCTCCAGCGCCTGTTCGTGCGTCCGATTCTCTTCCCGAGCACAAGCCAACGCGGCACGCGATTTTTAAACATCGCGTAGATATCGCGTAGGAATTAGGCGATATAGCCACGAGTACGCCGCTTGAAAGTCTAATCGTGAGTTTGTGCCTGTTAGCGATTCCGATTCAATCGCGAGAATAAAAAGAAAATGATCACGCGTTGCATGTAGTAAAATGATCGATCGAGCTTCCGATTCCGGGAAGTAATTGAAACGCGACGCATCATCGACACGCGTCGCGCGTGTGTATGCACTTTCCTGGCCGTAATGCGAACCCGTAATAGGAGTCGGGGCTGGATTCACTGGCGGAATTCCAACGAATCCATCGGCCGATGCATCATTCTTGCGGCCCGTTTCGCCGCGCCAGGATATGCACCGCAGTGCACACGTAGGGCGGAACGTATGACGAGATACGTCGTGACCTGGAACGCCAGGTGGCCAGGGATCACCTCGTTAGTATACATTGGCTCGTATATCCGCAGCCAACTGCGCATAGCCCTGCCTCCGAACACGCTGCGCGCCTGTAATTTCTACCCGCGTCCGCTGACCCTTTCATTGCACAGCGAAAGTTCGATGCGTGAAGATCGGGACCCCAAGACCAGCCACGTAGCTTGCAGTGGAAATGATTTCTGATTGGGCACGCGCGCTGTCGAGGCGCGTCCACAGTTTTACTCCTCCGAACGTCGAAGAGGAAGACGACAAATAGAAGTGGGTCAGTGAGCCGGAGAGTAAATACGAAGTATATCGCGGAAAGAACACTAATGCAACGATGAAACTTTTTTGTTCCTAACTTTTTTTCGAAGGAAACTTTCACTAACGTGCTTGTGAGTTTCGTTTCTGATTAAAATGACGCGATACAGTTTGGACCACGTTTGGCCGTTTTGTAAGTTAAGATTGAAGCGAGGCAAGATACTGAATACAGCGATGCCCGGATGTATGGCGCGAATTCAGCACGGACGAATGACGAGCGTCGTTTCTACCAAAGTGCCTGCGAGCTCCGTACGATCTCTCGACTCGCGGACTTCTCCCCCTTTGACTGTAGCCGTGCCTTCTTGCTTGGGGTAAAAAAGTTCGTATACCTGCGCGGATTAGTGTCGCGCTCTGGTCCCAAACGCGCGACACTTATCCGAGCATCACTGTATATTCCAAACTACGCCGTCGTTGGTCTTCCATGCGTTCGATAAGAGGAATCGAGCACTAGATAAACGCCAGGAAAGAGGAAAAAGTGGTGGGGATGACCTCTGCTCGCATAGCGTGCAGATCGTCTCGCGCACACATCGAACTTTTACTGTAATCCTGGCTTCTTTTTTCACGCCCGTTCACGACCTGCCCGATCGCTATTGGATATTGCGCATCGATTTCAGCTCGTGATTTTCAGATAAGTAACAATTAGGATTGTTCAACGAAAGTACGGTTGGCTATCATTCCTAGCGCTACGCGTTTAATAAGCTACACCCTTTTCGGCATAAACGTTTACACAACCGTGGTCCGCTGTTCCTCGCGCAATCGCGCGCTGATTGCATTTGCCGGAGCCATTAGACGATTTCGGATTACACGATTAACGCTCGGACAGGTTCATGAATATGCATGCCTCTTGTTTCTATTATTTGTACAGCTAGCCAGTCTTCCGATTCGATATCCCGCTTCGCCATTTCCTTGTAACGCACAGCGAAATGGTGGCACCAAATATTCCGCCGAGGGAATTCTTCCCCTTTCGCGGTCTGTTGATTACTGATAACGCGATCCTGTAATTCGGGAAGGACGAATCTCCCCCGGTTTCTTTTACCACCGTGATTCGATCCCCCTAGATTGTTCTGCTCTGTCTCTCTTGAAAACGCTGTCTGCCCCATCCCCTGCCATTCCGGAGTCAATTTACTCGATAAACGGGGTGATCCGAAAGTTTCAAGACTGCCTGGAGCTGTCACATGCACGGTGTTCCAAGGAATAAGAAACAAGAAGCAACGCTGTTCGAGCGGGATAGAACTTGGCACGGGGCCAGATTCAACAGATGCGAGTAGCCATGAGAGATCGGCCAGCAGGTCGTTGGAAATTGAAACGAATGGCCTTCGTATTTGTTTAGTAACCTAAGTAACCTAAACCGTGTTTGGTTGGGTTACTAATCTGATCTGGTCAGCATTTGATTCGGTTTCTAACCTAATTAAAGATTGCTTAGGTCATGTTTTTAATAACTAACTTGATCGAATAATGGTCAGGTCAGACTAGTAACCTAATCGAATACTAGCCTGGTCAGGTTAGTAACCCAATCGAATACTGGTCAGGTTAGTAACCTAATCAAATATCGGTCAGCTCAGGTTAGTAACCTAATCGAGTACTAGTCAGGTCAAGTTAATAATCTAATCAAATACTGGTCAGATCAGGTTAGTAACGTAATCGAATACTCGTCGCCGAAGTCTCACAAGAAAAATACTATTCCTATAACAAATGCATGGCCATTTTTCCATTCGCGGTTTGAAATTTAAAAAAAATGGATAACTCGACGAAAGCTTTGCGCGGACGTTTTCCAAATGGGGCACGCTTTAACCGCGTCTAGCAGCGGAAAGAAGTGCTTCCTCGCGCAAAGCGACGCGACAAATAAAAGCTCGGACTCTCTCGTTCCGCGCGCGCTTTGTTCGCCGTAATATTCTCCCAAAGAACGTCGGGACGCGATCGTTTACGGGACATGGCGCGTGAGAAATCTGTCCAGAATATTCTATCGTTCCAGCTAATTGGTGAAAAAAACGGTCGCCTGTTGTTGTTAATTAAAAATACAGTACAGGGAATTCGCTGGAGCCGCATGAACGATGCACACCTGTTATTTATTATTGCAAGCGTGCCGCGGCGGGGAGCGGCATGGAGAGAGAAACGCATCCTGCTCACCTGCGGCGATTAAACGTCGCACCGTTGCGAACCTATCAGGGAATCGCGTCACGTGCGATAATATTGCGTGTACAGGGTGTCTCACCTAACCCGAGCATCCCGACTATCTCGCTTATTCTTTTACGATAGGGAAAAAGTCGAGGGAAAAGAATATTTGGTTGGAAAGGGAGCAAACAAATTTTCTCAGTATCCCATTCAAAAAAACTTCGATGGTTTTGTAATCTTGACAAAAATTACCTTGAGGAAATTTGTTTGTCCACCCGTTACGCTCGCCCTTTCTAACCAAATATCCGTTTCCTTCGACATTTTTCCCTGCCGTAGAAAATAAGCGAGATATTCGGGATGCTCGGGTTAGGTTAGATTAGGTAGTAGTAGGACTCCCTGTAAATAGCGCGACGATATTTAATCTGACCGTTCCAAGTCCGAGGAAACTTGAACTGTAAACATTTTTCAGAGACAGCGAGTCGTTTGGGCGATACCCAGTCGATTAGGAAAAATTGAAAAATTAATGGGGGCCGGGTAACGAAGAAAACAGGGACAGTAAGTTACATTCAATTGCTCCGCCGTAGGAGGGTCGCGCCAGAGTAAATAACAGGGTTGATTAAAGGAGTCCCGGTTACGGTCTCACAAAAATCGAGCCAAGAGCCCTTCAGCTTGTTACGCCGTCTTTCCGGCCCCGCTGCGATCTCGGACTTCCAATTTAGCCGGAACTCCTCTCGTGGCAACAACTTTATAAAAGATTATACGGGCACTAATAACGTCCCTAGCAAAGAATCCTGCCGAGATTTTCCACAACAGAATTATTTATCCGCTTAAAAAAAATAACGAAAAGGATCATTCAGAGATAAATAGAACGAAAATTTATTTACCGGTGAATTATTACTTGCGTCGAGCCCCCTCGCTTAAAAATAAACGGCAGGCCAGCATCGGTTTCACGATTATTACGGAGCTAGTACAGGCAATCACAACATCAGGCCTGGTAATAGAGGGGTTTGGCTAAACTCGTGTGCTGTAAATGTACTTTGATGGGCCATTAAAATGTATGAGCTGTTTAGAGAGGAGGAGGGTCCTCCCTTGGCTTTCAGGGGCTCGAACCGCGTGTCAACAGGGCCACGTTAAACACTCCACGGACTCGTGCACTGCTCTCGAAAATGCGCATCGGAGTGGTCCCTAGAACTTTCCCCTAGGACTCTTGGAATGGTTGATTTCTTTTTAATAACTTCGAAATATTACACTTTTTTTTTAGCTCCAGGTGAAATTGCTTCTAGCACATGGCTTTAGAACTTGTAATGTTAAATACTCCACGACTCTCGCACTGCTCTCGAAAATGCGCATCGTAGTGGTCCCTAGAACTTTCCCCTAGGACACTTCGAATGGTTGATTCCTTTTTAATAACTGCGAAATATTACATTTTCTAAAGATCCAAGTAGAATTGTTTCTAGTAAATAGTTCTAGAAGTTGTAATGTTAAACACTCCACGACTCTCGCATTGCTCTCGAAAATGCACATCGATGGTGTCCCTAGAACTTTCCCCTAGAACTCTTGGAATGATTGATTTCTTTTTAATAACTGCGAAACATTACATTTTCTTTTTAGCTCCAAGTGGAATTGCTTCTAGTACATCATTTTAGAAGTAGTAATTGACCCAGGAAAAATTAGGGAAATGTAAGAAGTTTCAGTTAATTCTTGAAAAAAAAAAATGGAACTTCTCGATGACATAAAATGGAATAAAATGTTACAGTAACTATGAGTTCCAGCACCATACGTATTTCACCACCTTCATTATCCCCCTCTGACCGTCTCCCAGGTCATAAGGAAGGGCGTATCTTTTTTATGGGCTATATTTTCCTTTTTACTATCTCATATACAGGATTTAAGGGATTCCGTGAGAAGACATCTGTTACCGCGTGGAGAAAGACATGGCCAACGTCTTCCCGGTGTACGAAAAGATACTCTCGTTCCGAAAAAAGGCGGAATTACTATCGAGTTCATAGAGAATTCTAGGGAAAACAATTGCGGGTATAGAGCGAAGTTCGATTTCTAGTGGGTAGGTCTATCTGGGAATTAATCGCTCGTGGCCGGAGACTCCAAGCAAACTTTGCGGTTAGGAGCTTGGACACAATGAAAAGCCCGTACCTCGGGTCTGCATTAAGCAATCCTGTCCCAACCGCAGATCGATCATCGAACTTTGCTTTAAACAGATTCGGGCCTGGGATAGGAATAGGATCTGGGAACCAAATCTTTACCGATATCTGCTCGGAGAGGAAAAATAGGGGAAGATGTTGTATATTGGCCCAACTTTTATGTTGAGTTCCTCAACTTTCTTGGGAGATCTATAAAAACGATTCTGTGGATGGTAATAAGTAAGGCAATGTATATATTTGGATATGTTTTATATATATGTACATTTATTTAAAACATGTATTGTTGGAGTAATAAAAAAATAGTAATTTGGAAAAATAGTGGAACATGAGCCAAGCGTAGATTAATAATGTACCTTGGTAGACTTGTAGTTGTACCATATGCTACTTGAAAAAGTGTATTAATATATATTTATTGTAACCACTTCCTGTTCCCTTAACACATCCACTAAAACTTGTATCAAAACGTAATAGCGAGAAGCTTCTTGCTGTTCTATTTTCTCGCGAAAGTTTACAAACCGAGTCATCTTGAATAAAATCATATGATTCCCCTGAACCATTAACAAATTGCATCAGTTTTATAAAACATAAGTACAATGCAATATGAAAAGAATTGAATACTCTGTTTTCTTCCATGCCTGTACCTTGGATCAGTCCCAAGTAGAGGATGTGAGCAGGACTGAAGGTGTCACTTTTATCATTGACTGATATTTGTCGTTCTAGATCTTTGCACGTTATACATTTTCAGAAAGCGTTTACCAGTTTAGAAACACGAAAGAATGATACAAATCATAACATCCGAAGTAAATCAATCACTAGTTGCATCGAAGTAATAATACAGGATTATTATCATGCCTAATATAGCAATGCACGGATATAAGGCGAACATATAGGACCGCAGTGCGCCTTACATCCGTGCATCGCTATACTTACTTCGACAAGTGCTAAAACGACAGCATGCTTTCGTATCACGCATGATCATCTTACAATAAATCCCTTCTACCGTCAGTTTATAAGGAAAACAATATAACATCATCATGCCAATGTTGATAACAAAGATCAGCCAGTGTAAACGTTAATGTTGGACTCGCGCAAGGCACAGACCAGTCCGAGTCACACCTTCCCTTACGCTTCGTGGAAAATCACGGGGAAATGTCGGGGGAAGCACGTGTCCGGAGTAAATGTTGAAACGCGTCCCGCTCGCTGGGAGTGCGACCATAAGTTTAAAAACTTACGGTAACCGGACTCCCCGTCGTAGCGTCCGTTGCCGCGTTTCTGCGCCAAAGTTTTTCACGCCCGCCGCACGTGAGCGGCCTCGGCCAAAGGGAAAACGGAGAGAGGAACGAGGAAAAGAACGCGAAAGTCGATCAATTATGCAAAACGTGACTCATGTCGGCCGATCAATATCCGACGTACACCGATGGGCACAGGTAGTTACAATATGATGGCCCTTCGACGTCCACAGCTTCGCCCAAGATCGATCCGGAAATCGACCTTTAAGTGTCCAGGACGGACGAGAGAGCTGTGAAGATTTCTCCCAGCTAATCGCGTTCGTTTAATCCCGGCCGGCTTGGGACTTTTTTAATTGACCGGGGAGAAATCAATGTTCACGGGTAAACGGACAGCTTGTAAATAAACTGAACTGTAGCTTTCGAGGAAAACTGTCCGTAGTGATTGCCTTTCAAGCGGAGGGAAGGTTTCGCTTTAAAAGACAAGCAAAACGGTAGGGTAGAAAAAAAAGATGTCGCCTGGGAACCGGAGGACCGGTCAAAGGCGAAGGATTAATCGTTTAACATCGCTGCGAGCGACTTCCGCGCTTTAGCGCCGTGAGAACCGGCTCGAGAATTTATTGATTGCTTGATTAAAACATGACGGTCGAGGTATGTAGGGTAAGCTACACAGCTATCGACCCCCAGACGGTGATTCGTTATCGGGCTCAACTCCCGTGTCGTGCAACACTCGTGGATGAACTTCGTTGCCAGCCTCTCTGTCCACGACAAGTGCTCGCCGCAAGCCCGCCTCCCACGCGTTCCCTACTTTCCCCGGGTAAGCTGCTGGCTATTTACAACGTTAATATACCATTCTCCTTTGTCAAAAGTGATGCGAAACATGGGGGGGGGGGGCTTATTAAAAGTTTCTTTCCGTTCTACGTAGGAGAGGGTGCTTCGGGTCCTCTAGTTAATTAACATTTTATCCTGATTGATTTTCGCTTACCAACATTGGCATGATAATATTACATTGTTTCCTTTATAACTGACAGTAACAGGGATCTATTGTAAGATGAACATGCGTGATATGAGAGCACGTTTTCGTTTTAGCACTTGTCAAAGTAAGTATAGCGATGCACGGATGTAAGGCGCACTTCTGGTCCCATATGTTCGCCTTACATCCATGCATTACTATGTTAGTGACAAACTGGTGTTTCTAAACTGGCAAACGTTTTCTGAACATTGATAACGTACCAAGTTCTAGAACAACAAACATCAGTAAATGGTAAAAGTTGCACCCTGGGTCCAGCTCACATCCTGTACCAGATTTATTTTCATTGACTTCCCGGAACAGTTAAAGGAACTCAACATTAAAAAATTAGACCAAGACACAACATCTTCCCCCACTTTCGACCATGAAGTATAGAAATGTAGTACAGCGTTCTTAATTCCAATGTTTCCAGTGGCTTCTAATTGCGGTTGCACGAAACAGCGAATCGGTAGAGAAAAAAACAAATACAGAGCAAAGTGTTATCGTACGCGACACGCAACGGCCGATTATTTAGCCTTCGCGGGCTTCGTTTAGCCGACGCAACAAGTTTCACCTGAACGGAATTCCGGAAGGCACTCGACCATTTCCAATCGCGGTCGACCCGGAGCTTCTCGAATCCTTTCGAACTCGGAACGAGAGCCGGCCGAAACTTTTTCTCTAGAATCCGCATGAAAATTCACGGTGCCTTTGCGGAACGCGAATACTCGATTCTCACCGCGACCACTCATGCGGTTGCAGTTCATTTTTCGCCAACAAAGGGTCAAAGGTTGTTAACGGGAATTGGCGGTGTTCTCCCGTTTACGATTCTCCAATGCGAATCTTCTCTAAATTGGCAATCGTTCCTGCACGATTTGTCCCGGGTAGGAGGATGATCCACCTTCGAGTTAAGAATCCCTGGAAGCCACTAAAGATTAACGAGGCGAGATGCTTATCGCGAAACGGGGTCGCGTGTCTGGGCGAAGTTTGGGGGAAGAATTTTGGCCGCTTCGGTGCGCCGCCATTGTTATACTGGCTAATGATCCTTGATAATCGATTAGCTTCTATTATTATCAACGCTGTCTTATCAACCAACGCGATAGTGAGCATCGAGTCTTCACCGGTCGACTCGACGTTATTCGATCTTGTTCCATCCTGTTCGATCTTATTCAATCTTGTTCGATGATGTTTAATGATGTTCCATCTTGCCCGACGTGGTTTCATCTTCTCTAACTTTGTTCAATGTTGTTTGATCTTGTTCAAGTTTGTTCGATCTTGTTCGACGTTGCTGAATCTTGTTTGATGATATTCAGTCTTATTTAATATTACTTTATCTTGCTCAATATGGTTCAATCTTGTTCCTTTGGTCGATGCTGTTCAATCTTGTTCGATGTTCTTCGATCTTGTTTGATGTTGTCCAATCTTGGTCGATGTTTGCACGAAAAACGATGTTTAATGGTGTTCTGTCATAGTCGGTGTTGTTTGATCTTGTTCAATTTTGTTCGATCTTGTTCTCTGTTACTCAATGTTGTTCAATCTTGTTCAGTGTTGTTCGTTGTTGGTGAATCTTCTTCGATCTTACTCGATGTTGTTGAATCTTGTTAGATCTTATTCGATGATGTTCAATATTACTCAGTCTTGCTGAATATGCTTCAATCTTGTTCCATCTTGTTCGTTTGATCGATGATGTTCAATCTTGTTCAATGTTGTTCAATCCTGTTCCATCCTGTTCGACCTTATTCAATCTTGTTCGATGATGTTTAATGATGTGTCATCTTGCCCGACGTGGTTTCATCTTCTCCAACTTTGTTCAATGTTGTTTGATCTTATTCAAGTTTGTTCGATCTTGTTCGACGTTGGTGAATCTTGTTTGATGATATTCAATCTTATTTAATATTACTTTATCTTGCTCAATATGGTTCAATCTTGCTCCTTTGGTCGATGCTGTTCAATCTTGGCCGATGATGTTTAATGGTGTTCTATCATAGCCGGTGTTGTTTAATCTTGTTCAATTTTGTTCGATCTTGTTCCCTGTTACTCAATGTTGTTCGATGTTGTTCGTTGTTGGCGAATCTTGTTCGATCTTACTCGATGTTGTTGAATCTTGTTAGATCTTGTTCGACGATGTTCAATCCTGTTCGATCTTGTTGCATCCTATTCGATCTTGGTCGATGTTGTTTAATCTCGCTCGACGTTGCTCGATCTTGCCGAATATGGTTCAATCTTGTTCCATCTTTTTTCTCTGGCCGATGTTGTTCTCTAAATTGGCAATTATTCTTGTACGATTTTCCCCGGATAGGAGGTTCTACCTTCGGGTTAAGAATCCCTGAAAGCCACTAAAGATTAACGGGGCGTGATGCTTATCGCGAAATGGGGTCGCGTGTCGGGGCGAAGTTCAGGGGATGAATTTTGGCTGCTTCGGTGCGCCACCATTGTTATACTGGCCAACGATCCTCGATAATCGACCAGATTCTATTATTATCAATCCTTTCTTATCAACCAACGGGATCGCGAGCATCGAGCCTTCAGCGATCGACGGATTTTCAAAATTCATTTAGGATAAAAGGATATTCACGTCGCGAGGGTTTCATTGATAGATTAAGCAAGCAGCTGCGTCGCGCCGGCATAATCGGCGTCTTGACTCGATAAAGCGGTGAAGACGCTCATCTCTCAATCTCTGGCAATCTCACTAATAGCTACCAATTGTCTCGTGTCGTCGCCGGTTGTTACTCCGCCAAATTTTCCCATGCTCGTACAACTCTCTATTACATTTAGTAAACACCAAATAAATCAATCCGCTCCATTCGATACGTGTCCCGGAAGTATTTTTGCAGCTTCTGCCAAGTTGACCAATCTCCCATTTCCGCCATTCAATATTCTTCTGTTCCTATTTCATAACTGTCTGAACTGATTTTCGCATTTTACTCCCAAAGCAAACGTAAAATTCCGTATATATCAAAGGAAATGTCGCCGGCGGAGCGTGGGAACTGCCATTTCCTCCACCAACGGGCTTCGAACCGGCGACTTTTCAATTCCATCGACGCCCGGGTCCAGATCGGGGCTGACTGTCTCATAAACGTCGGACTTATTGGAAAACACGCTGGTATTCCGGTTTACGAGCGAACTTTCGGCCCTTCCCCCGTGTCGAACGGCCCGGCTGCTCTTGCTCTCGGAATCGCAACAGCGATTCGCGCAAATTACCCCGACCGGCTCGTGAATTTTCCTCGACTTTACGACCGTGGTCAGAGCGGACTCCGTGGAAATCCGTTCGGGGATAATTCCCGCCAACCGATTGTCTGCTCGCGCAATCGTATCGAACTGGTAAGCAGAATTTCTTTAGGCGGTGAATTGTTTTCCCGGATTTCCCAGCGGTGGAACAAATCGCGAAACGGCCCGTCTGTAATTGTAAGCACAGAGTTGCCGAGATAACGCGGTTAGAAAGTGACGGAGAGCGTAACTATCAACTAGCCGTGACAAGTGGTAAATGGCAGAGCCCGGCTACGTGACTGCAAATACTATGTCACTTTACGTATCGCCCTCTTACGGCCGAGCACCGCCCTCGAGATCGTTCCTTCGACAAAAAAGGCCTCGTAATTTACGGGCAAATGGGCTGCCAAGTAGACCACCGCCCCTCGCGATAATTCCTTCGCAATTAGAATATTCGATTTCATTCGACTTTTGTTTGATGCGGCTGAACCTTGTTCGATGTTGTATAATCTTGTTCCATCCTGCTCGATCGTGTTCGACGTTGTTCAATCTTGTTCGATGATGTTTAATGATCTCCCATCTTGGCCGATGTTGTCTGATCTTGTTCAGTCTTGCTCAATGTTGTTCAGTCTAGTTGGATGTTGTGCAATTTTCTTGGATACAGTGCAATCTTTTTAGATGCAGTACAATCTTGTTGGATGTTGGCCGATCTTGTTCAATCTTGTTCGATGATGTTTAATGGTGTTATACCTTGTTCGATGATGTTCAATCTTGCTCGATGAGGCTTAACGATATTGTATCTTGTTCGATGCTGTTCAATCTTGTTCGATGATGTTTAATGATGTCCCACCTTGGTCGATGTTGTTTCGTTTCGCTCAATCTTGCTCAATATTGTTCAATCTTCCTGGATGTTGTACAGTTTTGTTCGATGATATTTAATGGTGTTGCATCTTGTTCGACGATGTTCAGTCTTGTTCAGTATTATTCAATCTTGCTCAAAATGGTTCAATCCTGTTCCATGTTCTTCGATCTATGTCTTATTCGATGTTGTTAAATGTTGTTAGGTCTTGTTCGATGATGTTCAATCTTGTTCAAACTCGTTCAATATTATTCAATCTTGCTCAGTACGGTTAAATCTCGTTCCATCTTGTTCGTTCAGTCGATGTTCTTCAGTGTTGTTCGATGCTGTTCAATCTTGTTGGATCTCGTTCCATCTTATTCGATCTTGGTCGATGTTGTTCAATCCTGTTCGATGATGTTTAATGATGTTCCATCTTGGTCGATGTTGTCTCGTTTCGTTCAATCTTGCTCAATGTTGTTCAATCTTCCTGGATGTCGCACAGACTTGTTCGATGATATTTAATGGTGTTGCATCTTGTTCGATGATGTTCAGTCTTGTTCAGTATTATTCAATCTTGCTCAATAGGTTTCAATCCTGTCCCATCTTCATCGATGTTGTTCAATCTTGCTCCATCTTGTACGACGTTATCCAATCTCTTTAGGTCTTGCTCGATGTTGCTAAATCTTCTTAGGTCTTGTTCGATCATATTCAATCCTATTCGATATTATTCAATCTTGCTCAGTACGGTTAAATCTCGTTCCATCTTGTTCGTTCGGTCGATGCTCTTCAATTTTGTTCGATATTGTTCAATCTCGTTAGATCTTGTTCGATGGTATTCAATATTATTCAATTTTGCTCAATATGATTAAATCTCGTTCCATCTCGTTCGTTCGGTCGATGCTCCTCAATTTTGTTCGATGTTGTTCAATCTTATTGAATCTTGTTCCATTCTATTCGATCTTGGTCGATGTTGTTCCATCCTGTTCGATATCGCTCGATGATGTTCAATCCTGTTCCACCTTATTCGTTTAGTCGATGTTGTTCGATCTTCTTCAATATTGTCCAATCCAGCCTTGCTCAATACGATTCAATCTTGTTCCATCTTGCTCGATGTTGTTTAATCTCGTTCAATCTTGTCAAATTTTGGTCAAGCTTGTTCCATTTCATTCGATTGTATTCGATTTGTACTGGGCTTTATTTGATGTTTTCACCGGTATTGATATTATCACCGATCAAGGTACTAGGGATGTTTTTTTCTAGAGGATGATTTCTATCTTCCTCGAGTTTCCTCCATGGATGCCTGGCGCTGTGCAGCAGAATTTCTCGAATTTCGAGAATATTCACGGTGCCCTGGCACGTTTCGCCACGCGCTAACGCGATTTCACGGGGAAACGAAGATTAAAGGTGTATCCCCGGTAATTAGGGGCGGTGGCGTGACACAGGTCTCATCGGAAACATTTCACCCCGCCTCGATAATGTACCCCACAGCCCTCTAATGAGCTTATCGCAACTAAAAGCTTCGCGCATTCTTCCGGGCGAAAGCTTTCCATCGCGATGTGCCCAACCCTTCTTCGATTAAACGATATTTCCCCAGACACGGTTGCGAGCCGCAGGATCACGCTTTAGAATCCAGCATTAGGATCAAGATTTAGGATCAAGCTCGAGGATCATTAGAGCCCGGAACAATTAGCCCCGTGTCCGCGTATAAAATTGAAAAACTTTCCATGAAATATCATCCCTGCTGACGGTAACTGCGTTTGCACCAAGCGGATAAAAACAGAACCGCCTTTTAATCGGAACGCGGGATCGTCGAGGAATTATTAACAAAAAGAAAAGCTTCACGACCATGGAACTCCTCGGTCTTAATTGAACATCGTCGTCGAAAGGCTTCTTCCTTGTTTCTTTATCGAAAGCAAACATTTGCAAGGCTTTTACTAATCGACTCGTTCTGACCTGGCTAAGAGTGACCATCCTCCATGGCCGGCCTCCAGTCTTTATCGAACCTTGGAAATTCGTGGAATATTAAAGCTCGTTGCAATGGGAGTTCTAGTATAGTAAAATGAAATCGCCGGGGCTCCACGTTCGAGCAGCGAGACAATATAGATTTTAATTTCTGTCAATTTTTCCGCGAGCATCCTCTCGAGTTCCCCGGATTCCTCGCGGCGAACCGTCGAGCGGAAATGGGCTTCCATTTCAAGGAAACGACCGAGTCGCGAGCTTCTTTGTTGCTTCGAACGTTAAAAACAGCCCCGACGAAATGAAAAATTCTCAAAGAAGCTTTCCACCGTTCTCCATCCGACGACGGTTTCCTGCTCTCTCGCGGAGTAATTGAAGAAACTCGCTCGAGCAGGCTCCCATGGTGTTTGAAAGTTACACGGCGATGATGTACAGGGTGTTTCGCTACCCCATGCAAACATGCCGAAGAGCAACACTGCCGAGGAAATTATGAACAACCCTTGCCAAAATATTGATTGAAGGCTTCGCTTTCGAATTATTAACGCGAAAGTACTGACTAATTTTTGTTTCAAACATGAAACTTGGACCAACATTTCGGCCGAGGGAAAAGTTGTTCGGAATCGCCTCCGCAATCGCTCCTTGAAATACTTGCAGCGGAACGCCGGGTACGTTCGCGAACTAACGTGACACTATGGACAGGCACAATGACGAAGCTGGCGGGCACGCAGAGTTTAATCCAATCTTCACCGTTTTGCCCGCGCTTCGTTAGCGGTGGCGAGGCTGGATTCGGGCTGCTTAGGGTATGCCGCCTTGCCTTATCTCCGCGGGGATTCGTCGCACGTTTCCGTCGCGAGATTACCTCGCCGCCGTTTAACGCAAATATTCGCAGGATTCATTTTTTTAAGAGAAAAAAATATCGGCGAGGGACAGTTATTAGGAAATATCGGGCAGCGGCTAACCCGGTGTCCCTTATCTTTACAAAATCAGTAGTCTATAGACGGGGACAGCTGGATATCCATACAGATCGAATTTTTATTCAACAGTCGCCTGGCTACGTGAGTCGAATCACATTTGGCTAGACTGCATCCATGACGACCATAGAGATGCGACTATGTTTTTTTTACGGCTCCCGGTAGGGGATGAAATCTCGTTTTTTTTTAGCTTTCTTTGGCTCTTGAACCGTACTTCCTCATTATTGCCACTAAGGTGGAGCACCTAATACGATCTTAAACTTCGATTAGCCCATATTTGGATCATCTCCTTTAATAGGCAGACTCTTTTAGTTTTCGAGATATTGGCAAAATATGTTTACCACTATGTACTTTAATTTGCTTTGGTCAAGTTACTAACGCGATCTAACCAGTATTTACTGAGATTACCAACATGACCTCACCGGTACTTGGTTAGATTACTAACCTGACCTAATCAGTAATTGGTTACGTTACTAACCTGACCTGATCAGTATTTGGTTCGGCTTCTAACCTAACTAAACAGAAATGGTATTCGACGTTAGGTTAGGTTAAATATGTGGCCACGTTTAATATGGACAAGAAGGGTATTAGACGTTAGGTCAGGTCAGGCTAGATTAGATTAGGTCAAGTTAGGTGAAACATGTGTTTTAACATAGACAAAGGGGTATTAGATGTTAGGTCAGGAAGTGATGACCGTGGAACAGACACTGTCGATTCCGATATCGGGACCGTACAGTCGTGGAATCGGCTGAACAACTTTATCGATCCAGCCTCGTGACAATTCACTACACCTTGCGAGCATCGACTGTACATAGATGACGTCCGGGGGTCCATTCCCGGTGGATCCGTTCATGGCAACTGACAGACACCATCGAGGGAACATGATTCGATTCGATTCCGCCTTGTCGATGTTTGTCCACAATTTTACTGGCCGCTCTGATGAAAACGTAAGAGTTTCGTGCTGACAGGCAGACGGGAATATCCTTCCATCAACCCGACGTCCAATCCGCGCGCGATTCCGTATTCGATCTGACCTTATACCGAACCCGATCCGGGGCTCGCCCAAATTTATTCCCAGCAGAACAGCCGCTGCGAATAGTCCGGCTCGGTTTAGAACCCTCGGTTTAAGGGTCGCGTTAACGAGAAAAAAATTAGAATCGAGATCCCGATCTAAGCCTCGCATGCTCGCCGGACAATGATTTACGAGCGGAATATTTCTCCGTCGATCCAATTTCGAGCGCCGGGGCGTAATACAAATTATAACAGCCCCGCGGGCAAGAAGCCCCTGTTGTTTGCCGGCCGGTTTAACGCGGGCGATAAATTGGTCCGGGCGGCGCTCAACGACGAACCCCCGGCCGAATTTAAACTGACGACCGACCACGGCCCGGTCTATCGTTCGTCCTGTTTCCAATCGAGGACAGTTCGCAGAAACGAGGCCTGTCCTCGCAGCGTCGCTCGCAATTTTCTAATCATTTTATTTTCGCTGAAGTTCATTCGCCGAGCGGAAACTCAAGTTGGCCTATTTATTATATTTGATCCAGTTAATGGCCGGAACGGCGATTCGGTGCCGTTCGATTCGATCGAGCGAAGCGACGAATGTCGAAATTAACTTTCGGCGGTGGTTCTGCTCGCTGATGGACGCGGAGCGGGGAAAAGAAGCTCGCAGAAGGAATTCCGATTGGGGCTTAATAGCGGCGCAGGAAAATTGGATATCAATTAAAAGCGGGCCGCTTTGAGCTGTCGAGGGATGAGAAGTGGTGCCGGAAGCGGGGAATCCTTGATTCCATTATGCAAACTCGTGGCATGCGTCGGGATCGTTTAACCCTTTCAGCAAAATCGTAGTCCGCCGGGCCCGTCGCTTCGACCGCAACTTTGGCTACATTGCCGCGTAATGGCTCGCGATCTTCCGAGACAAAAGCGACTTCAACCACCTACATTCTGCTTCCATCTTACATGCAATGTTCAATTTTGTTAATATCATCCTATATCTTTTATTACATATTCTTGTAGCTGACGTAAAACCATTTTCAAAACACTACTTACAAGTCTATTTCCCTCAAACCAATCTCGAGATACGAGAGTTTCAAAGTATTCGTGTCCCCGTCGCGGCCACTGACAACTTTGAACTCTCATATCTCGAGACTGGTTTGAGAAAAATAGACGCGTAGGTAGTGTTTTGAACATGGTTTTTCATCGGCTATAAGAATGTGTAATAAAAACTATAGGGTGTCATTTAAAAAATTGAACGTGGTGTCTACAGGGCGTTTCAGGGTCGTTTCGACAATAAAGAAACGCCAGTTGGGCATGCGCCCCTTCATATGCTACGACTCTCGCCTAATCATTTCTCTCGTATCTTTTATATTCGGATATAAATTTCAGGTTAAAATCTCGGAACAAAAGTGCGGCGGGCAGAGCGATAAAAAGTGACGAACAGCGGGGGAAGACTCGTGTATATCCCCGGATATCTGACCCAATTTCGCCGCGGTCGAAACAGGTAAACGATTCTGACGCACGCCAGCCGCGGAATACCGGCGACATAATGAATTAACGCTTTTACGGGCGAGCCGCCAGACAAACAGAACTACATTCACCAAGAGAATCCATGGGCATTTATATCGCAAAGATTGCTAGGAAGGATTAACGGGAAAGAGCTGGGGGGGAATAAATGGAGATTTCGTTCAAGTGTCCTGGGGATATTTCTTGTTTCCATCTAATATGGCCGCGATTACGAGGCAGGGCACCCGTTCTAAATTATTCATTCCCTTTCGCCGCTTCGTCCCTCGGAGCGATTCGTCCTCGCGGAACTCGGCCAGGAGACACACAGCTGCAGCCCCAGACCCTCGCCAACTCGTCGCTTCCGGTCTGCTCTGTCACGGTTCCGGTACGACAGCCTTGAATATTCAGCTAAACGCAATGAAAACACATATTCCGTGTATCTCCTGGTGAATTATTGCGACCCCCTTCCGAGCTGCCAGTCGTCGACACTTCTTTCGACGAAAGAGTAAAATCGGATACGAATCTTGAATAAGACGCGCGACGTACTTCTTCCTTTATCTTCGGACGGCGATGCTCGTGGGAGATTAAAGGCGGCGAGAAAGTTCCAACCGAGATCCAATCAGCTGGAAAACTTTATTTTCCACGGTTACTGGCTCAACGCGGATTGACGACCGCTTGGAGCTGGTTAAACGGGTAGAATCCACTTCTCGATTCCTTCGATCGACTTGAGTGCGGTAAAGTTTCGATAAGCGAGCGGAAAGACGTCGCTTATCGTGCAGGGGAGGAGATCTTCGATTGGATACGCAAATAGGAGTACGTACGCATATCCAAACGCAGGCGAAGAGTGAATAGACCCTTCCTGCATGACTTTCGCTCGCTTATCGTGCAGATCGTTCCGTTCGCTTATCGTGCAGATCGAACTTTCGTCGTAATCATTTTCCCATATCTTCTGGAGGAAATTGTGGAATAATTGAAATATTGCCCACGCTTTCTCGGGACCCGTGGACGAGATATAATTATACAAACACGTTTGCCCGCGCAGCAGCTTCGATCAAGGGTGACGCGTAAAGAGGCTGCGCGTCGGACAGACAGCGGGAACGGGGCGGCCAATTAATTCGGCCGGCGGGCTCCGCTGGATCTTGTTACAGCTCGAGCCGCGGCCAGCTTCCGCTCGGATACGAGATATCGAATCTCATACGTGACAGGGGATCCAGGAAATCCTCGCTGACGTTTAGCCCCGAATGTAACGGCCGAAAATTCGCCAATGAAATTCCGTCTGCTGTTTCGCCGCTAGCCAGTCGTCGAGTGAAACTTTTCCACAATCGGAACCGAAAACGAATGTTCGACTAGAGCTTCCTTTTTTAAAAAAAGTATCAATTAAATCTCGTTAACCTTTGCACATACGTATCTCCTTCGTTTGACCTCTAATCTTCTCGGGAAGGAAACGTTTCGTTGTCAGACGTTTTGAACAAAGCCTTGTTTTCCAGGCAAAGTACAGTAGATTCTCGATAAGTGACGGTAAAACGGGACGGCGAGATCGTCGCTTATCGTGTAGAATGAGCGAAATTCGATACCCTACAAGGCGGGGCCAATTTTCCATCACTTACGTGATAATGGGAATTCCGTCACTCGTGAGTATCGTCACTTATCGGGAGTCTACTGATTCTTTCCGAGTAAACACGGAAAAAAGCCCGGTTATTTCTGCGTGAATCTGGTCGGTGGATATTGCGCGCGGAAAGTTAGATTACGAGGCGTCTCGTCGCCGTCTGGGACGGGATTATTAATCGCAATCGTGTTCTGAAACCGAGTTTCGCCACTTCACCCGCCTATTTATCTAGTTCAGCTGGAAACTCCTGGAAGCGTAACCAATTGCTTTACACACTCGCTTGCCGCGGCGCGACGAAATCGACCAAGTTTCGGAACCTCCAATCAAATCACCAAAGAAAATTCGATCTCCGTTCACTTCGTTCGCCCCCGACGAATCGATGTGAAAAATTTCAGGAAGACACGCGAGCATAAGCCGCCCCTTCCTCGATCTACCCCTCCGATATAGCGGGTAATCGGTAGCAACGAATTTCCCGGCAGCCTTCGCGATGGTTCGATGAAACCGGATTAATCGAGGCCCGAATTATTTTCCCGGCCGCGGGGCACGTTTCGGCATTTAATTGAAATTTTCCGCGATCGAAAAGTGGCCGGGGAAATGTTTCCCGTTTCGGGATCGCCGTGGGAAAATGCCGCGGCGAACTCTTTGTTGATTTCCGCTCGAAATCGTTGCCAGTCTTTGTCCGAGATTCCTCTAATTTCGGGGCAGGAAAATTCGTCGTCCCGCTCGGCGGGCTGCAACGGGAAATTTCGGGCTCGACTCCGAGTGTTTCCGGGCTGCTGCTCGACCCCGACCGCGCGCGGTTCCACCGACCCACGTAATGTCTGACGAATTTCGTAAAAGAGCAAAAAAAAAAAACGTTTGGATAAAGATTGGAAAAGTTTTTGACTCGAAGGACTTTCCCGGCTATTCGGTTTCTCTTCTCAGGAGAAGAAGTAAATCGAGATGGAAAGTTGCGAGCGACTCGACTAGGAATTTCACTTCCTCCGGGCCTGGCAGTATTCTTTACTACCCGAGGCAGAAACCGGCAGCCACTTTCGTCATTTATCCAGGGCAATTTATCCGCCTCGAGGCACGCCCCGCGACATCATTCTTCGTCGCGGAAAATGAAACCGCGCGGCTGCTGTCGCGTCCCGGGCGCTCGGGGACCCATCCTCCAGGTGGAAGCGAAATTTCCAGGAGGTTCTTTAAGACTCGACGCCGCTCGAAGTCGGGGGGAAGTAGCCTTGCCCGACGCGTCGCTTAATGGCCGGCTAAGTCGATTCCGCGACAGAAAGGCAATTTAATTCCGAGGCACGACGTTTTTGAAGAGGGGTAGTTTATATTTAAGCCCGACTGTTCCGGTCGACGGGTCGGCGTCTACATTCAGAGTGGCCAACGGGGGAGAACTTTTGGGCTAAAAGTTTCCGCTGGTCCGCGAGCGCCTGCACGATGATTACAATTGACCGGGAAACAGTTGGAGCTTTGTATTAGTCTTCGGTGGGACCATCCTCGAAAATAGAATTGCCCGGTCGCTGGCCTCTGTTTAATCCTGACCCTTGACAAACAGCGCTTTCGTTAAAACTTTTCACCACGAAGTGTTCCTTCGACCGAGAAAATTAGAGTTCAAATGTAGAAGGCTTTCAATGAATCAGGAAACGGCAGATTCTCGATAAGTGACGCTATTACGATTTCTACATAAACGAAGGAAAGTTGGTCCTGCCTGGTAGGGTATTAGATATCGCTTCTTCTACACGATAGGTGACGGTCCCGATTTACCGTATTTACTCATCGAATATCTACTGATTACTCTTATTGTTTGAGATATTATTGATCCACACTACTTGCAGAGTTGCATTTTCTTACAACTACACTGTAATCTCCCTGATTTCTCAAGTTATTCTCTTCTAACGATACTCGAGACTCGCATTTATTATTAATTTCTTAAAGAAATCCGGAAAGCAGCCACTGACTATTCCGATCTCCACATAAGTGACGGAAACTTGGCCTCGCCTGCTAAGGTACCAAATTTCGCTCTTCCTACTTGATAAGCTACGACCTCGCGCTCCTGTTTTACCGTCACTTATCGAGAATCTACTGTAGTTTGCAAGGGACAGCCTGATTACTCTTACTGTCTGAGATATTAATGACCTATACTACTTACAGAATTACATTTTCTTACAACTTCACTGTAATCTCCCTGATTTCTCAAGTTATTCTCTTCTAACGATGCTCGAGACTCGCATTTATTATTAATTTCTTAAAGAAATCCGGAAAGCAGCCATTGGCTATTCCGATCTCCACATAAGGGACGGAAACTTGGCCCTACCTGATAAGTACCAAATTTCGCTCCTTCTACACGATAAGCGACGGCCTCGCGCTCCTGTTTTACCGTCACTTATCGAGAATCTACTGTAGTTTGCGCGGGACAGCCTGATTACTCTTACTGCCTGAGATATTAATGACCTACACTACTTGCAGAGTTACATTTTCTTACAACTATACTGTAATCTCCCTGATTTCTAAAATTATTCTCTTCTAACGATACTCGAGACTCGCATTTATTATTAATTTCTTAAAGAAATCCGGAAAGCAGCCATTGGCTATTCCGATCTCCACATAAGTGACGGAAACTTGGCCCCGCCTGGTAAGGTACCAAATTTCGCTCTTTCTGCATGATAAGCGACGGCCTCGCGATTCCATTTTACCGTGACTTATCGAGAATCTACTGTAGTTTGCACGGAACAGCCTGATTACTCTTACTGTCTGAGATATTAATGACCTATACTACTTACAGAATTACATTTTCTTACAACTTCACTGTAATCTCCCTGATTTCTAAAATTATTCTCTTCTAACGATACTCGAGACTCGCAATTATTATTAATTTCTTAATGCAATCCGGAAAGCAGCCATTGGCTATTCCGATCTCCACATAAGTGACGGAAACTTGGCCCCGCCTGGTAAGGTACCAAATTTCGCTCTTTCCGCATGATAAGCGACGGCCTCGCGATTCCATTTTACCGTGACTTATCGAGAATCTAATTCGTATCTCAAAGAAACCGCAAAGACAGCCACTGTACTGAGTATTCAGTAGCGCGAGTCGACGGCGGTACCGACGCCAGCTAATATCCTCTAAGTGAACGCAGCCGAAAGCTGATCGACTAAATGTGTCGGTTCGACGCGGATCGTGGCGCGCCGGAGAAGGCTTGATAACGGGAATCCAGTATCACTGAGGTGTGCTTCCGGATTTACCGCGAGCTGGATCGCCACGATGCAAAAGAGCTCGATTACCGCCGGCTCCCCGAGGACGTTCGAGGCTCTTCGAGGCTCCGAAGGGCCTCTTCGCCCGCGCTTAAAGGAACCATCGAGTGGGAGACGGGAATTCGAGAAGACAGTAGCGGAGCAGTCCGGGGGCCGGGGGTCGGGCGATATTAAGGAGAGCGAGGAAGAACAAAGAGGGGGAGGTCTGAACGGAGCGAAGAAGGGGAGAAGGAAAGAAGAAGAGGCAGCCCTCCGAGTGTCGGAGGAAAGTTCCCCGGCGGCAAATGGAAGGGGTGGTAAAAAGTAGGGTCGCCAGGTTGCACGAGTCACGCCTCGACTCGCTTCGTCCCTATCGATTCGGCGTTAGCAACTTGTTGGCTACCCCTAGAATTTTCACGGGAGAAAGAAAACCGCGCCTCGATCAACCCCCTCTGTCTCACCACGTGCCAGGTCGAGGGTCTCCCGAGCGTTCGGCTAGCGAGCCTCCTCCGGTGAAACTTCCCTCCTGGAAAAAAGGAATACATAAACGAGGAAGCACCGTCTCGGGGTGTAAATCCTCCTCCCCACCTCCCTGTTAATATCGGCCCGTCAGAATCCACGTTCTCCGCGATGGAAAGAAATAAGCAGCCGGCGGGGCGACCCCTGGATGAGGGAAAGCTGGGAATAAAGCGATCATCGCGCGACGCGCGACGCATGCATACTTATTTCGCCCCGGAAGAGAAAAGCGAGACGCGTTTCATTCTCACCCTCGCCTCGCCACGGATTTCTCGTTCGAACGATTCGCCATTTTTATGCGGGATAAATTACTGCCCGGAGGGCTCGAGGGGGGGAAAAAATCGCTCGAGAAGCTCCTTAAGGTAAGATGCTTTTAATTCATTCCTTCCGGTGGTTCGTAAATTGAGTTCCACTGTGTCCACCGGCTGCTTTGTCGCGGAAATCGTATTTCTCCACCAGAAGAGGGGGGGGGGGGAGTAAATTCTTTACTACGATTCCATCCGAGAATGCCAGCATTCGTCGAATTGGAAAACCTAATTGTTCCACCCTCTCGAGAATTACCTCGAGAATTACCGTTGAATGGAGAAAAATATTCCGGCATAATGGGAAAATGTATATTTTCTAGATTCGTCCAGCAAGGACGCCATGATAGAATTTGCGCAGTCAACGAGCTAAAGTATCGAAGATATTCTACCCTTTGGCTTTCGCAAAGAAGCCAGCGTTTTTCGTCGGCCGGCCAGGCCAGCCGAACGAATACCGATCCGGCGAGCGTGTGCTCTTGCGTCGTTGAACGTAAATTCAATCCGCCCGTGTTTCCCAGCTCGCGACTGGCGGACACCGGCCCGCCTTCAATATCGTCTTGTTTTTCGCGTCGATGAAAACCGGGCTCGGAGGGGATTGTGTAACGCTTGGAATGAAAGCTAAGGTCGTGCTGGATATGGAACGCGAAAGGGCCACGTAGGAAAGTAGAACCTTTTCCGTGCGACTCTTCAAAATGCGTCTAAACACTGTTAAGCCTACAATAATTACTGGTCGCAAAGAGGAAGTCTCGCTATGGTGTCGATAGCGGCAGGGACGACATTTCCGTCGCCCATTAAAGTTTCTCCAAGTGTGATTAGAGCGGTAAGCTAGGAAACTTCGTGAGCATAATTTCCAAGGACTCGAACTGGAACCATATGGTAGATTCTCGATAAGTGACGATAAATCGGAACGGTAAATTTCGACTTTCTCGAATGAATGTTCCACTAACGCATTTGCCAGTCTTTCCTAAGTAAAACGAAACCAAACCATCAGACCAAACCATTGATACCATCACTTATCGTGTAGAAGGAGCGAAATTTTTCACTTGTTTTTAGCATGAAACATTGACTAACGCGTTTGTGAGGCTTTCCTGAGTAAAATAAGTCCAAACACGATGCGGTTGTAAAAGTTCGATAAGTGAAGGAACGATCTACGCGTTAAGCGACGGCAACTTATTGGTGCTAGCCAACAAACCACATGTGTTCTAAACCATATCGTGTTTGGTCTTGTTTTAATCACAAGAATCTCACGAATGCGTTAATCAAAGTTTCAATTCAAAGCTTAAAAAAAGGCTAAAGCTTCATCGTTGCATTAGAACGTTTCAATCAGACCGATGCTCGCCTCCTTTTCTTTCACTCACTTTCCGTCATTTATGTGGGGACACGGAATGTCGTCAGTTATCGAGAATCTGCTGTATCGTGTTTCATTAAAAGAAGAGCGTTCATATTTCATCCGCGAGAAATGCAGCGTCGTTTGTAAGGCAAAGGAGCATGGGTTTTCGACGAGATATTTACAATGAAAACAGTTTGACAGGCCAGTGGTATCGGATCGACAAGAAATCTTTTATGTGTCGCGACTACCTATCAAAGGGTGGCACGTTTCGTGGCGATCTCGAAGACACTTTTTCACAACTGCCCAAAAAGAGATTTCATTTTTAAACAATTTCGCAGCAAGTAGGAAAATGATAAGATTCAAATCAGGACATTATTTATCCTGCTTCCAGGCACCTATTTCATCCTGTACGACTTTATCGACATCTTCGAGAAGGACCAGGCGAGCTTCCTGGAGCGAGAGAGGTTTCTCAACATCATCAACACGATTTTCAAGAACATGTCGCAGATAGAACGGGAGGCCATCACTTTCCAGGTAAATCTCCACACTTTTCCCGTAGAAACATTTCTTCGAATATCCCTGAGACTCTCGGAGGCTATTTTAAAATGAAGAACGACAGTGAAATTCACAAGTCGCCAGTAGCCTGCACATCCGCCCTTAAGTGGCACAGTTTGTCACCTCGAATGTCTCAGAAATGAACCCTGACAGCCGATATTCCGCTCACGTCGCCCTGAGGCACATCCTAGCGGCGGATGAGTAGTATAAGACGCACGCTGCAGCAATAATGAACCGCGCAAGTCAGCCGCCACTGTACCTTATATCGCAGCAATGGAAAGGAAGACACCGCAATATTCTGGGGCACGACTTGCTCTTGGAATTTTCATGATTTTCCTTACAGCGGTGCATCTACCATTTCTGGTGCCATGATAAATACAGGGTGTCCCACCTAACTTGGGCATTCCAAATATCTCGCTTACTTTTTATGGCAAGGAAAAATGTCAAAGGAAAAATATACTTGGTTTGTGTCAAATGTCAAATTGTTGGTAACATCCAAATTTTATGAATTTTTCGCACTCAAGGCCACGTGAAGGTCATGATATCATAGGTCGTTTATATATAAAAATATGTAGTTTCATTCAAAAAAAGACTTCGACGGTTTTGAAATGTCGACAAAGATGACATTGAAAAAATTCGTTTGCCCACCGCTACGCTCGCCCCTCCAAACCAAATATTCCTTTCCTTCGGCATTTCTCCCTATCAAAAAAAGTAAGCGAGATATTTGAAATGCTCAGGTTAGGTGGGACGCTCTGTATAAAACAGCCCTTAGTGTGTTACTATTTTGGACTGCCTTTAAGTAATAAATGTTCCTCACCGAATGCCACGAACGGAGGGTGCACAAAGATGGGGAGAATTGGCAAGACCCGACGAGTACATTTCGCGTGGGAGTGGAGGTTAAAGTCACCCCTTCGCACCCCTTTCGTTGCTTTAATGCTACTAGCAGAATGGGGGTCCGTAAAGTCAGGGAAACTTGCCTGAGACACCGTAAAGGGTGCGAGCGTAGATACACGTGTGTTCAGCCCCGTTTGAATGATGTTCCAAAGTGTTTCTCGCGCTTCGTTCTCGTCGAAAACGACGTTTCCCACGCGCAATTTCCCCACCGCCGGCAGAAACGGCAGTTTTTTTTCGGAATTTAGAGTGCCACTTTAGGGACTCCCGAAGGGTTAACGCGGCTCGCGTAGGAAGCGAGTTCTCCCGATACAATTATTTCCGGCACACCTTTAGTCAATAATTCAGTATCGAAATCGATCGGAGGCAACACGAGGGGGTCGTTCAGGGTCGAAGAGTCTTAAACACCGGGGTGGCCCGGAAGCTTCCGCTCCCTGTAAAGCAACCAATTCTGACCACGAAAGGGGACGAGGGCGAGGTAATCGAAAAAGCAAGGTTCTTCGATTGGTGGAATAATATCGTTGCGGAACCCACCCCTTTCTAAAGGGTGGCTCTGCTAATTACTTTCCCTTCGCCGACATCAAAGTGACTCCGTCAAGGATCACGGTGTGTAACAAAAAAAGAGCCTGGGACGAGCATCCATTTAATTAAGCGGCGAGGGTTGATACCTCGGGGTGGCCGGTGCAACAGGCTAGAAAATTGAAATTGGAATAGGCTGCCGCGACAGAGGAGACCCGATCTCCCTTCAGACTTTGGTGCAACAAAAAAAAAAACATGGCGGACTTTAAAGTCGCCTGGAGGACAATATTCGAGGAAGGGGTTGCTGCGACGTAAATGAGCCAAGCTTTAAAAACTAAACTCGATAAGTGGGAAGTAGACGAAGTTAATAACAAATTGGACTGCGCTAGTTTAATATCCTTTTTTAACCTGTTCGTTTTAAACGACCATAGTAAAAGTTCGATTAGCGAGCGGGCTGACCTGCATGTTAAGTGAACGGAGAGGTCATCTCCACGATTAGCGACCGGCTTGAATCTCGATTTTCACTTATCGAACGTCTGCTGCAGCTTCTGTTATACGCTCTACGATTTTCCGCGTCGAATCGTAAATATGCAAATATTCATCTTCGTTCCATAAATACAAGAACGACGTTCCCAACATCGCGAATGCAGTCTCTGTAAACGTGTATGCGGTAACCTGTATTCCTCGAGGACCCCTTTGGTCGGCGAATAATGGAAGGAACAGCCATGAATATTCTAGTCATTAATTCTTTCGAATCTGGGGGAATTCACGTGTCCCGATAACAATGACAATCGAACCCTCGACCTTTCTCCCTTTGTAATTCCCCGGCAGAAATAATGACGGTTCCAGCTAACCGAGGGGGAGGGCCGATAGAAATAATAGGGGCGAAATGAAATACGTCATCGCGATATTAATTACGAAGGAAGAGAGCTCTCTGTTTTTCCACGAGAAAAGCCGGAGAAAAATACTCTGAAAAATTCAGCAGCTTTCCTGCTGAATAAAAAGCTACAATGCCGTTAGCTCGCCCGAAGCTCCCGTGATACTTCCGCCGGAACTTCTCCGGGGTTAGCGTGAAAACTGCGACGAATTTTTAGTCGAGAAGCTGAATACTCAACGGACGAATGGTCGTGTATAAATTCTATCCCGTCGCGCCGTATGTTGCGAATAAAACATGCTAACTGACGCGCTCCTTTATTAAAATATATGCTATGCTATATTTCATGCGTTACGGCTTTCACGAAAGAGAAACCGACTTTTTGTGTTCTTCGTCTGCACGATAAGTGACAGTCTCGGTGTTCCGATTTTCCGTCGCTTATCGTGCAGATAGAGCGAAGTTCGATATCTTCTTTGGTTTCATTTTAAGTGGAGAGATCTCACAAACATGTTGGTGAAAGTTTCATTGGAACCCCGAGACTGTCACTTATCGTGTAGAACGAGCGACGTTTGATATCTTGTTTGGTTTCATTTCAAGTGGAGAGATCTCACAAACATGTTGGTGAAAGTTTCATTGGAACCCCGACACTGTCACTTATCGTGTAGTACGAGCGAAATTTCATATCGTGTTTGGTTTCGCATTAATCGGAAAGATCTCGCAAATATGTTTGTAAAAGTTTCATTGCAAAAGGTAAATCGCAGCCCCGAGACTGTCACTTATCGTGTAGTAAGACCGGAATTTGATATCGCATTTGAATGAAAGAGGTAAAGTATTTGACAGGCCTTTCCACAGGTGGTGGCACGCAGATAACAGAGAGACCAGGATGAAGGTGGAGCAAATTGATTTCCGACAAGGTAGCCCCGCATTTACATAGACCCCAACCCTGTGCAACCCTCCACACCCTTGCGTCGAGCCGCCGCACTATTCGCGTCCCCCCGGGTCTGACTTTCGCCAGATACGAACGATTGCACCCCTGAAATATTTCTGAAGTTCCTTTCGCTCCTCCTCTTTTATTTTTCCAAAGGAGAAGAAGGAATGACTAAAAAGGGAAAGTTTCGAGCGTAATGTTTAACATTTCTCGTCCGCGAAACGAAACGTTCCCCGCGGCACAAAGTCGCAGACACGTTCGCAGACGCGAAGGACGATACGGCCGGTCTTTCATGCGCGTTATCTCGGCACAAAGGAGGCACGAAAGCGGAAGGGAAGGCCAGCAGCGCTGTGGGATAGCTGCATAATTAAAAAGAAGCAGCTAGCCGCGGTAATAGAACGTGTTGCAGAGGCCTGCGGCGTTACTCCCGCTCCGTGTGCCGCTCGATCGAAGCGCGAAACTACCCTCCGGCTACGAGCCATGAATTTAGATTCCCGGAACGATCGACCGTGGACTTTTCGCGAATTTTCTCCCACCCCTTATGGTCCGGCTCGAATTTCTTACTCGTTCCCCGTACTGGCGGGGTTAAGTTATTAAAAACCCAGGATTATTCTTGAAGGCCTTTAATTATTATTATTACGCGTCTCAATTTTGTCTGGCTTTGGTTTCGTCAATTATTCCGTGGAAACGGGTCGATCTGTCATTGGATACGCAGCTGGCGAAATTAATAGTTAATCATTTTCCGCTCTGCTCGAGGGCGATAAATATGAAAGGAAGCCGAAACCACAAGGCTATCCGTTCTGCGTTTAATTATCACTAATTTAGGCCACCCCGTCCGGCGGAAATTTCGATAACCCAGGCTCCGCCCCACCGGACTGCGGGGTGGCTTAAAAACTTCATGGACGCGAGCTTCGTAAATATAAGACAACCCCTGTCGAATAAACTGCGCCGTTGAATATTAACAAGGGTGTACACGATGGCTTCACAAAAAAACAACAACACCGATTTCGTCCTTGCATGACATCGGATGACGTCGAAATTAATTATTTCTTCCCGTCGCGGGGGCAGCTTGAAAAATTCAAACAGCCCCGGGGGCGGGGGGCGGCGATCGATCCTGGCCGAGGGATTTCAGGTGCCGCGCACTGACATTCGCAAACGCGTGTTCATAATTACCGACCCAGATCCACGATAACTGCGGCTTTAGGGTTAATTGTAAATGTTCGCCCTTATCGCGGCCAGCCTAGCCGCCCCCGTCAATCGCTCGGGATATTCTGATCGACGAACTATACAGGGTGTCCCGTGATTCGTAGGAGAGCCGGATATGGGAGGTCCCTGTGACGATACCGAACAACCTTTCCCTTTGGCAAAACGTCTTTCGAGGCGAAACTTACAAAGGGTTAATTAAAGACAGTCTTTCGTTAATATCTCGATATCTATCGGTTTCACGACAAAAATAGTTATTATGAAGTTTATAGAGCAGGGAATTCTCTAGAGAATGTGTTCTATGAGTTTTCCTCGTAGGAGTAACCATTTCATTGTATGCTGGCTTAGAATTTTTCAGAAGGGGCATTGAATAAAATCAGATGATATTATCTCGGTAACGACCACCGCTATGAAAAAGACTCATAGAACCTTTTTTACAGACAATTTCCTAGGCTATAAATTTGATTATAACTAGTTTTGTCGTGGAACTGAAAGATAACGAGATATTCCCGAAAATTTGTTTCCTTTTTTACGTTAACACTACATCAGTTCTCAAAAGTATGAAACATTGTAAGTCGTTTTACATTGAAATGGTTACTCCTACGAAAAAAGCTCATAGAACCTTTTTTGTAAAGAATTTGCTGTACTACAGATCTCATAATACCCATCTTGGCTGTAGCATTAATAGATAACGAGACATCCTGGGAAAAAGCTCTTTCTTCTTTACTTGGACACAAGTTTTGTCTAATTTCCCTGAACTACAGGCATTCCGACGTTTTCCCTCGATTTACAACCATACTTAATTCTTTCTCTCGAGACAGCCTGTAATCAGCAGGAAAAGGGTTGCTCGCCGGAAGAGTGAAACGGAAACGAGCATTACTCGTAGGGAGATAGTCACGCGTCGGGCGATATTGATTCTCCGCGCTTGTCGTTTTACGACCGCAGTAAATTGCAGGTAAACACCTGTGAATATAGCGACGTTAACGCGTGGTCAAAGGTGCTCCAAGTCTGACAAGCGAGGCCGTAAAAAAATTGAAAGATTATCAGAGTGTTATACGACTGGAAGGGGACCCCCCTTTCCGTGACCCATATTTTAAAGAAATGAATACACGCCAAATGGTGGGGGCTCGATGCTTTTTTTTCCCCCCTATTCAAGTAGGTCGACTAGGAAGAAGCTTCTCTTTTCCGGATCGACGAGATTTTTAATAGCGAAGGCGAGAAGATTATTTAAACAAAAGCGTCCTTCTGGAAGCATTCGAAATTCCGGGAACCTTTGTCCCGGGGAAATATCCTGGCAAATTTCTCCGCCCGTTCCCCTTCGCTCTTCCCTCCGTCTGACCAGTTTCCTTTTGTTCCACGGCCAGCGCGAAACAACGTCGAAACGACGCAACGCTACGTGACCGAAAATGATCATTCCGACTATTCTACTTTCGCATGGAAATGCCAGAACTTTGCAGAGAACCTTTTAATGAATCTTTGTTAAAATAACAACCGTGGACAGAACGGTCCGTTGCGACGTTATTCACTATACCAGAACCATTTGATTTCCTTTCGCGATTAAAATTTCTGGTAGTTAATTGAACGCAGAGTAGCTACGTTTCTCGCCTCGTTTCACTCGACTGTCGAACACTCAATTATCATGGAATAGCGCTCGCCAATCGAACCCGCATGAATCGCGTCTCAGTGATCAGCGACAGCTGTAGTAATTCGCGTTCGACCATAAAATGTTTCTCGGCTGTTGCGCAAATTTAACACCGATTGTTCGAGATATGATTAATAGGTCACGGATTGATCGCTGTCCTATTTGCCCCGACAGCGATCTCGGAACGACGGCTCTTTCGACTTTTTCACGACCGACCTTTCGCTAAATGACGCTGTACTTCTGTCCACTCGTTTCAACGTTGACGAGCTTCTCACCGACACGCGCACCGCTCGTTATATCCCGTCATAACTGAAACGCGTTGCTCTTCAAGATCCCGATCCACGATTGCCCTCTGAATCTCGATAAGCGACCACTGCGAGTTTTATTCAGATGTCGACAGGCTTTTCGATGGAAATCAAACTTAGATCCCGGCTTCGAAATTGAGTCAAAACCGTGGATTTACCAATTTTTTACAGTAGACTCTCGATAAGTGACGATGGAACGTTACCTTTTTTTTTCATGAAATCCTTACTAACGTATTTGTGAGACTTTTCTGATTCGAATGAGCCCCAACACGACGTGGTGCAAAAGTTCGATAAGTGAACGGAACGATCTGCACGCTAAGTGACGGCAACTTATTGGTGCGGGCCACAAAGCAAACATGTTCGAAACCATATCGTGTTTGGGCTCGTTTTAATCATAGAAGTCTTACAAACGCGTTAGTGAAAGTTTCGTTAAAGAAATGGTGGTACCCGGGTATCGGTGTCCCGATTTACCGTCAGTTACCTAGAGTTATTCACCGTGACAAAGATACAATAAACAAGCACGCATGCTTTCATCGCCTCTTCAACTCGAGAAAATATTAAGAATTCAACGAAATATAGAGGAATTTTCCTTGCTAGAAGTGGAAACAATTCCCGCAGTGCCTTTTAAATTGCGTTAAGAAAACCACCAAATTTTCCAATTTGTTTCAATTGAGTTTTTAGCCCCTTCGCTATCAACGAATAATTCCACTTTAAATATTATTCTTTTGTCAGCCTCGGGTAAACTTCCATTGCCCTAGCAATTTGTCAGCGACACGACGCGCACTTCCATCCGCGATAAGAAGCGCGCGGATTACGCGCCCCGCCGCGAAGATACCCGGCGGAAAGTTTGATTAAAGCCTTGAGTAGCGGGACTCCGGGACAACGTTATCGTATGACGCGAAACCATTAATTTCATCCTGTCTTCGGTGTGCAGGTACATCTGAAAGATGTAACCCTAGATCCATTCGCAGGGTTCCATTAACGCCGGTGTAATCGTTCGGGAAATGACAATGGATCCCCCGTTCATTTGCATCCGTTTTAATCGACGCGTATGTACCTGATATGGTAATTCGACGAGATTTCCCATTAAAATGTATGGCCGCGGGCCCATCATGGGGGATGTAATTCAGAAGAGGCTCGGCAATGAAACATATTAGAGGGAATGTGTGTTTGAAATGTTTCCACGAAGGTAAAAAGGTAATTACACGCGGGCCAGTATCGCGGTTCTGTGGTCACTCCAAAGGACCAAGAAGCATCATCCTCCGCGAATTTCCTTTCATTAAACTTGTGGCTCAACCTCTACAAAGAGTAATCTTTTCAGTGCAATCAAAGTTAGTGAATCCTCGATTCATCTGACATACTTCGAATCGCGATGAAGTTTTACGCCAAATGGGAACCAAGCGAAATACTTTTAAAGGACTGTCGGCAAGATTTGTATGACTCTCCCTTGACTCGAGTTCATCAAGAAATTTCTAGATGCTATCGATAAGGGACGATGAAATTTCTTTTACCTTCGACTTCTTTCATGAGACTTTTATTAACGTATTTGTGATATCATTCTGATTAAAATGAGCCCGAACAGGATGTAATGGGAATGTTCGACAAGTGAACTGAACGATCTACACGTTAAGCGATGGTAAAATATTCATGCGGGCCAACAGAGCAAATCTGTTCTAAACTATATCGTGTTTGGGCTCGTTTTAAAAGACTTACGAATGCGTTAGTGAAGTTTAAAAGACACTGCAAGCTCCCATATGCTTTCAATTCCTTTTCATCAGTGTTACACGAGTACTTAGAGTAGAATTTCTCTTTTTATTACAGTACACCGATTGGGAGCAAGCGAATAATGGCTACATGTACCAGAAAATGGTCGCGGACGTGGTGGGCGACTACTTCTTCATCTGCCCGTCGATCCACTTCGCCCAGCTGTTCGCGGACCGCGGAATGAAGGTCTACTACTACTTCTTCACCCAGGTGAGCCACAGTGTTTTTTTATCGTCACGTGCGCGACGAGCAAGAGGTGTCTCACGTGAAACGCTTCGGATCGATACGAGGGCATTATGTTATAGCCTGACATTTCCACCCGGACGAAAGTCGTACGGTCACGATAATGCCAGCCCGTCGACGATGCCCTCTTGTCATTGTAGGTATTGGGGACATTGATTCCTTCGGGAAACAGTAATGATTGTCATGGTATCAATTATTCGGAAGCGCGATGTTTCTCTGTGACTCTGGTGAAAAAAAGCTGGAGCTTTTGTGGATCGCGTTACAAATTTTTAATTAACTGCGTGCTAATGAAGAATGCCGTCCTTTTTCTGTGCCACGGCGACGAAAAACGGGGCGAAACGTCGCCGAACGATTGACTAATTACGGCCGTTGGACAAATTGCAACGGCGCGGGAAATTTATTCACTTCTCCCCTCGTTTCGCCGGTTAAACGTGCCCTCGTTTATTTTGCCCTTCCAACGCCGCCCCGCGAAAAGCAACCCCTCCCATTGCGGGCGCGATAGTATCGAAGACGAGCTTTTAAGAGGCACCGTTGCACTCGAGTAAAGGTCGACCAGATATTTAGGAAAAGGCTCCCCCTTTCTTCGAGCCCGGACTTTTCTCTAGCTTTATCCGACGTCGCGTAAGTATAAATCAATAATTGAACCGGTCAAAGGTGGAAACTTGGAGCAATTCGTTGTAGGATTTTCTCCTCCGTTTCGTGATTGTCGAGGGGGGCGGGACATCGTAATTTACACGCAGGTTAAGCCTTTTTGTGACCCTTCTTTGGCACGGTTTATCGGGAAATGTTCAGATACAGTAGACTCTCGATAAGTGACGGTATTCTGATCTCCATATAAGTGACGGAAAGTTATCGGGGAGTGAGACAACGTAATTTTTGCACAAATTAAGCCGTTTTGTGGCCCCCCCCTTGGTTTGAGTTTATCAAGAAATTTCTAGATGCAGCAGGCTCTCGATAAGTGACGATGAAATACTTTTACCTTTGACTTCTTCAACGAGACTTTTATTAAGAGTGAGACCTTCCTGATTAAGATGAGCCCAAACACGATGTAGCTGTAAAAGTTCGATAAGTGAAGAGAACGATCTACACGTTAAGCGATGGCACATTACTGGAGCGAGCCAACAAACCAAATCTGATCTAAACTATATCGTGTCTGGGCTCATTTTAATCAGAAAAGACTCGCGAATGCGTTGGTAAAAGCTTCATTCAGTTCATCGAAATTTATGGGGGTGTCTCTTGCAAAAAAAGTCAAAGCTGCAGTTCTAATTAGTTTTTCTTCGCCCCCTCTTTTTGGGGTTAATTTCATGGCATAAAGGAATCCTTTACTCTGCACCGCCCGCGACTTTTCGCTTGGATAGAGAAACGCTCGATCTCGAGAGGTATCCCGCCGCGGTGTCGACTAACTGGGACGTGAAATGCGCGTAAGCGAAATGCCGAGGCCCGAGTAATTAGCGCGGCAGGTAATTTATCAGGGAGCGTTGGTGGAAGCGAAGGAGGATGTCGTTACTCATGCGCGTCCACCGTAATCTTAATAACGGCTTCGACGACCGATTAAAACAACCCCCCCGTCTTCCCTGCACTCTCCCCTTTGATAACAGTTTCTTAAAAAAAAAAAAATCAACAGCGTCGAGACAGTAGATTCTCGATAAGTGACGGTACTATCAAGAATCTACTGTAGACACCCCGATAGCTCGATAGTTTTTTTTCACTTAACACAGAGGGGGGGGCGGGTGGTTTAGGGTCGTGTACACGGTACAAAGAGGGCAAGGGTTAATTAAGTCGTGCCGTTCAACGAGCGTTTATTAAAGCTGCATAACGAAATTCCGGCCATCCATCGAGTTGGCCATTATCGACCGTGGTATCGTTATTCTCACCCCCGAACCACCCCCGGTCCGATTTTCATACCCGTCACTCTCCACACAAGAGTACCGTTGATTTCGTAATTCTGAGGATCGTTAAAATTAACGACGCTCACCGAACAAGGACAAGCGTCATAATGACAATTCACCGCCCCTGCAGCGCAAACTCCTTTCCTTTCTTCTCCTTTGTAAATGCGAGGGCAACGAATTCCCCAGCCGGTATCCTCTTGACGCTATTTCTCAGAGAACCCCGCTGCAATCTATTTTCTTCCAGAACTTAGAAAAGTGAGTCTGCTATGAGTATTATTTCAAGACGCGGAGCTGCAGGGGAGTAACAAATCGCGCAGGGAGCGAGCGTGTTCCTCCATCGGGCGTGTCGGCGAAAAATCGGGCTTTCAATTTTAACGCTCCGCCGCGAACGGTGGCTGAAACTTTCCTCGCCGCGACTCGAGCTCCCGACGAAGTTCGCGGCGCGATCATTCTGGGACGCCCGAAGAATGCTCCATCGTGGGACCATCGAAAAGCATCGATCGAAACGTTCCGACAAAATCCCGTCCCTTCGGTTGCGAGTATAATTAACAAAGTCCTCCGGCAAATTGAACGGTCCTCCCAACTATGCGCAAAATTAATCCCACGCGAAAGCAACTTACGGGAGAGTTTTGCCCGGCCGAATTTCCCTGGATTACAGGGCTGAATGATTCAATGGTACGAGATTCCGTGCAAACAGAGAGCCCGCGAATGAATTGGCAATCCTGAGAACGATTTTCTCGCGGCTTCTATTGAAGCTCGACAAGAGGGAAAAATCGGAGGATACAGCGGGTATCCATTGAGGAACTGACGTCACCCGTCGAAGCACGCGAGAAACGCTGATATTTTTACGGAGGAGCTCTCTTGTCAATTAAGGATCCGAGATAATTCCGACCGACCTCGAGGTCGGATTGAATTAAATTCAGCAGGTCGATCCCGTTTCGCATCGTCCCTTTTAGAATCCGACGAGACGGCGTATTATGCACCGGCCTCCATATATTTGCTACGAATCCGGGATTTAAGAATACTCTCCCGGTTGAATCAATAAATGGCCCAGTTGATAAGGCCTCCGGTCCGGGGAGAATACGAACTAAATAAACCGCGACACTTCCATCTCTTCCTGCACGGCCGAAATAAATTAAACTCGACTGACATTTTTTTTTTTTTAGTAATGACAAAAATATCGCGGGTTCAGCTCGGAATTCCGTGATTCTGAGACTGCCACGTAGGTTAAGTCTTTCTAGATCTCCCCTTGGCTCGAGTTTATCAAGACATTTCCCAATGCAGTACGCTCTCGATAAGTAACGATGAAACTATTTTATCTGGTTTTAATGAAACTCTTGCTAACTGTTTCGTGAGATTTTTCTGATTAAAATGAGTCCAAACACGATACAGTGTGAAAGTTCCATAAGTGCACGGAACGATCTACACGTTAAGCGACGCGAACTCATTGACGCGAACCAACAAAGCAAATATGTTCCGAACTATATTGTGTTTAGGCCCGTTTTAATCAGAAAAGTTTCACGAATGCGTTTGTCAAAGTTTCATTTAAAAAAAAAGTCTAAAGTTTCGTCGTTGCATTAGGATGTTCCATCGATATCTTTCTTTCGACCGGTCCAATGCCCCTTTCTTCCACTCACTGTGGTTCCCTCTTCTACGTTCCATAAAACATCAAAGAAGTACCTTCAGCGTGGCCGACTTTCCGTCACTGATACAAAGATCAGAATATCGTCACTTATCGAGAATCTACTGTATCGTGTTTCATTGAAATAAGAGAATTTATCTGTTATATTTGTAAGACTTTTCTGATTAAGGTAAGTCCAAACACGATGTAGTGTGAAAGTTCGATAAGTGAACGGAACGATCTACACGCTAAGCGATGTGAACTTATTGGTGTGAATCAGCAAAGCAAATATGTTGCAAACTATATCGTGTTTGGGCTCATTTTAATCAGAACGGTCTCACGAATGAGTTAGTAAATGTTTCGTTCAGCGATGGCATCGGGATTCCGTGATTCTGACATTTAGCTTGCGTCGTGCTCGAGTGTACTTTCATCGATCTCGCGATACGCCGACACGCTTTAATTAATTCCCTTTGAAACATCTGCTCCGAAACCCCTTCTTCGTGTCAGCAAGGCGAAAGTCGAGCGAGCAAAGTTTCCGAAGTAATGCGCGCCGAATCCACTTGGATTCCAAGGATGGTTAAATTCGCTCGAGCGTCAAAAAATCACGGTAGGTGCGTTAGGATGACTGGGAGGACTGGCAGAATAGTTTTTAAACCGAGGGGTAGAAGTTAGCAGCCATTTTGCATCGTGCAATTTTCCTAGGGCAGAACTGCATCGGAATCGAGGGGATAACAGGAAATGTGTCCCGGGGCAGAGAATATGCTCGTCGCTTTCTATACGGACCTCTGACGCTCCGTTGATCCTCCAAAGACTTCGCATTTCAGTGCAGCCGGTATATTAGAACAATTTCAGATCCCAGAAGACACCTGGGCGCTCTCGAGTCGTAATAAATATACTATGCTGCGATGCCAGACAATTTCCTCCCTGCGGATCAATATATCTCGACGCGCATTTAACGGGAATATAAACAATCCTGTGCGTACCATGTTGCAGAGGACGAGCACCAATCTATGGGGCGAGTGGATGGGCGTCCTTCACGGCGACGAGGTGGAGTACGTATTCGGCCACCCCCTGAACACGTCCCTCAAGTACAGCGACAAGGAACGCGACCTGTCCCTCAGAATGATACTCTACTTCTCCAAGTTTGCCTATTTGGGGTGAGTTCATATTATACACACATAGTGCATTATAATAAATCAACCATACCAAATAGATCAAAGCATTGTCCAAGACCAGTCCAATTTTTGTCCGAACGAAATTTACAGGCTTTCCTACATAAAAATGAATCAACTAAACCTTGAATGGTGCCGAAATTCAAGGAAATTTATAGCGGCTGAAACGTTTGACCTAGTTTAGGCAAGTTTTATGTTCGCGACTCCTTTCAGCCGTCGCCTAAATTCCCAAGCAAATATGTAGAAATTCTACCCTATAAAACGCTCCACCGGTTTACCGAATAACGTCGAACCACCGTAGGCTGTAGCAAGCGGAGTCAATTTGGCTTTTAACAAAATGAAATTATCGATCGGCATTTCGTTTCCACCGCACAACGCTTGTGCTGGCCATGAAGCGTGATTTATACGAAGCGTAATCTAGGTCGCAATAGAATATGAAATAAACGCCATGGAATTTTGGATGTTTTTTTGGAAAAGCACAGAGGTCGAATGCTGTGGTTATTTAACAGCATGTCTCCAGTCGAGGCCGCTTAATATTAAATTTGGTATTCACCGCATCTGCTCTCGTCTGCAATATACAGAGTGGCTGATTTATCTGGAATGGCGTAAATAACTAAGAAAGTATAAATGATACAGAAAAATGTTTGAGACAACAATTGTGGGGTATCAAGGAGATATGGTGCCGTTATTTATTTCACGTTTCAATGATGCTTCAAGTGTTTTATTAAAGGTGTGTTTAATATTTTTGAGGGAAACATATATTGATCGTTACGTATTCCTGTAGTTCGCATGAAAACGTTTCCAAAACACTATTTACACATGCATTTTGCTCTAGCCAAAGTCGAGTTATTAAATCTCAAATCTCATGTGCAACCCCACAGCGGCCGGTCCCGAGGTTTGAAGTTTCATATCTCGACTTTGGCCAGAGCAAAATGCTTGTGTAAGTAGTGTTTTGAAAAGGATTTTTTGTGAGCTACAAGAATGTGCAATGAAAAACGCGAGTCTCCGCGAAAAGATTTAAACATACCTGTAACAGAACTTTCCAAGATTATTGAATTGTTAAGTGAATATAAGCATCGCGTGTGCTTTTTGATGCTCTACAACCTTGCCTCGAACACTTTTCCGTGTCATTCGTATTTTCCGAGATATTTCGATGTACGCACTTTTCCAGATACATCACACACCCTGTATATGCATATCAAACTGTAATAAGAAGCTGAAGAATTTCGTTGGACCGATAGGAGGAAGGGGGACGGATTTCCAGGCAACGAATTTGACTTGCATGCACGGGGAACCGTGTTTTCTTGGCAACGTTTCCGAAGGCAAAGCGCAGGGAAAAGGACAGCCCGATTCTTTTCTACTGATTCAGGGAATTCTAGTTACGATGGCCTTTGGCACGAGAATAGAAAGGCCGGCTCTATATTCGAGCAGCGATTAATAATGTCAGAAGGTTATTACGAAAAGCCGTAGTGACGTAGCAGCCGAATGGAAAGTCAAACAGCGAATTAATCCCGGCCAAGGGGGTGTCGTTCGATGCTCTGACGATAGCGATTACATATTAAAAGAACGCAGGGGCGTGCGCATCCCGCGGACAGCTCTTCAATCTGGGTTAACGGAAACCGGAGAATTATTTATCGACGCCGGGCCGACAAAGAGGCTGATGTGTGGCGCGTCGAACGGACATCGTTCATAAAAAACTTTCCATTTCTTCGGTCGATTATAATTATTGGCGTTGATTAACTTTTTGTTTTCACCCCCGCTGATTATGTTTCGCCCCCCCCCTTTTTTTTACCCGAGATTAATTATAGCGTCCAGGGGAGATTTTTGCCAGAGCAAATGATGGTCCAAGAAAAAGGGATCCATTGAGAGTTAATTGATTAGTGAAACACACACGTGGGGGTGTAATTGTTTGATTACGAGGGCACGAAGATGCTCTCAATAATAATTAATAAAACATTCTCCGATAGGAGAGTGGCCAATTTATTAACCGGCACGCAAGTTGTTATTAATTTTAAACGAGACGGATCAACTATCCGTGCAACCCCGCCAACCCCTCTTGTAACATATATTAATTATTCGCGGAGCCGCGACATCGCCAATTAACCACGCTTGCGGGCGAATATCGCTTTTCACCCGCGCAGAGCCTGGATAAAATAGAACGAAGCAATAGCCTCGCTTTATTTAAAAAGTCGCTTCCACTACACGATAAGCGATGGAATTTTCGATCACTTATCGAATGTTTACTGTATTAACTGTTTTCTTTTTACTCTTAAAAGTCAACGTGAAAATGTTTCATGTTGCTTCGCGTTAAATTCGCGCCCGAAAATATACAGGGTGTCCCGTAACTCATAGAAGAGCCGAATATGAGAGATTCCTGGGTCGATGCTGTACAACTTTTTCCTTTGGCAAAATGTCGTTGGAAGTTTCGTTTTCGAGTTATTAACGAAACTGACCAATCAGAGCACGGGCCCGACCATGAGTCGCGGCTGAGCGCGAGCTCTGATTGGCCAGCGTTTTCCGTTAATAACTCGAGAACGAAGCATCGAACGACATTTTGCCAAAGGAAAAAGTTGTTCGGTACCGCCTCGGGAATCTACCGTATCCGGCTTTCCTATTTGTTACGGGACATCCCGCAGAGCTTTCGAGCTCTTTCCAGTGGCCTGGAGAATCGCAGATTCGTGATTAAAACCGCGGCGACGTTGGGTCGCTTTTATTCTTCAGGAAGCCGACGAACGAGGAGTCCGAGTGGCCGCCTTATTCGAGGGATCAGCCGCAGTATTTCATCTTCGACGCGGAGAAGACCGGCCTAGGTAAAGGACCGCGCACCACGTCCTGCGCCTTCTGGAACGAGTTTCTGCCGAGGCTGAAAGGTGTGCCGGGTTCGTATAAAGGATTCCCTAGCATATTCGATCCTCTACCGCGATCTCTCCCTAGAGTCCCTGATGCCTCCCCGCCTTTGTTCCGCGTCGATGGAATTTCCCCGCATTCCCCGGATTCTCCGTGTAAACCTGTAACTCTTTGCGCAAGCATTACTCGCCCCGCGTCCCGGGGACCAGATAAATAATTCAAGTTCCACGCGCTGCATCGATATCCGCGGGATTTTTCATGTTTCCCACGTTCCGTTATCCGTTGTTGTTGTCCCGTGACGCACGCACAAGCTACGCGCGATCTCGTTTCCCACGCGTCATTCCCCGCCGTTTGTTTGCTCGAGGTTGTTTGGAATTGAAGCTAGTATTTGGTCCGATCGAATCGATGTCGTCCCAATCACGCCGGCGAACGAAATCGCTTCCACCTCGGTGCGTCGGTATATTCGAGCAGGTCGATGCATATGAGGTCCAAATTCTTACAAAATTCTCGATTCGATCTTGGGACGGCTGGAAATGGTCCTGTGGCTCGCAATCGGTTCGCACGGGTCAGGCTTTTTTGGGGGGGAATTGATCAACTGAATTGCCGCGACCGCAGAAGTCTAGAAGGCGCTCCCGATTCCCGGATTAATATCGGAAAACCGAGCGCGCATCGGCTGTCTTCTTTACGTATTCATCCGGCGGTCGTATGGAAGTCGTCTGACCACGAAATAACGTGTCCCCCCTGTGGGACAGCCTTCGTCGATCACGAACCGAATCTAACCGAATGTGTATTGGAAACCGGAGAACGCTTGCGGAAATGGTAAAATAATTCCATTGCGACCCTCGATGTGCAGCCTGAATTAACAGAAAACTTTTGGCTTCCCTTTACTATGAACAACTTGCTCGAAGTATCAAAGGATCGAGTAAGGCCACGTTCAACAGGGATTTCAACGTGGAATCGCGTGATTCGGTCCCTAATCGATCTCACCCACTTAAGGTTGGATCACGTACCAGCCAGAACCAGGGGATTCAACCATTTTTCGTAATACTCCGCTCGGAAGCCGGTTACATCGAACCGGTGCACCCTGGTCACTTCATCCCGACGCAATTACTCCTTTTTTCTTTTCTCGTAGGAAGAAAAAACAGGTTGCGACGCGATGGAGTGCGCGGGAAACCGGAAGCTCGTTATCCCGCCGAGTTTCACGGCCGCTTTTTGCCCCATTTTCCCTGGGATTCTCGTCGCGTCGAAGGCGGGGATTACAAAAGGAGGGAATCTCGGTTGGGAAAGTTGCCTCGTTCTCCCTGGTCGTTAGAGGAGCGCCAAACGGAATGGCGAATCGGAGAATCGATACGATAATTCGGAGCTCCTCGAATATTCATCGGGAACCGGATGAGCGTCAATTGGGTTCGCTCTGTTCGAGATACAGTAGATTCTCGATAAGTGACGGCAAAGAGAAACCTTGAAATCGTCGCTTATCGTGTAGAAAGAGAGAAAGTTTTCACTTTTTTTTTAATAAGACTTTTAGTAACTAACTTGCAAGGTTTTTCTGAGTAAGACGAGATCAAACACGGTATAGTGTAGACATTCGGTATATAGAGACCTTGATGTCGACACTTATTCTGCAGAAGGAGCGGAGTTTTTTACTTGTTTCTTAACATGCAACTTTTATTAACGGATTTGTGAGGCTTTCCTGAGTAAAACGAGTCCAAACACGATGTAGTTGTAAAAGTTCGATAAGTGAAGGAACGATCTACACGTTATGCGACGGCAGGTTATTGGTGCAAGCCAACAAACCAAATACGTTCTAAATCATATCGTGTTTGGGCTAGTTTTAATCAGAAAAGTCTCACGAACGCGTTAGTCAAAGTTTCAATTCAAACCTTTAAAAAAAGCCTAAAGTTTCGTCGTTGCATTAGGACGTTTCATTGACATCTTTATTTCGATCAGACCGATGCTCGCCTCCCTTTCTTTCACTCACTTTCCGTCGCTTATGTGGAGATACAGAATGTCGTCACTTATCGAGAGTCCGCCGTATCGTGTTTCATTGAAAGAAGAGCGTTCACTAAATATATTCCAAACTATATCGTGCCTGGGCTCATTTTAATCGGAAAATTCTCGCGAATACGTTAGTAAAAGTTTAAAAGTCAAAAGTTTCACCGCTGCATTAAACTGTTTCATCGCTATCTTTCTCTCGATTAACCCGATGGTCGCACTTCCTTCTATCTCAACCATTGTATCCTGTTCTACGTTTATCAAAACATCCAAAGTTTCAAGCCCAGACCCAGCTACCTGGAATACCTTAAACCCCGCCCACTTTTCGTCACTTACGTGGAGATCCGAACACCGTCGCTCATCGAGAACCTACCGTGCCGTCCCCTCCATCGATCCTATCGCGTTCGCGTCGAGTCCCCGAAATTTCCACTGCGTCCTACGCCTTATGTGTTCGATTTACTTTTCGTTTCCAGACCCAGCGCCGGAGGCCTGCAACAGCGCGATAGCTTCGAGCGTGTCCGCGGGGGCGGACGACCCGCGATACAACACCCTGGCGATGACGGTGATATCATCGATCCTGGTGCTGTCGAGAGTCATTTGAAGTCGATGCGAGGCGGCTACCGTTCATCGACCGATACCGAGGGGCTTCTGAGGGCCGACAATCCGGCCTTCGAAAAAAAGGAAACAGTTGCACGAGTATCAGGCTTTCGTACACGATTCGGAATCGCTGTGATCAACGGCCAGGTTAATCGTTCAGGTAGATCGCTTCGAACGAGTACCCTTCCAATTGCCATGGGGATATATATCCGACGCGGAGCTTCGGCACAGGGATTCGACGGGGAGGCTTAAATCAAATAAAGCGCGCGCGCATACACACACACACACACATACACACGCTCGCCTGTCGTCTCAGCGTTTCGTTTCGTCCCGATCGATCGGGAAATAGATTCACTTGGGGGGGGGGGTGATCGCAGCGATTTAATGAACAAGGAACTGAAAGATTGATGAGGGGGGGGGGGGGCAAGAGGGCACGGTCTAACGAGTTGCACGTCGCGAAGCCTCGACTCGATGAAAGGGGGCGAACCATTGACTCGTCAGGGGGGGGGGGGGGGGGAATCGGCCCTCAATACGAATAAGACGCAATTTGAAAAGTCGAAAAGGTGGAAAAATTTCAGGGTGAAAACACGAATTTGACGAGAAACAGCCGAGACGCTGCGGCCTTTCGATTCGGACGGCAACGCGTCGGTTTGCATAAGTAACACGGGGAGGATCGATGACGCGGTGGAAAACGCGTGTCCAGGCTTTCGCCGAACAGTCGGCGGTCTATTAACCACCTGTTCGTGCAATCGATGCCTCATGACGCAAAAGTTTCATTAGTAAAACGCAACAAGTGCTCCGGGGCTTTGCGTAAGCGCCCAGGACTGTTCGGACTCGTTTGGATCGTGTCCAGAACACCTCCGCCCGGTCGTCTCTCGACTCTTCTCGGCGATTCGATTGAAATCCTAGTACAAGGATCCTTTGCCCCGAGAAAAAAGTGTCCCCGGCAGTTCCAAAGCGATTCGGGGCGGGGCGCCGAAGGGAAATCGCTATCGGGAAGTTTCAAGCTGCAGAGATAGGGGATTGGTGAGCTGTTCTGAAATCCCTCGGATACTTTCGCGATGCTCTCTGTCTTGAAATTAAAGAGGATCTGATTGAGGCTGACCTGGACCAGAGTGGTCCGACTGCTGCTCCAAAGAAAATTTCCCCTCCCGATGGTACAGTCGCGCCTTACAGCCGAGCGTGGTCGCCCCAGTCCTATAGTGCGGGTACTGCCAAGGGGGGAAATTTGCTTGGGAGCAGCAGTTGGACCACTCTGACCTAGACGAATCTCTGAAGTCCTAGGCAGACAGACAGTGGCCACTCGACCTGTCCGAAGGGATCGAAAGGGAGCATTCCGAGGTCGTAAGGAGGCTCTTCTAAATCGCGATCGAAACGGCGGGACTTAAGGATTCACAGGGGGACGAAAATTCAGCGCGGGTTAAGTGCGGAGCGGTGTTCCTGCCGGTGGCTGGCTGGAGGACACCTCCGAGCCGAGAGTGCCGCTTGCTCGTCGAAACGAAAAAGAGACCGGGTGGAGGTGGGACCGTGTCAGTTTCCCGAGGAATTCACGCTCCGCTTGCCCGCCCCGCGGAATTGGACAAACTTGCCAGTACGGAGAGCATCTCCCGGCACTTCGGGATCGTTATAAATAAATTCCCTGTCCCGCTGATGTGCTCTCCGGTGTTCACCGGAGGTCGCCTCTCTTTCACCGAGCCGAGGATCCGCTGCGTTCTAACCGCCCCTCTACCCTCTGGAAATCACTGACCCGACTCGCTACTGTACGATTCTACTCTGTCTTTTTCGTTGAAATTTTGATCGTCGGTCGATAGTGTGGAGTATTCGAAATTTAGACGAAGAAAGAATGGATGAGTTCAGTGACAAGTGTTTTTCGATCGACGATAAATCTTTTACAAAACCGAACGCGGGACATTATCACGGCCTAAAATCTTGCACAACCTTATCGATTTATAGTACAGGCTGTGCCGCTGCAGGTTGCAAATATTTTAAGATTAAATATTTCCAGGTTATTGCTGAGGCGATTCTGAGCAACTTTTACCTTTGTCAAAATGTTGGCCAAGGCTTCGTTTTCGAGCTATTAACGGAAAACGCTGACCAATCAGAGCGGGTGTGTTGGGACTCATGGCTGGGCTCGCGCTCTGATTGGTCGGCGTTTTTCGTTAATAACTCGGAAACGAAGCCTTAACCAACATTTTGGCAAAAGAAAAAGTTGTTCGAAATCGCTCCAGCAATCATCCCTGAAAATATTTGCAACCTGCAGCAGGACACGCTGTGCCTACCGTTGCCATGGCGATCGAAATTACTGCAGACCCTTCGAAAGTCCCTGCGCCAAACTCGAAACTCGACACACTCGATGTATCTCACAACTGTCCCGTTTTACACCCTTTCCGCGTTCGAAGATTCGAAGGAATAAAAGCATGGACCACGACCGAGAAGACACAGCTTTTGATCTGGACTTTAACAGAAGGGCACATCTAACATGACAATACAGAAGTGAACCGTAGATAAATAATCGCTAGGGTATACTCGAAGGAACAGCAGCGAACGGGGCAAGAAATATTAATCGGTTGGAAGCGATCTGTCGTCTTTAATATCGGGGGGGGGGGCGAGAAAAGGAGGGAAGTCGGAGTCCACTGGGAGAGGAGTCCAGGTCAAACTCGGATGCGACCCTCGAGAGTCAAACGACAAGGGTGCGTTAAGGGAAAATTAATAAAAAAAAGAAAAAGATGAAAGAATGTAGCTTACTTTACTCGCGTCAATTCTCGCCTGTTATCTACCTTCGAACTTTTTATCGATCCCCCAAATTTGTGGATTTGCAAGGAAGGTAAAAAAGGTGCCAGTCCCTCGAGTTGAAACGTCGAGCACGGAGAAGAGTAATTTGCCTTCCTTTAAAAAAGAAAAAGGTTAAGGAAACTGAGAAGCGAAAAGCTGTTTCACAATTTGGTCGCAACGGCTGCCAAAAAAGAAAAAGAAAGATACACGTATTTACAGGAGAAAAAAAATTGCACCCTCGCGAATTAATCTCGCGTTAACATACAAAATAGAAACTTAAGAGATGTAAAAATCTATGAGCGATGTAAATATATCTATACAAATTATATATATACAATAAATACATATGGATCTGTACAGGTTGACTCACGCAACTGGGCCAGGTTATAACTCCGTTGCCAGTGCAGTTACAAAAAAATATACGAAGGACACAAGATGAATGGTTTAAGGAGTACTACATCCGTAGGACCATATTTTTGTCAAAAGTGCAATGGTGCATGTGCAATGGACAATTCCATTATTCTTTTTAATGGAAAGGCATACTTCTCTTCGCACGGATGGATTCCTCTCGTCATCCTGCGTAAAAAAGTATCGAGGTACAATGGCAGAAAAATGATTAGTTATCGAGATATTTTAAGAAACGTTTTTATTCTGATCTTCATACAAGTGGCGGAAAGTTGTCAAATACAATAGACTCTCGATAAGTGACGGTGAAACTTTTTTATTTTAATTTAGTTTTAATGTAACTTTTATTAACGTGTCTTACGTATTTAACGTTATTTTACTAACGTAAAGCAAACACATCGAATCTCGCTATTTCTACACGATAAGCGACGGTAAATCGGAACCCTCAGACCTATTTCTGAAAAGCATGACGATTATTTTAAATATCTCGATAAATAATCACTTTTCGGCCATTGTACTTGAATACTTTTCTTACGTAGAATGACGACATGAATCTACCAGTGGGTCATTCCATGCCGAATCGATCACTTTTTGACGTCGACATCAGGGATTTTGTTCAAACTGAAATATATTGTAGTTCATGTGAAATTAGGGGGGGTTTAAGTCATCATTTAGCTTTCTTCGAAATTGTTTAAAAAATACGGACCTTTGAAGTTTGCAATTTTTGGCCATTTTGAGGAAAACAGGCTGTGCTTTTGAATTTTTATCTCGGAAACTACTCAACCGATTGGTATCTTCTTTTTTTCATTTTAAACTGCAGACTTCGCGCTATCGCAGTGCATTTTTTGTTTTTTGGGACAAGCAATTTTTCATTATGAAAATTGTAAACAAAATCTCTTTTTGCAAATTTCTCCATGAAGGCCATCACGGGTTTAAATTTTGAAAAAAATATTTTCAGATTCCTTGAAGTCTTAGCTACAAAATAAGCACTGGATCAGGATGGACACTTGAAAATTAACGTCACAATGAGCTGTAAAAGGTCCGGCGAGCCCCCGTTTCGGGTAAGCGGGGCGCGCGCTAGCAGCGGGTTCTGCTATCACGGTCGTCTGCCTGTATCGCTCATACCCCATAATACCTCCAATAAAATGTAAAAACAATATCGACAAGATTAGTATACGACTAAATGATCCTATTCACAGTTAAAGAAGAGTTTCTTTAATCTTGTGGATATGAATGTAAATGAGGATGATCTTTAATGCTTTTAGAACCATGTAATATTCTGATTGAACGCGGTTGAACCGTATTTTTTTGACCAACTTTTTAAGTTTATTATATAGCTCTTTTACTTTTGCGCCTACTCGGCACAATGTTAACAATAAATGATAGGTACTGTGGGATTTCCCGGATACCAAACTTCCTATATATTCGGGCATCGTTTTTCCAAGCTTTCAATCACTGCGACATTTTCGTATCGTACACTACTTATTATAGAGAAATGAGTGAATTGCCGAAAATGGTGCATCAAAGGTGTTGTAATCGTTTTAAACGAAAGGGATATAGCGTTGATTCGAAAAGACTCCGAAGTATAACATTACGATTGCGTCAATTATTTCCAACTCTTCCCAAGAAGGGATTGATTTGTAATAGTTGTCATCTGAAAGTATACCTCGAATATAGAAGACAGCAAAGAGAGTTTAATGAGACACACCTCGCGGAGAATATTGGGTTTAGCACATTTGCAGTTTGCGACCAAAAGAATGTGTATTAACTGATGCTAGTGGAACGCATTCCGTTTGCGTTTGCGTCATATACCAAAATGTAAATAAAATTAATGCTCTCTGTGATTAAAACAGCAGTAGCTGCACACCACAATGATTCCAATAATATTGTTCAATCAGAATATTACATGGTTCTAAAAGCATTAAAGATCATCCTCATTTACATTCATATCCACAACTCCTTCCTTAACCGTGAATAGGATCATTTAGTCGTATACTAATCTTGTCGATATTGTTTTTACATTTTATTGGAGGTATTATGGGGTATGAGCGATACAGGCAGACGACCGTGATAGCATAACCCGCTGCTAGCGCGCGCCCCGCTTACCCGAAACGGGGGCACGCCGGACCTTTTACAGCTCATTGTGACGTTAATTTTCAAGTGTCCATCCTGATCCAGTGCTTATTTTGTAGCTAAGACTTCAAGGAATCTGAAAATATTTTTTTCAAAATTTAAACCCGTGATGGCCTTCATGGAGAAATTTGCAAAAAGAGATTTTGTTTACAATTTTCATAATGAAAAATTGCTTGTCCCAAAAAACAAAAAATGCACTGCGATAGATCGAAGTCTGCAGTTTAAAATGAAAAAAATAAGATACCAATCGGTTGAGTAGTTTCCGAGATAAAAATTCAAAAGCACAGCCTGTTTTCCCCAAAATGGCCAAAAATTGCAAACTTCAAAGGTCCGTATTTTTTAAACAATTTCGAAGAAAGCTAAATGATGACTTAAACCCCCCCTAATTTCACATGAACTACAATATATTTCAGTTTGAACAAAATCCCTGATGTCGACGTCAAAAAGTGATCGATTCGGCATGGAATGACCCCAGTGTTAAGAGAAACATGCATTTCCATTAAGAAAAATAATGCAATTATAAAAAAAAAACATTGTCCTCTGTATGTAGTACTCCTCAAATCATTCATCTTTCGTCTGTGACACTTTTCTGTAACCGCACTGGTGACGGAGTTATGACCTGGCCCAATTGCGTGGAACGCCCTGTATATTATACGTGCAGCTGTATAAGTAATTTTACGTGTGCCGTCGAGCAAACAGTAGATGTAAGAAAATTTTAAGGCACCCGTGTCATGTTTTTGCTCCGTGTACGTAGGTGTCCACACAGCGACATTCTAGACACAGTGATGATTAAGATAGATATACATTTAAGACGCCATCCGATAATAATCTCCGAGGCGCGGTGCAACTGGCTGCGAGAGCGAGCCGTGATCTTTTCTTTTCAAGAAGGAACAAGTCAGAGCCGAAGTATAATTATTGAAATTTAATTATCGGGATTTAATTTAATTTTTGGCAGGTTTATTAAAAACCGAAAAAAAATGCGAAGAAAAGAATTCTCGAGCGAGCTTAATGGAAGATGAAATAAAAAAAAAGAAATTGGCGCTCGTCTCGCGGCGGAACGGCACGCAGAAACACGAATCTTCCATTTGGTACATATCACCTATACATATAAATATATCATATATATATTATACATAGCGAGAGTTGATTCTATCGTTAGAGATCCTTTCGTAGCATCGAGCGTTTAATCATCGTGTGGCAGCGCGTGCGCACACTAAATAAAAAGAAACAGAGAGCGAACAGAGGAAGAGAGAAGGGGTCTGGTATTTTCAATAAAAAGAGAGTGACACACATATTTTCTACCAAGTGTACAATATCATTGGCTCTATACAAGGGTGTCCCGTAACTCATACAATGGCCGGATATGGGAGATTCCTCAGGCGATGTTGAACAACCTTTTCCTTTGGCAAAATATCGGCCGAGGCTTCGTTCTCGAATTATTAACGAAAAACGCTGGCCAATCAGAGCGCGCGCAGAGCCCGCGCTCAGGGACGGCCCGTCGCGTCGCACTGGATGGTGACGTTCGGCCGGTGCTCCGATGCAAACGCGGCGGTATAGCATTTTTATTAGTTATTCACGAACAACGAATAATTCGACATTATTCTTCATTGCATTGATTCCGTATTCGATGCAACTTTTGCACTCTGCTATACCTGCGCGTTTGGATCGGGACACCGACCGAACGTCGCCATCCAGCGCTCGGCGACATTCCATCCCTGAGCGCGGCCTCTACTCGCGCTCTGATTGGCCAGAGTTTTTCATTAATAATCCGAAAACAAAGCCTCGAACGACATTTTGCCGAAGGAAAAAGTTGTTCAGCATCGCCCCAGGAATACGGGACACCCTGTATAAAACACTGTCCGTCGCAGGCTTCGAGAGAAAGGGGGCCGAATAAGTCGCTATTAAAGCTACCCTATCCCTCGTCTATTGGATTCGAACTTCCGAGCCAGAAAAAGAAGTTCTTCTACCGCCAAAGGGTAGCTCCTATTAGTCGCCTCTTACGACAAGCAGGAGATACTGTGGATGTATTCCGCGTGCCCCAATCCACAGGGAGAAACGTTTCCTTATTCGGGGAGATGGCGAAGCACAGGGTAGTTTGGCGAGGCAAAGCCTAGGAGACGGGCCTAACTTTTCGAAAAAGACCTAAGGCGAAACTTGGCCGAAGCCTGGATCTAATTGATCCTGGTGGGAAATCTGAATGCAATTTTAGTGCTGCTCAAACTTTATTCGGGACCTAATCCTTGCCTAACTTTACGCAGTTTTATTAAGTGGAAGGGATTGCGAGACGAGCGATGGGTAGCCTTACTGGTGACGCAAAATCGACGTGTGTATCTTCGGTGGAGAGAAAGGGTCCTCCGACGCGGCGTCAAAAAACGCAAGCCTCTCATTAACGATTGAACACGTCCTCACATATCATTAGCTAATTACCCGTGCGTCTTGTCGTGAAAACTTAATGTTAGGATTAGTGCCTCGTCGTGATAAACTTTTGGCCCATTTCGCAGCCTGTCCGCAGAAAAGAATGTCTTCTTAGTCCAGGGAGATTAGACTAAAATATGCCCAATCTGGGAAATAATTCCTAGCAAGCTGAATGTTTGCATGGACCTTTCAGTCACCATTGACGTGACCGCTGCTAAAAAATTTACAAAGGATCAAAGTAAGGAAAAGTGCAGTTGTTAGAGAATATCTCGTTATCTATTAATTTTATCACAAAAGTAGGTATTATGAAATTTATAGTACGCGAAATTCTCTACAGAAAAGGTCGTATGAGTTTTCTCGTAGGATTAATATACTAGGTAGATAGGGATAATTTGCGTCAAGTAAAAAACAAAAGCAGTTTTTCGCAAATATCTCATTATCTATCAATTCTACGACAAAAATAGGTATTATGAAATTTATAGCACGGGAAATTCTCTACAAAAAAGTTCCTATGAGCTTTTCTCGTAGGAGTAATCGTTACGGAGATAATATCATCTAATTTTTCCCTGTGCCCTTTCTTTGAAGTGCCATAGAAAGGAGTGCATTATTCCTCAGAAGGGAAATTGAAACATTGCAAATCATCATACATTGAAATGGTTACTCCTACGGAAAAAACTTATAGAACCCTTTTTGTAGAGAATTTCCTGGGCTACAAATTACATAATAACTATTTTTGACGCGGAACTGACAGATAACGAGATATACGCGAACAACTGTATTTATATTGCATTAACCCTTTGTGAATTGTTTGGCAATGGTCACATCGAGGAGGACTCCTGACATATCGTTTAAAACGACGAAATAAATAATTTCCCTGAACTATTTCCTATTTTCTTTATCATAACAGATTAATTAATCAATTAACACGCCCACGCTTCTACATTCGCTCCCAATTTTTCTCAGAATAGGTAATATCTTATTTTATTTTCTGTTAGCTCGTAGAAGGAGAATGTTCGATGAAATTATAATCGCTTCTGGGCGGAAGTCTGAAAACGGAAATGGGTCAATATTTGTCTTTGCATAGTTTGTTCCTGCGTGTACAGCGAGTGGTGTGCAACTGATCGCGAATGCATTCACTGTGCGACTCGATAATGCAGCTAATTATTGAACCGAGTGAGCCAACAAATATATTCCAATCATCCACGCTTTCCTTAAAAAATTTCCAAGCGCTAGGCCTTCCACGAGAAACCCCATTTACAAAACCAATTCTACCAAATTACGTATATTTTCGCAAAACGCCTCAGAACTGGCCTAATCGTTCTGAAAGGAAAAACGAGTACGCTTAGGGAAAAAGTTCTTCGTTCTCTCTGTCCTACGAATAGTGAAAGAAAAAAAAAGGAAAAGGCGGAACGCGCAAACGAACGAGAAAGGGGTGAGAAAAACGTGGACACGGTTAACAAGCCGCGAACGAGGGAGAAATTTTTTTCCCTGAGGTAAGGAAAAACGCGAGCACGGGTTAAACGTGCTAACGAACGGGGGCGCGCGTTAATAAGCGGACGACAACGGGGGGGGGTGGTGAAGAATCGATCGGGGGAGAAAAAGGAGACGCGCTTTAACGAGAGACGCTTCGGCAAAGCGCAAAAAGGGGATGAATGGGAAAAAATCGAGGGCGGTCATTTCGCTAATTAAATGAACCGATGATGCGTGAACGCAAACAAAGTTTCGTTTACCGTGAGGCATTCCATTCTCGACGCATTTCAACCGTGTGTATCGATACGAAACACGGCCCTGGCAAATAATCGACGGACGCGTGAAAACCGATCCCGTGAAATTCGCTACACATGCTTCCCTCTCGCTCGAGTGATTAAGAATTGATTTCCATTTCGAATTGGCTAGCGATGGCACGTTTTCCATTTGGGCGTGAACCAGGAAAATTAATCGATCAATGTGGCATTGCTGGATAAAAAAAAAATAAAAAGTGAATGCTGCATTCGAAGAAAAACGTACGGGGGCAAATAATGGACGAACGCGTGAAACTTGCACCACGCTTCCCTCTCGATCCGGTAATCAAGAATTTGCTTCTATTTCGAACTGGCTAGTGACGTCGCGCGTCCCATTTGGGGGTGAACAAGAAAAGAAATAATCCGTTGAACATATAGATCGATGCGACACAACTCAAAGCAGAGTAAAAAACGCGATTCTGCATTCTGGAGGAGCGCGCGCCACTCGGAAAGAGACTAAAAGCTACAGCACCCGTGACGATGCTTGCGCCGAAATAGAAAAGGAAAGAGTGGATATACGGGGGCGAAGGCAACGAGCCGTTCGCTATGGTAAAAAAGACAAAGAGGGACGACGAGAGTGTACTTAGCCGAAAGGGGGCAGGGGCGAGCGTAGGGGTGTACTACTGAAAAGTGGTAGCAGCACGCTGAATCCGCTTAAACGGTGAAAGAGCGAAGTTAAAACTGGCGGGAACATAAAATGCGGAGCGCCTGATGTAAAAGAAGAAGAAATCTCTTTCCGTATGGCTTCGCCATCGATCAACGTTTATATTGTCCGCCTCTCTTCTGGCTGAAACTTTTCTTCTCCCGTTGCATTACTGCCGAGGAGAATTCGAGTAACGAGGAGACAATTTCTTTTCACGCGAAAGATGAAAATAGAAAGGCCGACGTATCCGCAGCCTAAATTATTCCACCGCGAGAATTTCTCACCCTCTTCTCCGTCATCCGGTTTCCGCATCGGCGAGAAAAAGAAGCCGCGGGGCACGGGGCGCGCTTTGAGGCGAAGATGGAAAACGATGAAAAGGAACGGATGAATACGCGCGCATAGAGGCGGGCGCGCGCCCCGAGCAAACTTCAAAGCCACCCCCCCCCCCTTTGATCGTTCCTACGGGGCAAACTCGGCCTAAGTGGGCCAACACCCGGATTCCGCTGCAACAAACACCGGCTGCTGCTTTATTTCCCACGGAAAACCCACCGCCCCTTCCACGGGGAGCGCAAGAAATTGGCCGATAAACTTTTCTCGTTCAAGGATGCCTCTCTCTCTCTCTCGTCGGTTTATTGCCGCGGTGCTTTTCAATCGAACAACTGTTTTTTTTTCCCGCCCCTCGGGTAGGAGTAAAATCCATCTTTGGAAAGAGAAAAAACAATACGGGGACCGACGGAAAATATTTAGAGATTTTTTTCGGAGTAAATGTTCTTTCTTGATCCAGCTTTTCCCGAAGGTTTCCTATGTTTGGCAAAAGCTTCTCCCAGGCACGTCGTCGCTGTTTCTACGTTCCATCCCATACACGAAGTGTGTAAGCAAACGAAAAAAGTGCTCAACGAAAAAAACAAAGCCTCACTTCTCCGTATGCTTTAGTCGCGTAGCGGGATAAAAAGGGTGGATAGCTTTTTAGAGAACGGGAGGCAGAGAACAACTCCGCGTTGTCCCATTAATGCGCTAATTAACGGCTAACACAATGGAATAGGTAGCATGGATCGTGCATGTGTGTATATAATATATATATAATTATTATAACACAAACACGCAGACGTATTCTACAAGGTCTGCGATTTATTTGTAAAGGTGTAAATATCTCAAAGAATGTGAACGTCGGGGGAAAATGCTTGGGACAAAAGTTATAGGATATAAAGGGACGCGTGCGATTTTTACATTCATTTCACATTTCAACGTCATTAAAATGGTTTATTAAAAGCAGGCTGCAATTTTTTTATTGGAAACCTGTATTTTTTATTGGATATTCTTATAGATCGCGTGGAAACGTTTCCAAGACACTACTTACACTTGCATTTTGCACTAGGCAAAGTCGAGATATGGGACTTCGAATCTCGGAACCAGCCGCTGGCGGGTGCACACGAGATTTGAGGTGTAATATCTCGACTTTGCCTAGAGCGAAATGCATGTGTAAGTAGTGTTTGGAAAAGGTTTTTATGCGAGCTACAAGAATCTGTAACAACCAATACGCAGTTCCACTAAAAAATTAAATGCGACTCTAATAAAACGCTTCAAGGGTAATTGAAACGTGAAACAAATAAATAAATTATATGTGCCTTTTGATACCCTACAACTCTTGTCTCAAACACTTTTGCGTATCGTTCATATCTTTTAAGATATGTACACATTTCCAGATAAATCGCACACCTGTATATATATATATAAACAATTGAATTTTATATATTATATAAAACAATATATATATTATATGTAATGTACAATACACTTGCACCGAGTGCTCCTGCTTTCGCTTTTCGTCTAAAAACTGTCGCGAATTGTGGGAAAGTAGAAAGGAGGGGTCATTAACGAAGAAAAGGGATATAGAAAGATTAAGGGTGAGTATGAGACTGTGTATACGTGTGTGAGTGTCGAAATAATAAGGTATGCAAGGGATATGAAATGTTCCGCGAAACTGTGTGTCGCGTTAAACGTTGTTAGGTTATTAAAGAGATAAAAGATATTATAAATGTTACACAGTTGTACGTAATGATTAAGCAGAGACAGGGAGAAGAAGATGATGCTATGTATAAGAGAAATTAATGTAGTTACAAATGAAATAAAGAATACGACGATTACTAACGAGCCAGAACTATTTTCTTCCGTTATCCAGTATCAACGTCCTTTTCGTAAGAGAACAGCTCTAAACGCTCCTAAAAAGCGTGAATCAAATTGAAATCGATATACACAAGGTGTCCCACCTAACTTGATCATCCCAAATATCTCGCTTATTTTTTATGACAGGGAAGAATGCCAAGGGAAAAAAATGTTTGGTGTGAAGGGGCGAATAAGTTTTCTCAAGATCGCTTTATCGAGATTTCGAAACAATCGAAGTTGTTTCAAATGGTGCCACATATTTTTGATATGGCGATACGATAGCTAAGGAGTCCAAGAACCTATAATATTATTACCTTCGCGTGACCTAGAGTACAAAAAATTCATAAAACTTGGATTATTGACGTAAATGGTGAGACAACCGTGATTAGATAATTAATGGGGAGGGGGGGGATTTATTTTAAAATATTGGTGAAAACAGTGCAAAATTAAGATTCTGAAAAGACGAACTAATATCAAGCCTTCCTTGTTTCCTTTCTTAAGCTTTATTTCTTTTCTTATAATGAATAGAAAATTATTTGTAATTATCGAAGATATTATACATCAAATATGAAGTTATAGACACATGTCTGCGAAATTAAACTTTGAAAAATGTAAGAAGTTAAAAAAATGTCGTTTTTTCGTTTAAATAATAAAGTGACTACGTTTATATTTTTACAATGCCAGCGTCCTATTACGGTTATTAACGTACACTTTTCCGGATTCCCGATTTTCAATTTCCCAACGGATTCCGCGGAACGTAATATCCCTACGGTGATGCTTCAATTAGCTAAAGATCAGAATCAACGAAGGGATTGGAATTAACGAGCCCTTAAACGCCAAGCAGAGGAATCTTGATCATAAAGAGGCTAATTAGCAGCCCTTGGCTAACGCCTGTGCGATTCCACGCTTCTAATTATCAAACTTCTGGCAAGCTACCGCTAAACACGTTATTACAGAAAAATTGTTAGACATTCCAAGATGGTCCTAGACCCTCTAAAATAGGTACAAGCGTGGCCAGGTGAATCCCATTAAAATATTTACGACGAGCCACATTCGGCTATCGCATATTTCTGGAATCTGATCGATAACCCGGTTCGCGTAAATAGAAACCAGTTGGATGGCGATCCCGTTGGCTCTATTTTGATTTGTCGCCGGTTCAGCTGGATTAGAGGAGCAATTGAACCGCCCTTAGCTCTTGGAATTTTAAGAAACATATTTTTTTCGATTTCGACGTATCGAGGAAGGAATTGTGTTCGGAATATTAACAGCCTGCTTGACAGAAAGATATTTCCGAAATAAATCGATGGGGCGGGAGAGGGGGGGGGGGGGCGCAGGGCACGTAGCATAGGAGAAAATTTCCTCGGCGTGGCGCGAAGTGGCAGGGAAATTTGCATTTCGAAGTGCGCCGAGCTGCATGCCACGCGCATTCGCCAGCGATGTGTCGCTTTCGCACGTTCTCGGCTAGGATGATTCATTTTCTACGCTAGTTTATTAGCCTGAACTTACACGTATCGCGTCCGGTGACTAGTTTGCGGTGATTATCAGTTGGCGGGACGGACACGAACTTGGGGAACAAAATCTGAGGAGCCGAAGAATTCATTTTTGTTTCGAATTGGCTAGTGATGTCGCGTTTCCCGTTCGGGCGTGAACAAGAATAATTGATCGGTCGATGTAGCATTGCCGAAGGAAACAAAAAAACAAGAAGGCGATGCTGCATTCGAAAAGACGCGCGAAGAGGGGCGGAGGGGTCTGGAAAATAATCTACGAGCGCGTGAAATTTGCTCCGCGCCTCCCTCGCGGTTCAGTAATGAAGAATTTAGTTTTATTTCGAACTGGCTAGTGATGTCGCGCATCTCATTCGAGGGTGAACAAGAAAATGTAATTCGTTGAACGTATCGATCGATGCAACATCTCGGAAAGGGACTGGAAGGTGCACATCTATGAGTATACCGTACGAAGAGCATCGAGAAACCATACGATGATTCAACTTACACGTTTCGCGTTTGAAGACTAGTTCGCAGTGATTATCAGTCGCCAGGATAGGCACGAACTTGGAGAACAACATCCAAGGAGCTGAGATTCCGTTTTAAACGCTTGCAGGAAATGTGCCGAGCAATTAATAGTATAATAGACTACGGACTTTTATGAATTTACAGGAAATTCAAAGATGCAAAATTGCACGAAACGCATTTAATACGAACGAATATAGAAAATATCCAAATTATAGTGCTTTCTATCATTCCTGGCGGGTGAAACGAGTTTCTACCAACGTGTTCTGCTTTCTTTACTATATCACCGAAAATACGAAAGATTCCTCCGGACGCTTCTTGCTCCGTTCAGGAAAAAAAGCTCTCTCCCCGACCTTGAGTCCCAGCATCCTGACCCGTGTAACCGGTCCCCACTATGGAAACTGGTAACAATTACACGATTCATGGGGCAGGTGACTATAAAAGCGGAGTCGCGGGACCGTGGCTAGTTATTAGCCCGTCTCCGCTTCCGACGACCGGTTTTTCGATTCGCGAATCGGCCGAACGCGTGGCCGATTTAAATACTCCGTCGGACCCAAAACACTACTGTACACATCCCGAGGATGCCAGTGAAGGTGGCGTTTCGTCTTGCCTTGATCCTGTCTGCGGCCTGGGTCAGCCTCGCGAATGGCCTCTGGCCGTCCTGCAACGGGAAAGCTTTGCTGCGTGAGTACAATTACGATTTCGAAATGAAATTGCAATGAAACCGATTGTTTTTTTCGCTAACCGATGGAAAAAGAATACGCTGAGATTGTTGTTCCCGTTATGTTAGTAAGAGTATGGAAGATAAGACTGGATAGATAGGTCTGGCTTCCTTAATTACTTTGTTTCTGCGATAATTCATTATACAGCAAAGTGGAAATGAATATTTAACAAACGTTTCATTAGCAGTTGCGTTGAAATCGATTTAACCGCGAACACGACTTTACAGGCATTGCCTTTATCATAATGGGCGGACCAAGCCCTGCTAATTTCCGGTGCAAAAAAAAAAAAAGGAAGACAATACAGTAGAAAATAAGGTCGATCGAGTGATTTGCGATCGAGCCGTGTATTTTGCTAGACCACTGCGATTTCATCGACGAACCAAAATATCGAATGGGACGTAGTAAAAGTTCCGGACTTGTTTTGCCTAGCCGTACGAAAACACGTGTAACAACTTCGGGAGCGTGGCGAATGCAAATTCGTGCTAAATATAAAGTGAATTACACAATTCCGGAATAAAAATAGCTGGCAGGGTTAACTGTAAAACGGCGACCGTCCGTGTTTGGAAGGGATTCCAATTCCGGTTGAACAACCGTACCGGGATCCCTTGGAATCGTTAATAAATCGGTGGCAATTAAAAGGAGGAACGCGAAGTAGAAGAAACGGCGTGGGAAACAGAGCGGAGGAGGCAGGAACGGTTTTCGTTCGACCATGTGCGCCTCCGTGCCCTATCCCCTCATGAATTATTCGCTTGGTACATTATTTACTGGGGGGGAATTGGAATCTATTACACATCGATACGCTATGCATCGATCCCGTGATAAAAATAGCGCGATTCGAAACGGGCCGGCGTAAAAATTTGATTAAGCAAAATTAAAACAGGATTTTCGATGGTGGAAAAATAGGGGAGACGGTTCAGATATGGGCTAGGGCCTAAATATAGGCTAGTTGAAGTCGAAGATCGTATTAGATCATATCGTACCAAATATCAGATCATACCAAACATCGTGCAATCGACCTACTTGATTTAACAAGACACCTCGAAAGCTCGATCTTTGTTCTGTTTTTGCGCAGAAGGGATGTGTCCAGATGTATCTTCATTAGTCCCTGCCTGAATAGCAGAATAAGTAAGAAACGTCCACCCGAATGGCACGGAAGTTATATGTATCTATGCAGGAATCATGTACATCAGAAGAATATTGAGTAATACAATTATATACCTTGATTTTTCAGGTAAAATTACATTAGTGCCTTCAAATATAACTGTACAGTGGCTTACATAAAAGAGCCCACAGCATTCTTTAATATTAGAGGAGATGGCTCAAATATGGGCTAGTCGAAGTTTAAGTTACAATAGAACGAATAAATTCTGAATCATTGTAACAACTGCTGAATGCTACTCAATATAGTACTGCGACGACATTAAATAATTGTAACAGTTTCATTAAGTTACAAAATATGCCACTTGGGTATTATTCTTGACAGGTGCTCTTTATTGTTCAATAGAGGAGTTGGTTCAAACATGGGCTAGTCGAAGTTGAAGATCATATGAAACGTCTTACAATTATGGTTCGATTGTTTTACAATACAAATGCATAGCAAATGACTGCAACTCTCCTGCACTGTAAGAGTTCCTACGATGAGAACATTATTATGAAGATCTTTACACTTACAGTGTAAGAAACTTTACGTAATTGGATAATTAAATGTGAAATACTAGTGCATCCATTTTAATATTACTTATGGAAATGAATTATAATACTGAAGCTGGTTTAAATATGGGCTAGGGTCTAAATATGCGCTAGTCGAAGTTTCAAAATGCAAAGAAAGCTAGGGGAAGCAGATAATGGGTTGCATTTGTTTTGTTAAATATGTTGTAAAAGCCCATTTGACCTATTTTACCAGCCCGAAAGATTTGACAATAATTCGATCCTTTTATTTATCCCGTAGAGACATTTGTAATAAACGTTATAAAGTAACTTTCCCCCATGGAACTTTTATTGGACAGATTCGAAAATATCTGTTCCATGATCGCACTGCATCAATAACATACCATCATGTTATTAAATAAAACATAATTACGTAATGTTAGAATTATCCAACTAGTTCCACAATAATATCTGAAACAAAAGTGCCAGCTCGTATTCTCACCACTTCCTCCACATTTTCATTCCCGTTGAATATCTCAATTAGCAACTTTCCACCGGGATAAAAATTTGATTATCGCCGATGCCCGGCCAGGATATATTTAGCATTTCGCGGTGGTCTCCGCGGGGAGCGAAAAGTTTATCAGGGGGAAAGAAACTTGCTCGCGCAAAGACAGAAGGGAACATCGTTAAAGCGGATCCCGGAAGCAACTTTTCCAGTAAGTTGGCCAATCTCGCTGCATGTCCGCGGAAACTGTTAAAAAGCTGCTTCTCTGTACTTGTGCTAGATTAGCATAAGGCGCAGCAACTTTTTAATCACGCTTCGCGTAACAAGTCTGATCAAAACGATTGTTCGAAGTGCCAGAACGGCCCAAGTCGATTCTATTTCTACGTAGAAATTATTCAAACGGTCCGCGCGTGTTTGAGATTGATATTCACGAGGTTCTATGATGTTTGGGCTACTCGTAAGACGATTCAGAAAAGAATTTCGCTGGTAGGAAATGGTACAAAGTAGAAAATAGCACAAATAGTAAAAAATTGCAAAAAATAAATAGTACAAAATAGTACAAATTACTACAAATAGTACAAAATAGTACAAAACAGGACAAAATAGTACAAATAGTACAAAATAGTACAAAACTTTCTTGTTTTTAACTTTTTTGGAATGAAACTTTCACTACCGTATTTGTGAGTTTCATTTCTGATTAAGATGACACGACACAGTTTGGACCACATTTGGCCGTTTTGTAAGCTATGATTGGAGCGAGCCAAGAAACAGAATACAGCGATGCTCGGATGTATGGCGCGAATTCTACACGGATGAATGACAAGCGTGATTCCCATCGAAATGCCTTCGAGCTCAGTACGATCTCTGGACACGCGGACCTCTCCCCCTTTGACTGTTGTATCGTGCTTTCTTACTTGGGGTAAAAAAGTTTGTACACCTGCACGGATTAGTGTCGCGCTCCGGATCGTAAACGGTGCGACACTTATCCGAGCATTACCGTACATTCCAAACCACGTAGTGGTTGGTCGTCCATGCGTTCGGCAAGGGGAATCGAGTACGAGGTAAGCGTCAGGGCCTTGGGGACCGAGGGGCATAGAGGTGAAGTGCTCACATAGCGTGCAGATCGTTTCGCGCACATGTCGCACTTCCACCGTAATACAGACAGTACAAAGGCGATTTGGAAAGACTCTCGGGGCTGCAGCTCGTTCTCATCCGCTTGCAGGCTCCACCGACTTGTCCTGCGAGGAGAAGCAGGCGATCCTGGACGAGCATAATCGTCTGAGGCAACTGGTGGCGCTGGGGCAAATTCGCGGCCAGCCAGGGGCGGCGAACATGAGGGAAATGGTAAGAAGGAAACTGCTTCGTTTAAACTCCTAGCCACCACTCGTGCTCGCACACGACCCCCGCTGGTGTTTACATTAAAAGCGCACCGGCTCGAACGTGTTTCAGTTATGGGACGACGAGCTGGCGGCGATCGCGCAGAGATGGACCAATCGATGCGCCGAGGACCATGACAACTATAGAAACGTTCGTGAGTATCTGTGGATGTAATGGACCATCGATGAAGATTAATAAGGATCGATCTACAGGCAGGTTCGCGGTGGGGCAGAACATAGCCAGGACATGGACCACCAGGCCACCAGGGCCGTACGACGATCAGCCGGACTGGAGGCAGAGGATCGCGGACTGGTTCAACGAGGTGCAATACTATCGGTCAGGATATAGCAAGGCCACCGGACACTACACTCAGGTTACTAACGAAACTATGAAAACATTCATATGAAGCTAGGCTTAAGTCATCGTTCAGCTTTTTTTTCGAAGTTCCTTAAAAAGATACGAACCTCCAAAGTTTGCAATTTTTCGCCATTTTTGGGAAAACAGGCACAGCCTGTTTCGAATTTTTATCTTGTAAACTACAGAACCGATCGAGCTCCTTCTTTTTTCATTTTAATCGTAAACGAAAATCGTAAACGAAATCTGTCCTTGCGAATTCAAAGAGACAGTTTGCAACTTCCTAGATGGATGCAAGGAGAAACAATCTTTTCATTCGAATAATTTTGCAATAAAAAGCCCGTAGAATAATCCGAATGCTAGAGTAGCCAAAGAGGAAGAAGTCTCGTGTCGGTGGAGTTCCCGAAAAGAATTTTTCCCCGGCTCTGAATGCAGAATCCGGGCTGTGCGAGGGGATGAAGGAGATATAAAATTACTTTCAGCTCGTCTGGGGCGACACGTACCTAGTGGGCTGCGGCTACTCTTTCTACTACGACCCTGCCCGAGGCTACACCAAGAACTACGTGTGCAACTACGGGCCCAGGTGAGCATCCCGTTCCACTGAACACGACACCGATCCCAAATTTCTGATCAAACCGAACCCGACACGTTCCCCGTGGAATATTATCTTTTGTTTCTCGTGAAACTCGTTCGAACCGCGGGCAAATGATATTTTCACATTACAGCGGCAACGTGCTCGGCTTTCAGCCGTACAAATCAGGCCGGCCTGCCTGTGGCAGCTACGGAATGCTTTATTCGAATCGATACGCGGGCCTTTGTTGTGAGTTTCCACGCAACTATTGCGTGTAGCGAATTTCAAGGAAAAAATAGAAAAGAATATGTATGAGCCTCCGTTGGTGGATAAAATTGTGGCTTTGTTTCATTTACAGCTGGACATCACTACTACTACCTTGGAGCACTCTGCAGTTACGGTTAACGGGGAGCAATTATTCTCGTCGGACCTGATTTATAGATCACAGCTGTATGATCTAGTTCATTATTCTAGTCCCCTTGTATAGTGTATGATCGTTTTAGGTATTAATTGTAAGCTGAACTTATGTATAAGAATAAACGCTAGCTGTATATAAGAATCTAGTTTTCTTTAATTCCCTTTATCTGCAAACGATTCGCAGTAATACAGAAAGTGGTCCGGATATGAGCTACCATCTTTGTTTCAGACATTATTGCGTAAAACAACGTTTGCTTAAAGAGTGTTGCGATATCAATTTCGACGAATGTCTCGGAGACTACTGGAGGACAGAGCAATTGTGCAAATGAACGTAATCAGTATTTTTTAACGACGAATTTAATAGTGTAAACTATTTCATTGAAAACCGATTCGTTTAAATAATATATTGAAAAATGACATACTCTTGATAGTTTTCTCCGGTTAAGTGTGAATGAACTTTCTTGGACGTTTATTTATAAAAGCTGTGCATCCAAACATGATACATGTGCTGACACCTAGGCCAGGATAGCTGATTGTGAACGAAGGACTGTAATTTTATATTATTCCACGTAATTAAGTCCAAACTGTAGTTTAAATTAATTGTCAACTCTTCTCATAAGTTTCAGAAGATTTTTTAATGCGAAAATCAAGATTCCAAATTTATCCGTAGTTTGTACCTGAACGCATAGCTTCTACAAACAAGGATCCCGGAAAATTTATTCACCGCCAACTGAAAGGAAACTATTAAAAATGTGTCGCTTTTCAAACATATGAAACAAATAGATTGTCAACACCGTTAAATTCGTTGCTAAATAATACTAATTTCATCTGTTTACACAATCGCTCTACACCTCTTCCATAATCTTCGTCGAAATCGATTTCGCAACACCAACTTTGGAGGTGGTTTTTAACACGCGCGATTGCCAATCAAAAAGAAATAAATAGATACGTGTGAAATATTTTTATGAGATATAACATGAGAGATATAATGAGCTATAAACACTATACTTCAATTCCATCCAAATCGGTGATTTCCACTTCGGTACGTTCCCTTGTTAGGTACATCCCTTCTGCGCAGAACAAAATAAAGCCTGGACTTTCGAGGTGCGTTGTTAAATAGATTGCATGGTGTTTGATATGATCTAACCATGCTCTGATACGATCCAATATGATCTTAAACTTCAGCCGGCCCATGTTTAGACCTTGGCGATATGTAGATCCCAGCCCATGTGTTTGTACCATCTCTATAGCCAGGGCAATGCCCGTTATTCCGCTCTGTCCAAGAGAAACACTTTCCAAGACGCACGAAAAGCAATCTCGATATATCTTAAAAATCCCATGCATGGTAAACAAAGCGCTTGGAAGTGTAATAAAATGTCCTGGCAGATTATGATACTCCTATAATGTCCTACATCGTCGCATGCAGACTGCTGCAACAGTTGCTGGTAGCTCGCAGGACGATAGCTCCGGGCTCTTTGTCCCGCGTTGAATGCCCGCTGCTCGGGGCAACAATTCCGCAAGGAACAAGTCGATCGTAGGGTTATCAGTTTACGTTCTAGGATCGTTGGAACATTGTCAGAGATCCGAGAATAATCGTCCCCCAAAAAAAGAAACGAACACCGTCCCGTTTCTTTGGAGCACAGCGAGAAAAGGGAGGGACTTTGTTCATGGATGCGATTAATAAAATGCAGAAGCGCCCGACTTTCGGTGAGAAACAGAAAAGGGGAAGAACTCGAGCGAAAGGGAGCACGAGGCCAGAGCCGCGCGGCAGGAAAGATTGATTCATTCATGAATATCTTAGCGTTATGTCGTACCCGAATAGGATACACTATTTGCGACCGCTTTTAGTCTAAACACGTATGCTAATTAGCCAAATGGATGGGGCAGCTGAATCAACGTTGATTCAGCGAGGTGTTACAGAACTGTAGCGACAGGATCCTCTCTCTCTCTCTCTCTCTCTCTCTCTCTCTCTCTCTCTCTCTCTCTCTCTCTCTCCTCTCTCTCTCTCTCTCTCTCTCTCTCTCTCTCCTCTCTCTCTCTCTCTCTCTCTCTCTCTCTCTCTCTCTCTCTCTCTCTCTCTCTCTCTCTCTCTCTCTCTCTCTCTCTGTGTGTGTGTGTGTGTGTCTCTCCCCCCCCCCCCCCCCCCCCCCCCCGTCCGTGCTCGCGGCGAGTATTCAAATGAGCTATAAAGCAGCCAGTACATGACAGTAATATATCTGTCGTTTAAATTTTAATTCGCATGGGAATCTAGATGGGGCCATGATAAGCAAAAAAAAAAAGAGTTCAATATTTTATCCTTTTTTTTCTTCGGTTCCAAGCCAGAAATCTCGTTTCCGTGAATAGAACCAAAAACAAAACAAAAAAAAAAGACGACTACACGTGTATCCGTAAACTCGATTGATCGATTCGGAATCGGCGCTGATTTCCTCGCGAATCAAATTTCCATGCAAATGTCCGTGTACTGGTTAACAGCGGGATTCGGGACGAAACCGAGGAACGGCGACGCGCTATCTCGGCAAAGGAATTAATTAAATCCCAGTGGAACTGGGATACCGCTTTCGAAACGAGGAAATAACACGTGTACCCTTTAAAACTGCGCAAAACAATATTGGGCTTAGACGTTCCGCCAAGAATTACAAACGGGGCCGTTCGAAGGAATCGCTGATTGTTGTTAAAACAAGAAAAAACGGGTGTGGTTGAACCCTCGGCGTGAGAATCGGTACGCTGGCGTGTCTTTTAAATAATATTTATTTCTTATTTTAAAATATACGCACAACAGCTTGGGTGTTATTCACAATTAGGTATTTCTGTCCCATCCTCTCTGCTTTGATTTACAATCTGTACGTGTATACAATCTTTACAATCCGCAATGAGGTAAAACTAAGTTATCAAAGGTATTCATTATTATTAATCACGACTGTGAGAATATAGCTCGTAAGAATTGAATTGAAAATCGTCTAACTAGTCGGCCCTCCATTCGGTTTGTTACCGTCAAGAGTCTGACGATGATCACAGATCAAGTAGAACGATTAGTTTTATATATATATCATTTTCCTTCATTTGAATTTTTATACGATTCGATTGGGCCATCGAACATACGGGATATGAGACGGTCGTTCATTGGAGGCGAGCTTAATCCTTTCCCTTGATAACATACTTAGAGGACTTACACTACAGTGACGGCCCGATAAAAAAAAAAAACTAATTTACAAATGCGGACTGTTAGAAAGACTAAACATTCAATCAATTTGCGGTTTGATAACTTATTTAAACATGCTACGAGCTACGAAAACGGATTTTCAGAATTTAAAAAATGATGATAAAAATGTCGCGAGCCAGAAAACGAAGTTTTTTTTCATTAACCACCGATACCTAAGCATTAAAGATTTTGTGAAAAGTCCTTTTCTTAATAGGATTTGCAGACTAATTAGCGACTGGTTCTCAGGAGAAATTGGGCAACTTTCCTTCCGAGTTATGCTATTTCACGAATTTTCAAAAAGAAATAAGAAAGATGGATCCGTTAATCCTAAGCATTGAAGCATGTTTAATGAAATATTGTTTTCTTTTAGCCCACGACATTTTTACCATCATTTTTCAATCTTCGAAATCCGTTTCTTACAGCTCATAGTATGCACGAATAAAATACGAAACCGCAAACCGATTGAATGTCTACTTTTTTAACAATCCGCATTCGAAAATTGGCTGGTCTTTTCTTTCGAGCCGCCACAAGTAGTCCGATCCATTAACAAACCGTTTTCCAATCTCATTCGCTCAGTTAAACCCTAATGTTTGTTTATTCAAACCCTCTCGATAATTGAGTACGTTTTGTGCAATCGCGTGACACCTAAACGAGCGGTCGATAGCCAGGCGAAATTATAATTGCGAAACGGGGACTGAAACTTTTGAAAGGAATTCAGAACAGGTGTTTCTCAGAGACGCTCTTTAAGAGACTAAAAAAAAAAAACGAAAAAACTGCCCACGCATCTTAGGCCGGTTAGAGAAACCGCGGATTCGATCTCCGCGAAGCGGAGGCGATCAGACGATTTCGACCATGCAACAAAGGAAGAGTCGAATGATTACAACAAAAAAAAGAAACATAAAAAAAATATAGTACAACTTTATTAGCTCGCTGGAAAAGTGTAAAGTTCACGGAGGGTAGAAATTCAATTCCTTCAGACGCGTTCCCGATACCCCCTGCTCTCCATTCTCCCCTTATCGTTAGCTTGGACAGATCACATTCATTTACAGACATTGCAGTATTGACGAATCGCGGCGACGATAATGATGGAGATAAATCGTGTGAAGATCGACGATCGGTGCAGAAGTATCGTGCGAAAACCAAAGTAGTTGAGCTGCGAACGCCCACGACGGATTTCTGAACGTTTATTATAATCCGTTTACGCTCCCCGCCCCTGCGTAACCCGATCCACCGAATTGTACGAATGATTTTCGGAAAAGGAATATTCGAGTCCCAGAAACGTCCATTTGGCACTAGAAGCGTTCTAACGTCGAGAAAAACGAGCGAGCGACAATCTAAATTGATTCATAGATCGATCACCAAAGTACTGTGGATCCGAGCCGTGCAATGATTGGCCGTGCATTCGGTATTCGCATCAGCGAATCGCGCACGAGTTATATACACCGGCTGATTATTATATTACATACGCAACGTGTGTATGCGCGGGGTGTAAAGAAACGATGTGAGCAACGGTTGGACCACTCTGGCGTAGAGTCCCGCAGTGGTGGTCTTTGCGTATCATTTCTTTACACCCTGTACATCTTTATGTACATGATAGTTTCCTCTGTTTGCGCGTGACGTTTCACGACACACCGTGCCCTCATACTCCCTTTCCGCCAGTGTTTAATCGAAACGAAACGGGAACAATCTGCCACCGGTTTGTAAAAAAAAACGCTTCCCAAGAACGTTCGCCAATTTTATTTAGAGTAACAAACGAATCCCTTAAAGCTGCATCAAAAAATGAAAACACCGACGCTTCGCCATTTAGAATTTATACGACCGTCCACTCTGTGCTTTTGGATGGACCAATATCGAAGAACTTTGCAAGGGCAGTTAAAACAAGTTTTACGATATAGCCTGCGGTGATAATTGCTGGTGCATCGCTATCGATTGCCGAAACGATCCAGGACGTCTGTGGAAAACCGCCCGAGGCACCCCTGATCCGAGCAAACTCGCAGAGACTGAAATCGGAAGTCCACTGCTTCTAACACTGGTCGATTGATAAATAATCGTGAAGTATCGTTGCGAACGGGTGTCGGGCGATTTTTCTAGCGTGACACAGGTACATTCGTCTTGCGAATCTGTCGCGTGCCTGCACTTAGGAATGTTCGATCGGAAGCCTCGAGGAAAAGCTCGTCGCAAGCGGTCTGAATATTCTCTACAGCAATTCACGGGGCAACGCGTGCCCCGTTAAGTATTGGTATATCGAACTGCGGGAGGGAGCGTTTCGCGGCCTTTGCAGCCCCGGCGACGAAGTAACAAGCGCTGTGTTGGTCGATTCGATCCGAGAAACCAAGATTTACCATTTCGCTTAACAAAAGGAGAGCGTAAGAAAGCGTTGCTCAAATGACGTGTCTCTGGCGATCGACGGAAAGATCCGGGACCATAGGTACGATATAAAATGGCTCGAGGCCCGCGCGAACATACTTGGGTGGAAGAAGGAACCAGTCCTCCATTTCCTCCCGAGCTCTCGCATAGAATTCTTACAATATACAAATAGATAACTCGATTATCTTTTGGTTCGCGAACGGTGAACGCGTGGAGAGGAGTAAAATACAGACTTAGCAAATTCGGCTCTGCGACTAATCGATTGGGTAAAGCGGCAATCGAAAAGGCACAGAGCCCGCCCCTTCTCTTGAAACGTTAAAAGCGATCCTATAGAAGCGAGGACAATGGTAGTTTCGTGTACTACAAAAATAGTATTCCATACGCAACGCTAGGATATAAAAAGTAGAAAAAGTAACACCGCGGCCCGCTGGGATGGGCGAAGCAAGGCTTGAAAGCGCAACAAGAATCTATCCGTCTGTGAAAGAGGCTCCTTTCCTCTCTGCGCAATTTTTATGTTTAATCTGCCGAAATTCGAAGCGAAGCGATATAGAGAGATGTGGCAACGTTATCGCTGAAGAAATAGTGCAAAGAAGATAATTCCTCCAATGCCTCGTCACATTAGGCGTCTGTATCCTAAACTCGTTTCTAAACCCTGTGTGTCGCGTTCCTTCTCCACGGTTCCCTGCTACGTCGAAAGATTTCTTGTGCGCTGCCCGACGCTGACCTGTTTCATCTCTTCAGATGCACAGAGACCGAACTGAATTCCTGCTACAACAGCTGACAATTCGCCCTACGACCCTTAAAGATACATTTGTTAATGATTTGGTTCTGCAAGTCCCGATCCAGCGCCATCCGAGTTCCTCCACTTCTCCCAGGAAGCATCCTCCTCTCTCACTTGATTCGTGGTACTATGGGGCTCGTTATCCTCGATTCGTCTTGGACAGTTTGCGTTGCGTCTCGCGACTCGATACGCGGTTTCTGTTTCTTCTTGCGATAAAGATTGCTACGAGCTTGAGAAGCCGACCGGCTCTGCTACTTCCCGGTGCTGGCCGCGTGGAACCTTGGCAGGTACAGGCCGAACTTCGTCTCGATGCCGGTGAATATGGGCAACGCCACCTGATAGCCGCCTATGTGATCCGGGTTCGTCGATCGAATCTCCTCTGCCACTCCCGTCGCGGGCACCTTTTGCTCAGACCCGGTAGGTCGACTGGAACGTAACGTTTTACGTTTTGTCAGGATTCGCGAACAGGTTTTTAAATGACCACAGACTGCGTAGGTATGCGGGCGACGGGAGATGAGAACGAAAGGTGCTGCGACAAAGCTGGGCGACGGGAGATGAGAACGAAAGGTGCTGCGACAAAGCTGGGCGACGGGAGATGAGAACGAAAGGTGCTGCGACAAAGCTGGACGATGGATGCGAGTCGCGACGGCGTAGAAAGAGGGAATACGTTGGACTTACCAAAGAAAATAAGCGGTTCCGATAATGTTTCATTTGCATGCGAATCAGTAACAACAAGGCGTTATAATAATGTGTGATGGGTCAAATTACATGGCTGTCGAAGGAAAATTAGAATGCGGCACGATTGAGGTGTATTCAGCGTAAGATACAGGTAAACGGGTTAATCAAAATACATACATGTTGAATGAAAATCATCGGGATGTGAAGCAATTTAAAAGTATCAAGAACTGTGTACTTACGATCCTCCGAAGTCCACGACGAACAGCCTCTGCAGTAACTCGTAGGTGAACAGGGTGACGCCAAACTGAGGTGAGGATCTGAATACTCGTGCTGTAATATATGAGAAGCATATGTTAGTAAAAGAACAACAATACGCAGTTCTCCTTTAAATTTCACACGCTGTATTATTCCATACTCTTTGTCGGAATAAACATTTCAATCCCACAACATAAACATGAATGCTATGATGTCGGGGATAGGTTTCTCGAAACGCAAGAAAGTTTCCAGAGTGTCGAAGCTTGCAAAGTTCCGAGACTTTCGAAACCTTACAAAGTTTAGGATTCGAGTTCTGACAACTTAACAATTGGGTATGTGCACGTCTCTAGTTATAATCCTCGAAACAATCAAAGAAAATCCAACTAAAGCTACGTAGAATCTGTGATCGAGATTAGTATCGTGAAATAAACAAACTGAACGAACAAATATCATGATTACCACTGTCCGTGTGCGAAACAACGAACCTAGTAGAAAGGGGAAGGTTATTACAAAAAGTGGTCAAACGAAGAGACGAACTGAAACAATAACTCACGATAAACTGGCAGGCAGAGAGAGAGAGAGATAGAGTAGTACTCACTTAGAAGTAAATCACCGGGTCATATTGGGGGAAGGGAAAAACGGCCGACGGACGTGCGACAGGGTGGCCCCCGGCGCACATTCACGATCGACCAAACCAAAATTGTATTACTAACTTTCTCAATGTACAACTTAAATCTTGCGGGTATATAGATTCTATCTACTTCAAGGATAAACGTGTCATCCCGCGCTCAGGAGAAGTCCTTTGAGAAGGCACCGGGTCAAACGGGCTCCACTTATTCCATCTGATGTCCACCGTCTCCGCCTAACCAGCTCTCGAATGCCCCACGCCAACGCTATTGCATGTTGCGCCCATCCCTCAAATATGCTCTCTCGCTCGGTCTCCATACGTTCCGTTCGCTTTCCTCGTTACGCTATGCTACGACCGGAGCACGATACTGTCGCGTAAAAACGTACCTTTAGCAATGATATTTTTAGGAAAACGCTTAGGACCTCGTTTTGCAACTACGTTAGAGGAGGTGGGCATTTACGAACAGAGCCGATAGGGCCCGCATTCCTTTCAGAGGACTTCTCCTGAATGATATTAAGTTGGAATGGAATCCTATACCTGTTGCTCCTTTCCAAAACGCCCTCGCGCCCTCCTCCTTGTAGATCTTCCTCGCGCAGTCGAGCAGCCCATTGTACGTTGTTTGCCCTTGCCTCGCCACTACCTACACACGGAGTGAAACACTAAAACACTAGCGAACAAGAGTCCGAACGATAAAATGCACTTTTTACGCGACGGACAAAAATAATTATGCGATTTACAGTAATAATGTTTCGGATCAACGAAAACTATCTGCGCGTCAGCGACTTGCACGCGCTGTAAAGTTCCTCTGAACCTCATAGATGCCGCGGCACGCGCGCGTCAAATTTGAATTTCGTTACGAACCATGGCGGGCGCGTTCGGTAAAATTTATCTCGCGTCTAATTAATAATCAATACAATTGAAAGATATTATTATAATATCAAGGAACAATGCCGAATAAAACATTAGTACATTAGCGAAAAGGAGTTTGAACGAGAAGATGCGTTATGTAGGCGCAATAAAATTTCGTGTCGAACAAGGACGTTCTCCGACAAGATTGCAAAGTTTCACCGAGGCATCATAGAGGGTGCAGCGCTCTGAAGTGCGTGCCAAATTTGAATTTCGTTACGAACAACATCAGGAACGCTTGATAAAATTTATCGCATCTATGATAACTGATACTACTCTCGGACGCCAGATAAGAGCGCAATTGCGAAATGACGAATTCAGTTTCTGCTTGCGCAAGCGTTACAAACGGATCTCTCTTCATTCGAAAGATCTCTCGTGCTCACTTGAAATGATTTTACTTGCAATCTTGTTTAGCGTCTACTATACATTCGCAAAAGAAAGCAATCGCAAAATATAAGATAGGAATATTACTTGTAATCTGGTCTTTATCACGTCCGCAGGAGTGACAAGGGCCGCAGCAGGAACGCCGGCGATCGCTCCGGAAGCGAGGAGCGACAGTGGAGTGTTGTAGCCACCCTCATCGGCTAATCGAGCTTTCGTGTGAGCGTACATCGGGAAGTAAATTGCGCTAAACGGAACGTCCCTCAAGAGGCAAGCCCTCGCGCCCTGCGGAGAACAATAAAATATACGAATTTCATGTTGCACTAAGTGTAACATTAAATTTAATAATACCCACTTTGTACAAACCGAACAAGCCTAATTCCTTCACAACCGTCCACGCCCTGACCTTCGATCCGCCTGCTATCTCTCCGGCAACCTGAAGCCGAATTTTTACTATCTCCAACGGATTCGTGAATATCACCTGAGAACCTCCGGCCTGAAAAACAAAAAAAAGATACAATTTTGTTAGTGAAATGAAAATAAATAACGGAAGGTCGTCCACCCATCGTTGCGGAAAAGATAAAGGGCTGTTCCGCGGATCACTCACACAGGCACCGGACATGATTTCCCCGTAGAGGGGCAAATTGCCGTTTCTATCCATGAACTTATCCCTGACGAAGTCGTTGACGGTCAGCTTGATGGCCTTCTCTGGCGCCACCCCCATCAGCTGGGGTATCAGACCTCTGTAAAGGCCGAAGAAACCCTCGTGGCGGATCACCTGTCAAACGCAGGACACCAACTTCATGATTAACAATGCAGACGGTGTGTCGCGGCGAGACTTTTCGATTCCAACCTTTTTGCAGCAGTCAAAGCTGTTCCTGTACATCAGCTCGCCGACCAGGGAGCCGGTCCTCTGGTTCTGCATCCTCGTCTTCACCAGATCGATGGGATACACGGCCGTTGCTCCCACGGCTAGAGAAAATATTCTTTGTCTAGTCTTTACCCTTCATTAAAAACTATCCTCTGCGCTCCATTCCGTACTCGGCATTAAAAACAAATTCCTCAACGATTTAGAAAACAAACAAACAAATTGAACGGATAAACGAGCTCCTGCGGATGGCGAGAATCTTTGCAGCTGTGAAGGGGAGAGTTATTATTACGAAGAACAGAGACGTACCTCCTCCGATGGAACCCAAAACGAATCGGTAGCCGCTCTCGAGTATCTGCACGATCACTCCACGCTCCTCAGGGCTCTGAAACGAAAGCCGTTTAATAACACGAGTGTTTGTAGAAACATGCGATTTCGGGCAGAACAGAGGAATTGCGTTAGAATTAAAAACAAAATTTGTGTCGAACAATGAAGTCAGATATCAACGTGGACTATTCCCGAAGGAATTAGTGCCAAAGCTTACCGACACCGCCTTGATCTCGGCCAGGCGTTTCGTGATCTGCTTGAAATACTGCTCGGGAGTGATAGCCACGAGATCGTTATACACGATTTTCCTGAAAGCCAAGGAATAGCTCGGTTAGAACCGTACGTTTGCCGGCTGGAGGGTAAAGCGTATGTAACAAAGAAGTTCATGGGAGAGCAGAGCAGATATTGGTGGTGAAATAAAGGGAGAAGGTATAGGTAGGATTCGTTACGAAAGGCACTGCGACGAGTGGTACTAAAAATACGATATCCTGTCGACAGCGTCCCTTAAACATGAATCCGTAAATCAGTCGGACAACATGGAGTATCGTTAGTGGTGTGCAAACATTTGCGAATACCATCGCGTCCTAAGATAGACGCTGAAGAAAGTGGGTGAAGACAACGTGTACATTATCGATTTGCTTACACTGGCAAAAGGAACGGGAATCGTCGCTATAAAAGGGCGAGAAAGAACGTGGACAGTTAAGAAAAGTAGTCCATTTGTCTATCGTTCGAGAACAGGTTCTTTTGAATTCATTATTACCGCGCCGTTTAGAGGAGTTCCCGTTGCTTTCGCGCCGAGGCCACAGGCGTTATCATTGCGCTATTAATACAGACTGACAGCACGTGATTTATTATTCTTGAAATACAAAGACGCACCCGAGCCGCGAATCTGCCTCATCGTCTTCCGTAGACCTGAGCTCCAGGCAGCAGTAAACACGTAAATAAAATCAATTCAATCATGAGGAGGGGGTGGGGGGCTTTTTTCATTGGCGTTCACCGAAGATCGGAAATAATTAAAGCTTTTTTTTCTTTCTTTAGGGATAATAGCAGACGATTCGGAGGTGTCTCCATCCTTCCTTGGGGACCAAGGGACACTCGACATCGTTGGATGATGATCATTGCTTGCCGGTGCAAGACGTACAGAGCTCATTCGAATGTAATTATCATCGCTTCCCGTTCACCAGGTCAAGCGTGACGGCCTGGAGGATTCGCTCGCAGGACCGGAGCCACACTCACCCTGTTTGATGCTGCAGGTCGCACAGCTGGAACAGGATGTCCACCTCCAGCGGCGTGATCTGCGACATCATTTGTGCGGAATGAAGGAACCTCTCTGAAACGGATCAAGATATATTTCCCTCTACCGTTAAAGGATGATCGAAAAAAAAAGAAACTGTCTCGTTCATCACCTTTCGTGACTTCCTCGTATCGATGGCCGTTCGTCGCGTTCAGGTAAATACGTTTGATGAGCTCCATATTGTTCAAGAGGGAATTGAACGCCATGAAGTACGGAAAGCTGACCTTCCTTCCACCTTGGCCAGTGCTGGCGGCCTGCAATGAACTCGTCAGCCCGGCATTCGTAACAATAATTCAGTCCCCCCCTTATTTATTTACTCACAGCGACCAGGTTATCCCTCACGTCCTTGGTCAGCAAGTGGCTCTTGATGCTGAGCATGATGTCCTGAAAGTCCAACGCGGAGATGAAGCCCTGGCCGTCCTTGTCGAACTTCTTGAACGCCTCCGTCGCGTACTCCTCGTGGAAGTCCTGCGGAACGCTTGAAATGACCATCCCCGAAGGACACGTAAGGGCCCCCCCCCCTTATCGTAAAAAGCGCTTACGTGCAGGAATTGACTGAACTCCGCGTAGCTGATCAACCTCTTCTTATCCTTGCCGAAGTAGAGTTTAATGAAGCTGCTGTCCATGTTGAAGGGCATCCTCTGGTGGAGCTCCGTTTTCCGCATCACCTCAACGAACTCGTCTGAAAGGCGAACGATAATTAGAAACGCGAGGCTGTTGATTGATTGGTCGACAGGAGGGAGGGGTGGCCATTCTGTTACGCACCAAACGCAACCATTCCGTTTCCATTAGTGTCGAATAGCTGGAAGGCTGTCTTGTACAGGGCGTCCGGGACGCAGAGCAGCCCCTCGAACGCTTGGAACTCGGCGAACGATATGAGGCTAAAAATAATGATAAAATCTCGTTTACTCGATCACCACGCAAGTCTATGGAATTAGCCGCGAGGCGGTGTTCACTGGCTGCGCACCCATCTTTGCTGGTGTCGACGATACCGGCGAGCAGATCGACGGAGTCGGGATTGTAATCCGGATTCGTGTAGAGGCCAAGGTAGCTTCGCACGAAGTCGGCCGGGGTCATGAACCTCTCGCCGTTCCTCTCTTGCGAGGCGTACTGCAATCGCCAAGAAAATATTCCCTTCACTCGGCCGATTACGATATACTTTCATTTACAGCGGCCGCTTGGCTCGCGGTTTCGTGTACGTAAAATCTGATAAGTCGCTCGAAATTATCGGTAGGCGGACCGCCTGCTTACCTGATTAAATATCTCATGGAGGCGTTCGGTGTTCGCACGCTTTAGGTATCCGGAACCCTGGAAATTCAAGCAGAAATCAATTATCCTTCGGACAAGATTATTGTGCAACAAACAAAGACGAAAGAAACGAGATTGTAGAAACGAGTTGGTTCGTGTGCCACGAGCGGCGTCCGAGGAACGGGTTAAAACGATTCTTAATTGATCACCGATTTTACATGTTCGACTTGGGGGGGGGGGGGGGGGGGGGGTTAGTATCGAGGCGATTTCAAATAACGTCCACGAACCGCGGGTTATCGGAGACAAGGGTTTATCGTCGTCTGATACAAAACAAAAAAAGGTTGCATTCGCGTGCACAAGTTGCGCAAATCGTAGACGCCAATAGCCAGCGATAGGAGAGCCAAGTTCCGATACGGTTCGCGAAATTCTACTTGGAGAAATGTACAGTGGCGGACTTACACTTATGAACATAATCATTTTCAATCTTTGATTACATTTCGAAATTAAAGGGGCGTAGATTATATATTTATATTGGAATTATACACGACAGAACTTATTGTCTATGGACACATGCAGTGCATATATTTTATTGGAAATTAATAGAGAATATAAGAAAATAAAATGACAACATTCGTTGTGTTACATTTCAGCGACACGTACTTATGAACATAATGTTCGAACTATATTTTCTTGTTAAAATTAAACATTATCAACTTAATATTTCATAGCATGTCTCTTATTTTTTATCGCTTCCGCACAACGGCCGTGGCATAGAATTAATTAAACGTATGCATCTATCGACTGGAATGGATTTCCACGCTTCCTCAATCGTTTGAGATAAATCCTGGATATTTTTCGGTTTCCGACGTTTTATTTCATGATCGACATCGATCTACAGCATCTCAACGGGACTGAGATCTGGGGACTGAACAGGCCATTTCATGATACTTCATTTTTCTTTCTCTAAAAATTCGTTTCCCACACGTACCGTGAGTTTCGGATGATTATCCGCCTGGTGAATCCAATTATTTGGCATTTTGTTTTTAGCAAATGGAAGGAAGAACATTTTTCACAATGATATACAAAACGGTCCATAATTCCTATAATCCGATGTATCGGGCCAGTACCATTCATGCTCATAGACCCCCAAACTCATACTGATCCGCCTCCACCTTTGACGATCGATTTCGTACAATTTTTATTATTTACTTCACAAACTATACGTCTCGCATAGCATTTGCCATCAGAACTAAATCGGTTAAACTTGCTCTCGTCGGTGACCATAACTTTAGACCATTCTTCTGCCGTCCATTTAATATCAGCTTTTACGAACTGAAGTCTAGCACGTCGATTCTCTTCGGATATTAGAGGTTTTTTCTTCGTGCTAACTGTCCCAATTAAGTTAAACTCGTTTAAGCGACGTTGAACAGTCCTTACACCTATTGCTTGCTTCAAGTACGGCGATATTTCGGTATGAATGTCTACACAGCAATTTTGAAGCGATCAACTTTAGAGATTCGATCAGCGTGAACATCCGTTTCACGAGGCTTTTGTTTTCGAGGAGCATTATTCTGCTGTTCTATGCGGTTCTATATGCTTTATAGCTGCATAACAAACTCCAGAGCAGTTATTCCCAATTCGTTAGAAATAGTTCGAAATGTGTTACCTCGCTTTCGAGGCAGCTGTATTTCCAGCCGTTGTTCAGGTGCAATATTTCTACCTTTGCTCATTATCGAAATAATAATAATTAACTTGAAATTATACCATGTACTCCACAGAACAGCCGCGCTCGTTCCTCGTGCAACGAAAACTGACGATTCTTTGCATTGCTAAAAAGTCGCGCAGTCGGGCGTGCATAAGTGTGTGCCCGCCGTTGTGGCGTAGGTAAATATTGCAAACCCCAGTATTTCGAGTTATGCTGACCTTGGCGCATCAGAAATATTTAGAAAAGCGCTACATACATCATACTTTCAAACTACAAAATGAAAATGATCGCACCTAACATGATCTTTATGATATCTGTGCATCTGTACCATTCAAAGAAAGCAGCTCGGAAGCGCGAAACGCTGGCCTTCCAATGATACACGACCGTATGCTAAATCAATACCAGCCTGGCATTACAACAGCCATCGATAAGTTCAAAGTTCAAAGGCGAACTCTTAAGCGCATTGATCTAAAAAAAAAAGAAGATCAAAGGATCCCCGCAGTGGATAATTCAATGATTGCGCATCCAGAAATTAAAAGGACGTGCCAAGTGGCTGGAAGGTTAAGGAAATTCAATTTGCATACGCTGTGCACTTGTGTACAAGCAGCCTTGAAACTCTACGTACGTTTGCACAGCCAATTATCGTACGGTCTTTATATTAATTGAGCTGCTCTGGGGCTGGATCGGTTCACAATGAAAGCAGGAAGGGCAAGTATTCGTTGAAATATATGTAGAATCGAATATTAAATCTTAATAGAGACACGGGCACGTGTCGGTCGCGTGCCTCGGGCTGCCTCTATTAGCAATGCTCACGGCCGCGCTCGAGAACTTGACGGCAGCGAATAAAACCGCGCCGATGACATAAGAAGACCAGCGTGCCAGCTTTATGAAGACGACGCGATTTTCGGGCGGCTCCCAAAAATAAAGGCTGCGACTCGTCCCAGGATTGTTAATACACGATCAGATTCTCCGCGTAAATTAAAAAGTGAGAAACTGAGGGCTTTAGACCCTTTCCCTAAGCTTCTAGCGCAGCTGAAGGCTGGTCCACGTGTCCGGCGCGAAGAAACAAAAAGATAAAAGCTGAGACTCGTCCCAGAACTGTTAATACAGGATCGCATTCTCCGCATAAATTAAAAAGTGAGAATCTGAGGGCTTTAGACCCTTTCCCTAAGCTTCTAGCGCAGCTGAAGGCTGGTCCACGTGTCCGGTGCGGAGAAATAAAAAGAAAAAAGCTGCGAGTCGTCCCAGGACTGTTAATACAAGATCGATTCTCCGCGTAAATTAAAAAGTGAGAATCTGAGGGCTTTAGACCCTTTCCCTAAGCTTCCAGCGCAGCTGAAGGCTGGTCCACGTGTCCGGCGCGGAGAAATAAAAAGAAAAAAGCTGTGAGTCGTCCCAGGACTGTTAATACAAGATCGATTCTCCGCATAAATTAAAAAGTGAGAATCTGAGGGCTTTAGACCCTTTCCCTAAGCTTCTAGCGCAGCTGAAGGCTGGTCCACGTGTCCAGCGCGGAGAAACAAAAAGATAAAAGCTGAGACTCGTCCCAGAACTGTTAATACAGGATCGCATTCTCCGCATAAATTAAAAAGTGAGAAACTGAGGGCTTTAGACCCTTTCCCTAAGCTTCTAGCGCAGCTGAAAAACAAAACAAAAATCCGCGAGTCGTCGCAGGACTGTTCGTACAAGATTCCCCGCGTAATCAAAGAGTGAGAAACTTTAAGCGCCCGTTCCTAAGGCGCCCCCGACGTACCATCGCAAAGTCTTCGAATTCCTCTCTCGCTTCGATTCGAAGAAAAAAAGAGAATCCAGAGGAAGCGAGCACGGTCTCTTCGAGGTCAAAGGCGTCACGTGCTCCGCGAGACCGCCATGCCTGCACCGGCGGAGATTGCACAAGAGAAAAAAGCGCGCTCGCGTTAGGGCACTCCGCGCCCCGGACGCACGTGACGAGTTACAAATGGCTACGGAACCGAGGGAATCGCGGCCACGGGCACGCCGCGCGCGGATGTCACGATCAGACTGCGATCGCGGCTTGCGCTTTTGCGAAAAGAGACCCCGTTGCCTCCCTCCACCAATCCCGGGCGCGGTTCTGCCGCCTTTTCGCTGCCACCTCGCCGGCCCGCGACCAGGGCCGTCGTTGCACGTTGTAGCAACGACGCACGGTGGGGCCGAACGCTCGTTTTTGGGACAGAATCAAAGAGCTTTTGACGGAAGATACAGGGGCGAACTTCTTTTTTAATTAAACTTAAGATATTGCGGATTAAGGGAAAACTATGGGAAAGGGATCGCAGACACGTTTCGACCTCGAATGTTTATGCGAAAGTCAACGTTTTTGTTGGAAGTGTTCAGTGAAGAATATATGAAACAACAATTAATCTAAATTGATTCTTAGAACTGTAGCTGAGAACTCCTCTGTTGGATCCTCTTTCTGTATAAGATTGTTTATGCGGGGGAGATAAGCGTTTGGTCTATGTTCAGTTACGACCTTTGAAAGCTGAAGTACGATATCTTCTCTGTGGTCAGAATATAATTTTTTGAATCAATTTTGTACAATTGATATAGTAAAATAAAATAAGTAGCTTTATTTCCATAAACCTACTCCAATAATTTTTTATGAAAAGTGCCATTTAAAAGAATGAAGGTGGCCTTGACAATAATTAAAAAAGAAGTTTTGTCGAACTTTGTTGCAATGTACAGCCAATCGAAAGCTGATCAACGTTTTTTTAAAATATTTTTGTCTCCAGATTATCGCAAGTACTTGAAAAATCGTGGAATAGTGTTACGTGGAACACCCTGTATATCGGCAGGCTGGTATGAAATCTGACCGCAGAATTTGCGCAGACCTTCAGAATTTTAAGAAACATGAGATTCAATTTGAAAAAAATCGGAGATCGTGTATTCTTTTGTATTCCGTGCGAATAAATACATTACAAAATTGAATTAACGTGCCATCATAGCACGTAAACCAGAAAAATGACGACTGTCGATTTTGTAAATTTAAATCTCACTTTTCCTTGAAATTCTGAAGGGCTACATAAATATTGCGGCCAGATCAGAATCCGGTGTGCCAAAATATATAAGAAATGATGTATAATGAAAAAAAAAACAACCACGAATTATAACGGAAAAAGCAAATTCGGAAACAAAAAACGAAAATTCAATCGAAAAACAAAATTTGTTATTCTTTCTTTACATAGCTTTCCCATATTCTGTAATATCTTTAAAGAGCAAGGTTCGCCCATGCGCCTTGTTTCTAGCGAAAGTTCTTCGATTTTGATAGGAAAAAACGAGCCCCGCTGTGCGGCGGCGAACAAGTCCCCGATCACTGTCAAGAGCAAGTATTTTTGCGTTCCGCTACGCGAGCGCATGCCTCGGCTTCCTCCGCGTGCAATAGCGCCGTTCCGTTTCGCAACGCCGCGTACGTTACGTAATTCCGCGTGCCGATTCTCTCACGTGTCGCCCGTTAAGTAAGCGCCCATTTTTAATAACATATTCGACACATCATAATCGGAACGACCGCGTTCGACTATCCCGGACTCCTACTGGTTCGCATTTTGTTACATCGTTAAACGTACCTCGCGAAGCTGATTAAAAAGGGAATCTCGGCCCGCCTCCAGCGTGGCTGTCGTTTAATCAATAGATAATAACAGAGTGACGCTCGCAGAGAGGATTTCCTGCCGCGTTCCGCGCGCGCCACAATTTATGCACAGCCTATTCTCGGGCCGCTACGGAGAAAACGCTCGTGCAAGGGAACTCCCGTCCGTTTGCCAGACCGTGGTTCGCAGACGAATCTCGATCGACGAGTAACTAAAGAATTAAACGATGGCTGCAGTACCCCGATCCGTGACAAGCAACTGACTTCCGACTCGAAATAAGCAAGTCGATATCCCCTCCTCTTTGTTTCGCGGCGCACGCAGCATTGTTCAATCATTAGGCTTGATACATCGATTCATCCTGTCAGAATCTTCACGCCGCACTGTGTTCATAATTATTTCAAGATAAATTTCCCCTCCGCTAATCATCCGAGCACGGTTATGTTCACCATTTACATCAGTAATCCGAGTTTCACGAATGTTCCGCGCTCAAGGCCACGCGAAGGTCATAATATCAAAGGTCGTGGGACTCGCCCTGACCCTAGCTATGATATCGCCGTATCAAAAATATGTAGTCCCATGTTTAAAGCAAAACTTCGACGGTTTTGAAATCCCGAAGAAACATGACCCTGTTTGTCCGCCATTACTGTTCGCCCCTTCAAATGAAATATCTTTTTTTCTTTGACATGTTATCGTGAACTATAAGCGAGATATTTAGGATGCAGTTATGTGGGACAACCTGTATAGTGAAAACAAAAGCGATTGGATGATTAGGGGGCATTCCACTGTCCGGATAAGTCCGGGACATCCTTGACAGAGTAAAGAACAGTTGCGTCAGCTAATTATTCCCATCGTTCGCACTCTAAAACAAGCGCAGGCATAATTCTCTGTTACATCAACCAGCTTCATCCGCGTCAGGGTTCTTCGGTCCGTGATATACTGTGGCGAGCGAAAGCATTTGAACGCATGCATTTGCAAACTTTAATGGCCGAAATAATGTACGTTAAACTAATTTGCTTAAACAAATGGATGTCAATAGCAAGATGGAAGTTTCAAGATTAAGTGAGCAAAATTTGAGAATGATTCAACAACGTAGGTGGGAGTTATGATACGTTAAAAACACGCATTATAAGTGGCTCACAAAAGTATTCGAACGCTACATATATTATTGAATTATTTAATATTAATATTTTGTTGGACCACCTTTAGCAGCAATAATGTCTCTCAATCGACGTTCCATGCTGCAAGCCAATGATTTTGTGAAAACTACACTCAATGGAGTTACATACTTCTATAATTTTATCTTTCAATACTTGCTTTGAAGTTATTTCATATTTATTTAACCATTTTGCCGATTTCAGCCCATAAATTTTCAACGGGATTTATATCTGGACTTTGCGGTGGAGTAATTAACACTAGGTTTACGGAACGCGTCAATTTGACGCGTTTTAGGTTTCACGTTTAAAGTTGTAGAAGTCATAAGCGTTATTTTTAAGCAGCTTATATTAACTTTGATTGACGTAATAATAAAAAAAAACAGAGCTTTATAATTTCAGACACGTGTATATGATTTTTAAAAGATTCCCATGTATAGGTACACAAAAAGGTCCGTAAACCTAGTGTTAACATATCTGGGGTATCATATATGGTGCATTCTTTCACAATTCCAGCAGTATGCTTAGGATCATTATCTTCTTGGAAGTGGAAATCTTCCAATAATCCTAATTTAAGGGCACTTTCTTTAACGTTGTTTCTTTAAATATTTAAATACTTGTATTGATCGAGTATTCCATCAATAAATATCAAGTTCCCGGTGCCACTGGCTGCCATGCATGTTTTACTGTTTGATGTAAATGTTGAATTTTCAATTGCGTATTTAGTTTTCTCCATACACAATTTTCACCATCAGAGCCAAAGATGTTCAATTTAGACTCGTCTGAGAACATGATTTTATCCCCCCCAAAAAAACATGATCTTTATTGATATATACTTTTGCAAAAGTCAGTCTTCTTTTTCGATTTACCGCATTAATAATATGGCTTCTTTCGTAAGTGCTCTGCCATGGAAATTATGTCGTAAGATTCGTCGACATAACTCGGGATGAAGTTCTTTATGAAACTTATCGGCTACCATATTTGCGAGTTGAGGAGCGGATGTAGTAGGATTTCTTTTTCATATTGCAAATGATAGCCGCCTCTTCTCTTTCAGTCAATTTTTTTGGTCGACCCGATCGAGCTTTGATCGCCAGTCTTCCTTCACTTTTTGGCTTTTTTACGATATAATGTATCGTGCACTTGCCTCTGTTTACGATTCCTGCAATCTCGTTATGCAATCGAAGTATTATCTCTCTTTCACACTTTTGTGTCTCTGACTTTTTGGCCTTCACTTTAAATACTATACAGTTCTGCGTTGCTGCTACGGAAACGATGGTTTAACATCAACCGAACGCACCAATGTTTTAGGACATTCCCGTTTCTATAGATACTACATTGTTTTCATAAATTAGTTTAGTACACCTTAATTTTATTAATTAAAACTTGTAAGCGTTCGAATACTCTCGTGAGCCACTGTACGTATGCCAAAGAATTAGGTGGAGTACCAAAGCAAAGTTCCAGAACACTGACAGATTTAGGGTGCTCCGAAGAATATTACAAAATTACAAGGGTTCCAAGGGCTGTGGAAGGTTGAAGACCCCCGGCATCTACGTTGATGCTGCAAAGTGCGTTTGATCAATCCGGAAGGAGACATCTGCAGCCTGATTCCCCTCGAGAAGGGGGGGATCCATTCTCGGGAACGATTCAGTAGGGCTATGGGGGGGAAAAAAGAAGAGAGCAACAGGTGTGCTTGGCGATGGTAAGGGCCGGAAGTACCAGAGCGTCCATCTGCGAGGGGAGGCCACGCGCGTTCGACCAAATACTTGCAAGGTATCTAATACCGTTACGGAATTCCAGCCCCTTTGCCGCGGATAATCTCGGCGACAACAAGATCACACGCGGTTACGTAACGAACCGGCTGGAGCGCAATTAATTCCCGCGGTATCGTCGAGCCGAGCAATCGGTTCCACTTGCCGTTTTGCAATTATCTCACTTCTAATGGAACCGCCTGCGCGGCTGCAGGAACATTCCCACTCTCTGCGGCCTCCTCCTTCACCCTTTTAGTGCCAGGCATTTTACGGAGTGCATTGCGAAGAATGCCACGGGCCGCGATTTCACATTTGAAAGACTGAAGGGAAACCAAATGAACCGAAGCATGGTGCGGTCTATACTATTGGCATCGGAGATTAAGAACTAAGTGTAAGCGATGCCACTTGATACCCAGAGAAATAACGATCAACAAGCGAGGTCCTTTAAACGAAGCTGAGAAAAAGTCCCTCAGCACCGTAAGCCGGCTGGGCGATCGGCCCGTGGCAATTTTCGCATAAGGACGCTGGCACTAAAAGGGTTCCGAGGCCTGGTTAAACTGTTCCAAGCTTCAAACGATCGGCGGACAGAGTTCCCCGAGGGGATCGCTCCTCGCGGGTCTATAAATGGGCCGCGGAACGGAGCGATCCGACGGGCGAGCAATATTTGGAGAACCGATTATTCGGGCTGACCTCGTCGTAATCCCCGTTGCTCTTCTCATGCATTCTTCATCCGGGTTCCCGTGGTCGGTCGACAGCGAAAGCCGAGTTACGCAGCACTGTGCCGGTCACCTCTTTCTATTCACACGCGCGTAGGGGATCACATGACGGTGGCACGCGAACGGACCATGGGGGCTCCAGAGCGAAGCTACCTCGAGGACGATCCAGACGTGACTGGCAGGCCAGTCGGCTCGGAGCCAACCTCGCGACGCAACTGGTGCATGTTCCACGCACGGCAGGGAGGTGGTGTCACGAGGGTTCCCGACCTGCTTTACGGGAAAAACTGCCACAGGAAGGCACGGATATACCGCGCAGCCTCTCGCGCGAATCTCGAACAGGCCAGCCGGAACAATGAGCAGAGGAGACTAATTTATACGCGCAACGCGGCCATCAGTTCAAACGTTAATCGAAACACGTCTCCGGGCGTATATCTTGTGATCAAAAAGTCCCCGGAATTTGTCAATAAAACGGAAACGGTTCAATTATTTTCTTCCCTTCAAAGTAATCTCCATCGCAAGTAATACGCATATTCCAACGATTCTTCCAATCTTCGAAACACTTTTCATAGGCCGATTTTGGAATCGCCTTCAGCTCCTGCGAATTCTCCTTTATCGCCTGAATCGTCTGAAAACGCTTTCCACGAAGTGGTAATTCGAGTCTTGGGAACAGGAAAAAGTCACATGGGCCGATGTCAGGTGAATAAGGAGATTGCGGAACGGTATTAACCCTTTGCGGACGGGTAGTTCGACAAACTGAAATTCGTTCTGACCCTACCATGGTCTTGCATCGTAAGTTCACGTTATACGGAAGATAAGACTTCATCGTTCGAAAGTCTCTGATTTCATTGAGAGGCAACTTGACTTCTTAGGCTAGTATAGCCATGCGTATCTTATCGTTTACGAGCCGCGGCGCGAGAGCTGGGCGGATATATCCGACACTCGTCCGCAAAGGGTTAACGTTGTTTTTGGTCAAACAGTCGCGTACAAGATGAAATGTGGCGAGCCGGTGCATTGTCGTGGTGAAGAAACCACGAGAGTTGTTTCTCCACGATTCCGGCCTCTAGCGGCGAACATTCCACCTCAAACGCTTCGATACGCTCACATAATACTCCTTTTACTTACTGTTAAGCCTGGCGGAAGGCATTCGGAGTGGACCACACCAAGGCAATCAAAGAAAACGGTGTTACGTGGTTGGATGAAGAATTGCTGTTGATTTTTCTTCTTTCTTTTAATTTCCACACACGTAAATACAAGAGATTACAGTATAAAGTTTTCGAGACGCGAGAGCAGTCCTCGAGCTGCCTTTTACAGAGAAGACTACGAGATGTAAACTAGCTGAACTGACAGCGTGACGGTGTACTAAGTTCGCGCCATTTTTTGAACGGTTACATATGTCAACGTTGTAAACATACCTTTTACGGAAAAAACGTAATCACCCTCCCGTTGTATAACTTCCCATTTTTTAGAAATTTCATAGAAATTCTCTGGTTTTGATTGAAAAAAGCTTCGCAAACTATTTCGGATGGTGTCAATCGGAATTTATAGTTTCACCACTTGGTAAGAGTTCAAGATGTAAAATTGCTTTAGAATCCCACCATACGCACAAAAGAAGTTTACCAGGCGTTTTGAAATTGCTTCATTTTTGTTGCGTGCAAGTAATGATATACAAGTTGTCATGCGGTCAACACGGTTCCGTTCCGTAAGTTCATGCGGCACCCAAACGTTCAGCTTTGATACCACTTCCCAACTCCTTTAAATATCTATGAAAAAAAAAATGATTTTGACAATATCTCAGGCGCGGTTCGTTTAAATGAGAAATTCCAGGTACTTTTTGATCACGAGGTACTTTTAAATATCTAAGGGGCTGTCTAGTCTTCCATGGGAACTCACGGAATCTGCGAAGAAGGCAATGGACCGGAAACTGCCGAGTCTTGGCCGAAATTGAATTCCTAGCATGGGCGACCCAAATCTACAGCCCGTCTCGGTGACCAAGGAATGCAAAATCTAGCGGCTAACCGGGACTCGCCAAGGCAATTCAACGATCCGAGCCGATCTATTAGATTGCGTAATAAGTCCGTTCGCGTTTCGGTGCAAGAAAATACAGTGCTGCTAATACTTTATGAAACTTACCTAATCAATGATATGTTTGCCACTTTGTTGTACAACCTGTCGCCATCTTTCCAGTAACTCGGATATACCTTTAGTATAAAACTGTTCGTTTTTTTGTATTAAACAAATTCAGATATGTGTTCGTTTGCTTCTTCTGCATTTCTGAATGACTTTTCACGGAGAGAATTTTGCAACGAGCGAGACAGGTAAAAACCAGATGGGGCAAGGTGTCTGGTGAATACGGTGGATGGGGTAAAACGTCCCAACCAAATTGCAATCATTTTTGTCGCGTTGTTAAAGACGTGTGCGGTCGTGCGTTATCGTGGTGGAAAGCAACATTTTTTTCGAGATGCGAGTGATGGTCGTTTCTGTCGCACTGCTGCATTTAATCTGTCCGCGTTGTGAACAGTATTTGCCCGCTATCAATAGTCTGGTTTCGTGGTAAGAGTTCGTAATGAATAATGCCTTTGTAATCCCACCAAACAGACGATAACACTTTCTTAGGATGCAATTCGGTTTTTGACGGTGGTTAATGGTTTTCCACCTACCTTTAACCAACGTTCTTTCCTCGCCACGTTTTCAAAAATGACCCATCTCTCATCACCGGTTGTCGTTTGTTTCAAAAAATGGGCAACTCATGTGTCGCTTTAACAGGGGAATCACACGTCATATCTGTTCGTGCGGAATCCAAACGTCATATCTGTTTGACATACCAAGTTTTTTTTTTGTAATGTAATGCAGCTGACTTGCGTGAAATCTGCAATGTGTTAGCAATCTCCCTTGTTGCGTATCTTGGGTTCTGTTTGATTAAATTTGCAATTTCATCCGTGTTAATTGTTGTCGGCCTGCCGCTTCGTCTTTGGTCTTCCAACTTGAAATCCCCGTTTTTAACACTAGGTTGTACGGAACGCGTCAGTTTGACGCGTTTTAGATTTCACGTTTAAAGTTGTAGAAGTCATAAACGTTATTTTTAAGCAGCTTATATTAACTTTGATTAATGTAATAACATCTCCACACGTCCTAGTTCATTTCTCCCAGAGCTTTATAATTTCAGACACTTGTATATGATATACCTGCTGTTTAAAAAATTCCCATGAATAGGTGCACAAAAAGGTCCGTAAACCTAGTGTTAAAGTTCTTGATGTTGGATTGTTGCTAATGATAGCAACATTAGTTTTTAATACAAAAATATGAATTTAGTTATAGATCAGAAATAAGAGTATAGTTATAATAAGATAACAGACTAAAACCTCAGACCCATAGGCCTGAGATAGTAGATACAAAGGGGCTTGGGTGGAGGACTGGATGAAGTCACGATCTCCTTTGTATCTTATACAACCGACTCTCCGTCGTACCCTTACACTCTTTCTGATCACTCTGTGTACGGTTTTCAAAGTAGAAAGGACATCCTTCAGAGCCAATTAATAAAGGATAGTTAAAACAATAGTATTAATTATTTCTTTTAATACCATAATCCAATACTTGATCCACTTTTGAATGGTCCGTTTATTCACAGAATGTTCACCATAAACATCACAAATTTTCTTTTTTCTATCCTCCACATTGTTTTGCTTCCGAAAATAAAAACGCATTAAGTGCCGAGAATGAATAGTTTGTTCGCTCATCTCGAAAACGTTCTTCAGTCGACTAAGACGGGAAGCGAACTGACTTGTGCTACCAAGCAGGCACGTCCAGGCCAAACGCCATTCAATACGTATAAAACATTGTAGTGGAAACAAGCAGGAGTTTGAAATAATATATCCTGAAACGCGTACAGTCGTCGACGCGAACGGACTTAATGCACAACCTAATATTAGGTTGTCACATAAGTTCGTTCGGTCTTTTAACATTTATTCAAAGCAAAATACATTCTAAAATAAAAGCTTTTATTATTAACTGTATTGCCCATTATTTTGTAGCACTCCGGCCCAACGTTCAGGCAATCGCATAATGCCATCTCTCCAGAAGGCTTCGTCTTTGCTCTCGAGAAATCTCTCAAGATGAATTTTTATGTCGTCCAAAGATGCGACATTTTTTCCGTCAAGATAATTTTGTAGCGAGCGGAATAAATGGTAGTCGGATGGTGCGATGTCCGGGCTATATGCAGGGTGAGATAGAATATTCCATGAGAACCCTACCAACTTCTGTACGGCGGTTACAGATGTATATGGTCGCGCATTGTCATGGTGAAAACATATTCGTCGTCTATTAAACAATGCAGGCCGTTTTTGTGCAAGAGCTGGCTTCGAACTGTCAAGTTGTTCACAGTAATTGGCCGAGTTGATAGTGTGATTATTCGGTAGCAGCTCATAGTAGACTACGCCCTTTACATCCCAGCAAATACACAACATCACTTTCTTCGGGTGAAGACTAATCTTTGGCCATGTCTGAGGGGCACTATCTTTTTTAGACCAAGATCTACGGTGCACAACATTGTTGTATAGTATCCATTTTTCGTCACCAGAAATGATATTCTAAGGGGGTGTACTTCCGAATGGGACCTGTTGCCGATCGACATGAAATTTCGAGGGGAGGTAGGGGGCGTGGAGAGAAACCCAAATCTAAAATTTTAGGTGCGGGTATTTAATCGTTTCCGAGATATTAATTAAAAACTTTCGGTACACCACATTGAATTCTTCGAATACAGACACAACTAACACAACCGTCTTCGCTGTGCAGTCGTCATCGTCGAGTGTTCAGTAGCTGATGACAAAATAAGTATACCGCCCTCAGAATCTATAGGGTGTCCCACGCAAAACCGATTACTGTAACTTTAGCCGCCCAAGAAATGTTTCTCATTTGCGATACGTGTACCTTTTTCCGAAACATGTTCCATTTCAATTCCAGATGGGAAATATTGAATTGCAGTACACCGTGCTTACTGCGATTTTGTACAATAGCACCACGTCAGCTTCCAATCCCCGGATAAACGATTCGGGTTGACCGTAGAATTTAAATTATCCGCTATACGGAACGCGATTCGAACTATGAGCGTACTATTTACACGAAAAAGAGGATATTGGTGAGGTTTGGGCATATAATTTTCCCGGCAGGCGACAACGCTTGGCCAGCGGTCGCCTCGTCCAAATTATTTGCCGCAAACTATTAATACTGAGGCCAGTATACCTTGTTGGATTCCGGGGTGAAGGAATAACACCGATTGAAATAACAAAGTGTATTCCTTTAAACGACTCCCGGATACAACATCGGACTATACCGAATTCACAGCGGATGACAAGTGTGCCGAAACAAAGTGCTACTGTCTGACTACTTGAAATACTGAAAAACCATTATATATATATGGTCGTTTTTAGTGGAGGGGAGACCGACCTTAACCCTCGCTGAGCCATCTTGACCAACACAGATCCTGACCCTTAGTATTGTTGACCATTGCCTTAGTCACTGATAGCTAAGGTAAGATCTGCGGGCCTTACATCTTATCGATGACTCAGGGGTAGTATCAGTGGATTCTACGTCACACTGGTGATTCAGGGGTCGGTCATCCAACAACCTGAAGCCGTATTGCAAGTAGAGAACATCCCTCGCGCGTCAGAAGTTACAGTAACCAATTTTTCGTGGGTCACACTATAGATTCTGAGGGCGGTATCCTCATTGCATCAACAGCTACTGAACACTTGAGGACAACGGCCACTGCAGCGAGGATCGGGGTACCATCGGCCACTTAACACTCGAAAACGACGGCTGCTCCAGTGAAAACGGTTGTGTTAGTTGTGTCTGTATATGAAAAACTCAATGTATTGTACGAAAGTTTTTAATCAATATCTCGGAAAACTATTAAATACCCGCGCCTAAAATTTTAGATCTGGGTTTCTCCTCCTGCCCCCTAACCTCCCTCCGAATTAGAATATCCTTCTGAGGAAATGGTTCTTCCTGGTTCTTTTTAATGAGCTGATCACAAACAAGCATACGTTGCATCAGCTGGCGCTCATTCGAATCGTGCGGAACCCACGCATCAGCACCCATTGACATAGCCTTCAGCGTGGAGGTGTCTTTGAACGGTACTATGCGACACACTCACGACGCCCGCTATCTCAAGCAGTGCGAAATGTGGATTTTCGTCCACCACAGAGGATATCATGGCCCTGCCAATTGTTACAGGCCGTCCGGAGCGCTCGCAATCTTTAAGGCTGAATTCTCCGCTTCTGAACCTGGCATACCACTTTTGTACCACGCGATCGGTAACTGCAGATGCCCCGAAGGCATTGCATATTTTTCTCGCCGCTTGGGGTGCGTTTTTTCCCTTTTCGAAAATAATACAACATAGTGTGCCGAAAATGCTCGTTTTGCTCTTCCATTTGACTATACACGAGGTCACAAAACTAAGTAGCAAAATTAAATAAATTCTACCCTAAAATGTAGCCACAAGTGTACACTACAACTGACGTTACGAAAATATCCCCTCCACCGAAATGTTTTCCGTCCAATAGGCGTCAATATCTGCGCGCCAAAATACGAACGAACTTATGTGGCAACCCGATAGAATTCTGGACCAAACCGAACGCACTGGGACGGGGTGGGGGCAGAATCGTGCCGCTAAAAAATTTCCCGGTGAAGCAAATTCTCGCTTGGGTAATACCGTTGTGCAATAATGCTCCCCTATCCGGGTCTCGCGTGCGCCACCGGAATTGGGTCAACGCGAAGGGAACTGCGTCTATGGATGCAGGATGGATCCTCGCCCGCCAGTTTCTCTGGAAATACTGCGCGCAGGAAAAAGAAACATTCCACCGCGTTTCCAGGTCAACGACGAGCCCCTCTTCTTAACGAGACACCGATGCGCAAATTCGTTGGACCCGCCAGGATTCCTGCCTACGCCTTTCGATAATTATCCGAAGGCTGCGATCGGTGCAGCAGCGAGGTGACTCGGGCGATAGAAAGGGTGAAATTGGGACAGAAGTCGAAGATGAAGTGGCAACTTTAGGCACGTATCCAACGTGAACGTAATAATACATGCACAGGTTCTTCTTGCGCGGAAAGAAAGTATTTTTACCAGCGATAAAACGTTGTTCTACATTATTCGCGCGTCGGCGCAGATTGAAGGGCACATCGTTTCCCCCGTTTCGTTCATCGTTAAAAATTTGTTTCAAGATTCAGCATTTGTCGAGGCATCGAACAGCAAACCTTCCGCACCGATTATCGACCGACAAGTACTGTACGTACACAAGTACTGAATATTTTTTTTTTGCAACGTCGTGGAGTAAAAGTAGAATTAAAATTGCCTGTGTGTAGAAGATTTTACGCAATGCCGGTCGCGAGGATTTATGTGGATCTCGAAATTAGCACGGCCCGAAAATCTCCGTTTGTATTTTCAGCCCACGAGTCGCCTCAATGAAAGGGAGTACACAATGCCCTAGCAACGGCCGAATAATGCGGAGTGCCTGGCTGCGTACATCTGCTGATGGGAAACAATTATTTGAGTAATAAAACACGAGTGGTATACGAATGGAATTCGCGATAGGTAAAAGTCCTTATCTCCTTCGCTAGGCACATTAAAACAGTTGGAGAAAATAGCTGGCGATACGAGCTATCAGAAAGTACAAGTTCACCGCTTATCATTCTCCTATCAGCAATGCCGCTGAATACAGTGAGCGTAAAAATAGTATTCGTACAACGAGTGATCTCGAACGAAACTCGGTATAACTTGGTTTACCGATGAACTTTCTTCATACAAACAGTTTACACGTATTCCCGTAAACGCCTAGAATGAATTTCATGAAAAAATAACATGGATGTTCGTATAATTTCCGATGAAATCTAAGAAAATTCCATAATAGGCAGAAACAGCTGTGTAAAAAGTATTCGTGCAGTTGCGCATTTTTAAACACGAGGAAATAAATTAATATTTAATAGGCTTTCCTTTTGCCTGTATAATTGCCTCACACCTTTCTGGCATTGAATTAACCAACTTGGACGCGACGTCTGGTGTAATTTTATACCATTCTTCTCTTAATGCATGTCTCAATGATTCTTTTGAAGAACTATTATGCTTTCGCATATTTTTTTTCTGAATAATCTCATAAATGCTCTATCGGATTAATGTCCGGTGACTGTGGACGGGTTTTCATATACCATGGTGTATTATAAAGAATTCACATCATGGTATTCTAAGCGACACGCTTGGGATCATTGTCTGGCGTGAAGATGAAATTACTTCCGAGTCCCATTCTTTCTGCACTGACACGAAGCTGTGTTTCTAAAATGTTGTACATATGATGGTCCATTATCCCATCTATAAAATGTAATTCTCCAACACATGCTTTACACAAGACAATTAATTTTTAACATTATACTCTTGTTTTCCTTTTCCCTCCATACAGTACAACGACCATCGGATCCGAAGATGTTGAATTTACTTTCATCTGCAAAAATTACGCGACTCCAGTAACCTATGTCCCTATTTCCACAAGTTTCCGCGAATTCTAATCTCTTTTTCCCATTTTGGTCACTGATGAAATATTTCCTGCGCGCTACTCTGCCATGACAACCATGTTCTCGTAAAAAATTCCTAACAGAACTAAATGAAATGTGAATATTTCGAAAATTATTAAGTTCCTTCGAAATCGTGCACGCACTTCGGATTTTTTCTTTTAATTATACGAATAAGAATTCGGCGTGTTTTCACTAAGTTTTCGCTGACGTCCGCTTCTAGGATTGTTTTTCAATGTTTCACGTAATCCGTATCGATCGATTATGCTCTGAATTGTAGATTCCGGTCTTCTGATAATTCGAGAGATCTCCGCGAGACTTTTGCATCGATTATGCAGATTTATGATTATTCTCCTCTCCTCCAGGATAGTCTCTACACTCTTTCGAGCCATTATTCTCTTACAGTTGTTAATACTGTCTAATTTTAAACACTACTGATCGTAACAGTGGTTTCGATTGTACTGACATTATTACAAACTGCCCAGAGGTGATTGCTTTTTGTTTGTAGGATACATTGTAGTCCGAAGCAAGGACGAATACTTTTTACACAGCTGTTCCTATCATGGAATTTTCTTGAATCATGTCTATTCGAACATCTACGTTACTCTCTTATAAAAATTATTGTGGACGATTATACAAATTTGTGTAAATTGCTCGTATTAAAAAAAAGCCGATCAATAAAGCGAGTGATACGAAGTTTCGTTTGAAGTTACTCGCTGCACGAATACTTTTTACGCTCGCTGTACTTGTCAACGCTGCCATGTCATCTCTATGCAATCACTTCAACGCGCCTTATCTCGCCACCCCCCCCCCCAAAAAAAATAATTGCTATCGCGATATTCAGCCACATTATACAATTACGTAATACGATAGAGCATCGATCGGTGATTGTCAGCGATTAATCATCGAGCGGTTGCAAGCTGAAGAAAGGAAAAAAAGACTGTAAACCGAGAGACGGCTCCGATCGGATTTATCGCACTCGCTATCTTATCCGCCGGGAGGGAATTAACGATGGACGTACTATTACGTCGGTGTAGTGTGTGCCTCTTCGCGTACTCGTTGCAGCGGACCTTTCCCGGACCACCGATAATCGTTCGATCTGAAAGCGCACACGGTTATTGGAAGTTCGGACGAGTTAGAAGATCATGGGGGCAAGCTGTCGAGTGATCCGCAGTTGTAACGGCGAATATTTACCGAGAATCACGGCCTCCGCGCGATGTCGTAATCGCGAATAAACACGGATAAATCGTATCAAGTGTTTACCGAACATTATCGAGCGCTGAATGCGTTATCTTGTAATAGGGAATAGTCTTAGAGTGACAAAAAAAAAAACGACGGCGACGAAGGTCAGGATTTAAATCGCTTGCGAAATAATACGCCTTTAGCCTGCTCTGGCCGACTTTTTAGAGATTCAAGCTTAAACGAACTGCCTGCCTTGCCCGCAGGGAGTAAACTTGGCCTGGCCAAGTAACTCGTCGTGAAGTTACTAGTGGGAACGTTTAACGAAGTAGCGCGATGCCGACAACGCGACGTATCTCGCTGGGTGTCTTTCGATAAATGTACAATTATGTCCGACGGGCATCGAACATCGTGACTAACGGCAAGCGCAACACGAGTATATGGGAAAAGAAACGGTAGACTGGAGTTAAGACGAAGCTAGCTACCGCGATACCATGCGAGTTACGGCAGAAAATTGGTGTTTTCGTCAACAGTTGCTGCACGGTTGTTGTTTTACCGATTGACGATTGCTTGTCAGCGGGAACGATAAGCAGCGGCTTCCAAAATATTTGTCAGGGGAATGCGTTTATCTTCGCCGGCTCATTCTAATTGCCAATTAACTGTACCCCTGTGCACGCAGAGCCTGAAAATCGTTTCTGTTAATATCGATTCGTGCTGGCTTTCTCGCCGCACGGGTCACGGATAACATTTGTCGGGCTAAATGGCGATAAAACGCCAGAAGAGGCTTTTGCTTTCGAAGATGTATAAATTGGGCGAGGCTGTGACGAGCAATGCAAATTATAAACGGACGATTTTGAGGGGAAAGTAATCTAATCTGACATTGTTGCTTTACATATTCAATTCTGCAAGCTGAGTGTAATGAAATTTCGAGGGGTCGATAAAACTTATCATAATTCATTCGTTCGATTCATCCGTTCAAATGTAAAAAGAAGATATACGTAAACTCTATCAATGCATATTAATATTAATCTTCTTCGATTTGGATCGAACGCCTGCATTCCCAACGCCCGTCCCTGGGCCCCTAAAAAATGGGGCGCATCTAGAAGTTTCTTATATAACTTATGCGACAAAAATGCCCGCGACATACGCGAAGATTTTTTTCCCTGGCATTTCGAAGTCCTCGACTTCCGGCGACGAAGGCGCGCGATTACCTACCGCACTGCGGTACGAGGACACTCGAGACCTCTTTCCTCGTTTCGCTAAACTTTTGGCGAAAGCAGTTACGTACGGCTTACTCTAGATATCGCTTCCCGCCGGAAATAAAAAAAAAACGCCATATCCTAATGGCTAATTAGACGATGCTCAGTGGTCATGCCTCCGAGCAAAATCGCATCGATCTCCGCCCGGCTTCATACCGTGCAATCATGCGAAACTCTTTCGGAATCTTCCTCCATGATAAGCTAGGACGGGACGCGAATGATAATCGTCGTCACGTGAGAGGTGTGGCGGTCTGTAGATTCGGAAGAAAAGGGGATGAACGAAAGGGAAACGAACGGGGACCAGGGGGGAAGGATATCGAGAGCGAGAGGGTGGCGAGAGGCTCGAGTCCCGATGACCTCGAAAACGGGATGCCCTCGCGGAGGAGACTCCAGGATCGATACCACCGCCATTCGTGGACACGTCCAACTCGTTGCAGATGTCACTCGGCCAGCATCGATTCCGCCACGGAAAAAAAAGTCGGATCGGTCGCTCGAGGTGCGAAAAAGCTCGCGCGACGAATGTCACGGATGAACGCCGCCTCGAGCGACGCGTTCGCGGAACGATCGTTACGGCCTGCCGCGTTTCGAAAAGATCGGCAAAACTTACCCACCTCTTGGCTGGATGCTCGAACAAGAAGCGAGTCCATCAACATTCCCAGGAAGAAGCTTTACCTCTCGATCGTCCCTGCGCTAATGTTCCGTGGCTGATCGAAGAAGAAGAGATGCTCCGGGCGGCTTTCTTTCTCCGCTTTCGAAGTAACCAAAGCACACTTTCACCCACACGATCCCGCACAAAGACCGAACTCGGAGCTTATACACGGCGAATTTGTTACAAAATACTCGCGAACCGCTCTACGAAACGCTCACCTGCTCTTTGAAAAACACTTCACGAAACGAAGGCTGCCATGCTACTGCGCGTCTATCAAACCATCCAGCGCCATCTTACCAGTGACGGTGCCACCAGAGGCGCCGAGAAGCGTTTCGCGCGAAATTTCGAATTGTGCTCGTCTTTACCGATCGCGCTGCGTTCCGACACCGACGAGGTGCTATTAAAGGTTGCAGAAGCCTTATGGAAGTTCGCGTGCCAAAAAAATTCGCTGTTTTCTTACGCCCTTTAGAATATATTGCGGTTAAAATAAGAAACAGAAACTGATTCACGGAAAATACCTCGGTCTGTGTAACGAGCAAACTAAAATGATTTAGGTTTACAATTTGCCGTATTACATTATATTATTAATATTACGTAATACAGAGTGTTCTGCTACTGCATGTCAATATTTTAAGGGGTGATTGCTGAGGCAATTCTGAGCAACTTTTTTCTTTGCCAAGATGGTTAAAGCTTCGTTTTTGAATGATTAATGAAAAACACTGACCAATCTTTATGATAATCTGTATTTGACAGATTCCCTAACAAAACAGAACGCTTGTTTGGACAGATTTCAACTACACAAAATTTATTGTTACACTAATTAACGACTTGCGAAACTGATTATACTGCTACAAAATTCTATTGTAGACTAAAAAATGTTCCGAATCATTCGTCACATGCCGGATACATGTAACGCGCAGCCAATCAGCTCAATTATTCGCTATATAATAATTAACACTAGGTTTACGGACCTTTTTGTGCACCTACTAACGGGAATTTTTTAAAAAGCAGGTATATCATACGCAAGCATTTGAAATTATCATGTCCTAGGGAGAAACCAACTAGGCTGTGTGTAGATATTATTACATCAATCAAAGTTAATATAAGCTGCTTAAAACTTATGTTTATGACTTCTACAACTTTAAACATGAAATCTAAAACGCGTTAAATCGAGGCGTTCCGTAAACCTAGTGTTAAGCTCATCTGGTCCACTTTATCAAATAGTACAGAGACTGGAATAATAATTATAGAGCGAATAATTGATTGCCCAGGTCTCACCACGTGGAGGTTGCTGCGATGGAGACCCACCCTACCCACGTTTAATCCACGTCCCACCCTTCGTTTTCAATAGAACCAAACTCTACTATAATTTACAACAAAAAGACCCTGCTCCTCTTGTTGTAAGTTTGCAGAGCGCTCGTTAATTAATTGCTGTGCAAGCCAGACAGCAAGAGGAGGCCTTAGAAAATTCTCAAATCGAGGTAAAATCGAAAGATTGCAAGGCGGATGGAGGAATTGAAATCCCTTAACTTAAAACTTAACTTAATTTTACGCGGGACACAATCGCACTGCAGTACGCCTGCACTATTATTCTAACAGACAATGGATGTAGAAAGCACTCGTGCATTCTTTAAAACGAAATATGATTTTAGGATTTTCAAAGTAACGAAGAAAATAATGAGAGCCATTTTCACTATCTGTTTTATAACTTTGAAGACTCCGATTTTTTTTCAAAACGACGAAAACATTATATCTAGTAAACTAACCCTTCTATCTTTTTGATACTTTATACATCCACTGCATTTGCATTTAAAAGAAAAGCAAACAACGATGCCTGGCTGTACTAAATCTACTTAATAACTAAACAAACATGCGCTTAATTACTATACGCTTAACTAATCTTAACACTAACGTGCCTACTTGGGCGCTGCAGTGGCGAACATTGCCGATACCTTACAAACTAATATCTTAGACTAAAAATATGTGTCCTACTTAATTAAGACTTAAAAGCTACGCATCCTTATCTTAAAGTTACCTTATAGCTATTAATAATCTCCTCCCTAATTAGAAATCTAACTTAATATTAAAAGCGTCCTGTCTAAGCTATTCGATTTAATATTTAGATCTAAATATCGTGCCTATACAAAAATCTAACAGATACTTTCCGATACACATACGTGTACCTTATTACCCTCCTGATGCTCCAGCGTTGTCTCATCATTTATTGAAACAGACTGAAACTCACGCGAAAAAAGAATCGTTAAACCCTACCTATGTACAACATCTAAAAATATTACAAATCCTGCCTAACTAAAGATCTAATGGTTTCAGTTTCGTGTAAAGCCTGCCTATGTAACAATCGATTGTTTTCGTTCAAATAAATCCTACCTACATAATGAGCTAAACATTCGTTCGATTTATAGTTGGGCCTACCTAAATGATCTTTTTAATAATATGGAAAACAGGGGCTGCGGCGGGGTGAGAGGGGGTGTACTACATGTACGTAATTACCATGAATCCTCTTCCTCGAGTGCCCATCAGTTGTGATTATCTTGGAGCAGCTGAAACGGATAGTAACTCAATTCATGGTTAATAACACTTCATAAAAAATAAGTTTTCAAACCATGAATCGGACTGAAAACCAGGCGAAAAAAAAAATTGTTAAACCCTACCTACGTAAAAGTCTACGAATTTTGTAAACCCAAATACATCCTACCTACATAACGAGCTAAACATTTGTTCGATTTATAGTAGGGGCCTACACCTAAATGATCTTTTTAACAAAATGAAAAACAGGGACCGGGGCGGGGCGAGAGGGGGGGGGGTGTACTATGTGTACGTAATTACCAAGAATCCTCTTCCTTGAGTGCCTATCAGTTGATTGTCTTCAAGTTTCTGAAACAGACACTAACTCGAAATGGTTAGTAACATTTCATAGAAGATAAGTTTTCAAACCTTGGACATTGAAATGACGAGGCTCAGATTTTGTGCCATAATTTCCATCCATCTTTTCATAATACTCCTTGATTGCCATGGTATATTATACTTTCGAGCCTTTGACGTATTCATATTTCCTTAAAATACTTGGGATTTTATTTAGAATAACAAGTATCACCTGTGGATCTGTAACAATCTCGTGTACCAGATTAGTAGTCTTCCCAACCCACCTTTAGAAAAAAAGAAAGAAAAAGAAATTGCAGCTGAAAGAAGATTATATTTAAAACAGAACACAGTCATTTCACATCGACATTTTAATAATTAGACTGCGGACTTTTATGCATTTATAGAAAATTGAAAGGTGCAACATTCCACAGGATGCACTCAATATGAATAAATATACAATTTATTATTCAATAAATGGTCAAGAAGTCAAGGTCATTTAATGGCATTCATTACTTACCTTTGTTGTACACCCAGAAATTGCTCTTTATGACCTCCGACATACTCAACCCATATCTTCAGTTTGTAAACACAAGAAAAAACGATCATTATTGAGAGTTTGCGTGATCTTTACGTACAACTCGAGGAAGTACTCGGGCTACATAAATTTTGGGGACGTTTAACGACGGTAAGATTTGAACGGCATTAAATGATCCTGAACGACCTTGGAAGACCAAAGTGTTATAGGTCAATGAATTCGTCTTGGAAAGGACTACAAGCCTATCTAGAAAAAAACACAGTTCCACTTAAAAAAATCAAGGTCGCCGCCAAATCTCGGAGACGCATCCACCTAGAGAGAGTATGTGACCATCACAAGATGCCCCCCATGGAACGGGGTAAGTTTCATTTAGAACACATTTAGAAGCAACCTATAATTTAGGAGATAATTAAGTGCAAATCTTCAAATGGGTCACCCTGTATATACAATTTATTATTCAATAAATTGAATCGAACTGTGTCTATGAATTGAATATGCAAAATGGATATATTATACAATCAAAAGATTGATCCATTGTCAATTCTACAAACTATAATTACAACTCTATCATCTATATTCCAGTTTTGATCAGTATTTCCAACAACAGACGATCGAGACAGAAAAAGATGCTGAAAGAAAAGAACAATGATTAAGAACAGGTAGCCGGAAGGGCTACCAGCAAGTCCACTCGTTCAAACCGTGAGTGGGAAATCATCTTTCGCAACACTAATTAAACGCGATTGGTGCTTCAAATATCAACAGCAAAAGGAAACTAATAAAAAAAAAATGAAATATTAGGAAATTCGCGATTCGACGCAACGCTAATAAAATACTGACTCTACACTCTGTGCACCAATTATTTAGTAAATCGCAACTCTAAGGGGGGCTGGGGGCTTGGTTGCAGCCGTGGTCCTTGGCTGCCGATGATGTGCCACTGTCCACGTGGCTCAGATGAGTGCTCCCAAATAGGAGCAATTGGGCATTTGTGTTCGCAACTCTAATTAAAAACGCGATCTTTGTCAAACGCAACGCTAACTGGGACTCGCGATGCAATTGTCTCGCAACACTAACATTTAAGAGTGACCCTAACAAAGTAATTCGATAAAGTTGAACTGAAAATTCTCTGAGAATTTAACTGGAAGCTACTATACTATTATCTGAGAAAATTAGATATGATAAGAAATGGGCAACTGCAGTTGCCGCAAGAATTAGAAGCTGGTACAAAACTAAAATCTGAGAGGAGCAAAGTTGCAAAAGCAAACGCGATATTTCAGTCGCAACGCTAACTCAAACGCGATTTCTATTTCGGCGCAACTCTAAGAAAAGCCGTGACGAGATTTATGCGCGACTCTACCTAAAAATCCGTGAACCTGTCCGCAACTCTAAGAATACGCGAAAATCAAATATCTCGCGACACTAATTAAAAATCCGAGTTCCATCTCTCGCAACTCTAATTCAAGCCGTTCTCAAATTTTGCGCGACTCTAATAAAAACGCGATCTTTGCCCAGGGGTCGTTGGGCCGCAACGGGCCAAGCTGAAAATACTACTACATGCAGCTAAATCAAGCACAGTGACAAAGTAGTAACAGAGAATGACTCTCCATTCTTTGTTGAGAATGCAGAGCCATTAGTAGTTGCCCTCTTGAGTGGCAGTTTGCCGGGCCTCTTCGGCCAGTGGCCTCTTCTTTTCTTCGGGCGCGATGCCCGCTGAAACTTAGTCTAAGCTCGAGACTCTATTCGGAAACCAAGGAAAAACATACAAAGGTGAAATAAAAATGTGAAAACGCGGATCTAGATGGAACACTCGTGGACGAATCACGACCAAGTATAATCGTAAAAGATGCCATTGCAGAAAATAGCAAAATTAACGATTCAATTCAAGAATCGTTCTTCGTGCACACGAGCAGTCTCGAGCCTGAATGCGAGTTCGTTTCGAGGCCTAATAGGCGACCGCGACCGCGGGTGGAGTTCGAAAAGTCAATGTACAAAGCCAGAGGTGAACGCATTCTTCGCTCGCGCCCAGCTAAGACTTGACTTTTCAATCTCAGATTTCCTGAAACAGGTTGAACACGCGAAAAGGTGGGCCTACCCGATCAGAGAATGTGTCAACCTACCAGGCCCTACCTACTTATATTTAACACACACACCAGACGGTAAGTTACCTATCCTACCTCACCCTATATTTAAAAATGGCAAAGCACACACACCAGAAAAACATACGCTCCACGGTTCTCACACAAACGCCCGGGTGCAAGGGCCTACACTAGGGAGGACGTCCCGGGACGCCTCCGACACCCGAGCGCGAGCATACATCAAACACACTCTAAGGTACGTACCATTTTCCTGAAATCGACTGGCAATGCCTGGGATCTTTGCGTTCTCGCGATAAAAGGCAGATCGACGTTTTAAAAAGTTAATAAACTACCCGAAGTATCGGCAATATATTTATAATGAGTGGCAATATATTTTTAAGGGATGGAGAGATATTTGTAAGGAATGGCACAGTTTGTGCAACAATTGGATGTTCAAAGAATACGAATGCGGTAGATTCGTGATTGAATTGAACAGTGAAGCTACTAATTACTATTTCAAACGAAACGACGCAAATCCACAGCCTAACCACACACACAGTGCGGAATGTACGTCGTGCACGATACACCAATGCATTGCCAGCCGCCAAAAACACATGATTAGCTTAAAAATTAGGGTCATCATGCCCACCGCCTTTTTCCCAATCAAGTAGCACCTGGGCACGTGAATGGGATCGAGGCAGTGAACACGGAAGGGGTTAAACCTGAAAATCCTCATCTAAAAAAGTGATTAATACATATACATTTTCTAACGGGCTAAGCATTTCATCAATATGACTTTACTTTATTTGAAATGAAAGTTTAATGACTCTACTTTCTGAGAAAGTTAACTGAACGACTCTAATTTATTGAAAAAGCAAATCAATGACTCTATTGTAAAAGGATATTCAAGTAACTCTACGTTCATTTATTATGCAAGAATTCTGAACAAGAGAATGACTCGAATAAATTGAACAAGTTAATTAAAACATCCTCGGGCGTTCCCGTCATCAAGGCATTTCGTCTAAAACGCCAGTTTGGTGTTAAGATTGCTGCCTTGACTTCGAAAACTACCCGTCGCGAAATGTCTTCTTGTACATTTTGTTCGATTTATGCGTCGCAAGAAATAACGAGATACCGATCTCTTTATACGCTAAAGATTCTGGTATGGATATCGAATAAACTCAGTTATTCGATAATTCCGGTACGCAGAGAACAAATTAATACGCGGCAAAAATCGAAGACAACCTATACTCATTGTTACCAGCACAGCAATAATAATATGCATAAATGCTATCATTGCGAAATAGTTACAATATGAACGAAGTCGGAGGGTATCCGACTTCAGGGCTAAAAACTAACTTCAATATTCATATCATTTTATTTCATTTAATAATTCAACATTACTGTGCATTTAAGTAATTATTTCATACTTATTCAATCAAATACTCAAATAGTGAAAATACATTTGGTAAAGATCTTTCTCAATTGAAAGAGATTCCTGTTAATTATCAGGAATAAATACTCTTTTATACTAAATCCCGAATTTAATATTACCAAGATATTAAAAATCGCGAAGTACAAGAAGACCTAGCCTCATCTAATATAAAACAATGAAATGTTACTACTCATGAGTATATTTGCATATACCCACGGTCACTGTGCTTGGCAAAAATTCTACGTAAATACAACCAGTCACCCGTGCTGTTTCGGACCTTTCGTTCTGCGGCATGATTGAGTGACCGAAGGAACTTAAAATGCCCACTCTTCGGGTACTCACTCTACCCATGCGATGATACTGCAGGGTGTCATCAGGGATGCTCCGGGAAGCCACCAGGGATGCTGTGGGAAGTCATCAGGGACGCTGCTGTAACATATTAAAAGAAATCTCATTTGTAACTCGTTATCGCAATTGAAGCCTGATAAGAAAAATTCAAGACCATTAAAAAAAAATATTAATAAACTATGAAGATACTTACGTTGTAGGATGGTGCCGCATTGCCCGATGATCGTCCTGATCACAGCTTGTAGTCGACGCACTCACCGACTCTAATATCGCGTATCATTACTAAATCTAACTCAGAGCGGTTGCGCTCTTAAAGCAATGCGAAAGAACATGAACGGATCAAACACTGACTCTACCGATCGCATTGCGCGCGATCGCCAAAATTGTCCAAATACCGACGAACCGAGCCCGCTGAAACATAAGAGGAACGAATTTGGTTACTTATTTGTTCTTACAATTAGTTCTAAATGATGAAAACGAAAGATTATTAAAAAAAAAAGAAAGGATTAATAAACTATAAAGATACTTACGTCGTTGACTGATCACTGGAGTAGGTGATGCTAGAAAGGGGGGTGGGGAGCAAATAAATCAACAAAGATTTTGTCTTTTTCTTTTGCATCTTAGTTTTTCTTCTCGTCGTCTGTTGAGGGAATACTGATACGTTCCCTATCAATGCAGAAATAATGTTATTATCTAGATTCAAATATTTCCGAGTATTTATGAATCTTTTAATACACTGTAATTCCATATTCCTATAATGAAGACTGTAGGTAATGCGATACATTTATGAAAACTGTACCGTGAATGTTCGTTGTCAAAGCTTCAAACACATTCGTATGCCTATCAATGAACTGTGTCGCGTTAATGCAAATTCTCGTAACACTGCTTGTGTAGTAATAAAAACTCGGAAACTAAGGGGCAAGTGCATAAGACGCGGCACGCGGCGAATCCTGCGACGAAATAAAGGACTCGGCCGTGCTTGCGACCGAGCATAGAGATAACAAAGGTATCGAGGAAAATAACGAAGTAGGAAGAAAAATCAACCGAAATACAGTGGCACATGAATATTTCAATCTTTTTTCGTTGAAAACATTGAAATATTCATTCTCTCGATTGTGTCGTTCAATTTGTACATTGTTATTCGTAAAATATGTATCGGTAATGTACCACTCTTTACCAAAGTCCAGTAAAAAAAAACAATACATTTCTAACCAACAACATTATATACATAAGTGAATACGTTATCCTTGATTGTAATACATTACGTGTTACCAATTGTCCGCCGGAGTGTTTTCTCTATTATTATGATGCGCAGTTATATGCCGCTCTATTATTACAAGTTAGTCACTTGATACCAATCATCCTGTACCAGATCTGTAACAAAAGAAAAACAATTTCAAGGAATTGCGTCATAGTAATGGCGGACGAGAAACCGAAGGAAATGCCGGGTAAATTCTTGCAACTAGGCTTGTAACAGAATGCACCTATTCTTTGATTTTCTACAAAACCGAATGCTGGGCCAAACAAAATACGATAAAACAAGGAGAATTGTTTAATTAATTCCAAAAAGTTACAGCGTCGTTTTGATTAATCGGAGCTAACGAAAGAAGGGACGCGACCCATCTCGATCGTACGACGACAAAAGAAACTCGAAAAACTATTTAATCTACTCCCGCAATGTCAATATTATTGCTAATTGATCGCGTATTAGTTAATTAAAACGAGTCAATGAATATACAGGATAGTAGGGTGAAGCCCGAGAATAAATAGATAATGTGTGGGTAAAATGTATTACGCACCATTTGTTATGACGCGTCCATACGCTACGACGACCGAAGTGTAAATGACGCGCGCCGCGATCGTTCACCTTGGTCTTGCCAACGATTCGGATTTCGGAAACGTTTGTATTGTCGAAATTGCCCGAACAGCTGTCGAGAGTATTCGCAATTCTTTGCTTCGTCTAATAGGAATTTTTCGCGCACGTTAATGACCACGGTATTCCATTATCCTTGCAAAAACTATAACACGATTACCGGTTCTCTCAGGAAACGCAGAGTTCAAGAAAAAATTTTGACAAGGTTTTCCTCCACTGCTATCGTGTGTATTCTAAACAGCCATTGTTAGGCAAATTTCAAATATTTGTAGCAAGCTTTTATTTAGGATACTACACTGCAAACCTTCGCTCTACCAACTGAACTCTCGAAGGATCCGATCTCTCCTCTATATCGCGCGTTTCGCGTTCTTCTTCCGGAAGAAGGAAGGCAACGGTCCCGCGGGCCGGACCCGGCGACACCTGCCGGTTGGCGGCATTTTCGGAACTTGATTACCATATAGGAATACATCATGATTTATTTAAAATCAATTGTTCTGTAATAGCGCGAGTCTGAACTGTAATTACAGTAGATTCTAATTAACCCTTTGATTCTCAGTGTTACACCGATACAACATTCATTTTAAAACTACAGTAAATTTTGGTACCTGCAATTTTACTGATAGAAAAGCATTTTCCTTAATATTTATAACTTCAGTTAATACTTTTATCTCGTTAATCCGCTCATCTCAATAATTACAAACGTTCTATCCCGTCAAGCACCAAAGATGATGTTATCCGATAAAGAAATATATTCATTTATCCCTCATTGTTTATTAACTGTCTTAATAAAAATGATTGAATTTTATCATTAGTTGTACGTTATGTGTATTATTTTACTATCTTTTTCTATGAAGTCATATTTTTTTATTAAAAATGCTTATTTTATAAATAGGACAGTAATTTTTAAACTAATTTTTAGTATATTATACTATTTCTTTACTATGTTATGTACTAGTTATTCTTACTTTTCGTTACATCCATCAAGTATTCCAACAATGTGTAACACGAAAATGAGGCAATAAGAATCTAATAAGTTATAAAGCAACATAATTGCATATCTTGAAGCGGTTATATAATGGATAATGTCAGAGATCTACATTTATCTATTAAGCGACCTACTCGTTCATTTACCTACCCTACTCAACGCATTTACCAATATCGCTTGACGCATTTACCGACGGTGCCCAGGCCATTATTTCCTGGCACGGCAATTTGCACGGAGGCTGGCAGTATTTAATAGTACCTCGTCGGTGCAAAAAGAAATCACGCTTTTAAAGAACAATTTTTCCATTTGTTTAGTAACAATGGTTGCTTTCAGCATTATATATTACTATCATTATTTTGATATTCAAATTGAATTAAAAATGTTCAGATCTAACCTATAAAATAAAGTACTGTAGTTTTCTTTGCAATATTACCGTGCATGTTTTTGCAAAATAAATGTCTTGCAATTCGTCTACTACATTAAAAGAACAAGACAAAACGCTTCAAGTTTCCCAACGTTTCGGCAACCGTTTTCAAATTCCAAAAACTGTTTCGCGATGCAACAAAATACATTGTTCGCACAAAGTGCAACGAGCGTAAATCATTACCTTTGCGCCAATTCCAAGCGGGCCGTGTGAAAATTTCATTATTTGATCGATAAACCGGCGCGCGAACCGCTGAAAAATAATAGAGGGACACGTAACGAACTCTAGAAAAATCGAAACGGCGGCCATTTTGGTAATCGAGCTTTGTTTGCGCCAACTTCAGGCGATAGTCGCATTTCTCTACTTTTTCGCGAGATTGTCGCTTCTCGTCCACTGTGTGTCCGGTTCTCGTTTCAAAGGAAAACAATTCACCGTTCTTTTTTCCGTGGAAAATTCGTTGCCGAGCGTGCCAGGCGAGGAAGAAGCAGGAGCCACTTCTCGGTGAGTTTCCGTTTCCGTTATTTCTTTTTTTCGATAGAAAAATTGCCTGTTCACCCGTGCACCGAAACTACGTCGTCGAGGAGAACCGTTCCGAACATCTTGGGACCAAGTTCCATGGGAATATTTCCAGAACATGACACGTTGCTGTTCGTTAGTTTTCCTAAGGTTTCGCGTTATTATGTTTTTATATGATTGGAACGCTGCGACAACGCATTTTCCGACGCGTCTGGACGTAGATCCGTGAATCTTACGGGTCCTCGACATCCTGATGGAAAAAGTGCAGTAACTCGTCCCATTCGCCCGTGATTAACAGCCCGTATCGTGGTTCACTGTTGCTAGATAAAAGATAAGCACGCGGCAGCCGTTGAATCATTAATGGAAATTCGCGGAAACGATATCGTGTTTGGTGGCGTTAAGCATACTTAGTAAACAAAGAGACATTCCCAATTTCCCTCGATCACGATTTTTATTTAACTCCATCCTGATTAAACTCTTGTTTTCAGTTACGTTGGTGTTAGTTCGCCAGGATTCGTTGTTGTCAGTTCGTTCAAGGCATTACGCAAATCGTTAGACGGTTATCATTGCCTTTCATATGGTTTTATACATGCTTCGGATAGCTCCATTTTATTTCAGGTATGACACTGTTTCGTAGAGTGGATTCTTGAGAGGAACGTATTCTTAGTACTTCGTGCGTCGTAAGATACTTGGCAATTCGTTGAGACTTATTGCCGTTAAATACAAATGCAAATGAGGATGACATTGCACTTGCTGTGCTGTTTCAATCTTAGTACAAGCACCTCGCTTCCTATATCGTGCATTTCTATGCACATATGCTCAAACATTTCATTTTATCATATATGTTATTGCCCTACGTGTTCTGTGCATTGTTAACTTTCTATTCTTGGCAACAGAATCTCAGTAGTCTTCCTGTTCTATGCTCACTCAAGGCGTGTTTGGAGTTATCCCCCACGGGGCTAAGAAGCAGTTAGAAACGCTAGAGCCAGAGGAATCGATCAGGTTGTATTAAATTCTTATCATGCGCTGATCTTCTTGCAACGTTCAGCTCTGTACTGTAAAAGATTTCAAAGAAATTAACAGGAAGGATAATTGTTCGTCTAGTCGGAACACTTCCGATGCTTTCCAGCTGCGCTGCCTCGGTTGCCTCTCGTTAAATATCAATGCGAGTGGTTCAATCAGCCATACGTATCTGTGTGCGTTCGAGGCTGATGTTTCAACAATCAATTGCAACCGACGCTATCAATGGGAACAACGATTTCGCAACGCCCAATAGTATTGCCTCTGAGCACGAGTCGCATCTATATTAAGTTTGGCTTTGGGTAAGAAGAAGAAGAACGATGCTGTTCATCGAGAAATAACGTTGATTAATTACAAGGAATATCCCTTATTAACTGGGTGGAATGCGATTGTATATAAAGAAAAGAACACAGCAAGAGGGCCGGCTGTGTATGTATACGTGCAACTAAATTTAAACGGCAATCGCGGGTTCTGTCCTAGACCCTTTCAACGGCCTTTCAGCCGACATTACCTAGCCACGACCTAGCGCAACACGCGTTCGCTTTCGCAAAGGCGATCCACGGGAGGAAAGCCTGGCCCGATACCGGAGATAAGGAAATGTTAACTTTAATGGATCCAGTTACGCAATATCACGCAACTGCATCGTTGTCGTAGTTGCCAGTACTGTCTTCTCAGTGTATTTATACAGTATCTGAAGATAAATCGATGGGCTAGAAATAGTCTGTGCCGCACGACCGATTGTGGAATCACGATTCCTTGGATATCAGGTGATGCTTCTTCAATCATCTTAACATCATACGCGAGGATCATCGTGATACATTGTCGGCGAGCAGGTTTCAGTCGTTCGGAGGAGATTGTTTATTCGCGGACTCAGCGAGAGACAAAGGAGCGAACGTTTTGCAACGGACAAGGATGGCCGTGGATCGTCCTTCCCGTCGGAAAGCAAGCCAGCAGCCTCTCCAGATCCTTTTTCTTCCGCGACAAGCGTCGCTCACGCTGCCCGAATATGTAAAACTGACGTCACTGCTCCTCTGGAGAGCGCAAAAGGACGCCCACCGCGTCGCCCTCTCTCTCTCTCTCTCTCTCTGTTCCTCCACCGAGCGCTTCACTGTCTTTTCCATGAAAATCCGCCGGTCTCTTTCTCGCTGTCCCGCAGCTCTTTAAACGTTTCTCAATCCGATTTAACGCTTTGCAGGTTGAATTCGGCATTCGGCGATCGATCCCTCGGCTGTTGTCTTCTGCAGCATCGCCCACGCTGCGCCCGACACTTTCGCGCGGAGGAGTAATTAATGGAAGCAGTCGCTTTAAGAGCCGAATCCGTTTACCCGGCGAGGCGAGCTGCGGTGACAAAACGGAAGCGTCACGCTCGCGATGCGTGTGCGATCGCGCATAATCGCCGCACGCTTTCCCCAAGCGGATCTCGCTTGTCCGATAACACTTTCCACGGAAGGAAATCATCGTAAAAGCTATCCGTCTGCGAGCTTAGCATTCTGTCGGCCGTGAGAAAGCTGTAGAAGGCGTGAAAATCCAGAGAACGATTCACGCGTAGCGTCCGAGCAATGGGACCGTTTCGCGGCCGATCTTTCCATTCTTGGAATAGTGCCACTGTGTCTGGCGAATCGTGTTTGGGCGAATGTCAAGACCAAACTAGCGCCCAGCGATTGCTAACGGTTTACCGGACAATGAAGTCAGGCTGAACAATCGTCGGATGATCCACATTTTGAAATTGCTGAGAGATTGATCTTCCCCTCGGGAAAGGTTCTTCTCGAATCGCATTCCCTTGATGGGCCGTGTCGTCGCGCGAGAACAATGGACGAAAGGTGTCCCAGCGACGAGAGAAAAAAAACTCGTTTGGAAAAACGCCCACGACGACCCACGTTGCGATGACTTGTCCGCGCGGTTTTACCTGCGACGCTGGTTCCGCGTGTAGGCAGGCCGAAATCACCGCCGAAACCGGCGTGACTCACGGATCCCGCGGTCCTCCCGCGAACGAGCAGATTTATTATAAGCTACAGGTCGCTTCCTAATTCGTTGGGCCAGCCAAGAGTGCCCGCTCGGACTTCCCGCGACACCGGTCGTCGTGGAAAATATTTATCCGCAATGATAAAAATATCGGAGAGGTTTACTCGAGGACACGTCGCCGGGCGTTCGCGCGTAGATAGGAAGCGGCCTGTACAGGAAGGTGCGCGCGGGACGGCCTCGACCCGAGCGCGGAGGTGGTGTCCACGATCGCGTGTATGGACACGCAACGCGGTCCACCTGGCCGCGGAGAGAGAATTCCTGCTCACCTACTAACACGCTCCAACGAACCCGCGCGCGGGTGCCGCCTCGTGAATCGCCCGAGCGCCAAATTGATCGGGATCCTTGCAAGACCCTTATTAATTCGTGACCGTAGTTTCCACACTTGAGAATCTTCTCGACAATCTTAGATTCTTAACTACAGATCGTTTTTTTTTTGGCCGAGGCGATTCAGAGTACAGTTCTGTCGTTGGCGATCGTGCGAGCAGAATGCATAGCGGACTGCTCTTTCCCTGCCCGCTCGGCGTGGCGGGACAGACGCAGAGGAGGTGGGATAAAACGTGATGACCTCCACCTCCGTGTTTCCAACTATTTTCGATACCCGTCCCAGCTAACTTTAGCTCTTTCGTTAGTCCAGTCTTTGACTTTGAGCCCGCGGTTCTCCGCCGCTCCGCGATCTTACTTCCTGTTATCGAATCCCGCGGTCCAGCCCTACGGTGCCCGCTCGGCTTTCCTTCGGAAATCGCCGCCGTTCAGGACGATGCGTCGGAGTGAAAGTAATCCGGACACGATTCAGTAGTCGGCGAGAACTGTGCGTGCGATGCGTGAAACGGAAAAGTAGTTCGCCAGTCGAAGATTCGGCCGTGGGCTCGAGAAATGAGGCGCACACGCCCCGGCAAGTTTCTTTTCTCGAAATAACGATCCGGGAGGAACGATGGGAAGAAGCGTAACGCGATTTTCCTTGGATAGACTTTGCGTTTTCCACGTGACGCAGGGAGCCATTTATATAATGCTCGCCGGCTATTTCGAAGACGGCGCGCGAAATTAAACCCGGCTGGGATGTATTTCTGCGGATCGCTGGAATACTACAGAAGTACGCGCGAGTTGTTTCGGAAGCGGTTCAGTTGGATCACCTTTTCTTCTCAGTCGAACGTGGATCAATTCCAGTCCTCCTTCGGTCGCGTAAAGGGCCATCGAACGCCTGCACAGGCAACAGGTGGTTGGAAGCTCCATTGAACTCCAGTATCGTGAAGCTTCGGACTGCTCCTGGCTGTTGAAAGCGCATTGAACGCCTCAGTCTAGAACACTTTCATCTAATTCCGTCTGGAAGCTCTCCAGCAATTATCGTGCTGATCATTTCCATCTCGGTCTTGTTAGATTGTCCAAGCTCCCCTGCCCCCGCGAGACCGTTGGGCGACTAGAATGAAACCGGGGGCCGGCATACTTTTACAAAGTCAATTGTTGACGGCTCGTCACCCGCCTGCCAATTGGCCCGCTAATCACTGTAATAATTCGCCGCGTTGTTCGACAGGTGGTTGCCTAAGCCCTGACACCCGAGCCCGTACACTGTGAACGATGGTCGACTACTACAAGGTACTGGAGGTGCAGAGGACCGCGTCAAGCGCGGACATAAAAAAGGCGTAAGCGATACACGACTGCTACGAACGAGTTCAGCGGATTCAACGGAGCGATTAACACGTTCCTCGGGGAGGGAGGGATCTTCTCAAGATTCCTCCCGATGTTAGTTTATCTTGCGAATGGCCCGTAGGTGGGCGCGGATTGAATGAACAGCTTTTTCTTTTATTTCCACTCCGTTGAGGCCGTTGGCGTCGGGCCAGAAACCCGACCGGTTCTCTCCCGTTTAAAGAGAATCGAGATCTCCTTTCCAAGCTCTGCATCTGTAATCAAACGAACGTTGCAGGTACAGGAAATTGGCACTGAAATGGCATCCGGACAAGAATCCAGAGAACTTGGAGGAGGCGAACAAAAGGTTCAAGGAAATATCCGAGGCGTACGAGGTGTTGATCGATGGTAAGCTTCCGGGCGCTCTTTTTATCTTCCATTCCCGTGGCACCTTGATGGCCGGACCAAGATCTGTATCCCTCTCTGCGGCCTTCGATTAATATCAACGGACACGCGTTGGCTTGAAAGAAAGCGCACAGCGTCGCGATGCCAACACGGGGTTTGGGGGGGGGGGGGGGGGCACGAACGTCAGCAGCTCCTGCTTGTCAGCAAAGCCGAATTTCGCATGAGCCTCTCCTCTTTCGAGCGGTCTCCAAGTAGTACGACTTATTCTGGGAGTCGGCGGCTCGATCTAGAACGTGTATCGGACGATCGTCCCTTATGAATGGCTGTTTCATAACGAGAGTACTATTTAGCGATGTACAGGAGGAGCCGCGATGATCGACGGCCAAGAAAATTCTGTTCCACGACACTGTTTCGATAATCCAGCAATCTGATCCTTGGCTTTCCATCATTTTCTTCTCTATTGCCGTTGGAACAGTTCGATCTTCCGTTCGTGACACTCGAGCGTCCTTGCAGCGTCCCTTTAGCCGAAGCGTCGCCGACGAGAGTTTCGGAGGAGCCGTGTGCCGCGTCGGGGAGAGTCCTGGAATGTATGAGCACGGTATAGGGATAACCAGTAGCGGGACACACTCCTTCGAAAAACATCGTGTCCGAGAAATGCTACGGCGCATGGTCCGTATTACTGCTGACAAGATGGCGTCGGTCTCCCTCCATAGCGTCTATGCTTTCAACGATCAATCGGAACGTCGGCTGCACTTCCGAATGGCACCTGTTGCCGATCGACATGAAACTTGGAGGGGAGGTGGGGGGCGTTGGGAGAAACCCGAATCTATAATTTTAGGTGCGGGTATTTAATAGTTTCCGAGATATTAATTAAAAACTTTCGGTACGATACATTGAATTCTTCATATACAGACACAATTAACGCAACCGTCTTCGCTGTAGCAGCCAACGTCGTCAAGTGTTCAGTAGCTGATAACACAATGAGGATACCGCCCTCAGAATCTATAGGGTGTTCCGCGCAGAACATTAGCCGCCCAAGGAATGTTTCTTGTTTGCAATGTGTATATCTTTTTCCGAAATATGCTCCGTACTAATTTCAGATGGAAAATATTGAATTGCAATACACCGTACTTACTGTGATTTTGTATAATGGCACCACGTCAGCTTCCTATTCTCGGATAAACAATTCGGATTGATCGTTGAATTTAAATTATCCGCTATACGACATGCAGTTCGAGCGTATGCGCTTACTATTTACACGAAAAAGAGGATATTGGTTAGGTTTGGGCATATAATTTTCCCGGCAGGCGGTCGGCAACGCGTGGACAGCGATCGCCTCATCGAAATTGTTTACCGCAAACTATTGATACTGAGGCCAGTGTACCTGAAGCCGTATCGCAGGCAGAGAACGTCCCTTGCGCGTCAGAAGTTACAGTAACCGGTTTTGCGTGGGTCACCCTGTAGATTCTGAGGGTGGTATCCTTATTGTGTCAGCAGCTACTGAACACTTGAGGACGACAGCCACTGCAGCGAGGATCGGTGTACCATCGGCCACATCGAACACTCGAAAACCGACGGCTGCTCCAGTGAAAACGATCTATTGTACGAAAGTTTTTTAATTAATATCTCGGAAACTATTAAGTACCCGCACCTAAAATTTTAGATTCGGATCCCCCCCCCCCCCCCCCCCCCACCTCGCCTCTAAATTTCATGTCGATCGGCAACAGGTCCCGTTCGGAAGAATATCCGGAACGTCTCGCGCTCTGCTACACCAGCAAGATGGCCGCCGGTAACGTGAGCTCGGACACCAAGATGAAAGGGACCGCGACACGGAGTGGCCGCTACTGGTTATCCTTGCACCGTGGCATGAGAGATTCATTGAGAAATGTTTGTTTCCGGACGATCCGTCGTGGCGCGCTCTCGATGTCCAGATGCGAAGAGACGAACCTACGACCAACGATTGTATCAGAAGGCGTCCTCGAGGCCTGGCCGTGGATTCACCTACCGGACTTTCTTTGACTCTCCTTTCCAGCGATATTTCGGTACCCATTTGAGAGAGAAAAGCCTTTGAGAGTGGCCGGTTTTTTGTTTTATTTTTCTTTTTTTAATACCTCTCTTTTCTATTTTTTTTTTATTTTTCATCCTTTTTAATCGCATTCATTCAGGCTGGTGTTGTTTTCTTGGAAGAATCGGAGCTGTAGCAAGTATTTGATTGATGAAAGGCTCGTCGAGACACATTAATCCCTCTCATTCGCCGTCAAAGAATCATTCCACGAGCTCGACGCTCGTCTCTCTTCGCACGAGTCGCGGTGTACCGCGGTTTAATATTGCCTGCACTGTCTCTCGCCGCCTCGCATTTAACAACCATTGCTCGGCTGACTTTGGACCGTTTTGCAGCGTACTCTACTAACACGGCAAAGCCTTGACGCTTCTTCGGAGCGAGCAAAGCGGATACATCCGGTTCACAGCTTCCTCCTTTACCGTCGGTAATCGTTTCTCATCCCGTTACCGTTTTCCAGAAAAGAAGAGGCGAGTCTACGATCAGTATGGGAAGGAGGGCCTCCAGATGCCGGGCAGCAAGAGGCGACACGAGGACGAATTCGACACGTTCTTCAACGGCACCTTCGTCTTCAGAGACCCCGAGGAGGTGTTCACAGAATTTTTCGGCTGTACTTCTTTCGGGGACCTGTTCTCGGGTAAGCGGACCAATCCTCCCCGACTGTTCGAATCCTTGCACGACCAGTCGTTTCGAATTCCGCAACAACTTTCGTGGATGCCCACCCGTTCTGTTTAACATGATATGTAATGACTGTCGAGAGAGTGTATGATGTGATTAACGCTGTGCTAATTTTCCCAAAGAGTTCAGTGGCGCCGGCGCACGTCGAGGATCCTCCAGGCATAGTCACCCGAGCAGTAACAGCCTAAACACGTCCCTGTTCGGCTCCCTCGGTTTCGGTTTCTCACCGTTCAACAACTTGTTCGAAGGTGCGTCCGGCAACTTCACCTCGTTCAACACGTTCACGAATTTCGACGGGACCAGCGGCGGCGGGGCCGTGAAAAGGACAAGCACCTCGACCCGATTCATCAACGGCAAAAAGGTCACCACCAAAAAGTAAGGGCGCCGAGAGAACTGCTGTACCCATCGCACTTGTCCAACCCGCGGCCCGACAAAAGAGTCATAAGCTTAATTTTATGAGATCGCGACGAAAAATACCATTAACACGTTGAATGCCGCGGGGGTAGCCCCGCGGAATGGGGCCAAAACGCTCGTTTCTGTGTAAAAATCAAACAGCCTTTGCTGGGAACAAGGTACATGGGCGAACTGTTTCTTTAAATTGAAGCTACAATATTGCGGAATATGGGGAAACCATAGAAAAAGGTGTTGCAAACACGTTCTGACCCCGAATATTTATGTGAAAGCGAGATAATGTCTGTTGTAAATAATACAGGGTGATTCGCCCGCCAGGAAACTTGAAAAAAGTGCCGCCGCCTAAATGTCTAGAACTCTTATCCCATGCAGTCCCGTGTACAAATTTCGGGCGACGTATTGTGTCCTTTTCTGTTTCTCGCTTTCACTTGGAAAGAACGCTTAGTCGTTCGCTCTGCAGTAACGTAAACAACTGTGGCGATCGACAGAGTCGTTATGCCAAGTGATAGAGAGGAACAGAAAAGGACAAAATATGCCGCCCGAAATTTGTCCATAGGATTGCATGGGATGAGAGTTCCAGACGTTTAGGCGGCGGCACTTCTTTCAAGTCTCCTGGCGGCCGAATCACCCTGTATGTAACGCGTAACAAGAAATTCGTGTTGGTCCGGCGGGCAAGCTATGGAGAATTACCATGGCGTTCAACGTGTTAATGATACTACAAAATATCCGATGAGCTCCTTAAGAACTTATTGAGAACTGCAACTGCCTCCATCGAAGGATTAGTGTCTCAAAAACAATGTCGAACATCTCATTCATTTCAAATTGCTGTTTTTTAAATTACTTAAATATGTTGACTATATATTCTACGTCTTGTCGCTCATCGGCTATCGTTAGCGTTAGCGTATTTCATTGTCTTGCCCTCTTCGAAATGTGGCTCAAGGAGACTAAAAGGTTGGACACCCCCCTGCTGTACATAGTTGCATAACATAATTGATAACGTCGCGCATTTGTTGCAGGGTTTACGAGAACGGCAAGGAGATCGTGATGTCGTTCGAGAACGACGTGCTGAAGTCGAAGACGGTGAACGGGGTGCCACAATCGATAACGTACAGTTAAAATGAAAATTTCTATCAAGAACGCTCGGCGCTCGATCTCCGCTCGGCAATTGAGAAATCCCTGTCGTCGTGTCACGTTTTATCGTCAACGATCTACCGAGAAACGTTCTGTTCCTGCTACCGATCTACCTGAACGAAACACGAATATAAAGAAAAGAAACAAAGAGAGAAATCGATAGCGTAATATCTGCGACGAGTCGCCGCGGTTTTGTATACAGATGTTCTTGTATAAATTAATCGTTTAGTGCCGACACATCCATCGACCGGCTTCGTTCGCTCCGAGACCGTTAGATAACGCAATGCTGTTCCGCGGTTGTGCCGCTGGTCGACGCACTTCTCCCACGCATTGTACACAAAGTGAACGACTAAATATATATGTACATATACGATATTTATCACTAAACAAAAAAAAAAAAGTAAGCGAGATTCGTGAAACGGCGGGCTTTACTCGACGACAGCGACCGCGGATCTCTAGGCTCGAGCGATCGAGCCCGTTTTCACAAAGCGATGCCCTCTGCTTCATTTGGAAACTAACACATTTTTAAGCGAGCCACAAGCTACGAACGACACGCTTACTTGAGCTTATCAAGTCCCGTCACCCAGCTCTGTTTTTTAATAGGTCCGACGCGTCGTCGACGAGCCGCCAGCTGACCGACGGCGATATCCCGACGGCTGGCCAGAACTCGAGAACGATCAACGGTGATCATCCGAAGGCCAGCAGGGTAAAGACGCACCATCATCCGTCACCGTCACTCGCTAAGAAGCACGATAAGAGTAAGAGAAAATAGAGGCGGACCGCGCGCTCTTGCAGATTACTCTCATTCGTTTTGTTCTTTAGGTCATTTACCTTTTCTTTTCTTCTTTTTTTTCTTAACAATACATGCATATACATACATCAGTCATATGTACGTACATGTATATCATTCACGGACCTGATATGTACATTTCTTCTTCTTTTTTTTTTCGTACACCGCTTTTGCTACCGTTTAAGTATAATCGAAAGAAACAAGGGAGCATATTTGGTGGCCCCGACCAATTGTTTTCCATTCGATCAATAAATTCGCTGCGAACGAATCCGTTGTAAGACTTTGCATTGACTATGGACGCTGTCGTTTCTCGCGGTCGAGGGGAGAGAGAGAGAGAGAGCGATGGAAATGAAAGGGAGCTTCGATTCGCAAGAACATTCTGACGCGCTACGTTTTCGTTCAAAGTCCCGGCGTGTGTTAGGTTTAATACGGTAAGTTTCGTTTAACTTAGATATACTTCGTAGGGAATTAATTCGTTGTAAGTCGTTATGGTAGTCTCGCTCCTGAGCGAGTCGCGGGAATCTTTTGAACGCACGCAAAGCCCACTTTGACTGAGTTCAACGAGCCTTCGGGACGTTGAACGTGTATCTTATTCTTTAGCGCTTATAGGGGACGAAGCGCGTGTTTAACTTTCGGTAGTAACCAGTGCTCCGTTTAAAACGAGAGAATTGTACAGCGACGAGAGTTTGCTTTCGCGTATCCGCTGGCGAAACATTCACGATGGAAGATGCAATGCGTTCCTTTTGCTTTTTAAATTGTAATCGATCAACAGGGCCAAGTCTCTCCGTTGCGGAAATGTTTCCTCCTACAAGCAAATTCAAGCGTCGTTTCTCCTAGCTTACCGCGTATCTGTATATAATGATAAGAAATGTTGGACTTACGTGGAGGAAAGGAAATACATTATTGATGTACACTAATATATATATATACTTTGTTAACTCTCTGCCGGAGCCCAATACCATGGTAGTTTTAATGATTTGTAACGACAGTATTTTCAGAGGGTGTCGTCCCATGGGAACGTTCGATCCTGTTATTTCTTCTTCGTTCTGTCTGGATAGCTTTGTAAAAAAGAAATTGTAAGGAGTTTGCCTGACCGATTGTGATTACGCGACAAGGCTGATGAACGCGCAATGTGAAAATGTGCAAACCGGAAACGGCTGTTTCCATTCCAGTACTTCGACGTGGTATTAAACAATGATGCGTATGTAATTCGGAAGAGATTTATGTAACGGTGAACGAAGAACGATGCACCACGTGGCTATTCGCTTGCCACTCGGCGTTGTAAATATCGAACCAGTGATAGCGAAATAAATGAAGCTACCACGAGCTCGAGATTTTGAAACAAATTCACCGATTCGATATATGTATATATTATCAATTCCTCTTTAATAATATCTTTTAACAAGAATAGCAAAACCGATTCCGAATCGGCTCCTTAAGTATAAAAAAAACCGAGTAAGCTGTACAAAAAGACAATTATTTGAAAAGCATTTTTGCAACTACTGCACCCTGGTATAAAAAAATACATTGCACAATGATTAGAGACTGTAGAGTTCGATATAAAATTGTGTAAAAATGTTCGTGACGCTTTCAATTACTTCTTCCCGATGACGGATATCAGTTCTTCCACCTTTTGAATGTACTTCTCTTTCGCGGAGTTTTGATCCATGCCCTTCTTCTGGTTCCAAGCGTCCCACTTGGCCTTGCCTTTGAAGTCTAGCATGCCTGGCCTCGCTGGAAAGGATTGGAAGAATGGTTCCTTAGTAAATATACCATACTAAACCGATGAAAGAGATCCTTTTACTTATTCGTCTTTCAAACAAAGTGCCTGCTTGTGTATTAGTATTCGGTGTCTGATTAGCATTGCAAATCAAGTGTAAATGGTTACCAAAGGGCAAAGATCAATCATAAAGCGAGTTTCAATATTATAATTAATACCGATCGTGTTGATTATGCAAGTAACGTACTTGCGTCATACATGAATGGATTGAGCTGGTTTTTTTGGAGAGAACAGCTTGCAAGATTATGTGTAGAATTGTTTTACTTACACGTATTGCAGTCACCGACGGTTCCTTGTTTGAACAGCGAGTAAAGCTCAAGCAGATCGGCGTCCGAAGGTTGGGAGCTCAGCTCCTTCACTTCCTCCGCAGCTTTGTTGAATTTCTAAAAAGCAGAGGCATTGTTGCTTAGACGATTCTGAAGTAAACAGAAGCAAATGGATCTTATGCCGCGAGTTTCTAATGAAGAAACACCGGATGATTACGATAAAAGGGGAATTGCCCGCAGGTTTACAGAGACTTACTTCGTCCAGAGACATCCTGTTTCGACGGTGAAAAACAATCGCAAAAAAATGTAAAAAATTGCAAGCAACGGATTCGCACGTCCGTTCCCAGGGACAGGTACGGATCTACAGAACGTCCGTTGGAAGTCTAATCGATTAAGCGTCTCCCACTCCTATCCTTCGCGCGTGATACAGCCACGACTACCAATAACTTTTCGGCCTCGAAGACCTCCGATTGTTGAAGATTCATACGGTCCGAAGTTATCGAAATCCGCGTTGATAACGGTACCAAAAGGAACGATAGGCCAGCAGCGGTGTTTTTATAAGTTACATAATTAAGAATCCGCCGCCCCTTATAAACAATTCTTGGTTCGCTTATCGCTTCTTACTTTTACTAATAAACATCGGCATCTTTCGAAACATCAAGATTACAGATAAAATTCATTCTCTTAATTATTGCGACCAGATTGATAATGGCGTCTCGTGGTCTCAGCCAAAGAATCGTTAATTATAAAAAAAAAGGACCGAGAAATCGGCAATTAAATTAGCGAATGATCGATTTAAATAATAATCCAGTAGTTCTTAAGAGAACTTGAATGAAGCGATATTTTCCATTGATCCTTATTTCAAATATGTACAGGGTGTTCAGAGATTAACTATTGATAATGATTGATAAACTAGCCATCGTTTCTATCGTCAATAATAAGTTTCCACCGATTAATCGTACCTGAAAGTGAAGAGATGTTAGTAAAAATTATATAAAGTCGTGCAACAAATATTTTGCAAAATTCGTTTACTTCTAAGCGATTCGGCTAGGTGGCAGTACCAGACCACCTCCACGTTAAAGATGGCGGACTGCAAGGGTGCGTTTTGTAATTCTTCGCTAAAATTGTAAACTATCGACAAATTATCCGCGATTTCCGTCGATTGTGACAGTCGGAAGCCTTTGAAATGTTACCGTTTCCTAATTTTCGCGTTCCCGCGCCAGTTTTGTACCTCTCTTCCGTCGTCCCTCGATGTTTACTCTAACGAGGGGCTGGAAAATCATTTTGTTTGACAATCATCCTTTTAATCGTTCTTCCTGTCTTTTCACGCAGAAAACAACGAAGACACGAACAGGCCGTCATACGTTTTGAAGGTGGACCCGCCGCATGAGTCGCCGGAGGATTCGCCTGAAAATTCCACCAGTGGTAAATACTCTGTGTTTTTATTTGCATCGAACGCCGCGGCTTTCGTTTCTCTGCTTCGTCCACGATGTTTGGTCGAACGATAATCATCTTTTATGCACAGTTTCTGTCGCTCTGAAACACGGTAGAAATTAGTCCGATCCGAGAGAACAATTTCGCGTCGACCGATTTTATAGGTTATGATACAATTCTGTCAAGCATTGCTTATACGCGCGCACATACGCAAATATAACACCTGAATCTTATTTCAGAGGAGATGGAGAGTTCGTCGAGGCAGAACAACGTCCAGGACTCGCCGTCTAGTTCCACTAGGCCCATACTGGCTGCCTCGAAGTTCGGGGCCTCCTTCGGAGGGGCGGACCTTAACAAATTCGCGAACAAGCGGAGATCCTCTATACTGTGGCCCTCGCAGCTGTCCGCGGTCGCCAACAGTCAGAAGCCCATCAAATGCGTCCTGCAGCCTGCAAAGTTTCAAAACCCGTTCGTAAAAGCGGCGGACAAGTGTGCGGATGAGAAGAGCGAGTCGGTGAAGGAGAATAACAAAGTGGACGTTAAGGAAGAGAAGTCGGAGGAGAAGAGCAACGAGAAGACGGAGGAAAGCAAAGAGGAAGGGAAGAACGAGGCGAAGAGCGAAGCAAAGGAAAGTAAAAGCGAAGAGGCACCGGTTGAGGAGGCGAAGCCCAGTTTTCTCCTGCTGGGAGCGAAGGATACTGTAAATAATAGCGTGACGCCCTGTGCATCGGAGCCGAACTTCGTCTTCGGGCAGAACCTGCAGGAGCGCGTTATGATCGCGAACGATGCGGAGAATTCTGTGAAGTCGGAGGAATCGGAGAAAGAGGAGAAGAAGGAGGACGGTGTAAGTGAAAATAGCTCCAGCGAACTGCTGTTCTCGAACGCCTCTGCTGCGAGTCGACCCATTTCCCGACCAGGACTGACGTTAACGGAAGCGGCTCAGGAATTGGAGGAAGCGAACCGTGCGAACAAAAGGAAATACAGCCAAGTGACGCCACTGACCGGTGAGGAAGGAGAGACGAACGTGCTTCAAATTAACTGTAAATTCTTCGCGTTTGACAAAGTACGTGTAATCATAAGGATTAGATCTGATCTTGATTCTAAGAAAACAATTATTAATTAAGAACATGTCTGCTTCTTCGTTTAGGCTAGCGGTGGCTGGCAAGAGAGGGGCAGAGGTACATTAAGACTGAACGACCGTGACGAGGAATCGCGTCTAGTGGGGCGTACCGCGGGCACGCAAAGATTAGTGATGAACACGAAAGTGTGGCCTGGAATGACGGCGGAGAGGGCCGCGCCTAAATCGCTTAGACTAACGGCGATGGACATGCAAGGGACCATCAGGATCTTCATCGTCCAGGCAGCGCCCAAGGAAGTGGAGCAGCTGCACGAGCTGCTGCAGCAGCGGTTGACGCGCGCGCAGGAACGCCAGCCGAAGAAGCTAGCTGCCGACCACTGACGACCGATCAATCGTTCCTGCGAGCTGTCCGCTCTTTACCATCAGAATTCGCGCGACACGGAGCTGGCTGAAACGTGAGAAAAGACTTGGGAGACATCGTCAACGTTATCAGACCCTATCTCTTCACAGTACGCAATAGAACAACGGCTATGATTCGTGCAAAAGAGAGCGAATCACCGGAGTCGTAGCTCTCGCAGAAATCTTTTCTTTACCGTATCTTTTAATCATTCCCAATTGATACTTCTTCTTTTACCGATAGATAGGGTTCTTTTTTTTTTTTAAACAATAGCATAATAGCAAGACACGATCATGAAACTGTGGTACACGTGGAAGGACAGTGATTTAGTATTCAATAATCAGTTTCTCGTCTCTCTCTCTCTCTCTCTCTCTCTCTCTCTCTCTCTCTCTCTCTCTTTCTCTCCCCTCGAATACTATGATTTTTTTATCATAACGATACTCCTATCGATCCAGGTTTTTATTCCTTTTTCCACTATGTATAATTCTATATATATAAAAATGTACTTTTTAAGAGCGTTACATTTAATTCCGTTATTTAACAAAATGTAGCTTAGCCATGAGCGAAAAACGCCAGCTCTAGAACCACCGTGGAAGAAGTGATATATACGACCACCTGTTGCCAACAGACCGTGGCAAGAGACTCTATCGCGGAGCACAAAATGTAAACCGTGTTCGAACACTGTAACTATCCTGTATTTTATTTGTATTGTACATAATATGCCCGGGCGGGCCGATCGTTTCCCCCGTCGAGCCTTCGCGTGTCGGTGACGTGAAAAAAGAAAAGGCTGTGTTCGAATCGGCGCCTCTAATGTTCGCGTAGAAATAATTTATCGACACGACGGTCCCGATTGTACAATTTACGAGAGAACGGAGGACGAGTCATAAAGTACCCCTGAACGGCGACGCGCGGTAACGGGTAATAATTACGAGTAATAATGAACCTTTTTCTGTACTTGGACATATACAGAAACCAGCTCACTGTACACGTCGTTACTTACGCGAGAAGAAATACAAACGTTTGCATAAAAGTGGATCACCTTTTCGTTCTGTCCTCGCATCCTGCGCTACTTTGCCGCGGAAGGACGTCTGTGGATTTTTAGCGTTACTTTCAGTAACCTGAATTGGGAATAGTAATAAGAATTAGTGGTTAAACAAAAAAAAAATTTGATGGAATTGTTTGTTTAATATTCAATATTGTCTCTTCAGGCTGGAGAACGAGCTTGGCCAGGGGGTCCAGAATATTTTCCGCGCGCGACGCTACGCCGACCGAGAAAATTGCATTGAGAAATTGCGGTGCATCCGTTGGGGCCGGACGCCATTCAATCCGGTCCTTAAATTTTCTACAACGGAACGCTATAACCACCTAGCGGCCAAACGGTAAAACAACTCTGGTCATGTAGTCTAAATTAAAGTTTTGAAGAAATATTGTTTTCTCGGCTTCCAGGCGGAATTTTTTAACGAACCAGGGCTCAAATTAAAGCTGAGAGTCCCAGCAACAGGCCAGTAAAGATTTCATGATAATTGCTTGCCTGGCTCCTTTGCTATAGACAGTTAATTAAAGAAGAAATCGTGATTTATTTTTAGATACTTCTTACATAAATAGATTTTACATTATTAAACAATTCCGCTGAGGGTAATAATTACGGGTAATAACGAACCTTTTTCTGTACTCGAACGTATACAGAAACCAGCTCACTGCACACGTCGTCACTTACGCGAGAAGAGATACAAACGTTTGCATAAAAGATTATCACCATTTCGTTCTGTCCTTGCATCCTGCGTTTCTTTGCCGAGGAAGTACTGTCGTGGATTCTCAGCGTTATCTCCAGTAGCCCGGATGGGAATGATAATAAGAATTAGTGGTTACAAAAATTGTCTTTCCATGGAATTATTCTTTTTTTACATTGAAAGTCGTCTCTCCAGACTGGAGGACGAGCCCGGCCAGGGGGTCTGGCATATTTTCCGCGCGCGGCGCCACGCCGCCGGATGGCGGGCGGCATTCAACAGGCCGATATTTATAGATCCGAGAGTTTCGTGCGAAGCTACACAACGTTTTAGGCGTCAAAATCCGGTTGCCGTGTACATCAACGTCCACCCTATGATCCATGGTCTACCATTCAACCCGCGGAGCGTGTGCGTGGCCGTGAGTCCTACGAACCGTACAGGGACTTGCTCAAGTGCGGCACGCGAGAAGTGTCTCGCGGTCGATCGCGGCGTACCTGACGTTTAAGCATCGCTTTTGGTCGCCGCACAGAAACGTCCGCACGTTCCATTGGAACGGGCAATTGGGAAAGGTACGCCGAAGCGTCGTCCGTTCGTCCGCGCTGTGCAGAAAAATCGGTGTACCTCGCTTTTCTTCCGCAAAAGGCAACCGCCTCCGTGTCGCCTCTCCGCCCGCGCGACTTCATCCATCCGAGGCCGCGGCGACCTACTTCGCAAGAATGCGACACCGGATCCCCGTTGGTTCGACGAAGAAATGCGGTGCGCTGTATTCGACGTTTCTTCCGTAAAGCGGAGTGAAAAGACGCGGACGTTCACGGGGACGAAGATGCTGCTGGCCGCCGGGCAAGAATTCCTCTGGCATTACGCGGCGAAGCGGTCCGGAACCCGAGCGTCACGGAAACTGAAAAGATAGCGCCTTAGATCAGAACTGCCGCGTGCCAAATACCAGTGTTGTTTATGACCCAGGGGTAAACCGACGGGCTGCCCCAAGTCACCGAGGAATTGGCGCGGTTTCGTTGGTAGACGGAGAGCGAGACCGGGGCGAGGATGATGTTCACCGGCGGTGCCCACGCGAAGAGACGGAACGCCGGCGGCGGTTCCACCCGGAAGCCGTCCGCGGACCGCAGAAGCCCGCAGCCGCGTCCCGGCGCGGAAGGGTACACTTACAGGTGAGCCTGTTCGGTAGATAACAGCTTACTAAGACTCGATCCTCCAAGCTGAAGATGATCTACAAACGATGGTCAAGTTAATCCTTTTCGCTGCATAAAGAAAAAAGAAGACGATAATGATAATAATAATGCTTCCAGGACGAGAGTACCGATACTGAACCCAGTGGATCTACCGCCGGCAACCTCCACGGGCAAGGCGTACGTCTACAAGACGAGAGTTCCCCGTAGGGACATCGCGTCCGCGTCGGTGTCCCCTCCGCGCGAAAAGAGCAACGTCGGCGGCGCGATTACCGGGAGGAGAGGAGCGGTGAAGCAGAACAAGGTGCACGTGGTTCGCGGCCACAGGCTGGTCGCGAAGTTCTTCAGGCAGCTGACCTTCTGCGCCCTTTGCAAGGAGTTCCTCTGGTAAAGCGGCTGAAAGATAAATAGAAATGTCGGGAGAGCACAGATCGAAGGGAACGTAGACGCGCGTTTTATCGGCGTTCGCGCTCTAACAGGGAAGCGTCCCGATTCGTCATGGAAAAGAGCAGCGATGATATATAAGCGCGTGGCGTCTAAAAATAGTTCTCCGTTTGTAGTTACACATTGGCCGAGTATCGGCCGACGCGATTTCCCCGATCGCGGTACGTTCTCCAATTAATCTAAAGCGCGCTCTCTTGTCTCTCTCTCTCTCTTACTCTTTCTGTCGCAGGGGCTTCGGGAAGCAAGGGTACCAGTGCCAAGGTAAATATGAAATCGCGGCCCGAGGTTTTTCCGTCTTCTGATGCCGCGCCACGTGTGCCGCGTTGCGTCTCTATTAATATTCCATCCTGCGTTTCAGCCTGCCAAACGGCGGTGCACAAGAAGTGCCACGATAAATTGTTAACCAAGTGTCCGGGGAGCGGCAGAGAATCGGAGAACACGATCGTAAGTGCATCTGCTTTAACAATTCATCCGACCTTGGCTCCTAAAAAGGAAAGAAAGAGAAACAGTTCATGGAACGAGTGCCGCATTTTATCTAATTCAGGGAGATTGTATGTACTTTCCTTATTATTTATCGCTGCTGCATTGTGTCGCATTAACGCGGGAGTTTCTCTTCGAAAACAGTTGGAAATCGTTTAATTTTACTCGAGACCTCGTTTGTTCAAAAATTCTGCGAAGGACATTGCATTGAGAGATTGCGGTGCATCCGTCGGGGTCCGCCCCCGTTTAATCCGGTCCTTAAGTTTTCTGCAACGGAACGCTATAGCCACCCAGCGGTCAAACAGTGCAACTATTCTGGTCAAGTTTGGAAGAAATATTATTTTTTCGGCTTCCAGGCGGAATTTTTTAACGAACCAGGGCTCAAATTAAAGCTAAGAGTCTCAGCTACAGGCGAGTAGAGATTTCATGATAATTGCTGACCTGGCTTATTTGTTATAAACAGTGAATTAAAGAAGAAATCGTGATTTTTTTCTAAGACACTTACTTTTTACATAAATAGCGATGCATTTTCTGTTTTATTTCTCAGTCCCACGCGAAACTGTTTTAATTCTCCAAATACTTGCTCAACAGCAGTACTTGAAGCTGGAGGCTAGTCGTGGACTTTTATTTGTAAACCTCGTTTATTGAAAAATTCTGCTGAGAAAATTGCATTGAGAAATCGTGGTGCATTCGTGAGGGTCCGCCCCCGTTTAATCCGGCCCTTAAGTTTTCTGCAACGGAACGCTATAGCGGCTAAGCGATAGAACTACTCTGGTCATATAGTCTATATGAAAGTTTGGAAGAAGTATTATTTTCTCGGCTTCCAGGCGGAATTTTTTAACGAACCAGGGCTCAAATTAAAGCTAAGAGTCTCAGCTACAGGCCAGTAAGGATTCCATGATAATTGCTGGTCTGGCTTATTTGTTATAAACAATTAATTAAAGAAGAGATGCTGATTTCTTTTATATACTCACTTCTTGAATAGTGACGCATATTCTGTTTCATTTCCCAGCCCCACGCGAAACTGTTCTAATTCTCTAAATACTTGTTCAATGGCAGTACTTGCGGGAGCGTTTCAAGGTAGATGTACCTCACAGGTTTCGGCTGCATACATTCATGTCGCCGACCTTTTGCGACCATTGCGGCTCCATGTTGTACGGTCTATTCCGACAAGGCCTCCGATGCGATGGTGAGCAACAAAATAATTGAAACACTTTGATGCACCTCGAGCGAACAATTCCAATAGTTCACCGGAGACTATCCAGATTCGAATTCCATCGCGGGAGGGGATCGGTACAAGTTCAGTTGTTGTTCATTTAACTCGAAACAGACTTGCTTGCCCGTTAGTCGGCTATTTTGAAGATTCTCTAAACAAACAACAATACGCACCAAGAGAAGAAGCTTTTTGGCGCGGTGCTCCGAAACACCGCGAAACCGTTGACACATAAATTTGCGTTTCACACGACTCGCAGTGACGGCGACAAGAATTCGTTGCTTCACGCGGCATGCGGATCAGCTTCTGTCTTTCGCTTTTTTCCCCCCCTCTAACAGCTTGAAGTGTCTCTAACCAGTTAACTGTGGCGATCCCTTTGCAAAGCGCCTACCAGTGTGTGTCGCGATAAGCCAGGCTCGAATCCAACTCTGATTATTTCCATTAAATCCAACTCAAATTATTTATAATTTTCATTCGTCTGTTTCGTTTCGTTTTGACCTCTACAAAATTGAAACATATTAAAATTTACGAATACAATTTAGTTTTCGCCAGAATTACAATTTAAATATCAAATTGTAACAAAATTTTACGCATGACGGGTATTACCGTCATGCCACAAAATTCTGCCACATCTCCATGACGGATATAGTCGTCAAACACACTTAGCTGGCTAATTGTACTAATTCTGCCAGCAGCGATTGCGAAATGGCGTGAACAGAGGAAGCTTGCAGCATCTCTTCACTTCCTAAAGGAACGAAGAAAGCTTCAGAAGTGATAAAATTGCATGGAACTAGGTAATTCTTTGTATGAATATAAAAGTGGCTAGTGCAGTGGGTTCTGAGGCGCACAAGTGGTGGAATGAAGGAAATATCTGCTTTGGAACCAGCGGTGGAGACCATTCGTTTCCTGAAAGAAAGAAGAGAGCTCCAGAAACGATAAAATTGCATGGAACTAGATAATTCTGTGCATGAATATAAAACTGGCCAGTACAGAGGGCTCTGAGGTGCAAAAATGGTGGAATCGAGCAAATATCTGCTTTGGAACCAGCGGTGGAGACCATTCGTTTCCTGAAAGAAAGAAGAGAGCTCCAGAAACGATAAAACTGCATGGAACTAGATAATTCTTTGTATGAATATAAAACTGGCCAGTACAGAGGGCTCTGAGGTGCATAAATGGTGGAATCGAGCAAATATCTGCTTTGGAATCAGCGGTGGAGACCATTCGTTTCCTGAAAGAAAGAAGAGAGCTCCAGAAACGATAAAACTGCATGGAACTAGATAATTCTTTGTATGAATATAAAACTGGCCAGTACAGAGGGCTCTGAGGTGCAAAAATGGTGGAATCGAGCAAATATTTGCTTCGGGATCAGCGGTGGAGACGTTGCACGGGTTATTAGAGTCCAGCTAGTATAGTTAGACGCTAGGAAGCTTCTATTATTACACTGGGTCGCTGGCTTAGACTCAGTCGACGCTGGCTCCCTGAGCCGTTCTCACGGCTCGACGAACACCTGGGAACGCGTTCCGCCGGCGATCCGCGCCGCGATCAGTCGCCTCCGGGATCGTCGAACCGTTCGCGCCGCTTCACTCCAACGCTCGCCCTCCGTCGACTCCGTACGCGGGTGAATCCCTTGGATAATTGCTCGCCACGATGCCCTACTACGGGGAGGGTTTGCCCTACTACTATGGGGGGCCATTCGCCACCCACAGCTCGCTAATGACTGGCGCTCCACGGTAAGCTTCGAATTTCCTTCGAACGACTGGCAGATCCAATCATCCCGGTTCCCTGCAAAATACATCATCATTACATTCCGATCATTTCTCATAAAACTCTTCGCTCTTTTTCTTTTTCGGTGTCCACCAGATTTTTCTTTTTCTTAGACCTATCGACGGACACTCTGTTTACATCCCCCCCCTCCCCCTGAATCGAAGAACATTATTTCCTCTTCCATCCTCGAGATACCACCTTTCGCAAACATCGTAGAAGGTTCGACCGTTCCTCCGTCTTTTCCCGCCGTCTCGTCCAAGCATCGTCCACGGAAATAGCGTTCCAAGAAAACGGCCCGTCCCTTTCTTCGCCCGCTTTCCTCGCTTTTCCCTCGCGCGCCACATTGCTCTTGGAGTGACGTTCCCCGCGACGTACGGGAGGCTTCCCTGGCGGACAGTTACGCGAAGCGGTGCGCGCCGTCCAACGAAGACGCGTGGCGTCTGAAAATAGAGGAACGCGCTTCCCGGTTTCCCTCGGGAGAGGATCGGCCCCGTTACGTAGCTCCTCGCGATTGCGGAACGGCGTCCCGATTGTTCTGGCGAGCCTCGGATAAGGACGCGCGCGATCCGCCGAACGAGCGGGCTCGTTAGCGAAACGCTCGCGGCGGCGAGCCGACGGGTCCCGCGAGGGGCGATAAGCGAAACGCGGTCGCGGCGGCGAACCGACGGGTCCCGCGAGGGGAGATTAGTGAAACGCGGCCGCGGCAGACCCGCGGAATCCTCGAGAACGTAGGATTATTATTAAAAATAGCGCGCTTCTGGACGGCTGCAGCCTGCACGTGACGAAGGTCCCGCGCTGCCAAAGAGTCTTTCGCACCGAGCCCCGCGATTACGCTGCAACGAAATTTCGACGTTCGCGCGGTACAATTCGGAGACCGATGTCCCTCGCCGTGGCGATTGCGCTTTTTACGCGCGACGCGTTTGCTCAATCGTTCGCTCGCTCGATTGATGAATCAAAGCCCCGTCAATCATCGGCGGACGAGCCAAATCGAGAGGGGGGGGGGGGGGGGGGGGGAACGAGTTCAGCGACGCGCGTAACAAGTGTTCGCGATGCGTTTCCCTTTTGCAACGCGACGGCCCGAGGCTGGTTAGGAATCGCTGGCATTGGGATGACGCAATCGCGGGCCGAATGGCGTTCTAGCCGTTCACGCGTCGGGCCGAACGGCCTGCGACGAGAATCGCTGTTAACATCTTTCTTTTTTTTCTTTTTTATTTGTCATTTGGTAATGAAATGTTTCTATGTTTCTCTCGTCTCTAGTCTGCACGCGAGTCCACGGTACACCCAGGCCCTCCTTAATCCAACTTCCGTCGATCCCATAGCGCGCGCGAACGTTGTGAAGCCGCCAGGGAAGCGTCCGCGTTGCCCGGCGACCGTGACTACATCGTATTGTCCGCGTAGACCGTTTCACACGCCGCTGTCCCGCTACTCGCCGCACCTGTCGACCATCTCCGAGTCGCCGTTGTCCGCGCTGCGCCGTTACTCGCCGGCGACGATGGCCGCCGGCAGGCCCAGACGGGTCGTCGACACCGCGGACATCGACGTCTCGACGCCCAGGCCGCTGCCGCGGGACGGGAATCACCGTCAGAGGAATCGGCTGCGCCGCGACCGGCCTACGATCAAGATCCGTAGCCAGGCGTTGAAGGACAATCCGGCGCTGCGCGAGCACAACGAGAGGCACGAGAAGTCCGTCGGCGAGTTGCTGGTCGAGAAGTTCCTTATCAAGGAGAAGAGAGGGGGGGAGGGGGCGGAGAGGCCGACGCAGCTGTTCCATCAGGTCAGCCTGGACAGGGAGGAGCAGGAGGACGCGGAGCAGCTGAAGAACAGGATCACCAGACGGTTCACCAGGAGGCGGTCCTCCGCGGACGTTCAACTGGATCCCGAGCAGATGGAGAGGGAGGTGGCGTACGCGCAGGTCCAGGCGAAGGTCCTCGACACCCTGGTCGCCGAGGAGCAGGCCGAGATCGAGATCGCCGCTCGTAGCGGCACCCTGGTGAAGAAGGGCGCGGCGGGCGGGCCGAGGGCGGCCGCCGGCTTCCTCAGGGACGCGGACGGCGACGCCGCGCCGCAGGCCGACGAGGAGGCGGCCGCGCAGAAGATGAGGAGGACGCTGAAGAAGCTGAAGAAGAAGAAGAAACACACCGAGAAGCCCTCGCCGCCGGGGGACGGTGACGGTCCGAGGGGGCGCAGGTCCAGCACCTCCAGCGACGTGTCCGCCGATCTGCAAGCCGGCGAGAACGACGAGGAGGAAGCCGGAAGTCGGTCCCGGCCGTTCGACGTCGAGGCCAGCGTTGTCGTGGAACAGTTCCGGGAGAGCGTGAGGGTCCCCGCGCCAAAGAAACAGGCCCCGCGCGAGGCTCGCCGACGGGCGGACGAAGAAGAATCCGAGACGGAAGTGGTGCTGGCCGTGAAGCGGCCTTACGTGAAGGACACCTCGCGGAACAGCGTGTATCTGACCGTGAAGACGCCGCCGGATGCTCTGAGAAGCGATCCCCTGGAAGAGATCGAGAATGCGAGCAACGGGACGGAGACGGAGGGGCCTGCGAAAGAAAGGGACACCGGCTTGCTTCAGGGCGCTGAAGACGCGAAGCCGAAGCGTCCCGTGGGGCAGGGGGGGTCGAGGAAAGAAGAGCAGCTACCGGAGTCAGGGGAGAAAGGGGTTGAAGCGAGCAGCGTGACGCAAAGTGTTGACCCGGTGAGGAGCGAGAACAGCGCCAGCGTAGCGCTTCCATCGGCCGCGGACGGGCTGCCAAAAGTGTCTAAAATTAATACGGATGAAAATAATGCCGTAGAAGCGCCAAAGCGTTCGCTACGAGTGCCGGATCGCCTGGCAAAGCCGACGAGAGTCGAGCGCGACGAGTGCGTCGCGTCTACGTTGCCGGGAAAGAAGGTGAACAAAGCGGTGACCTTGAGGAACGCCTCCGCGACGAGTGGCGGACCGAGGGACGAGGCGGGCCGCCCTGAAGATTCCGCGTGGACGGACGGCTTGTCAGCGAACGTCTCCTCTTCCTCTGGTGACGTAACGGGGGGACTCGTGACATTACCAGCAGCCTCGAAGAGCGACGAGAAGAGATCCGCGGGAGCAGTCGATGTATTAGCGGGACAGCCAGCGGCGGAGAATGGCAAGGGTACCAAGGTGAAAGGGGGCGAAGAGGAGTCGAAGATTCCCTCCAAGGTCGCCGCGAAGAAGACTGAGAGCGACAAAGCGGAGAACAAAGCGGTGTTGAAAGGGAACAAGGTTTCCAAGATCAGTGGTCCACAGGACAGAGATCCACTGGACAGGGATCCACTGGACAGTGATCCACTGGTCAGAAGCAGCAGCGCGGATTCGCAATCGGTTCCCACGAAGGAACTTACGGACTCGAAGCCCCTGAAGCCATCCCCATCCGTGGATGAAAGTTTGGTGAACAAAAAGACTGAGGAGAAAGAGTCCAAGGTCCCGTGGAGGAACAAGGTTTCCAAGATCAGTGGTCCACTGGACAGAAGCACCAGCGCGGATTCGCAATCGGTTCCGGCGAAGGAACGTACAGATTCAAAGCCTCTGAAACAATCCACATCCGTGGATGAGGGTTCGGTGATCAAGAAGACTGTGGACAAAGAGTCCAAGGATCCGTGGAGGAACAAGATTTCCAAGATCAGTGGTCCACAGGACAGAGATCCGCTGGACAGAAGCACCAGCGCGGATTCGCAATCGGTTCCAGCGAAAGAGTTTACGGATTCAAAGCCTCTGAAACAATCCACATCCGTGGATGAGAGTTCGGTGAACAAGAAGACTGTGGACAAAGAGTCCAAGGATCCGTTGAGGAACAAGATTTCCAAGATCAGTGGTCCACAGGACAGAGATCCACTGGACAGAAGCACCAGCGCGGATTCGCAATCGGTTCCAGCGAAGGAGTTTACGGATTCAAAGCCTCTGAAGCAATCCCCATCCGTGGATGAGAGTTCGGTGAACAAGACGACTGTGGACAAAGAGTCCAAGGTCCCGTGGAGGAACAAGGTTTCCAAGATCAGTAGTCCACTGGACAAATATCCACTGGACAGAGATCTATTGGACCGAGGTCCACTGAACAAAGGTCCATTGGACAGAGATCCACTGGACAAGGGTCCTTTGGACAGAGATCCACTGGACAAAGGTCCATTGGACAGAGGTCTACTGGACAGAAGCACCAGCGCGGATTCGCAATCGGTTCCAGCGAAGGAGCTTACGGATCCAAAGCCTCTGAAACAATCCCCATCCCTGGATGAAAGTTCGGTGAACGAGAAGGCTGTGGACAAAGAGTCCAAGGTCCCGTGGAGGAACAAGGTTTCCAAGATCAGTAGTCCACTGGACAGAGATCCACTGGACAGAAGCACCAGCGCGGATTCGCAATCGGTTCCAGCGAAGGAGCTTACGGATCCAAAGCCTCCGAAGCAATCCCCACCCGTGGATGAGAGTTCGGTGAACAAAATGCCTTCAGAGAAGCCGGCGGTGAATGGGGAGAATAGCGCTCTGTCCAAAAGCACGTCCACCGAGTCCATCGACTTCTGGAGCGAGATCAAAGGGTCGGAGAGCCCCAACGTCGCCAACAAGCAATTCATTTTCGGCGATTCTGAAAGCCTGCAGTCGGGTCGGCCGGTCGAGGACCCCGTTGAGCGGCTGGATAAGAAAAACGAGACTGATTCTAAAATAAGCGTCGTCAGTCCGCCACTCGAGCCCAGTGATACGCCCGTAATCGGGGAGGAGTCGGCGAAATCCAAGACTGAGCGAAGCGTATCAACGCCCGAAGAACCATCATCCTTCGCGAACAATACTGCGGCGCGGAAAGGCTTAAGGAAAAAGTCGAACCTGTCCATAGCCGTGGATCAGGCCTCCAAGCTGGCGTGTTCAACCGTTAAAAAGTCTCCCTTGAAGAGGGAGGACTCTGAAGCCTCCACCGTTTCTGCCCGGTCAGTGACCAGCACTCCGGACACCTCCGTGCCCGTTTCCGAAGTGTCCACGCCGACCTCGGAGATCTTCGTGCCGCTGATAAACATCGTGCAGGCGCCCGTCACGCCACCTGTGGCGGCGTCCCAAGCCCAGGAAGACGAGGACGAGCCAAGGACGCCCACCAACGAGTGGCCGGACACCAGCCTATCGAAGATCTCCAAGTGGAGCAACCACAATGACCTGTCCAACGTCGGCGAGTGCGAGAAGGACGTCACCCCCGTCCCCTCCAAGGAGGGCAGCGCCACTTGCACTCCGGAGGCCTCGAAGAAGAAGAAGAAGGTAACTCGGAAGAAGAAAGCCTCCACCGCGAAGAAATGCTCCACCAAGAAGGAGTCCAAAAAGGACACCACCAAAGGGTCGAAGAAGGCCGCGGAGAACCCCAAGCCCCCGGAAACGAAGAGCGCGCCCGGCCCGCGACCCATCGACCTCATGAGGATGTTCTACACGACTCCCTCCGCGTTGCTCACCGCGACGCCCAGGGACCTGTCCAAGGTCCGCCGGGCCAAGGTGAAGAGGAAGAAGCACCACACGAGGACGCCGTCCATGAGCAGCGACAGCACCGGAAGCACCACCAGCACGGCCACCACGGAGAGCAGCGGGTCGACGTGCACGGAGCTGGACGACGACCTCGAGCAGAAGCGGATGAACTCCACCAGGAGCAACGACTCCGGCTTCGACGGCTCGCCAAGGATATCCAGTACTTATCCGACAAATATTCACTTTCGATCGCTTGCTGGTGTGCACAGAGTCGCGCAGCCTCCCACATTCGCTCCGGGGTCCCGTTCAACCGTCAGGTAGCTTCGGGCGGATTCGCGGAGGGCCGCCAAGGCTTAAGGGCGACAGTGTGATTGTCTAATCCGTGGCTAACGGTGTTCTTTGCTTTTGGTCTTCTCACGCTTCCGTCCACTCACACGCACCTCCCCCGTGTGTTCTGCATGGAATCTTACTCGTTCGAACGCGGATCCGCCGGTCCCTCGTGGTTACGTAACGCCGTTGTCGCAGAGTCGACGACGCTACGCTCGCCACCACCGATTACCGTACGCTGGAGGCTGTTAAAACGTCTCCCGCTTCTTAACCCCCCTCCCCCCGAGCATTCTTAAATGCATGAATGATCGGCCGCGGCTTCGATTCGGATAGAAGTGTCAATTAACAAAAGAGATATGCGATTGTTTACTCGTAGCCCGACGCGAGGCTGATCCGCGCGCGGCTTTGAACATCGCGGCGCTATTAATAAGCAGCGGCGCGGTTTCATAACAAATATTCTAAGCTTAATAACGCAGCCGCTGCGAACAAAACGGTTCGGCGGGCTAAGTTTAGCGTGGAATTTCAGCTGTTCTAGTGTTGAACGATTGTTGCGTTCGTTTGAATGCGAACGATGGGGTAGGAATTGCCGAGGTGCATCAAAGGTAGTATCGCAGGGGAATTATATGAAATGAGCGTATTCGAACAGATTGCGACATGGCCTGTCACAAGAAGTGCGAGAAACTAACCGGAAACCTCTGCGGATTGAACCAAAAGCTCGTGGCGGAAGCCTTGCAAGCGCTCAAGAGGGGTGAGTCAATTGTTCCAATAAAACAAAAAAAGACAAATATTAAAAGTATAAACCTATAAAATTATTTGGGAGAATTCGCAACGAAGTTCCAACCGGTGTCGGATCTGAAGCTTCGGCCAAACGGTCAGACTTGGCTGGTCCAAGGAGCGCGTCCGTCCACAAGATTCCACCGGCCTCTCATAAATCCATTCGTTGCACTCGCTAAATAATCCGACGCCTGGTATTCCGCTGAAACGGGATTGTATCACAGTTAAATCGGTAGCCCGACACCTAGACGCCACGAGATCCTCGCTCTTACCCCTGAATCCGTCATCCGTGTCAGCTTCCCCCGAGTCCTGCGCGTCGTGAAGCGGTCAGCGCTATTTCCGAGAGACTCTGGCAGGCAATGATCCAGCGTGTCAGCGGCGGATCGACAATTAACGCGATTATTAATCGCCGTTCGACGAATATCCGAGCGGAGCCCGGTGTTCTTTGGCTCGCCGAGATCCCGGAAGAGAGTTTGCCCCTTCTACGAGCGCGGGCCGTCCTTTCCGATCCGTGTTTGTTTCGCTTTACACCCCCCCGGCAGGTGCCACCTCGGCGGTCCGGGTGGAGGTATTCGCGTCGTGGAGCCTTGAGAAGGAGGCGCTGCAAGTATTGCGAGATGAGTCACATGGCTGCCAGAATAAGGCTACTAACGTTATTAATTATTGCGATAGAATGGTTCGTTAATTGCCTTGTCCCTTTAAATCCACGTAGCTCCGTCGCAGTCGTCGGACACGCAGAGGGGCTCGGACTCCTCGGACCACTTCCCCAGCGGCAGAATAACACCGCCGGCCACCAATCTGCCGAGGTTCAAGAAATACGCCGTGACGGACTTCCAATTTCTCAAAGTGAGTGGGCCATTGTGCACGGTTCACCTCGGCACGCGCGTCCCCGCGTGTCTCTGCCAAGGTCCCCGCTCGAAAATTACCCCGACGAACCTCTCGAATTATCCGACGGATATTCGCGTTCGCGAACGTGTCAAGCCCTGTCGCGGTCAAGATTCGTGCGCGTAACGGCGGGTGGGATTGACGGGAAGGCAGCGCGGTCCGGTGTTTATCAATGGGCAAACTTATTACGGGGAGATCGTGCGAAGGAGACACGATTCCTGCCGTGGAAACCGCACGCAAATAGACCCAACCGAATTAGCGGGACGCGCGATGCCTTATTTTTAACGTGCCAGAGGTAGAACCATCGCGGGCGGCGCTCTCGCTTTTAGCCGCGTGAACTTTCCACCGTGTGCCATTTTCAACCCTTGCGGACCTGATTCGCCCACACGGTGGCAATACCTTGCCTTCGAAAGAAAACAGACTTTGCTTCCTTTCTGAATCACTCTTGAACCGCCTGAAAATAAAAAAAAAATAATAATTCACATTAACGTCGACCGTTCAAACGACATTACTGAATCGTATGTTCTTATTTGCTTTTTTACCAGGTCTTAGGAAAAGGCAGCTTCGGCAAGGTGTTGCTGGCCGAGCTACGCGGCACCGAGTGCGTGTACGCCGTGAAGTGCCTGAAGAAGGACGTGGTCCTCGAGGACGACGACGTGGAGTGCACGCTGATCGAGAGGAAGGTCCTGACCTTGGCTACCAGGCATCCGTACCTGTGCCACTTGTTCTGCACCTTCCAAACCGAGTCCCACTTGTTCTTCGTGATGGAGTACCTGAACGGCGGCGATCTGATGTTCCACATACAGAAGTCCGGCCGGTTCCCAGAGCCGCGGGCTCGGTTCTACGCGGCGGAGATCTGGTCCGGCCTGAACTTCTTGCACAAGAAGGGAATAGTGTACAGGGACCTGAAATTGGACAACGTGTTACTGGACTTCGAGGGTCACATCAGGATCGCCGATTTCGGGATGTGCAAGCTGCAGATCTTCCTCGACAGGACCGCGGATACGTTTTGTGGCACGCCCGACTATATGGCGCCAGAGGTAAAGGATTCGATCAAGTCAGATTAGTCGATTTCGGGGTGTACAAGCTACAGATCTTCCTCGACTGGACCGTAGACGCCTTCTATGACACGCCCGGCTATATGGCGCTAGAGATAAAGGATTAATTTAAGTTAAATTAGTCGATTTCGGGATGAGCAAACTAAAGATCTTCCTTAACAGGACCATAGACACCTTCTATGGCACGCTCGGATATATGGCGTCAGAGATAAAGGATTAGTTTAAGTCAGATTAGTCGATTTCGAGATGTGCAAACTAAAGATCTTCCTTAACAGGACCGTAGACACCTTCTATGGCACGTTCGGATATATGGCGTCAGAGATAAAGGATTAATTTAAGTTAAATTAGTCGATTTCGGGATGAGCAAACTAAAGATCTTCCTTAACAGGACCATAGACACCTTCTATGGCACGCTCGGATATATGGCGTCAGAGATAAAGGATTAATTTAAGTTAAATTAGTCGATTTCGGGATGAGCAAACTAAAGATCTTCCTTAACAGGACCGTAGACACCTTCTATGGCACGTTCCGATATATGGCGTCAGAGATAAAGGATTAGTTCAAGTTAGATTAGTCGATTTCGAATTGCAAACTAAAGATGTTCCTCAACAGAACCGTAGACACCTTCTATGGCACGTTCGGACATATGGCGTCAGAGATAAAGGATTAGTTTAAGTCAGATTAGTCGATTTCGAATTGCAAACTAAAGATGTTCCTCAACAGAACCGTAGACACCTTCTGTGGCGCGCCCAGCTACATGGCGCCAGAGATAAAGGATTAATTTAAGTTAAATTAGTCGATTTCGGGATGCGCAGGCTACAAATCTTCCTCGACTAGACCGTAGACACCTTCTGTGGCACACTCGGATATATGGCGTCAGAGATAAAGGATTAATTTAAGTTAAATTAGTCGATTTCGGGTTGCACAAGCTACAGATCTTCCTCGACAGCACCATAGAAACCTTCTGTGGCACGCTCGCCTACATGGCGCCAGAGGTAAAGGATTATCAACCCCTTTGCGCTCCACAGGCGCCGCCATTGCGACATTCGTAACACGAGTAATACCGCTAGTATGAAAAATACTTGGAGTGCAAAGGGTTAAAATGTGTTCAATTGTACCAGGATCCTCTCTAGCCGTCTCAGTTCCAAATTGAATATACCAGAGGCGATCCGCGGTTAACCGTGCAACCGTTTCCGCATTGCAGATCATAAAGGGACTGAAATACAATCAGGCGGTGGACTGGTGGTCGTACGGCGTGCTTCTGTACGAGATGCTCACGGGACAGTCGCCGTTCTCCGGCTGCGACGAGGACGAGCTATTTTGGAGTATATGCAACGAGAGACCGTTCATACCTAGATACCTGAGCCAAGACTCCACCGACATATTGGTGTCCCTCCTGGAGAAGGACGCTGGCAAGAGGCTCCCTGGCCACGAGATAGCGTTGCACTCGTTTTTCCAAGTAATTAAGCAAAATAAACATCTCTCGCGGACCCTGCAGGAGAAATCAACTTATCATTACTTTCCAGTCGTTGCCATGGGACAGGCTGGAGAGGAGGCAGCTGGAGCCACCGTTCAGGCCAGCCTTGGACCACACCTTGGACACCAAATACTTCGACACAGCGTTCACGGCTGAGAGGCCGCGATTGACGCCCGTGCCCGAACAGATCATCACCTCCATGGACCAGGGTGTCTTCCGCGGGTTCTCCTACACGAATCCGAACGCAACAGACTGAACGGGCCCCGCCAGGGACGTGTCACAGCCGCACAACGTCGCGCGTTCACGCAGCCCAACGCGACGGAGATGAACGATAAACGGTTCCGAACGGACAGGGGAAGAGATCCCAATCGTTTCTTCCGAGAAAGGAAGCTGGGTGCCGTTTCGCGTTGACCGAGGCTCGGCGGAGCCATCGCAGAGGGGGGGCGACGTTGCTCGTCGTCGAAGAGAGCCAATGTTCCTGAATCGCTTGCGCCCGTGACGAGTCGGGCACTCCCGGCCGCGCAGTGCCGGGATTTTTATAATAACGTAGAGCCCCGCGTTGATAGAGCACTTAGATTTTATCGGTACACGATTCTACCTTGACCCTCTACTCGCCTCTTTTGTAAATGCGTTCGTCCTGAAAGAAAAGCGTGGAGCGTCATGATATGGTATCGCAGGCATTGTTTTGAATAAAAGAACGGACGGTTCTCGTCCGAAAGTACGAATCACGTCTAAATGGACGATCCTGGGAAACCGGAAGACGCTCGCCGGCGCGCAATCAGCAACGCGTTCACGCGTTTATTCCGAACGTCTAGCGTTACACCGCGGGGCCGGGTTTATTAATAACCCCGGAGTGGCTCATTATTTTGGCCACGGTAGATACCGTCTAGAGCGTCTTCCGCCCACGGACGGCTCTCCCTATTCCTGTCCCTACGCTCACCAAAGAGACCGCGCGTCTTCTGTGTTTTTTTTTCTCTCTCTCTCTCCGCTTGGCCCCACGGCTTTTCCTCTTTTCTTTATTTCTCTACCCTCCGGTTCTCCATTCTGGCCCACGTCCGCGTCGCCCCTCCCCCCGCGCCATGTCGGGTCACAGGCTCGGCTACGCCGCTGAGCGTGCTCTAACTTTAGCAGCGGGATTTGGCGAGGCACCACGACTACGGCCAGCAAAACAGAGACGGAGAAGACTCCAGGACGCGTCCACGTGGATCCCTAAACAGGAAAAAATGGTATTAGCACGCCTGGTTGGCGTTGCAGGAATCATTCGAGGACAGACGAGCCGTTAATAGAATTGTAATAAAAATCGGAGGCCGGCGGTAGATAGAATATGGAAGAACAGCGGATGCCGATGAACCCCGTTAGCCGACTAATTGATTCAATCGACGCCATTGCCTGGCGGATCCAACGATCGCGCCTGGCAATTAATTACAGTTTACAGCCGGTGGGCGTTGTTGTTCTTCGCCGGGGCTTCGGCGCTTTTTTCCTAAACGTACAGCCATCACTTTATGATGCTCGTTCAAAGTGTAGTAATGCAGCTTCAGGGGGGGGGGGGCGAGATGAGAGGTGCTCGCGAGAGTTCCGAGAAGCCGCGATCGAATCGGAAGGAGGCCGAGCAACGAGGAGCGATTTCAAAGAGGGAAGAGTACGTCGTAGGCGGAGGCGAGCAAAAACCGAGGGGGATCGGTCAATGGTCCCTGCATCCGCGACGCCTCTCGCCAATTGAAATTCATGCTGAACAGATTTTGAATCGTTGAAATTACCAACAGCTGTGCTCTCTCTAGCTCAGACGGGAGCTACTCGAAGGCTCTAGCGGGGAGCCAATTTAGCAATCGTTCGAGGCTCTAGAACGGTCGCATAAGACAAGGCCCGCGCGGCCGATCGACGTCGCTATCGGCTATCGGCGACTAAAAATATCATAGAAAAGGGGTTCACGAGGTTCGAGGCGGCCGGCGGACGCTGCGAGATCTATGCTTTTCAACGAAGAAACTCGCTTAACAGCGGCTGCGGGGCGACCGCGTGCCTCTCCGCCGCCCCCCTATAAATAGAACCACCGCCGCCGCGCGTTGCGGCCCTACATCGCGCTGCTATTTCCGACGGAGATCGCCACTCGTTACAGTCCGCCGTTCGCCCGCTCCGCGTCGAGTCCGCCGCGACGACTCCTCCGTTAGGACCCGCGAACAAAGACGCGCCGCTGTGTTTACGCCGCGAGCAACAAGAGCCCGCCGACCTGCCGCCGCTTCCCCAGGTGTTCGTCTCTCGCGGCCGCCTCCGGCGAGCGTCGCACCGGCGCTTCTTCGTCGAGCAGCGAACAGACACCGAACAGCGAGGCGAAGCCCCCCCGAGCGAGGCTCTCGAAGTAAATCGCCGGGGGTCGGGCGTCGGCGGTCTTCCGCGCGAAACTCTCCACCTAGAAACAAACACGCCGATGGTCATCCGACGTTCGACGGTCCGCTGAAGCCCCTTCCGAACGGGCGACCCAGCGTCCCCGAGGGGATGTTCGCCGGGGCGAACGCGCGCGGACAGGGGCTTGACATTACCGTTTCCCTTTCGACGACAACGATGGTCGGCCGCGACGGAAGCGACGCCGCGTAAACGACGCAGAGGCCCGAGGATGTTCAGCTCGCTGAGACTGACCGCGACCCGCTCGCACAAGACCCGCGGCCGGCCGGGAAGCGTGGCGACGTCCGCCAGTTCCGACTCGGCGAGGGCGGACGAGGCGTATCACACGCACAGCTTTCTGCTGCTGGACGAGCCGGACGGTCCCGCGTCGACGCCGTCCAGCGTCTCGTCGAAGGTCGCCCAGGTCCGGGTGGAACGGGAGGGCGGTAGCCTCGGTGTGACCCTCAGGGGCGGGGTGTCCAGGGCGCTGGTGGTCACCGGGGTGAAGCCTGACGGGCCCGCGGCGCGGGAGGGACGGGTCAGACCCGGGGACAGGCTGCTGGCGGTGGACGACACGGAGCTGCGAGGACTGTCCTTGGCGGAGGCGCAGAGGGCGCTGAGGCGGACCTCGGACGCACCCCTCGCGTCGCTGACCATCGAGTACGACGTCGCCAACATGGAGGAGGCCAGGGCGGCCACTTCCGGCCCCCTGCTGGTGCAGCTGGAACGCGGGCTCTCAGGTAAAGCAAACTAAAGAATCGGGTTCGCCGAGAAATCGTCGTCCGCGGTGTCTGTAAGCCCCGTCGATTGCAGGCGAGCTAGGTCTGACGGTGAGGGAAACGCCGAGCGGTGTGTACATCGAGAGCCTGCGGCCGGCGAGCACCGCGGACCGGTGCGGCGCGTTGCAGCCGGGGGACAAGCTGCTGGCCGTGGACGAGACCCCGGTCCAGGACGCCGTAGCCGCGGCCAAGCTGCTGCGGAACAACTTCGACTCGCGCATAGCCAGGCTGCAGATCCTGCCCAGGCCGCCGAGCGCCTCGCAGAGGACGGTGAAGAGGAGGGCGCAGCCGCAGGCTCAGCAGACCGCCAGCCAAACGTTGCAGACGAAGGAGAGCCTGACCGTGGTACTCAGACCGGACCACAAGGGCTTCGGCCTGGCTCTGAAGCCCGCGGAGGACCGTCTCAATTACGCCGTTAGTCTATTAGAGGCAGGAGGACCCGCGGAACGCAGCGGGGTCCTGCTGCCCGGGGACAAGGTGCTCGCGATCAACCGCAGGATGCTGAGGGAACTGCAGCCGAGCGAAGTGGCTGGTATCTTGGAGACCTCTCAAGTGGTGGGTGGAGTAACCGTTTCGACTGCTCGACCACCCCCTTTGCTCCCCGAGCTTGCGATAAGACCGCCCGACACATATTTTGATCCGCAATACCCGTTCGATGGTCCTTGTAGAGTTTATCGTCCTGCATACATACCCGGAAGCGGAATTGGGAATTTTTAACAAATATGAATCAGTATTACGCGAGAACTAAGAACGATGGAAGTTTCCTTTTGGTCGTGAAGAATAGAGGGAAGTCCGCCGGATACAATGGTATGTAGCTTTATTATTTTCCGTGGTTCCGAATGGCTGTAGCCGGCTACCAAAATTTGAAAATAAGGCAACGCGCCTACTTGCCGCTCGCTACTTTTGCATTTTTACGAAAAACTAGAATTCTAGTATAGATTTGCTTCGTAGCGACGGATTCTGTATAGTTTTCTGAAGAATAGACTGCCGAGAGAGATTGTTGAAAGTGATTTTTAATGTGGACGGACAGAGAAAATATCCGTCGGCGCGCCTGCACGGCGCTTTGCCGCCATTTCGCTCGCCAGGGACGTAGCCACGCGCGACCGACACCGAAAGGGGTACCCGAATGTGTGTTCCATTTCATTCGACAAGACTGCACCCAGTTTTTAGTATTTCCACATCAATGCATATGATTTATTAATACGTAGTCGTTCAAACTAAATAAAACTTGAATTCACAAAATTCTAATTGTTATAATGTACAAAATTTACTATAATAATTGTTACATAACATTATTGAATAGTTACATCAATTTTGTGAGTTCATAAAAAGTTTGGTCTGCTTTGAACGATTAAGTATTAATAAATCATACGTACTGATGTAGAAATACTGGAAGCTGAGTGCAATTCGCAAGAGTTCTTTATAAATCCGAGATTATTAAAAGAATATATGGATGAATATTTTCCAAAAATGTGTGTTCCATTCAATTCGTATATTCTTACAATAATCCCGGAATTATGAAAAACTTTTAAAGACTGCACTCAGTTTTTAGTATTTCCACATCAATGCAAATGATTTATTAATACGTAGTCGTTTAAACTAAATAAAACTTGAATTCACAAAATTCGAATTGTTATAATATACAAAATTTACTATAATTATTGCATAACATTGAATAGTTACATCAATTTTGTGAATTCATAAAAAGTTTGGTCTGCTTTGAACGATTAAGTATTAATAAATTATATGTACTGATGTAGAAATACTGAAAGCTGAGTGCAGTTCATAAAAGTGCTTTATAAATCCAGGATTGCTACAATATATGAACGAAATGGAACACACATTCGGGTACCCATCGAAGCGGCCCCCCCTCGGTATCGATCCTGCTTGGCCACGTCCCTGGCAAGCCAAATATGGCGGCAAAGCGCCGCGAACGCGTTACCGACGAATATTCTTCCCGTTTCTCCACATTAAAAATCGTTTCCAACAATTTCTCTCGGCAGTTTCTTCTTCAGAAAACTATACAGAATCCGTCGCTATCAAGCAAATTTATACTAGAATTGTAGTTTTTCGTAAAATTGCAAAAGTAGTGAGCGGAAAGTTGCCTTATTTTTAAATTTTGGCAGCCAGCCACAGCCGTTCGAAACCACGGAAAATAATAAAGCTACAGCGATCAGCAAACTTCCCTCTATTCTTCAAGACCAAAGGGAAATTTCTATCGTTTTTACATGTTCACGTAATACGTTACTTTTGTCCAGAATCGTATGCTTTTACAAAAATTCATGTTTCTCAAAAACTGCACGCGATGCGGCAATTCTGCTTCCGGATTCGCGCTCAGGACGATAGACGCTACAAGAATCGCCCAATGGATATCGCAAAAAGAAACAGTCCGAATCTGTTGCGCAGCGTAACTGTAACATTGATCTTGCTCGACAGATTGAACTGGTAATAGAGTACAAAGTCGGCGGACCAGTCGTACCGAGCTCAGGCGTGTTCACGGTAAGGGTCGCGAGGCCAGTGGGTGGCCAACCGGACGTGGGACTGACCGTGAACGAGGATCTGATCATCACAGAGGTCCGGAAGGGATCTCTGGCCTACAGAACGGGTAGCCTAGCACCGGGGGACAGGCTGCTGGCCATAGACGGTCAGAAACTGGATCCTGGAGACTTGAGGCAGGCCGCGCAGCTTCTGCATCGACCGGGAAGCTCGGTTATCGCTCTGACGATCAGGAAGCCGGACCCCGTCTCGGAAACTAGGTAACCACGTGCCCTAGAAAACGTGCATCGTTATCCCACAGTGGTTCTTAACAGGCACAGCGGTTCTTGATAGCTCAATAGAAATGGCAGGGGAGTGAAGGAATCGGTGTTTTTACAGAGATTACTGCAAGGAGTCCAGCGTAGGGAGCGACTCGGCGCAGCAGTATCCCGCGGGAATTCTTCGGCCAGCCAGGGAGAGCCTGCCCAGCGTGGACAGCGCGGTGGATTCTTGGGGAGAGCTGGGAGAGAACAGCGGTACGGGGCCGGAGATTCTGAGGCTCTGGGACACGGCCTCCGTGGACAGCGGACAGCTGGAACTGCCTATGCCTCCATATCCTGGGTAAAGAGAAACGACGTAGTATTGAATCTGCGATATTGTTCCTTTCGTATAATACTATGCGTTCAGCGATTTATCGTTGTTTTTCAGTCCGCAGGAATGCAGCAGTCCGGACAGACCGCAGCAGATAGTCCACGTCTCCTTGCACAAGGATCCGGTGTACGAGGACTTCGGGTTCTCGGTATCCGACGGCCTGTACGAGCGTGGCGTTTATATAAACCGCCTTCGACCCGGGGGGCCGTGCGACGGTGTGCTGAGACCGTACGATAGAATTCTTCGGGTGAACGAGGCCAGCACCGAGGACTGCGACTGTTGCTTGGCCGTCCCGCTCATCGCCGCCGCTGGTCCGCGTCTGGATCTGACCGTAGCCAGACCGCTGTCACCGCCGAGCATCATAAAGGCTCTGTAAAAGGAGTAAGCTGGCGGTGTGTCGGATCGTTGTGAGATTGGTGACCGTCGAACATATCCGGTATATTTTTCTACACATCTGTATTTTATTTATAAAAATAAATGTATAGATCGCTTTTAACTAGAACACGTTCTCCTGCATGCGGTACCACTCGCTCGTCCACGGCCGAACGGCCGCGGAACGTCAGCCCGACACGCGGCCAGCCCTGCGCGAAGGGGGGCAGCGAGTAATTGAGAGATATAAATAAAACTAGCACCCAACGACGATCGGTCCAAGCCTCTAAAAGGTTCTCGTCAATCACGCAATGGTAGTAAACGACAGACAGATAACGATAACAGTCTTCATGCAGGGCTGGAGTGTCGCGTTCCTTTGTAACAAACTTAAGGAGCCTATTGTGAAATCGAATCGCGACACCTGACCCCAATGGCTGGCGAAAGGTAATTAAAACCTAATCAATACTATAAATTCAGCTCGATGCCCAAGGCGCACGGCCGACGCCCGGATTTCTTTCTATTGTTCCAGAGAATGGTTATCGGTCGCAGCGCTGATTGACCCAGCAATCAGCTCTGAACGCTCAACTATTCCTATATCTTGCCAGCAAGTCTATTTTCCCTTGCTTGATAAGCAAGATAACGTCAACGTGCGATATCGTTCCAAACTAAAAATCCCGTTCTCGTTTTCTTGGGCGAATCGCGCCCTTGTACAGATTCAATTTAATAAAATATACGCTGTTGCCATGACACGCGTTTTTTCCCACGTTCTCCAGCTGGACTCTGCTAGAGCTGCCATCGTGCACGAATATTCGAGCGGCTCGATTGCGCTCTACGTTTCTCATACGCGTATAAATATAGTTACATCGCTGTGACTGAAACGCCACATCGCAACAGAGAAGAACTCGCGCGAGCCTGTCGGGTGCACAAGTCTAACAATTCGGACTAGACAGCGAACAGCTGCGGCCTCCTTCCCGTTCGTCCGTTTACCATGAAGGAGCCACCGCTATCGCCGTTACGATGCTTCACGTGATACTTCGGCAAGGCCGACTGGCCCTCCTTCCTCTGATCGTACTTGGCTTTATTGTAACACAGCACCCCGATTATGGCCAGAGCCATGCCGAACACGTTCAACCAGGTCACCGGATTACCAAGAACGAGCAGCGTCACTGCTATCACGAATATACGCTTGCTAGCGCTGGCCACCGCGTACGTTAGCGGAGTAACGATGGACAATACGGAGAAGGCGATGATATTTTGGAACCAGTTCAGTATACCGTCGAGGAACAACAGGCCTAACACGTATTGATTTGAAATCGCTGATCCTCCTGTGACCGGGTCGTATATCAATCTCCTCAAATCGTACAGTAACCATATAGGGGAGAATAGAATTAACGCCAGGCGACCCAGAATCAATAAAAGCCTCAGGTGGTGTACACCCGTGTCGTGTAGCACCTGTAAACGAACGCTCTATCAATATCGTAGCTCTACGCGTACCAGGTGCGCGTGAAATAATTACCTTTTTGGAGTAAATGTTCTGCAAGGAGAACGCCATGGTGGACGCCAAGGCGCTCAACAGTCCGATCATGTTGAAACTTAATTCGGTGAGCGTCGCTACGGCCACACCCGTGACGATCGGCACCAGGCTAAGATACACCTTCCACGTCTGCTTCTCCTTCAGTATAACTCTCGACAGGAACACCGTGAAGAAGGGCATCGTAGCCTTCACTGGGACAGAGCCAAGCTTCGATTAATATCAGGGATTTGTCAAACTAGAAATAAGCGATATACATTTAAACGTAGCTGTTCAATTCCGCTGGAAAATGAGTTTCAAGATTTCAGCTGTACCACAGTATCGCTCAAGCAGAAGTTTTGGGGAATTCGATTATCGTGATCACTTTTCTATGGGAGTAAACTGAAACCCGCACTTTTTAGATTCTCCTTATTGAAAACTAAGTTTAAAGAAAGAAAAGTACATAATTGTTGGTCTCCTAAAGTAAAACGCGTCCAATCCGAGATTTGCTCTAAGATTTAATTAGATTCCCTGATTGCCCTGATTAAACAGCTTATCAGGAAAGATCGCTATTGAGTGTGCAAAACAAGAGCACGCGCGTCTGTCAGATATCAGGAGCACCGGAAGGTCATTATCTAATTCCATCAATATGAAATACTATTTGACGCAAGAACAGACTTATCATCGTGATCGCATTGCGAATACTTCAACCGCGGCGTTCCCGCGTTTAAACGGCGGAGGCCGGGTCGTGTGTTATTTATAAGATGTACGCACGCCGTACACGTGACTGTCAAAATAATATCTCGTACCAGTATGAGCGTAAGAGACGGGCACTTTCCAAATGCTGACGTGGCTGAACACGTTCGCCAGAAACTTGCCCAGGGCCAGGGGCACGATCAGCTTCAGATAGTATCCCCAGGGGATGTCCGACGAGTACTTCCTCACGCCCCACAGATTGAAGAACGGCCCCGAGTAAACGGTGATCGACGTCAGCTGGACCATGGTCACTGTCATCGGATAGGGGAACTCTGACAGCAGCATCTTGCCCACCACATTGCTGCTGCTGGATACCGCGTACCAGAGCAGACACAGGAACACTATGGTGATCACTTCCCGGCCGTTTCGGCGATCGTCCATGATTGCGCGGGCGAGCCTTTGAAAGAAGTACTCGGTGCTCTCTCACTCCATACGTGTGCACGCAGCCGGCTCATACGGTACCGAGTAAATACCCCGTACTAAATGCTTGCGGTCGACTGTGACAATTCGAGCGCAATTGGCATTTCTCTCCCTCTTTTTACGAGATCCCACTCTCCTTGCGCAACGCTCACGAACACGTGGCGCACGCTTCGAATGGATGCACAGGCGACGATCCAAGTAGTGATGAGTAGAGTCACTGCAATCAGAGTCTAGCCAGAAGTAACTAGAACAACTGGAATATCCCCCATTTTCAACATCCTACCAGAGAGACAGAAGTATATGCATTTCAAATGCACGCAAGACATTAATTTAAGGTTGTTTTTATGTAATAAGTGTAAAAACATAAATGCTGCATGCATACCGCGGCGCCATAATAACGTAACGTAACAAGTGACTCTACTCTGCAAAGTTTTTGGCAAGATAAATATTTGGTTCGTACTCGGAGATTACAGAAAAGCGTATAATGGCGTCTGGATATTTCAGGAACATTGAATATTCCAGACAGCATTTATATGTTGATTGAAAAAGGAAGTCTTCTCTCACCTAGGGAAAGATCGATAGTAGGAAATTCTACTAGATGTTCTACCCTGATTGAAGGCCGCAGTGGAGCCAACAAACACCGCGCAAACTCCCTGCAAAGTCATCGACGAGAAGGAGTTGTTCACAAAATATATATACGCTCAATTCGACGATAAAAAGAAGTCTGCCAAACAAATTACATACATTTAACTGTTAATAAGTTTATCATTTTACATTCTTATCGTATATCTTCTATATCGACTTATCACAATAGCGTTGGCAGCAGTGAATTCTGATGGAGGGATGTCCCTTTTTTCACGGGGCCATGACGAGAAGTTTTGTGTTGCGTTTATGAAGTTTCGTATAGAATGTTCGCTTTGGTAAATTTAACTCGATTCTGATTGCCTAAGCGAATATTACGCTTCACAAAGGCTAAACGGTTCAAAGAATATTTATGCGGATTGCGCGCAATATACCTGAAGGCCTGTCATCAGAAACTTTGGGACTTCCCTGGATTTAAAAGCTGGAACGTAGGAACGTCACATGGATTCCTCAACTCCGACTCGTTTGAAGAGACGTCGAGGTCCGATTCGCGCCAATGGTCCAATAATAGAGTACAAACGTAAATTTAACTTACCTTACAAGTTCCCCAGCAGAGTGTCGCAAGGTAATGGCTCGAGTCTTAAAAACGGTGGGACGGTAACTATCGCTAAAACACAGGTGGGCCACAGTTTCGACCTTAGGACACGAAATCTGATACCCACAGGGAACATAAAGAAGATGAGAATAAAGACTAGCGATGGCAAAGATATCGGAGAAGCTAAAGTACAGTTTCTTACTCAGACCGACGTAACAAGTAATCCAAGCGTCACCCATCTCAAGCAGAGCAGCAGTTATGCGACGAACAATACTATAAGGATTTCCTTTTCGCCGTCGAAGGAAGGGAACGGATTGTTAAATATTCTGGCCTCAAAGGATCGCATTTTGACCACACGGGTATTCTCCAGATGTATCGCTCCTAAAGAATCGCCGGCGGCTGTTTGCAACAGGTCGCCCGAGAAAGAAAAACGAGAGAAGAAAGATAGTCTGCATCCAATGTTAAATAAATTGAAGCAAAGTAACAAACTTCGTGCATCAAATGAAAACGGGCATAAATCGCTGTGTAATGCTTCCAAGACGATCGGAACGTCTATACGAACTGATCCTACAGCTCTAAATAAGTGGAAGAAAGAATGCTCGAATATCAAAAGAATATTCTTTATGAAAAAGGAGGCCTGTAGTTCGATGGACTCGTTCATTGCCGGTCAAGCAAACGTATCACAGGATAATACGTTGTCTCCCAAGCTGCAGGAGTTAGCAAAGTCCAAGTTTCCTGTCGTCAGGTGCAAGAAGCTGGAGATCCCCAACGTTAAGGATAACATCGACCGAGCTCCTTCGTCTCCAGCAAGGAGTAATATTGTGACAAGGAAAAGTGTGCAGAGTCCCAAAACAATGGATACTAAAAGACAATCCCCTATACTAAAACAGATCCCCTCCGATGCTAATACAGCGTGTACTAGCAAAGAGAGTAAAGAAGAGATCGTTGAAAGAGTTACAGACAAAGTGGGAGAGGCTATTGTAAAGGATAATGCGGAAGAAAAGGAACTATCGGACTACTTGGCTGTAATTCAAGAAGCCTTGACCAAAGTAAATGATAAAGTTCTTCGTACAAAGGCATTGCAGGCTCTTGAGAATTGTGGTATACGTATACCAAAGCTAGTCCCAGATATGCCCAACGATCCGTTAAAGGCGGTCCACGATTCTCAGGTCCAAACGCAAGTGTTTGGACTATTGGAGAAGCAAAGCTTTGTTTTAGTAAACGAAAACTTGCCCTGCCTAGAAAGAGTGAAACAAACGGAACGTCCGTGCATGGATATCACCAAGGTAGGTTCAGGGATACAGACGAGGAAAGCTCGAGTACATAGTAGAATCATAGCCAATAACCTCATCAACAATGTAATCTTGTACCCAAAGTGGACTGTGTTGCCTGAAGAAGGGGTGCAGGATGTAGTAAACTACTTGACGAAATATTTCAAAGGCAATAAAGAAGTCGGCAAAGTGCGGAAAATCTTGTCCACTCCGCACGTCCTATACAAGGCAGTTTCTGCGCAATTGAAAAGGGATTACGTGCATTTGTATATGTACGATTCAGATGGAATGCTGAATATTCACAGGGCAGTGAGAAATGATAGGCTGAGGGAGGTACAGAGATTGCTACTAGTATTGGCAGCTTGTAAACGCACGGTTGATGTATTGACCACCGATGGAATGGTATTTTGTTTCCTCGTTCTATGTTATGCAATGTAAGAACGACAAATCATGGAGCACATGCGTAATTTCTTTTTTAGTCATCTTTGGAACTGGCAGTCAAGTTCAGTGCGTGTACAGATATAGCGAGGGTGTTGCTGGAAGCTGGAGCCCAACCAGTGCGAGGCGAACTGCTGCACGATTCTGCAGTAATTTTAGCCAGCAAATTATCGTCGCCCTTACTGCCGAATCTCTTGCGTTACGTATCAGAGAGTGAGCTACTGAACAGGGTGGATTCATCAGGTAAGCACACAAAGAATGAGAAACTGGAAGATTCATGCAATTGCGAATGTATTACAATTCGTAAATCTCTTTAAGGACTCGCAGCTTTGCATTATTGCGTACTAAATGGCAACCTGGATGGCGTGACCGCTTTGGTAGAAGCTGGCGCAGACGTGAATCAGAGGGACAATCGTTCTGGAAGATCTCCTTTCTTCTATGCCCTGGAAAATAATCAAATAACAATCGCACATAAGTTACTGGAGAACGGCGCTATTGCGGATCTCCCCTGTTTCTCAGGACACTCCGTCTTGAGCCTGGTAGACGAAACTAAAAGCCTCTCACTAAAAGCTGCTCTTAAGGATGTACTATGTACCGTAATCGGTTAGTTATTTACGCAATTAAGACTCAGTTTCTTTTCTGTTCGAGCAGCATATCTATTTCCACGTGGATACATGGAAGAGGAACAATAGAAGTGTTAATTTTTGTTAATATAAGTATTATGTGTATATTATTTTTGCTAGATCTTGTTTCTTGACTGTAAGCTCCCTAATCTTCTGTAAATATATTTCCTTTTTCAAGGAGGAGCAGTCACAGTTCAGATGTATCGCAAGCATCAGTTATGAAAATACTGCCATTAAATTATTGTTTCCTTTATTTTGCATGCATCACGCGTATTAAGTATATCGTTAAGTAAGATGTAGGCAGTTAGTGAATAATTCTCACGTGTAATAAATGAGTATTTAATACTTGCAATGGTGTAATTTATATTTTGTACTTCGGTACGCGTATCTCATTATTATTTCAATAAATATCATTTGCGAATCGCATTTTTAACATTCTAAAAATGTAATTCCTTTACAATTTACTTCAATCAAGTTAAACTCGTTTAATTTCAAAATTAGAATCAATTCGCTGTTTACCGTTTTCCCGCTCGAGACAAAAAGATCATTTCCAATTCCTTAAGGATGTTTCGCAACGCGGCGACAATGCAATTCTACTGTAGCGCGACCTATAGGAGGATAAAAGAAATCATTTTTTTTTTACTCCGGTATGCATCTTATGCACTTTGTACTTTCTGCCGATACACCTGTTACAAAATGGCCGACAGTGTTGAAAACGGATCGCTTGTTGTTTTGTAAAGGTTAGAAGTTTATTTAATTACCGCTGGCAAAGTTCACGGGACTCGCTTTGCTCTCATGGAACTTGAAAACGCTCGAAAAAGTTCCGACAAAAGGTCTGTTCCTTGGAAATTTCTATTTTACTTTGCAGAATCTGTCGCGGTAAACCGAATCTTTTTGTATACATACCTGTGTACGCAATACAATTTTTTTTTTCTAATCCCCCGTTAGATAGCTTCCGGTAATTTCCCATCATTAATTCAGTATTCGTTAATTTAATATACTCGATGAGCAGCAATTCATTTTTTTCGTCACAGCTTCGACACGGACGACGATTCGGATTATGCTATGATCAAGCGTATCAAAATGGAACCGGAAGGTATGTTGTCTCAGGAAGACGATATCATGGCCCAGTTGCAGCAGGAGAGCTCAGATTTGGAGGTAGAACCGAGCTTCGCGTTGGAGGGTTCTACCAACGGAGAGGACTGCAACGATGGCGTCTTGATGCAGCATATGGACATCAGAGAACCCTTGTCTACGCTTAGGAATTTATTGGAACAAAGACTCGGAGTAGAGCTAACGGATTATTCGTTCTGGCTGCAAGATACCCAAATGGTACTCGTTTCGATGGAAATCGACGCGGAAATGATTATAAACTTTGCAATGTACGTTGTACGATTACCGAATGTTTCTTCAGCTAGAGGGCCACAAGAATTTGGTGGACCAGTGCGTTCAAGGCGAAGGGCTGGTACAAATCAATGTACAGATAAAAGCGACGCAAAGGAGGATAAACATAGTGGACGTTTTGAAACCTGCGGACGACTACGTAGACGTGGCGGAGAATAATGGTAAATGGAAATACTTATTCGAAAGTATTGTGATTGATCTTATACGTAACATTATTTATCGTTCAGAATCCGCACCGGTTAACGAGGACAACAAGCGAAACGTGATAAGATGGATGGTCGATCCGCAGTACAAGAAAGAGCAGGTACAATTTTTAGCTATTAAACGTCGATTATTATTTGAATTTATACAATGATTGTACACCCACATATATCATACAGGAACGGTTAAAAATTCCAGCCGATCCGAAAGATTGGACGCAGACGCATGTTAAACATTGGCTGCAGTGGGCGGTCAGGCAGTTCAAACTGGCCTCGGTGAGATTAGCCGACTGGAATATCACGGGGCAGCAATTGTGCGATCTCACCCTGGAGGAATTCCAAGCTAAAGTGCCTTTGGATCCCGGAGAAGTGTTCTGGACTCACTTGGAGTTGCTTAGAAAGTGTAAATTCGTCGGTACGTGTTTACACGTTCGATCCACTTGTTACGAAATTATGAATTTTCCAATCTTTTGCAGCTGTAGTTCAGAAGGATCCGCCGGAGTCGCCTAAAAAGGACGACGAGTCCATAAAGTCTCGCAACGAGAAATCCGAGAAGCCGCGACCAGTCGTGAACCAACAGGCGCGTGTAGTTAGCGTTCCATTGGAGAACATCGACGCTGCACCGATCACTATAGCCACCTCGAGTCGATCGGTTAACAGCGGCCAGATACAACTGTGGCAATTCCTTTTGGAGCTGTTAACCGATCGCGAGCACAGAGAAGCCATTCAGTGGGTAGGGACCGAGGGAGAGTTTAAGCTGAATCAACCGGAAGCGGTGGCGCAGCTCTGGGGCGCGCGCAAAAATAAACCGTCGATGAATTATGAGAAACTGAGCCGGGCTTTGCGTTACTACTACGACGGAGATATGATCTCCAAGGTGCACGGGAAACGATTCGTCTACAAATTCGTGTGCGATTTGAAGCAAGTCTTGGGATACTCGGCTGCGGAGCTGAGTAAATTGGTCGAAGAGGACAGAAGATACTTCTGATGGATCGCCATTGTTATTTCCCCCCGCAACCGTTCTTCGCATCCTACTTTTAGGATACATTTTACACTGTACATATTCGATAAAGGATAAAAGAGAATCGGTTATTGTTCAGACAATCGAATGTACATCGAAATATAAAGATTAATAGAACGATCTGTTTTTATTTCCTTTTCTTTTTCCCATGCTTAAGTACACCCTGGCGCGTTACCCGAGATAACAGAGCGTCGAAACGTTCCCGGTCGTTTTCTATCTCTGATGACTAGAACTGACTTTTGATTGGCAAAAGGCAGCACTCATCGCCAATACCAGAGAATCTAGCCTGTGAGATATCGGTCGCGACGTCACAAGTTAGGGTCTCAGGGGATCGGCGACGCGGCAGGCTTTACAATCAGCCCGCCCGCCATTGCCCTTTTCTCTCATTTCATTCTTTTCTCCCTCTTTATTCGCCAATGATTGACCATACACACACATACATTCTACATACAAGTGGAGCCATCGTCTCGGTGTAATCGTTTCTTCTTTCTCCTCTGCATATTTTGCAGACACGCGAAAGCTGTTTTTTTTTTGTATATCTCGTCGACATATCGGCGGACGTTGAAACGTTGTGGCGTCGACGACCGGGAAAGTTAGCAAGTTGTACAGTGGACTTCGTATCGTACGAATTTCTATTCCCTACTATACAACCTACTACCTCACCCAGGCGTCGTCGCTGGCTGCGACTCTCCTCTTCTGCCTCCTCTCCCTATGCCTGCGCCTCGTCACAGAAATGCTTCGCTGCATTCGTTATTTCAGATAGCAGAAAGAACGGGTCACTATGAACCAAACATTGGACCGGAAGCGGTGGACGGTACCTCTTAATTCCAGTCTATTCTTTTCTCATTCCCTCAGCCACTATTTCATTTCGCTGCTCTTATCCTCCCTCTCTCTCTCTCTCTCTCTCTCTCTCTCTCTCTCTCTCTCTCTCTCTCTCTCCCTCTCTCCTGCACATTCGCTCTTTCACTCCGTCTCTCTCTCTCTCCCTCTCTCTCTCTCTATATATATATATATATATACATATATGTATAGTTTGGTGAAGAAAATTACTCGGCAAGAAGTTTAACTGCTGATAACCGGAAGTGCTTTCAGGAGGGGTGGTGTGAAGGAAGAGGAGAGAAGAGATTCCGTCGTAAAGCTTAAATGCTGGCCTGACTACATGTACCGGTAGATAGGAGCTTGCGGTATACATATAAAAAAGCCCACAAGTTCGGATCTACGGGTTAGTATCATCAAGTATAGCTGGGGACGGATGGCGCTGCTTGCTGCTTCTCTCCGTCACCCGGAAACCGATCCAGTGGCACCTGAAAAACAACAAAACGGTGATCAATCCATACTTTACTATATTACTACTTGTAACTATGCTACTGTATTTTATAATAAACTTGTCATTAACGTCGCTCTATCGGCGGGCTACATATTTCCTATATTACTACCTATAACTACGCTACTATATTTTGGAATAAACTTGTTACTATCGTCGCTCTATCGGTGGGCCACAGCGGAACGGAAGAAAGGAGAGGAAGCGTTAACGAAGTCAAGGGACTCGACCCCTTAACGGTCCTGGCAACCGTGATTCTCAGTGGGACGAGTTATCGGTGTTTATTAGACTTACGTTCCACGATACGAAAACGGGGCGAATCCGCCTGATCGATTATCGGCATGAAGGCCCTCGCATAATTCTACCCGCGGCTCGAGTTTCTCACGCATGGTCCACGGTTCGCCACGCCGTTGTCGGAACAGCGAAGGGGATTGGGAGAGGGGGGGGGGGCATAGAAAAAAGAGGGCCAGGGGTTATCCTACAAGAAACAAGAAGAAGTAGAGTGAGAAGAGGAGGCAAGAGAAATACGGGAGAAGTAGGTAGAGGGACTCCGGGCGTTGTAAAAATCTCCTGCCTGGCCCGCTCGTAGACAGTTGAATGGCCTCTGCAGCTCTCCGTGCCGCGGCCCTAAGGGATGTTAGGCACCGTTCCCATCCGACCGATTACGCCTCACGTCCCGGACTCTAGAAACGCATGCGGTAAATCAAAAAGAGAGGAAAAGATGGTGCGCGAAGGAATCGGGTCGGATTCGATTCGATAAGCGTCCGGGGCACCGGAGCGCGAGTTCCTTCGAGTCCTCGACTTACAGAGCACCGGCGGGAAGTGTTAATTTTACCTTGGCGCTCGATGCGAAGGCGAATTCACCGGGAATTTCTAGCTCCTCGGCCCGTGGACGATCGAGAAGCCATAACTGCCCATTGTGCACGGCTCTTAAAGTCTGGAAGATGCTGAAGGGCCTGGACGCAGAAGTAGTCGAGCGGGAATTTCGCGCGCTACGCCAAAAGCCGCGCTCCTCTCCGTCGACTCGCCCCCCCCGACCTCCTCCTGCCGTCGGAAAAAGAAAGACAACCGTTAGGTTAGGTTAAAGACAACTGTTAACAACTGTCGCCAGAGATCAGAGGAGGCTATTCTCGAACCCGATCTCGATCGAATTTGCCCCCCCCCCCCTCCCCCCTTAATTGTAATCAGCCTTTAGGTTATGATTCATAAGACTCGACCGCCTTAAGCCGGGAGGCTAGCTGCCAATCAGCTAGAGTCGGGACGACTGGGGAACAGCCATAAAAGTGGCTGGATAGATAAGAGGATCAGAGGGGGGCCTCCTCTTGCTCCGTTTTTCTTCCTCGCGAGACAGAATAGAAAGCTCCGGAGGGGGGGGGAGTGAAGCGGAGGGGAGCTTGAAAAAGAAAGGAAGAGAAAGGAGAGCGGGCGAAGAAGCGGAGTGGAAGGTCCAGGGGTCAGGGGGGACGGCGGGGGCAGAGACGTAATCACAGGGGCGTTGAATTAGGGAAGCATCGAACGGAGTAGTGGGGAATCGAGGGACGGCCAGGGGAAGAATCGACGGTGGAGGACCGGGGTCACCGCCATATTATATTTAGCGAGACACAGCCGTGTGAATGAACTGCATAACCCAGGGACGAGCGCGACTCCTCCGACGATACTTTCAAAGATATCCTCCTGCCCAATCGATGCTGCCCAGCCCCGCAACCTCAAACGCGCAACCCCGTGAACGTTTGCCCGACAGGCACGAAGGACCTCGCGGAAGGGACGCCGGCCGTAGGATTAGCAGCTTGTAGAGCGGATCGACTCTGGAAAGGAGAAATAGGTTTGCAAAACGGGAATAATATCGATTGTATGAAGCGTTCAAGGGGATAAAGGGCCTCAACGAAGAGTCATGCTTGTTTTGGTTAGAAATGGAAGAACTCTAGCCAAGACCTAACCTAACCTAATAACCCTTAAACACCACAAATGTGCGAGAACCTCGCGCTCTTCCGGCGAAGTTTGGTACCTATACTTCGTCCGAAGGATATAGCCGTTCGCGGGTGAACGGAACCGAACAGTGGCGGTAAATTATCCTCCGTGAAGTTAATTATAGAGCGCCCGCTTGGATTCCTTTCCATTGTCGCCGGTGTTACCGCCACGGTCGCAGAAACGAGCTCCCGAAGGAGACAGATTTCTCTCCCGGGAACCGCAAGAGATTCGTGAAAGGAAAAAAGTATGGGAGAGTGGACGATGGGGAAGAAGAGAAGAAGAAGCGTCCCCATAGCAACAGGACCGGGCTACACGTGCTTTGCACGCACTCACACGTGTTCTGGGACCTGCAGATAAATGTAATCGATGAACAAGTAAAAGTTGAAGAATTATAGAAAACGTATTAGGTTAGATTGACTAGATCCAAATTGAGAGAAGCATCTGATTGTTTCTTCATTCGTCCAAGAGTGAATGTTACATGAATCTTGGAGGAGTAACGATGCAACATCTATGCACGGAACAGGAGAAATAATTTCCTTCGCAAAGCTTCCAATATTGCGGTACCTGCAAGTAATCGTAACCGATGAAGAAGTAAAAGTTAAAGGATTAAAGGAAATGTGTTAGGTTAAAAAGATTTGAATTAACTCCAGATTAAGAGAAGCATTTGATTGTTTCTTCATTCGTCTAAGAGTAAACGTTACATGAATCTCGAAGGAGTAATGATACGACACCTATGCACGGGACAGAAGAAATAATTTCCTTTGCCAGACTTCCAATATTATGATGCCTGCAAGTAATTGTAACCGATGAAGAAGTAAAAGTTAGAGAATTCTAGGAACTGTATTAGGTTTGACTAGATCCAAATTGAGAGAAGCAACTGATCGTTTCTTCATCCGTCCAAGAGTGAATGTTACACGAATCTCGAAGGAGCAATCCTACGCAAGGAACGGAAGAAATAATTTCCTTTGCCAGGTTTCCAACGTTGCGGTAAATGCAGTGTGCAAGGCGCAGCCTTGATGGACGTCCCGGGAATAACACAGAAGAGTTAATGGCAGTGGGGGACGGTCGCAGAATAAGGTCGACTGGGAAGCGATAATCGATTAGACCAGCTGAAAACGAATCGACCTTCCTCCGAACAGGTGGACGTATCCTCCATCTTGGAACCGAACCAACAACCTCCCCTGGCAATATCTACTCTCTCCCTCTCTCTCTTCCAGGGCTAAAAAACATTAATTACAGTTAGAGCGAAACAGATTTATCTTGAATCTGTTAAACGTATACCTTTGCGCGCTAATCTTTCTATCCTATCACGCGCATTGCTCGTTCCAGTGCGACGCGAAGAGGCTCTCCCTGAAAGCGTGGAAGAAACAAAGGGAGGGAGCGGTGGAGGGACATCGTCGCCGGGCCCCATTTGAATATCCAGCGAGCTTGCATCGCCGGGGAACTGGTCAATCCTGTCCTGCGGGAACGAGATCCGCGAACCGAGGAAAAAGGACCTGCCCGAAGGTGTATTCGCCTCGGATGCAGCTCGGCTGAAGCCGATCCGGACCGGCGTGGATGCAACTGGACCGCCCTTACGAGCGCTCCACCATCTGTGCTGCACCGAAACGCGTTCCCATACTCCCCTGCGCGTCGCGTCTACGGTGTCCGGACAAAAATCTACAGGCTCTTTCAGCTTCTCCGGTCGAGGTACAAAGACTGTTTCACTGTCTTCTTATTGCCGGCCGGAGGAGCCCTTCTTCGGAGGAACTTGGACTGCGCTTGAATTGCTCGAAAACTTGACGATACAATACCCGCGACGGTAGAGAGAAAGAGAGAGAGAGAGAGAGAGAGAGAGAGAGAGAGAGAGAGAGAGAGAGAGAGAGAGTGAGAGACTACCGGAGAGAGGGACAGGGACTGAATGAATCCGGAGAGCGGAGGAGGGGGGACAACCGTTTCAGGGGAACGAGCGTGCGGCTGGAGGAGGGGGGGGTGAAAAGGGGGATAGAAAAATAAAAAGGGACACCATGGCTCGATTTAGTACTCCCATACGCCTATCTCCGCCCACCACATAGAGAAAACCGACCAATGACCGGCATGCGTTATGGCAGAGACCGGCTAGATCGAACGCAAGCTGCGTGTAGTCTCTCCCTCTCCTCTCTCGGCTTGCGAATTACGGAGCTGGACGGGTGTCAGGTAGTTGGCCTCCTGGGGAGACCAACTGACAATCGCCGCTTCCATATTTCCGAAAGATCTACAACATTAAAAAATTGCCTTCAGAAGAAGCTACAACGAAAGCTTCAATGACGCATCCCCCCTCTCCCTCTATGCTCTATAAATGACCACAGATTGGATAAGGTCAGCGCGCTGCTGATTCGATAATTTAATATAAATCGTTCAATGCGGACCATGCTTTCTCCCTCGAGCCGTCATCGCTGCAATTAAATCGTCGTGCCACGAAACCTGACCGGCACACGAGTATTCGTTCCCCGATTCGTATCCGCTTACGTAACTGACGCCAGATAAGATTGCGCTTTATCAGCGAGGAAAGTATCGCATTCACCTCCCGACGCGAACCAGCGAAGATCCAGCTGTTCCCATTTTCCTGCAGCAGTCGTGGATTCCATGAAAATGGCTGCCCCTTGTCAGCTGATACAAAGAGCCTCTAACTAACCTAGCCTACCTAACCTCCTATCATTCCCACCTAGATTCTTTCTTCCTCGGTGGCAGAGTGCGGTTAAAGAAGCATAAGTATGATCCGAGACAGATGGAGGACTCTTCTGAGTATCTCGAAGACGAACCGTTAAGCGTCGCTTCCTGGTGGAGGATGATGCATCGCGAAGATATTCATCCATTCTTAAAGAGGAAGTACGCCCCCGTCCGTGCCGAGAACCATGGTCCAAGATCAAAGGAACCGTCCGGTACCTGAATTAATCAGGACCTGGCTCTTTTTTCCCTTTAGCATGGAGAGTTAATGAGAATTTCCATTGACCTAGCCAATGGTCGGCGGTGCGTGCGCCAGTGACGGAAGCGAGTCGTGGCATTGCACGTTGCACCGATTGCAACGAGGCGTCGCACGCTGCGTGTGCCGCGCGCAGAGCACACGCAACCGAGGCGCAAGGCTTGCGCCAGACAGTCTGTTGCACAACTTAGGTATTGATCTTGGCCGGAACTAGTTTCCGTTTCCGTTTCTTCTCTCGCCGACGCTTTCACCCTCTGCTTTGGACTACATTCTTGCCTCTCGAAGGAAAAGCGAACCACGAAAAAGCACGAATGCGTGGGAACGATAAAACGAAAAAAAAAAGAGAGACCCGTTGGGTTCGATTACGCAACGGCCATCCACTTCCGGTTCTACTTTCATCACACGCAACGCCAACCACGAATCGATCCCGCCAAAGTTTCCTGCTTTCTCCTCGCATTCCCGAGGACCAATTGGCATTGGCGATTGAAACGATTGCTCCTGGTGAACCAGGAGTCCCACTTCCGGCCTCCCTCCCCCCCTCTCTTCCGTTCTCCATTGATTTCCACGCGTTTTTCGTTCGCGAACAATCGCGCTGCAACGAGGCGACCGCGGCGAGTGCATTGCACCGGCAAGGTATTGATCTCGCGCCACGCGGATGTCTTTTTCGGTTTCGCGTCCCGTCGCGGATGCTTCTTCTTCGCGCTTAAACTATCTTACGTCCTATCGTGGATCGTCCGTAGACGTCGAGCTCGTCGCCGGCCGAGATCGGACTTCAATCAACCGGCCAGTTTATGGAGAGAAGGAATTGAAGCAGCGCTCTCGGTCGGCCTCCAATTTTTATCGGCCGAGGCCTTCTGGCCGCTGGAAACAGTCGTCGACGATAAGCTTTATCAAGGCGCGCGCTCGAGCTACAAGAGCGCAGCGATAAATCTTCGATCCTCCGCGCATTTATCTTCCGCTTCTTTTTTCCCCGCCGCGTCCACCGTCTCTTCCAAAGAATCGCGTTTTCCACCGAGAATCAAGGCAATACATCTGCCAGTGTCCTGTTAGCTATCTTCCGCGGTGCGAAGAATGCGGCGCGCTGTTGCGAGAAACAAAGCGATGCCAATGCCCCCTGATACGGGAAACACGACACAATGGAATATCACAGCTCCCTATTTCCAGCCGCTCTCCTTATCGCTCGGGACGGAACCTATCGAATCGGGTCCCAACCGATGGAGACCGTAAGATGAAGATTCCAGATGGGTATGTACTTCGAGGGGCATAGATTGTCAAGTGGACTTCGCGCGACCGTAGCCGTTCTACCCTTTAACCGTGCCCTTTTTTTCCTCTCTCTCTCTTGGTCGGAACGATCGCCTTGGAACGGCGGATCGGTGTCGGAGGCGGGACAAAGGACGCTGGAGCCGTTCCTCCTAGAGTCGTCCTCGTCGCCTCGGATCTGTCAAATCGGGCGCATGCGTCAAAGGGGAAACGAAACAACAGGGAATGTCATTGACCCCGGCGTGTACCCGACGAGAGGTGAAGGTTAATTTTATCGCTGCGAGAAAAATCTTTCCTTCCTCTGCGAACGATTCTGCGACGGGAGGAAGCGTCCCGACACGATTCCTCAGCGTCACTCATTCAGGGGGGGGGATACCATTAGGAGTGTGCCGATGCTTGTAGGGGATAAGTGCGGGGGAAAGGTCCGTGCTTCTTAAGGTGCCTACGGGAAAGAAAGCGAAATGCATATTTTTTGGTACCACGTGCATGGGGGTGGGAGGCTTAAAGCGAGGGGGGTAGTTAATTAATCGCCGCTCACCCTGAGATCGTCTGGAAGGTTCCCCAGTCTCTTCCGCTCCCATCGATTGCGGCTATCCCAGAGGTATTCCAAGCGGTCGCCGGTGTCTTTAGCCTGCACACTGCACGCACACACCCGTCGCACAGAGCACAATCCAAGGGGGGAAAACGAACGCCTCCGGATCCGGGGAAAAAAGAGAACACTTGCCACTCGGTCGGACACCCGCGTCACACGCGTATCGCGTCCGGGCAACGCTCTGCCATCGCGGCGCGCCTTCCGCGAAGGAGTCGAGGAAAATCGGAAACCCTCCAGGAGAGGGAGGGGGGAGGGGGGGACGATTACGTGAACCGCGATATAGGATTGGGGGGTTGGTATCCGACAGTAGGGGGGCATGTCTGGGAAGGATCGAAACGCCTCCGGGGAAGGTGACGGATGATTCGTGGCACCAGAAGGAGCCGCTGCGAGGCACCGGCAACGGTTTACGCGTCTAGGTGTTCCCGAGGAAGCCGGGCGCGCACCGCTGCGCGAGTAGCTCGCTTGATCGGTGACAGCGACAGACTGCGTGCCGTTGGGACGCCGGCCGAACCGGCGCGCAACGGACGGACGTGAACGGGAGGAACGAAGGAACACGGGCGAAACGCCGCGGCGGAGTGTATCGGGCTTCCACCTTTGCTCTCGGCAACCGCGGCCTGCACTCGTGTCCCAGACGCGCGCCGTCCCTCGGCGTCGTCGTTTCCATGGGGGGACTATTATGGGGGTTGCGACCGCGATGCAACGTCCGGATCGCGCCACCGGTCCACGGGGACGCGAGCCGTGCATCACAAAAGGGACTCACTCTACCCTCCCCCGTCGTGGTCCTGCGAAGGAGCATTTACGATACGGAGAAGAGGATCTCGCGCGTCCCCCGCTTCCGGGGACGGGGGTGATCCGAGGCGGCTCGCGCGGAAAACCGAACGCGACGGGGTCAGACGGCCGGGTTCAGTGACACGGAGAGAATTCGCTTCGCCGCGGGGGGTGGCAAGCGGCGGAACAGAGACGGCGACCAGCGAGAGGGGGTGGCTCCGACAGGGTAAACGTACTTTACGCGCCGCTGCGAATTCGGCGCGAAGGAGGACCGAGCGGGAGCGTTCCTACGGGCGGCCGAGGAAGAGACCGTCTCGGTGGCGCACATGGCCGCCCCTCCACGTCTGGTCTTTGCCCTCTCACCCTCTTCGGTCCGCCGCCGCTTCGTCCCTGTTCCGCCGCTCCGACCGTGCGAATTTCGCTCGCCAGTGGCGTAGCCCCTCTCGCCGGGTAACCGACGATCCCTTTTGGTAGCCTGTCCGCCGCCTATGCGCACGGTGCGTTCACACCGCAGCTCGAAAAAAGTGCAACGCCCGGCATCTCGCGTTGCCGGTTGCATACATAGTGGGGGCGGCAGAGGCGCGGCATGGCGGCCAGTCTTCTGCCTCTGCCGATTTTCTTCCTCCGCCCGCCGGTCCCCCACCCTAATCCTTGCCTCCTTTCTTGACGGGGAGACAGCTGGGATTGGGAAGAACCGTCCAGCGAGTCGCTGGCCCAATTTTCAGCGGCCACGATAATAATCGTTACCTCCGCCGTGCGATTATCGTTGAATCGCAAAGAGGGCCGCCGCTGTGCACGGTAAACGTTTGTCGCCGCAAGCTCCATTACTCTTGAAAGGTCGATCGAGGGGCAGCAAAGAGGCGGCAAGAGTCAATAAGCGGAGGAGCCAAGGTGTACAAGATCAAACTTTGCATTCGTGCGACTGAATATCGCTCAATCGAGCTGAGAAGATTTTCGGCTCGTACCACAGTCTCGTCCCGTCACGCTTCGGTGCCGCTTTCCACGGGCATCCGTCGGTTCCGTTTTCCACGGGCACCGTCGGTACCACACTCGTTCGAAACATTTTCGCCGAGTCGCTCGATGGAACAACCTCTTCCAAACGCTGCGGTAAGATTGAAATAACGTGTATCACAAGCTGCCAGAGGTTTCGGGGCTGCTCCAGTCGCGCGACGGACTACCTATGCAACAGCTGCTCGCCAGGGAGCGTTGTCTCGCCATTCATTAACCGGAGGAGCTCCGGTTCCCACTAACGAGAGAGAATTTAAATAATTCCCAAGATCGTAATACGCGTTCTGCCCTCCCCTTTTTCCCTCTTGCCGTCCGCCACGACGCTGTCACGGATAATCGAAAAGGACGGAGCGAACGGATCAAAGAATCGAACAGGGACGGCCTGTTTTGGGAGGGGAGGGGAGGGCGAGCAAGAGAGAAAGAGGGGAAGGGGCGAGTGCAGTTCTCGCGATCCAGCGTGCGTTGCACTCCGCACGAAAAAACACCGTCCGGCCGGGCCGAGGAAGGAGGAGGCGGGTCTTCGTGCATCTCCGGCCCGCGTCGGGGCTTATATTGATCACGACAGACTGCACGATATTCGAGAATACATTATACGAGGACTCTAGCCTAGCCGGACTGCCTATAGTCGCGCGGAGTATAGGCGGCCAGGCCGCTGCACTCGGCTCCCGCCCCTCCTTCGACCTTCCCCTATCCCTCTTTAATCCCCACCCCCCTCTTGATTATCTACCTGTCCCTCTCCGATACACTCCCCGCTACCTCTCCTTCCCTACCTTCGGCAACGGGCATTCGGTTTCCTACTCTACCTCGACCGATCTGAAAATATTACGAATCATTTGGAAACTGTGGTAAACTAGTAATAATGCAGAGATTCAAGACCGAGCCGGTCCATGATGCGTTGAACCCATCGCTCTCGTGCCCCTTCCTCCCTCTTGATTCTCCCTACTCAGCTGCTCGTTCTCTTTCCGTTCCTTCTTCTTTCGTTTTCCCTGCACCTCGGGCCCTTTGCTCCTCTTTGTCGTGTGTGCCCCCCCTATGTCCCTCCTCTTTCTCCCTTCTCGACCATTATTTTGCTCGATTCCTTCTCGCAGCCGGACCTCTTCCCTGCGCTTCTCCTCTGGAATTTACCTCTGCCGAATCTCCGATTCGGTGTCACCGCTTCAGAACTTTTGGAGGGACAACCTCTGCGAGTACTCCGGAGCGGATTCACGGAGAGGGCTCTGGACTAGGCGAGGGCATTAATCCAGGAGGTTCCTCGTACCATCCCCCGGGACTCTCCCCACTCGAGGGGAGCCGCGGAGGATGGAGGGGATGCCGGCTCGGCGCGGACAGGGGATACGGCGAGCATGCACAGTAGGGGCAGAAGAGGACCTTGGCCTTTTCGCGGGGCAAAAATAAAACCTGTTGACACCGAAGCCTCGCGAAAGCAAAGGAACCTCGTTCTCTCTCTCTCTCTCTCGCCCCCGGGCAGCCTCCTTTTCCAACCAGTTTGCAATCTCCCTCTCGAGCATCCTTCCAAGGAGCACGATTTTCAAATTCGTCCGTGCAGCAGCCCCGTTTCGGGTTGCTCCACTGGAACTCAGGGGGTTCGGGTTGCGCTGGACGACGAAGCGTTTGTATGCCCGCGCTTACCGCGCCGCGTCGTCGTCCGCTGTCGTTGCGCGAAATATAAACGCCCCCGGCGCTTTCGTGCGCGCCCCGGAGCCGGATTTCATCGCGTGCCTCGGCTCCGCCTTCCAACCGTAGGGACATTCCTTTCCGCCGTTCGAGGGCCCTTTCCGAAGCATTGCTTTTCTCCCCCGCGGGATTGTTCGATGCGTATGATCCACCTTGGGTTGTTTCTGCGTCCGCGATGGTCGGCCCGCCGAGAAGATCGACGCGTACCCTGACTTTGTACGTTGCAATACCGGTCGAATGCATCTGGTCTCCGCCGTTTCCCCCTTCGGGGCCGGCCGCCGAGCTTCCCCGTTGTGCTGAACGAGCATAGAGGCGGTCGTGCACGGAGCACGGGCCTTGGACGCGACTAGACGAGCCAGAGACGAGGAGAAGGCAGGCTCCAGGCGGACACCACAGTCCCTGCGACGCTCGCCGTTGGAAAAAACGATGCAGAATGCAGCCCATTGTTCCCGCGTGAGAAAATTATCGTGCGGAATATCCCGGGGGCCAGCCAGCGGTCACCGATCGCCTCCATTCTAATGCAGATATCATCGCATGTTTCATTTCAACTGGGCGACGAGAAGTGCATCTCGCAGGACCGCACCTGTCCGGCCAACGGAAAAGTCGCGCGGAAAAATACGAGTCTTCTGTAGAGTCGAACGATTCTCGGCGAAGGGCCGCGCGCACACCTGCGCGGATCGGTACAGGTGTGTGACTCGCGCGTACGCTTTGCGAGCGTCGGACGTGGTGGAATAGCTCGCAGCTCCTCGCCTAGACGGGTCAGAGGCATGAAATGGCCGGGCCGGATGCGTTGGCTCCCAGTAACAATTCGTTTCTCCCTGGCGGATGGAAAAACCGAGAGAAAAAGAATGGTGAAGAATTCTGGGTAATGACGGGAGTCAATGTTTAACAATGATATAAGCCTCGCCGTTGTAGGGAAACGTAAAGGGTGGGTCAGGACTGAAAGGCCGTGACGGAAAAGTTCTCGTTTAAAGCCTGGCCAATGGGAGGCCAGGTGGGACCTGATGAAAAACTCCAGAAGGGAAAGGGCCACGCCTGTCAGCCTCGGGAGACCTTAGAAGAGTGGCCCCGTGGGGAGACCTGGAGCGCATCTGCATCCGGGAATTAAGGCGTGTGTGTTCGATTAAACCATCGAATGGATCTGGAGTACAGGGTGGTCTGGAAACGGCGTGGACTCCTCGTGTTACCGAACTGATCCTAAAAATATAAAGGTCATAGAACTCGTGATGGAATAGCGCAATGACGATTGTTAACAAAATGGATCACCTTCGAACTGGAGGGGAACGAAAGAAAATGGCCGCCCAGAGGTTAGTCAACAAAGTGGTCCAAATGAAGAGATCGGTATTCGTTTATCATCCGCAAGCTTCTATCTGTAAATGAGCACGAAGTGAAGACAAAGAAGAAAGGAATAACGAAATGAAGAAAAAGAGGGAACCTTGAACCACGGTGTTACCAAATTGACCCTAAAAATATAAAGATCATAGAACCCGTGATGGAATAGCGCAATGACGATTGTTAACAAAATGGATCACCTTCGAACTGGGGGGGGGGGGGCGAAATAAAATGGCCGCCCAGAGGTTAGTCAACAGTGTTCCAAATGAAGAGATCGGTATTCGTTTATCACCTGCACATTTCTATTTGTAAATGTGTTCGAAGTGAAGACAAAGAAGACAGGAATATCGAGATGAAGGGAAAGAGAGAACCTTGGCCCACAGGCCTACTGCAGCGCTGCAGCTTGCTCGCGATGCATGCTTCCTCTGCCATTCATGTGGGAAACACCCCATAGCCTTCGTCGCGGGGCCGGGCCAACGACCGGCGGAAAAGTTTCTCTTTCGATGCACTGTCGCAGCCCCGCCCCATGCCATGGGGAGGAAAATTTCGGCAGCGATGGTGCGGAGTAGCCTAGCAATCCGCCAACCATCGCAACGTACGCACTGTATTGTTATTAATCTAACCCTCCTACAGATGGAGACTCTACGAGAGATCCGTGATCGATACTCCCGGCCGACATCGCTTTCGATTGGTTTCCGGAAATCGTATTAAAAGAAAAATGGATCTTATTATCGTTCATACTTAATAATTCAGTAGTTTAACCTTGCCTTAAAGTTACCTTCTTAAGTGGGGGGGATTAAATAAGCTTGCTAACAATCGGTCGCGCGACTCTGACCGAGGTTTGCGATCTCGTTAGCCTAACCTAGGCCGCATAATCTCGCGATTCTTGAACCTCGATCCAACCGGTCGATAGCATCCTGCACGCCACTTTCCGCGATCGTAGAAACGATCGAGAAACAAAGGTGAAGACACGAGGATCGATAAAGGTATCGAATTGCAGCTATTCCGTACTTGAAAATTATAATAGACGCTTGGAGTTACGGTTTGAAAAATAATCGGAATCGCGAACCGCCATTTTCTTTAATTCCGGCCTAATCGATAGTCGGCGAAATTCGAAGCCATCGATTTTTTTCGAGAGACCCGGATCGATAGCGCGACGACGGGACGCTGTGTCGAAATTCAAAAAATTCGTCGATCGACTCCGCTTCGATTTCTCGAAAAAAAAGAATGGTGCCGCCATGAAAAGTGGGAAGCAATTTGCAAAATTAATTAGTCAGGTCATCGGTGAATATACGTTGCATCCTGCATCGTTATCGCAACGGAACTGTTCCAGCTTTTGCGTAAGTAATTTCTACGTAATATCGTTGGCTTATTAATTCGATCGTTGCTCCGTCCGATCGATGCAGATTCGCAAGCTGAACTTGATCCCGTTCCTAATCGCGACGCGTGCCAGAATCAAGTGGCGGCAACGAAAAACAGCGGAAGGGCGAATGCCTAATCTTTACCTCGAGTCCGTTCGGCACAGGAACGTCTCCGCGGCCCGCGGACCCGTAGATAGAAATTGTTGCAGCCGTCGGAACGGCCGCGGCGGGAGGAAACGACTCGACGATACGTGTGTATCTATCGGGCACTGTTCGTCAGGTCGCCGCTCCCTGAGAGATCACTGCCCTCACGCACACCCGGTGCCTGCCTTCTCTCGTTCCTTCGGCCTCGTCGTCGTGTCCCTCTGCCCCGACGACGGACGCCAGGGACGTAGTCCGAGCCTGGCGAACCCTTTGCGCGCACAGCAACTTTATTTATCACTTCACTTTTTTTTTTTGTTTTGTTTTCTTAGATGGAGTCCATTACTATGCACACCGCCCTAGACGAACCGCATCGAGAGACCATAGATGCAAGCTGGACGATGGCAGGCCCAGGTATATAAATTGCGAGTTACTTGTTGATATTACTCGATTTCTTTAATGCGATGGTCTCTCAAGCTCGAGAGGCGGCTGTCCCCATCGCACTGTCCTCACGAACTTACCTCCCTATCGCGAACCACCTGGACGACCACCAGACGTAACGAATCACTCGCGAAACTTATAGACATGATAATTCGGTAAGAGCTCGTCGGAGATACGGGAGGATGCGCCGCGAAACTGGCCGTGCGCGCTTGCGGTTCGTGTACTGTCAAAATTCACGCAATCGCACGGCCGCCTCGGCACTGCCGTTCGCGAATTCGCGGCACGCAAACTGCTGGAAGCCGATCGCAAAAACCCCTTCTGTCCACGGCGCGGCGGAAGGAACGAGGGATCGGGAGCCCCTACCCCCCCGGGGGCACGTGTGCGTGTATATGCAAGTCCTGCACGTCGGGCCGCACACCATGCCACCGCGGACCTGTGTACGTGCACGAAGGGGAGGCCGGCCAACGTGCACGAGCCGGCGACCAGACGACGATTTCCATTCTTTCTGCGACACGCGTGGCAGAAACCAGTTCACCGAGCGCAGCGTCGCCATCTGTGTCGCGAATCTTGCGGCGGGGGAATCGCGAATTGACCGACCAGACCAACCACACCGGCTTCTCTGATCTGCTGCGCCTGCGTGACCAATCTAATGCGAATTCAAACTTTGTCAACAATTGTCCAATTGGCGAGGCCTAGGATACCGATGCAACGCCTAGGAGTACCTCTAATGCAAAAAACAGGGGACCCGATGGTACTCGAGTATGATTAGCAAAGTCGCGCTTCTTTTTAAACACCAAGCACTGATCAAGAAGACGGTACCATTGGCCAGCGATAGTCCCGCTCTAGTAACGCCTCTCTGCGTTGCATCGCATGGTTGCCGAGAAGCTTTGCGTCATTTTTCTGGGTGGAATTTATTTGAATAAGCATTGCACCACTCGGGACCGGTTCTAAACTTCCAAAAGCACGGTATTTCCACTATGCTAACAATCCTTGCTTGATCCCGCGCTTTAAAAAATTGGGTAATTGGTATTTTACTTCTAATTGGGGAATAATTAATTTACTAACGCATACAATACCTTTTTCCTTTTGTTTTCAGTCGGAGAGAGAGAGAGAGAGAGAGAGAGAGAGAGAGAGAGAGAGAGAGAGAGAATGTCTGCAGAGCGCAAGAAAAATCATTCGGTTCGTTCGTTTCCCTTAATCTTTGTTACTTTTATTGGTATGTAATACGTATAATAATATATATTTATATATTATATTCGTCGTTATCGAATATATTAATATTTCAGCAGTTTTTCTCATTCCATAAATTAAATAAATAACTCTTGGTTGTGATATTATTTAAACAAAATATTTTACAAATGTAAATAGCTGTAGATTGCCAGGTGAAGAGCGAGATAGATGTTTCCTTTACTATATCGTCTATTCAAAAGTAACTAGACATCCGAAGCGTTCTTTTTTTGTTTATGTATATATATATATTACGTATACGTGGATCTTTGGCGAAGTCATGATTTTCTCTATGTTCTTCTTCGAACGACGAAGCGCGCGCACAACTAGCCGGGGGGCGAATCTCGTTCTCGTGTAACAGTTGTGACATACACGGTTCCAACACGGAAGGAGTAACGGGGAGGGAAAGCGGTGTAAGAAAGGAGAGGAGGCAAATAAAACGCGACGCGACTCGATTACCTGAAACACGATTGCTTTTTAAAAGTTTCCTCGATACTAATTATCATGCCAACACCCACAGGCTCGTCCCCTCCCTGAACCAAAATGGCGCCTGAAGAATCGCAGAGCCGACCCCCGAACAACCACACGCGGAGAACGTTTCTCCCGTGAAGAGATAAACAGAATCTCTGGACGAGGGATACATGATTATCGCCAATTTCACGCAACGCGCACACGAATCCCCCCCCAAAGACCACTTCGGTAATCCCGGTTCAGTGTTTAGTCGCTTTTCAATACCACACGATAGAGTACAAGTTTAATTTGTCATTAATTTCTTTTCTCTCTTTTTTTTTTTGCTTTTTGTTCATTTCTTCGTCTGTTTTATATACTATGCTGTGGACTGAGGTATCGAGAGGCAAGATGGTCGTTTTTATACCCTAGGCATGGCGTATGGTTACAAGTGAGAGCTGTGCGGCTGTTGCTCGTAAAACAGCACGTAGGCTTCGTTGGAAACGACCGACCGCGGCGAGACCACGGACACCCGGCTGTCGTTGTACTCGTGCCACTCCCCCGAGTACGGATGCTTGCAGTATGCGGTGTAATGGCCGGAGTGCGTCGTGCCCGAGTGATTCGCGACACCGTACAAATTGTACGTACAGCCCGGCACTTTGGGCGCGGCGAAGGCACTGAGATCCAAGCCGGTCAGCGGAAAGTCCACCATCACGTTCAGCTTGCTGCGAAACCGTTCCATGGGCGAGAAACGTTTCAAATCTGATCGAGCGGTCCGAATTAAGGGGTATAATTACATATCATGGCTGCTTGCCGGCGCAGGGCGTTCGCTTCGTTTGAAAGTAATGGAAAAAAAGGATACGAATAACGAGGATCTTCGGGAACTTCTGTATGCTGAAGCTCTTGGTACACTTTCTCCTCATCTGACACTTGGAACAGGTCGGCTTCTCGTCACCGTCGAGGATCTCCTCGCGCGTGAAGTGTTCCAAGCACTGGCTCAACTTCACCGTGCTACTTCTCGCCGGTATCGGCAGGCTCAGATCCCAGAAGGGGTCCAACGTGACCGAGACGTGGTGGCAGGACGTGCAGTGCAACGAGGAGCGCAGCTGACCGACGAACACGTCCACCACCATGCTGTCCTCGCTGCGCAGGTAACGCTTCCAGCTCTCCGCCGCCTTCTGGCTGTCCCTGTTTTCGCATAAATCGCACACACCGTTAAACAATCGGACCCCTTATCGTCGCGCAATCTCTGCTTCACTCACGTGTAGATGTCGGGGATATCCGTGTGTATCGGCTGCGGCTTCGTCGTCACTCTGTTCACGTCCTCGTGCAACCCTTCCAGCAGATACCTGAGGAACTCTTGAGCGTCCTGCTGGCTGTACCCCATGAAACGTGGCGCGAATCTCTGTATCTGAGTCTTGAGCGCTGTCGTGTTCACCACGTGGTCACCGCCCACCTCCCACAGCTCGTGGATCACCTGGCTGAACGCCTTGATCAGGGCGCCCTTCATGCTGGACGTGGTGGTGTTTATGTCCGCCAGGTACTGCTCGTTCAACAGGTATTCCAGTAAGGGTCTCGTGTTGCTCAAACATTGGATCACGCTGTTCATGAAACACTGCAACGAGATGAAAGGTGGATCAAAAGTTTTGTACCGTCGTTTATTCGATGATTCCGGAAGCAGGGATACTACTCACTGTGTTCCCGATATTCCTTAACCCGTTCAGTCCACATCGCTCGTCGCGATGCGCTTGCTGTCGATTGCGCGCCGATTTACTCGTCGGGCTTCCCTCCTGCAACAGAGATCGACGTTACACCAGTTTCCCATCTGACTCGTGTGACCGTTTTGCCAGGTTTCCAGGGGGACGAAAACCGTCAGGCATGGTCTACTACAACAGTGGTATAGCTGCTGCTCCCAAGGAAATTTCCCCTCTTGCCAGTACCCCCTACTATAGGACTGAAGCGACCACGCTCGGCTGTAAGGCGCGAGTGATGCGGGATGGCATTTGAGACCTACGGTGGATGTACCATCACGGAGAAATTTTCTCGGGAGCAGCGGTTGGACCGCTCTGGCCTACTACTATCCTTTCCGAGGTGGCGGTGCCTAGTTTGCGGCACAAACACAGCATTGCAACACAAAGGAAACATTAGAGGAAGCTCAAACGCAACCGGGAAGTCGATGCTATCAGAGGCGAGAAGTTAGTCCGTTAGATTATGCGCGCCACATTTTATTAGTACACGTCTGTAAACGATTGAGAAACACCACACGGGTACGTACGTTTCTTGCAGCGTTCGACCTCAGCGTATGGATCGTTCCGAACAGAAAGTACGCCCAACATAGTATATTCAGAAAAGGGAAGACAGTGTAAATGTCTAAGGCGTCGAACAGCAGAGAAAACGGAGCGGCGGCCGGTGACGACGAAGGCATTATTCTTTTCGCCGCGTGCACTCACCTTCCTACGACTGGCTGGCGGCTGCGGAGCGGCGCACGCGATCGTCGTGGGATCGCCAAACTGTACAGAGCAAACACCGGAAGAGACGCGTTTCTGTGGTGCCAGAGGTGCCGCGACGCCCAACAGGAACGCGTACACGAACATCAGAGTGATCGCTGCCCACGCGCACCACAACCCCCAGCCTATCGCTTGACTGTAAGCCAGTTCTTTTTTTTCTTTTTTACGCGATGAGACGTTCGAGAATGACCGGTCCCTCCGCGCGCTCGGATCCTTCGGCCATGCCGTAATGGGAGTTCGAGGACCAAATTGACATCGTTCGGCGTGAAGACTTTTTCAACGGCACTTAGTTTTCGAGCGATGACGATCTCTGTGTGGGTCGAAGGAAAGTTTCTGCGGTCGGACGCAGTTGCACACCCGGAGATGTACTGTGCCCCACTCTGGGACGGTGCGCTAAACTGGCACACGCTTACACGCTGCTATCGGCGACGGAGATGGATCAATCCGAGGACGGCCGTGCCGCGGACAAGATCGTGTTCGATCGCTTAGCTCCATGAGAGTACGGTGTACCCGCCCCTAGATATCTATGCATACGAACTCGATGGAGTACATGCGTCGCTACGTGGTACCGTTATATTGCGAGAGATCCGATGACCGCGCTTTTCTCTCTCTACTGGCCGGAGAGCTCTGGTCTATTAATAAAAGGCAGCTCTCGCAGCTAACCGTGCGACAGACTCTGCTGTACGTGCGAAGAAAAACGTTTCGTAACTGGATGGCGAGCAATGGAAGTTTCATGAACTAATACTTCCACCCCTGTGGGGCCTACAGAATTCTTTGGGCCTAAATGGTCCATACAGTCTACATACATTGAGTCTTGAAGAAGAACGATGAGCCATGGAGCGGGCAATGGAAGTGCCATGAACTAATGCTTCTACTCGTATGGGTCCTACAGAATCCTTTGGGCCGAAATGGTACGTGCACTCTACACACATTGAATCTTGAAGAAAAACGATGAGCCATGGAGTGGGCAATGGAAGTGCCATGAACTAATGTTTCCATCCCTATGGGGCCTACAGAATCCTTTGGGACCAAATGGTCCATGCACTCTACACACATTGAATCTTGAAGAAAAACGATGAGCTATGGAGCGGGCAGGGGAAGTGCTATGAACTAATGCTTTCACCCCTATGGGGCCTACAGAATCCTCTGTGCCCAAATGGTCCGTACAGTCTACATACATTTTATCCTGGAGAAAAACGATGAGCCATGGAGCGGGCAATCGAAGTGCCCATGAACTAATGCTTCTACCCGCATGGGTCCTACAGAATCCTTTGGGCCCAAATGGTCCATGCAGTCTACACACATTCAATCTTGAAGAAAAACGATGAGCCATAGAGCGGGCAATGGAAGTGCTATGGACTAATGCTTCTATCACTGTGGGGCCTACAGAATCCTTTGGGCCCAAATGGTACGTGCAGTCTACGCACATCGAATCTTGAAGAAAACCGATGGGCCTTGGCTCTAGAGGTCTGCCATGGTGAGGCTAGGCACTAGTGGCGCGCATTTATTAATAACAGAACGTCGAAATGAGAGTCGAACGCAGTATGTGCTAATCACTAAGTAACATGAATCACGATTTTTGAAGATGGGACTATGGAAATAGCCGCGACACCAATTACAGTATGATGCACCGACATAGCCGCGGATGAGATACAAAGTGCTAAGTTCCCTTCCACCACCTAAACTCACTGAAAATTATTTAGGGGACACTCACGAACTGATCGGCGACACCGCGGTAGAGATTCTGATGCGCCGTGGACGGTGCGGTGGGCGACGAGGAGGTCAGATTACTGGCAGCGCTCGCGCCGGTGCCCGTGAAATGACCATCCGGTCTCCTGGACGTGGAAGGCGCGGATGGATCGTCCCCATAGGTACCAGACGGTCTTCCCGCCACGCCGTTTTGCAAGATGGGCGGCGTGGTGCCGCCGCCCACGAACCCGGTCTGATCGATATCGTACGAGGTGGACGCGTTCCGTTGCTCCTCTCCGTGCTGAAGGCTCTCGGCGTGTTCACCTGTACGGCCAGCAGCCTGGAGGAGGGCGACAGGGCCGATGGAGTTGACAGGGTCGACGTAGCCGCGTATCACTACCTCACCGCCTCCGACGGTCTCGTCACCGCTTTCGAGGTCCTCCTGCTCTTCCCTGTCCCGGCGCTGCTGCAGGCCTTGGTTAATCAGCAGCTCGCCGTTACTCAGATTAGTGGCTAGGTTAGTGAGCAGGTCGAGCTTAACACCGATCAAACCAGCACCGCCAGCACCGCCACCGGCTACGGGCGACAAGAGGTTACGCTTAGCTGGTGAAACCTCATCGACACGGCGTGCAGCGCCGCGCTGCTGCTGGTGATGATGACGCCGGCTGTTCAGGTTGTCGTCTCGGTCGTCCTCGTCGTCGACGTCAACGTCGTCGTTGTTGTTAATCCCGTAACGACCGCAGGAGGCGTCCTCCGCGCCGCTGCTGTTGTTGTTGTGCTGATCGTCGTCGGTATTATTATCATCGTCGTCGTCGTCGTCGTCGTTGTCGTCGTCATCGTCGTCGTCTGGATCGCGGATCGTGCCGCGGTCGTCGATCGTTACCTCGCCAGGCGACGCGGCACTGTCCGCGCGGACATGCCCGCTGCTGAGCACCGTGCTGCTGGACAGCGGCCTCCTCTTCGACCTGGACCAGAGCGCACCGCCAACGGCGGCGGAAGACGACGAGGAGGACGAGGAGAGCGACGAGTCCGGGCGGCGGTCCCTGACCGCGTCGCGCTCGTCACCACCGAAGAGCTCCGTCAACGACGAGCCGGTCGAGTGGTGTTTCCACTGATGATGATGGTGATGATGATGATGATGCTGGGACCCGCTGCTGGCGCTGTTCGTTTGACGGATGTTCGGTATGTAACTGGACGGCGAGTACCTGATCAGATCCGCCGTAGTGTCCAGCCGTGGGGGCTCGTGCGTTCTATCCCTGGACGAGCCGGCGACGGAGATGCTCGAGGAAGACGACGACAGGCCGTATCTGGTGCCGTTCGTGGCCGTGCCGCTGCCAGTGCCGCTGTACGTCGACGATGAAACTGACCTGCAAACGTTCAGCCGACGTGAATATTATTGCGAACATCCTTTTCATTCGGCCGGGCCGGCGGCCAAGGGCTACCCTCTCTTTCCCCGTGTTACGCAATCCTCGGGCAGCGTACGCGAGAAACACAACACGCTCGTGGAACACGCACACGCACGCGCAAAATCACAGCCACAGAGCTCTACCTGGATGAGTAAGCGGCCCGTCTGTGCGGCTGCGTTAGCAACATGGTGAAACCCTTTCGCCGATAATTGTCCGACACCGTCGACGGAGTCGAACTAGCCGGGGACAGGTTTTTGGAATTGTCTCCGGGAGGACAGGGGTCGGAGGGTGTTAAAAATAGTTCTCCATTCGAGGGGGAAACGGAAGGGAAAAGCCTGGCGGCATATAGGTGGTCGGGGTCGCTCGCCGCTGGCCTACATGCCGGCCAGATCCTCTTCGGGGTTTGGAGGTTACTAAATCAGACGCGCGACACCGTTCGTGGATTTGGACTCGGCGCCGGGGAACACGCGCTAGATATTTTAGTGCGCGCGCACGTGCGCTAGATGCCCCGTTGCGGTAACCGGAGACGGGACCCTGGGGAGAAAGTGACTCTTCCCCCCTCGCCGTCGCTGCACACCAGAAGAGACAATTCGCCACCGAGGTCAAGGCCTTCCTCCGCGCTTCTGCTACGTCAATAGCGATCGATCAACTTGCGCCACGCGTATTTATATCCACGTGTCCTGTTTGCCGTACCTCCTACCCTCCAGGGATTCCACTTTGTCCCAGCCTTGCATAATTAATTCGATTAACCGCTCATTACGACCGCTAATCCCTCGTTACTCTCCGCAGGAGCCTCCCATCGATCCTCCGCGAACGAAGATGATATTCGCCGGCGAGGAAGCATTCCAGAAGGGAATCCCCGAGCGGCTAGTTCGCGGCCCCGGGTTCACTCTCGACCTCGACCTTCGCCAGGCCATAGAAACGGGGACCAACGCGGCGTGCCCTTCTAATTGGATCATTGTGACGCGGGGACAATAGTAATTGGCGCTTTGTAAAGGGTGTCGTCGCGTCCACCCGGGTACCTGTTGCCCGCTGTATTTATAACAGGTCCGACCCACGGACGCCGGGGGTGAAACGCGACCGGCACGAGATTCGGCGAAGGGAACAGGATACATCGACGACGGGGGATTGTCCGCCACGTGTTCCGGTAACCATACCTTGGAACAACACCGTCTGCTATAATTAGAGGCGCGAGTTTCGTTCCAAAGGGAGAAGTTAGTATCACGGCAAAGCTTGTGCAAGATGAGCAACGTATGTCCCCGGTGAATGTTCAAACGTTTCAGGAAAGGAAGCAGATACACGGGCCTTTTTTTGCCCCCTCGATCGGGGGATTGCTCACCTTGTAGGTGAGCGGCGAGACCGGCTGTACTCCGACAAGTAGCTTCTGCGGATGCTTGCGCTCGTCGACGAGTAGAAACTGTTGGGCCCATCGAGTATGAACTATTTAATTAATGGTTTGTCTTATGAAAAACGCCTGGGATCGGCAGCACGCTGATTTTCTAGGAACGGTGCGGCCCGATGGGGGATAAATAGCAAGAGGCATACGCATTCGTACGATCAGTGTGGAGTATCGACGGTAATTAAGCGCCACCTGTTGATCAACTGTACGAGCTTCTATTGGAACTTTAAGGGTTCCTAACGTCGAGCCGACGAAACTGAACGTGATTGCCGATCCCTGGGACCCAGTAACGGATCCCTGGACACGGGGGGGGATATGGAAAGGAAACTCACCTGCCTGACGGGCAGTACGATCGCCTGTACTCGGATGTATAGTTCGAAAGAAAGCCCGAGCTGTCCGGCGACGAGTAGAAGTTGGTCGGTCGATCTAGGATCGACGAAGAAGCTGTTGATCGGTAGGTGTTCAGCTTGGAGGTGGAGGCGCCGATAGCGGAGCCGCTGGTGCCGCCGCTACCGCTGGAGCATCGTCTGCTAGGAGAATGCGGCGCCATTGGACTGGTACTGTACGAGACTGCTACAGCGCCCGCCTGGCCCCCACGGTGATACGACATTGCACCCGGGACACCAGACTCTCAATCTCTCTCTCTCACTCTCTATTCGCTTTTTCGTCGCCCCTCTTTCCTGAATTCCAACACAAGTGAGTAGTGATAATCGGTCAGCGTGCAATCCACAATCCGGGATATTTTTCCGGCATTCTCTATTCCTACGGTGCTGAGATATTTTCATCGAGTTCCGAGGGCGCGCGAACCACAAGCCTTAATCCGGGAAGATTTTAAAGTGGGAAAATTTAATCCGCATCTTGCCGTTACCGACTGATCACCAAGTCGACGCGAGGTGTACCCGCGGGGATACTGGTAAGTACATCACCTACGTGATCGACCGGAATTATCTACACAACTTGTTTCACCCCAAATCACGTAGAGGGTGGGCGCGAGTACTTGTTTCAAGGGACTTCAACTTTGGGCGAAACTCTCGAAAACCGGTCATGCCTGATTTGGCTCGACATCTAAAGGTGGGCTCATTTTACATAAAAATGATGATTGTGAGAATGATTTCTGGCGATTCGAAAAAAGTTGTTGCGAAAGTTTTTATGTGAGAATGTTGTTTCCTACATTACCACATAGTCTTCTTTTATTACGTTCCCGTATATGCATGCAGTATATCTAGAAACAAGACCCAAACCGCCAAGAATATAAGCCAAAATCCTTCTCGCAAGTTGTAGGTTTACCCGAAAGAGACGTGTTTTGAGAGTTTTTAGTAAAATCTGAGCATCAGAGTTTGAGCCCATCTTTAAAATTTGAGTCGAATCAGGCGTGACCGGTTTTCGGAAGTTTAGGCGGGATTTCAACTTTGGACCTGGACGTTTAACACTGGGGATCCGGGGCGATGGGACGATAAAATGCCAACCACTTAGCAACATTAATACTTTGGGAAGAATCGAACTGGTAGAAAAGAATCCATAGTAAGTTTCCCTAGATCCTAGCTAATTGAACTATAAATATTCCAGATCGGATCGCAAATCGATAGGCATTCAATTCCGCAAGAGGAACAAGCTGGATATCCAGCCTCAGCGTCGACCTTACAACTCGAGCACGCTACTTCACCTTGTTCCCCTTTTTTCCATCTAAAACCTGACCGCGGAGGAATCTACCCTGTGACTAGAAAGAAAAGGTCATTTCCATGTGAAAGCGGAACTGCACTCCGTTATGCGCTTTCTGTCCCTCCAATCTAACTATCGGATTCGCTTTACATCAAGGGACCACAAATGATGGACTCTTTTTACATAATCTGGTAACTTTCGACGAGAAGAATCTAAAAATGCAAGTTCAGGTATTCACTAATACAAAAGTTCTGACGAAAAGGAAATTGTACATTACGTTTGCTACAAAAGCATATGGATTTCAATTTTTAATAACTTTTAAACTGTCTTGAATAAGATTAGCGGTGGATCGGTAAAGTAGGAAAGAAGCTAATATGCCGTTTACTGCCTGTACACTAAAATGCTCGATTCTACATAGGCATAACTTGTGAATCAGTGGATTCCCAAACTTCAAACTTGCATCTTTATATTCGATCCGTCGAAAATTATCACATTATGTAAAAAAACAATCCACAATTTTTCGTCCCCCAAAGTGCAGCCCGATTCTCGGTTTCCATCCCGCAGAATTCTACAAAGGGGATGAGTGTCTACCGCCGATACTCCAGACGCGACATTCCCCTGAACAATGGGAATGCAAGATGAAGAAATGCCAAAGGTTACTAGGCCGAGCTAAAAAAAAATGCCTGACCTTGAGTCCGGAGAAAAAAGGTAAGCGCGTCCAGTGGCGATTCCGGCGCCGCTCGGTATTTCAGACGCGTGCTATCGTTTTAACTGTCACATGCTTCAGGTTGATTTGATAAGGCCAGCAGCGCGGATCGTGTGACAATTTAATTCAGCTGCAAACAGTCGTACAGGGTCGTTGGTTCGAAATCTACTGTTTCCCTAGGGGAAACAGGAAAACGGTATGCAGACTTGAAACGATGGCGTTATCATATCGCGTTAGTAAATGATCAGTGAACTCGCTCCAAGAGCGAGGATACCCCGATTCTAAATATATCCCACAAATCACGGCTAACAAATACTTTTGTTTTAACCTTCGCAGATCGGTGCGAAAAGTGTTTTCTTGCATAACTGCCAGGGGCGGAGAGACGATTCGATGAAAGCCGCGTTTCAAGGGGAGGAGAACTGCTATTGGAATTAACGGCTGCGTTCAATTTATGGACCGAGCATTCGAATCCGCGAATAATGCAAATACCTGGCGTCAAGAAAGCAGCTACGATTTTCCTCGGCTTTGGCAAGCATCCCAGTTTCACCCGGAATACATCGGACGCGCAAAACCGATATACGAGACGCCTTGAATTCCCTCGAACATCGGCGAACCTACGTATTTGGTATAAGAGTTAAAGGTTGCTATCCATTTTCCATTACGAAGGCTGTACGCCAGAAGTAACGACTTGCGTTTTTAGGTAGAAGGAGGTGAAAGGGGTGGTCGCGTGCGCGGGAGGACTTTCTCGAAGATACACGTTATGTTTTCTATTTCGCAGATAAAGCCAATAACGCGGTTACGTAATCGTGCGAAGAGCACACATAACTGAAATTACGTAACTAATCTCATGAGATAAATGCGCCCGTGCACGAGCGAACCGCGCGATACCATTAATTACGTCCAATCCGCTACACGATGCATCCCCGTTCGCCTTGGCGTTCTTCGAGGAAAAGATAAAACTGCTTTCCAACTAATTATAATCGAGCGTCCCTTGTCTCTCTGCACGATAATCCTCAATGGGGGTCCGTAAATTTAGGTGGCAGCGAAGCTCGATCAATGAATCACGCCTGTTACATCAGAGGAGTTTACAAGTACACGTGGATCCATGTGACAGAGGAGATTACACGTTTGCGCAACAAGGGCGAGGCGAAACTTGTTTCCCGGCTTTTTCTGTTTTAGCATTTCAAATGGCCGTCTACGATACGACGATGCATAGATAAGAGGCGCGCGCAACAATAGCACTATGCTAATGCCCTTTGTCTATTTTTTCGTTTCTATTTTAGTAACGAACCGCGAGGAGCCGCTGAATGGGAAGCGAGACTTCCTCCAACCCAGTCGACTCGTCGCGGGATAATTAAAAAAGAAAAAAAAAGAGGAGAAACTATGTCCTCCCGTGGATCAGAGCTGGATCAAACGGTTGGAAAGGTTCCACTCTAAGAAGAACGATCGAGTATGACCGCGTTTCTCTTTCGAGGCAGAGACCGCTTCGAAGGGAAGCGCGTTAACGGGTGCACACGTGCATGTGACAATACATCTGGTTCGCGTAGGACTGCACTTGTAACGCGATTAAGATCGATCGGATTCGCTTATGGTCCTCGAGTCATTCGTACACGCTCGCCTACGCTGGTGTGGGTGAACGTGTTGCATTGCATAAGCCAATGCACGCGATATCGATGGGATTCCAGGCCGACGTTTCTTTCTTGGAAAGGAAACTGCGTCCGATCCACGTGACCGGAGTTTACCGTTTACTAAAAAAAAAGAAAGAAATGGATGGGAGTCAAAGGGGATAATATTCGCCAATTTGCACCAGAACTTGTTCGATTCCTGTATCGATTATCGTTCCATGCCACTGTTAATTCACTTTAGGGGACCAAAAATTATTTTAAGTTTGGGAATTCACTAATTCAGAAGTTAAGAGAAAAAGAAAATTGCGCTTGTTAGTTGAAGGCACTCGCCCCCCCCCCCCCCCCCCGCATGTATATAAACTAACCTAACTATTCTTATGGAAAAGCAAATGTATTTCCATTTTTAATAACTTTGAAGTTGTTTTAAATAAGGTTAGCGGTGGGTCGGTAAAATAGGAAAGAAGCTAATATGACATTTACTGCATGTACACTAAAATGCTCAACTTTACATAGGCATAACTTTTGAATCAGTGGATTCCCAAACTTAAAACTTGCATCGTTAAGTTCGATTCGTCGAAAACTATCGCATTATGTAAATAGAGTCCATCATTTCTGGTCCCCCAAAGTAAAGTGCAGCTGTTAATTCTTTCTTTAAAAACACGTTCGCGGTTCATCAATCAATGTAGATCCGTGGCGAAATTGCAACCAATAGGCGTGAAGCAAACGTGTGTTAAACGTATTCGATTCTTCCGCATATTGCCCCCGAATCGAAGAACAGAACATTCCCAAAATTCTGAGCGCAACGTAATCAAAACGATTCGTTTCAATCCCACCGACACTGTGTACATTATGTATCGACCTTTCCATCGCACACTTTCTCTCTCTCTCTCTCTCTCTCTCTCTCTCTCTCTCTCTCTCTCTCTATCCCTCCCTGGTTTTCCCCTCTAACTATACATTTTTTAGGGGACGCGTGCAACTAATTTGGACGCGCCGGAGGATAACGAATGGCTCGGATGTATGGCGTCCTGCCGCAGGAGGCAAAGTGTTTCACGATACTTGCGAATATTTTTATCAAGCTGCCCCGATTCGTAACCTAATCCTGCGTGCACACGAGGCCAGAGAACGCGAGAAAAGGCGAGCAGAAATAAAGGAGGGGCGGGTAAACGAGGGGGAGAAAGAGAGAATTATAGACGGACAGAAGGAAAGGAGAGATGCGGTGATTTTGGACACGGCCTTTGGCATTTCTTACATTACACACGAACGTTAAATGTATTCGCATCTCATACACACGGAAGTGTCTCATTCATAGAAAATGCGTGAAAATACTCACGGGCCCGACGCCTCTATACGGGAGTGATTGCGGTTTTCGCTCGTTTATTCGTCCACGGGTATAGACGCGTTATTTCCTCCGCGATTCCACGCTCATGTCGCTATGTGTACGCGAGGAATTTCGCTTGGTTTCCGGTCGATTCTACGGGGACGAGAAGGGAAGAAGAGGCGATGCGTCGCGGCGGTACTCGCACGGCAGAAAACCACGGGCCATCCCTCGGAACTGTCGGTGACGTCACCGTCGACGAACTTTTGACTTTTTACATCCGCTCGAGCTAGGGAAATAGTCGCACGACGCTATCTACACACGGGGGATCGATTTAACGCATGATTCCCGTCCGCACGGCGGTCGTGCCTGCGAAAAGGAATCCCAACGAAGCGTCGTGCGACCGGTAGGCTCAACCCATCAAGGTCCCGTGTATTTACCTTTCCTTCGACACCCCTCCTTTTCGTGGATCACCGAACACTTGCGATACCACCGACCGGAATATCACTATCGACTTGACTCTAACGCAACGTGCGTGCAAACAATATGGCGATTACGAGCTTGCCGATTTCCGCGTTGACAGTCATCGCTTCCGCGACTACCGCATTCTGCGCTAGCGCAGAAGAAAATGCTGTCTCGATTACATAGGGCGGCACATCGGTGACGGTGCTGCCACGCCGCGGTCGAAGTTCCGACTAACCTCTCTCCCGCGAAATTTCGGACGCGTTCAACCTCGTCGCGCTTGGTCGACTCATTGAATTTGATGTTATTTAATGTTTCGCGAAAATGAATTAACGTCAAATTCGTGTTTCGATCGAAAGCATTCCAATTTAAAGCGTGTGCGAAAGTGTTTTATTTATAGCTTAAATCATTCGTCGTCAAACATCTTTGTTACACTGCTTTTCTACGTATTCAACAGCCATCCGTTGAACACGAGCCACATCCTCTTCGGTCCCGTGCTGCTCCTCGAAGCTGACAAACTTCTTGAACAAACTCTTCATTTTCCGTGGCGGCAAAGTCTGAACCACGGCTCGCTCCAGTACCTTCCTGCAACATCCCACGTCTCGTAAGTACTTTATGAAGAAAGAACATAGATATCTTCTATTTTACCTTGCTAAATCAATGTCATTGGATTTAATCAAAGAATCGACGTAACAGGACCATATATCGACCCTCTTAGGATACGAGCTTAGAATTTGCTCAAACAGGGTCTGTGCTCTGTCCTTGTCTCCTAGCTTATTCTCCAGAACCGCAAACCTCGTCATCAGATTCACATCTGCGTATAATAAAATCGTATTGGCGTTTGAATATTTCACCTTCGTCGATCTGTACTTACGCTCAGACATTGGCAAAGACTGCAACGCTCTCTGCATAATATGCCTGGACTTCTCCTTCAAGCCCATCTTCAACAACACCGCACCACAATCTATCCATGTCTGAGGGTTCTGCTTGAACTTTCCTATCATTGTGTTGATCGTCCTCTCCAATTCAATTTGTCGCCCAGCCTCCATGTGCACGGTGAGCATGTGTGTGTATATCTTTATCGCATCGTTAGTTCTTACAGCCTCTTGGAATACGTCGTTCAAAGATTCAGGGGTGCCGAACTTTGACTCTAAATTTAACCAGGCGTTCCATACGTTTAGTCTTTCGTTCTCCTCCCTGAAATTAATCGTCTTCACAGCTCGCCTCGCTACAGCTTGAGCTTTCTCGATTTCTGTGGTCTGCAAGTGGTACGCCATGTACTGCAGCCAAACGATAGAGCTGTCTGGACTCGCGAGTACCAATCGATCGAACTGGTCCACAGAATTTGGTAACTGATTACTAGCCAATGCTTCCTCCCTTTGTCGGATCTCTCGCTCTTTCTGCCGTTCCTGTTCACGACGTTCCGCAGCACTTAACTTCTTCTTCTTCTGCTTTGGCTCCTGTTCCGCTTCATCCTCACTGTCACTGGACGATTCCTTTTTATCAAGGAGACTTGCATCAGGCTTGTCGTCCCAGAAAAATCCACACTCCGCTATCCTTGGCTTCTTCTCATTCTCCTTGTACTCCTTCTTCAGCTCTTCCACAGAGGGTCTAACATCTTCCTCCTGTTTGACCTTCTTTAGCTTTTTCTCCTTCTTGGGGTTGCTATCTTTTTCCTCTGATTCTTCTTCGTTAACTTCAGTCTTTGGTGCATCTTTCTCTTTCCTTAATTTCTTGGCAGGTACCTCGTTCGCTTCTTCGGATACCTTCTTCTTCCTCTTCAAGGTACTCTCAGCTGCTTTCGTTTTGGCGCAGTATTTTTTCTCGTACGCAGATTTCACCATGCAGATCGGCATTATATCGGACTGTTTTGTATTCAACACAACGTAGCATTTAATTCGCGAATGAACATAATAAGGCGTCAAGTCCGGTCTCAAATCATTCATGTGTCGTCGAGTCGGCATCACGGCCAAAGTTCCTTTCCCAGCGCCTTTCAAAAGGATCAATATAAACCAATTTGTCACCAGCAAAATCCTGCCCCTCAGCAATTTCTTTTCTGGCAATTGTAGTTGTCTATTCTGCTTCGCGCTCACCTTGTGCATAATGGATGGCAGCGCAGTCATTTCCACGAGCTCGTGTACATAGTTTTTCCATAGAACCGTGCCAGAAATCTTGTCTCCCACCTTCTTATCCCCAGTATAATGATCTTTAGACACTATTCCTAACACGTTATTTTGCAGCTGAACTACCAGACCATCGGCTGTGACTTTTTCTATCTTTCCTGAAACTCTCTGCCCGAACTTTATCGTCGATATCGGTCTGCTTTCGTAGAACGAATTCTTCGACAGTTCTGCTAGTTTATTAAAATGCAGGGTCAAAGTATCGACGGCCACCTTTATCCTGCTTTTAGGAGTAGTCAGATCGTCGTATATCTTTTTCAACGACAGAGTCAAGCCCAGTTGCTTTTCCTTCTTGTTGATCGAAACTATTTTACCAAACACAATTTGATGTACGTGCAGCAAATTGAAATTACTGACGTTACTGTAAGGAATATATCCGAATGATGCGCAGCCTGCAACGGGTAAAATCACCCTCAATCCGTCGGGCTCTAAATCTCTCACCGAACAAGGTATACAATCCCCTATTTTCAGTTTCTCAAATTCCCTGTATCTTTGTTGCGGCAGAAAGGTTCTCGTTAAAATCAAGCTGGGAACAGTGGCGAATACCAAAGCGCACAGAGTCTCTCCGGGGATTGATTTTGACGCCAGTAAAGCTGCGGTTTCCATACAGGGAGACATGTGGCCGGCAGGTAGAAATCCTGTGCTCACGTTTTGCCCATTATTTTTACTGATTCTCAGGTACACCCCTTGTGTCGATGCTTCCACTATAGTTCCCTTCACACGCTCGCCAATCGCGAATGTTGTTTCCTCTTTCTTCGCGTCCTTTGTAGTCAGGCTTAAAGTTAATTTCCCTGAGGCTTCTTCTACGGATTCGATGCACACCAAAATCGTCTGCCCGATAGAGTAATTCCAATTTACATCAGAGGCTTCCTTGTCAAGAGCGTTGCGTGGTATCCAGCCTTTAACATCTCCAAAAAATTTTACCAGTATGCCACTTTTATGTATCTGAATAATAGTTGCATGATGCTTCGATCCGGGCTTAGCGTCTCCTACATCACTGAGAACAGACAAATCGCTCGTTATGAGAGATTTCTTTAATGTAAAGTATACTTTGTTTCTCATACGATGGATCGCCAACACCCTCGCTTCCACCTCTTTGTCGACCATCAATTTCTTCAAAGCGCTCAAGCCTTCATCGGATACGTGCTCCGGTGCAACTTGGCCATTGAACTTACCAAAATGCACGTTAATTAAACCCGTTTGCTCGTTAATACTCGTAATCCTTACGTTCAATATATCGCCAGGTTTGAAATCGTCAAGGGAGAAATACTTCTGCCCTAATAAGGAATGTTGCATTGTGCAAACGTAAGTTTTATCCATCCAACTGTAAGTTAAGATTCTGCACTTATGCGTGCTGCCGGGTACGAACTTCTCAGCGATCTTATCGAAATCGATATTCGTTCTCTTCAAGGGCAGAAATCCACGAGTTCCACTGTCAGTTAATTGCAATACCATTCCACCAGATTCTTTGAACAGAACAGTAGCTTCCTCGATCACGTCTCCAGCATTTATACTATTATCTTTCGATTTATCTACAGTCAAGCTAAAGTATGCAAATTTAACGGTGGGTAAAATGTACAGCAGCGTGCCAGATATTTTCTGGCCTGCCGAGTAATTGAACAGCGGCTGGGTTAAGTAGAGCTGATTTACGTATCCTATATTGTCGTCACCAAACGAAACAAGCAGGCCGTTCGATAGAATCCTCTTGATGTAGAGAGTCAATTTTACGCCCGGCATTAGACTGTCCAACGATTTGATTTCTGTCTCGTGTACAGACTTAATGTACTTCTTTTTCGGGGATAATTTTATCGTCGAAGTGTTATCGCTTGTTTTAATCTCTTGAACGGAACATAACAGCTGCTTGCCTGGAACTGAATAAAATCGCGCGTCTAAAAATATTAATATCATTACATGGACGAACATATCCTAGATTTACTTACACAAACGTTTCTCATTACTGCTTTCCTTTGTCGGTATAAACGCTCGAACATTTGCCAAGCCTGTATCTACAACACAACCGTGATCTTCTATGCTACTAACGATACACACAACCTTCGAATCATTCTCCACATAATTGATATCCAGATTCTGATTAATTAATTTAGGTTCAAGGGACAGCACAATCTGCCATTTCTCTTGCGGCTGTATACTTTTAACGTAACACACGACATAATCCCCGGGAGAATACAATTCTGGTAGGGGTTTGAACTCGTTCGTTTCATGGTTGTCTGATTTGATCAGGTTTTGCAACAAGTTTGTATAACAATCGCCAATGTCTGTAATTTGAGCACGGCCTATTATGCCGCCGGGTAAAGATATCATTAAATCATACTCTGTAACTTCGAAGATACATCCCAACGCTATTAATCCTTCGGATATTGTGGCGTACGTTAATCTTTCAGCGGTATTAGACACGAAATTGGTCGCCTCCTCCTTTTCCTGCCTTGCTCTATCCCTTGTATGGCTCCTCTTTTTGCTTTTCTCATGTTTTTTAAATAGCTGTCGGAGTAAATAACGCTGGTTACTAGTTATTACCCTGTTATAAAGTCTGGGCTAAAAATTTTGCTTGTGTATCTGAATATGATTAATCAGTAATATTACCGAATTTGATTTCTTTTTCTCCTGAACCTTTCCTCCTCTGGGAAAGCTCTTTAGTGTCATCTATAAAAATATTTCCAGCATTATCCTCAAATTTTTACGTGTTAAATAAAATAGATTATCGAGAATTCGATTTGTATATAAAGCAAAAGTATTTAATCGAAAACGTTACCCTTCCTGTTTTTTAAATAACTATATTTCAACGAAGAACGTGTCACACTCGCACATGGTCGCTGCGCGGTTCCATCGCGTTTGTTTCTTTGAGGTTACGTTCGCAGCGCCATGCGTGACACAATTCCATGCAATTCCATTGCATTGGCGATTCGAATGAGACTTTCGTGTATACGATTATTTGAAAATTTTATTAATATGTACAAATTTTACTTTACAATTAGCGTAATATTACGTTTCAATATACAATGATTAAATATTTAATATCATCGACACTATGTATAATCCCTAAACTTTATTTAGATTCAACCAATTTTTTATTTCCTATTAACTTGTTACCGGTAGATTTCGTCGGTAGTTCATAATTTTTGGGCAACGGAGGTATTAAGCCCGCTGCGACATATCTTCCTTCGCTAATTAAAAAATTGAATACACCAGACGCTTGCTCTACGGGAAGTATCTCCGTCTTGATCTTGTGTTTCAACAATATCCTCTTCATTTCTAGAACCCTCTGGTGCCCATACGGTGTTTCCAGACCTATCACCAAAAGGTCCAGAGTCGGATCCAAAACGGTGAACAAGGATAGGCTAGCTTCGTTTATGTCCTCACCGCAGCTGATGTTCCAAGATAAAAAAGTGTTTGGGAAAATTGCGAGGGGTCCTACCACTAATGAATTGTTGTTCAACTTGAATCCTATCTGAAAGAAAACGAGACTTCCAGATGTGTGGAACTCGACGAGTTAGAGTCGTAATATTGTTATAGACTTCAGTCGTACCGGTAGACATTTATTTATTAATAGTTGATCCTTGCTTTGGTTCACGATTTCAACCGTTGTCTTCCCAGCTCCTTCGTATCCTCTTCTCAATCTAGAGCTACTGAATTGCCTATGGAGCAATATAAACACAATTGTTAGAACAAAACATGATCCGTATTCGTACGGCTTGAATGAAACTTATTCTCCAGAGTTCTTATGTACAATTACATACTTGGTACTTTGTACTATTCGTCTTAGGGCAAGCAGTCTGTTACTCGAAATCATTTTAATAATGCAGTTGCACCCGCTGTTGTTGCCACTGTTTTCTGGCAAGTACAAGTGCACACTAATTCTCCTCTGCTTTGATCCATGCCCAGTCTGTGTACTGCTTAGTTCATGATTGTTACTGATAGCAGGCGATTGGCTGATTCAAATAGCACCGAAAATTACACCGCTACGAAAATATAGCGTTCAGAATGGTGTATAAAATCTAACAATATCCCGTCTGAAGCTCCATCATGGAGGTGTTCGATCCGCCGCGACGTCCCCTTCCAATTTTAGTGTATTTTTAGAAGTATTGCATGGAAATACCTTGTCAAGAGGAATTGCTTTATTACTCCGCTGCGGAATCGATCACGACCCGCGTAAAAAATGAGCAAAGGCTGCTGGAAATTCGACGAGGAGGACAGGGGTAAGCACGAAAATATTTCGCTTAACGCATTCAGTATCTTCGAGACGTGCAATAATCAATCGCTTCGCAATCTAAATCCTTTCCCAAACGAAGCAGGAATTCTGTATAAATTGTACCGTAGAAAAGAAAACACTTTACATTAATCCGGAACGATTTTATAGCGATATACATAGACATCGACAACGACAACGAAGAGGATGAGGAGAATAAGGAATACAGCAGCTGGGACCAAACACCCGATATCCTCCTAGAAGAGATTTTCTCTTACTTAACTATTCGTGAACGATACTATGCGTCCTTGGTATGCAGATCCTGGTATCGCGCATTCAAATTACCATTGGTGTGGTCCAAGTTCACTCTGGAGGACACGACACTAACCAGAGGTAAATTCAATTACCACAGCGGCTGGCAATACGTGTTGGATCACATGAGAACGTCCACTTGTTTGAACAAAGTCGGCAAGAACTTCAGGTCCTTGATTTTCGAACCCATGTTGAATTTCTATAATCTCTACGAGTTCATGAACATGATATCGTGGTATACCGAAAGGCAAGGATCGGATAACACGTCCGTGGCGGGCGTCGGCACTCATATTCGCCATCTGAAATTTACCTTTCCTTGTAACATGGCGAACAGAGACGATCCCGATCGTATTAGGCTTTTTGGTACTGGCGGAAAGTTGTTAGAGGCGTTGAAAAGGTTGATGCGTAATTTGCGCAACTTGCGATGCTTGGAATTGATCGATCTCATGTTGGACAGCAAGGAAGCTTTACATTTAATGGACGATATTTGCGCAAATTGCACTCTAACGTTGTCCAAGTTGGTATTGATCAATACTACGAGGTATTATTGTCCTCTTCTACACGTAGGAGTTTTTATTAATCTAAACGTAAGTCTCATCCTGAAGAAATTCCTCCAACATGCCAGTGGTGGTCTCTAATTTAAAATGTTTGTCTTGCTGTCGAAGGTCTTAGTCATTAGTCCTCAGAATCTCGACGAAGATATAGTAGATTTGATCGGCTATACCAAGCTGCGACATCTTCATATTTTTCAAAATAAATACAGTCCAAAAGATACCACAGTGAGATTGGTAATTACACAGATGTTCCTACAGATTGCATTTTCGTATGTTCGTGATTCTCATTCAGTTTCGTTCGTTTAGCCCCCAAGAAAGTCGTGGATAAAGATGAGGAAAAGCAATCCGCACGTTAAGGTACACTTCGAAGTGGAGAGCCATAAACCCACAGACATACTTTTGCCCATTGACCTGTTAGAACACGGTGGTATTCCGTGTCATAGTATCGTATTAGATACTCCGAATACACAGGTCAGTGCCTGTTCTCCATAGCTCTTCTTCGTAGCTTGCTTATACCGTGGAAACGTTGCAGATCACGTCTCCCACTGTCCTGAATCATGGAACGTTTTTCGAATCGACGATAAGGGTGTACGCTTTCAAAGGTCTGACTCGATATTTCGCAGCTCGAAATTTTTCTCAGCGTTTGGACGAGGCTCTAGTACAGTTCTGCAAAACGTGTCCAAACCTCCATACACTGGTATCGTTTTCTGCTTATGAACGGACATCTTTGTGCTGTGTATCGTGCCTTTCTTGAACCACTCGGTACTCTAACAAAATTCTTAATCGTGTGTCGGCATGCATTGGAATTTTTTTACTTGGTCCATTGACTCGATCCTAACACAAAGTCTGTGAGACACGTTGGAAATATCAGAATCATCTCTCTGAGCTTCTAGAGATCTATTTGCGTACGTATGTGGTGTGGCAATATATCGTTGATTTGTCAATAGTATACAAGGCAATAGATTTAAATACACACCGATTGCTGCCGTGTGAATGACTTGGAAGGCAAATGTTTCACCATGACACATTTAATAACTTACCCGGGTCATGATTGCGTGATTGCATTAATCCGTACAGACTCGTTTCTCTAATACTGCGTTCCTTGTTCTCTTACAAAGCTAATACATTCCAGTATAGCGTGAATTAATAAGCCGATAAGGATCTACATTTCACGAATACTTTTCTACAGATGATCCGGGATAAAATATCAACGGCTACGATTTTAGAAATCGTATCCACAGCTAAGAGCTTGCGTTGCTTGTACGTCAGGAGGTACTCGGTTTTAAAGAAATGCGACGGGGACTGGTTGAAAATATTGAACTGGTCGCCAGAACATTATCGATGGATCAAAGAGAATAGTCGTAGCTATGAGAGCACCGAGAGGGAGGTCTCGAGAATACTGAGGTGCAGATGGTACATGCTGTCCGAAAGGGAATTCAGAGATCAGGAGGTGAAGTTACATTTGTGACGGTATCTATAAGAGTTTCTATGGACTTATAAAAGAAAGTATTGCGATAGCTGTGATTATGTAAATATGCAAAGGAAATATTGTTTAAAAATGATTAAGGGTTGAAACGTTGTACGATCGCAGATGCAAATAATAAATGAACGATTGCAAGTACATTTATTTTATTTTATAGCACGACATAATGCTGATCTCTATGCTACGTTATAACTTGTTATTATGTACAATGCCTGCTATATATTTATACGTATGTATGCGTGAATATAGGTCCTTAATAATATAACTTATTCAAGTAATTACCTGTAATATATAAGGGTGATAAAATATAGTAAACGATTTCATGTTATCAATAATTAAATTGCTAAAACGTGAACAAATAGCCACTGCAAAGTGTTTCTCGTATATACATAATTTAATATCGTATATACAAAACATAAACGGTATTTAACATTGTACAACAATGATCGTTTTTTAAAAAAAATTAACCAAGAGCGGAGTAAAACAAATTTTCCGGTCCATCGAACGAAGCTGAGTCTAAAAGATATCCTTGCTTATCTCTATTTACAATTTAAAGTAGATCAACACGTAGAACCAATCTTTCTTTCATCGCGTAACGGTTATAATAAATAAAAATATTTTTGTCCAACTTTTTCCTTAGTTTAAAAGAACGTATCTAACGTATAAAAGCAGACAGTTGGAAAATCACGGTGACAAGGCGGCCGAGCGTTTGTCTCTGTTTTTATTACGCTGAATAGTGCGCGCCTTAAATGCAGCAGCATTCATTAGTGTCTGGAAACAGAAAAATCAATGGTAATCGTTTCATTAGTAGTTATACAATCTGTAGCTGATACGATTCGATATTTACCCTTTCCAATTTGCTCGTTTTCTGATTCAGCGGTATCGGTAGCACTTTGTTACCGAGGTGGAAAATTTCACGCAAAAGCTGATTCTCTGCTAAATGAATATTTATGCCCGGACCCAACAGTCTACAGCATGCGTTGTACTGTGTGCGTGCACACCATCCTTCCAAATATAAGATCTCTTGGCCGAATTTAACATGCATCTCCGGTACGGTATCCTCCTAATAATAATTCAAACAACGATTAGCGATACGCCTGACGAGGCATAGAATTGCATTGCGAAACTCACTTCTATGTAGCGAAGTATGTCTCTGAAATTAGCCCTCTGTTGCTTGCGATCTTTTTTAGCTCTGAATTTACTGGAATCTGTAGCTAGTTCTTTTAACACTTCGATCAAATCCAGCGACCAATTCTGCTCGTAGTCGCAAGAGAAATCACGACCCAACTCGAATATTACAGCGAGAGCCTCTCCAGCCGACAGCCTAACGTCCAAATGCGGTGATTCTAGCAATTCGCGTAATCTGTTCAGCGATCTGTAATGACATCATCAGTTATCTTTAACATTCCGGGTACTCCGTACGTACTTTGTACTACTTTTAAAGTACTTACGGCATGTAATTATTGGTTCTATTGCTTGCAAGCAAGTTGTATATATCAGCCGGGGACATGACTGTTAAAAGAAGCGTCCAAGATGAAATTGCAGCAGCATGTAGCATTGCGACTTCGTGAGAGATGGTTGCTATAGCACCATTTCCTTTTAGATAGGAACCAGAAAAGATACCAGATAATAATTGCACTATTTCCATCGTGTCGGTCGCGTCGTTGCCCGACAAGAATTGATTCATGCTCAAAGCCCAGCAGCACTGCAAACAGACAATTAATTTAGCAACTGCAAGTCGAATGGTATTACTTTTTAATCTTACCTCGGAACGAGCTTGAGTAGAAGCCGTAGTGTCGTTGGCGATAAAAGTAAGAATACTTTTTAAATCACGGCAGACTACCTCCGCGCTTTCAAATGCCCCCAATTGAACACAAAGTAAAGTGCTTAATCTAGCTGCCGTCGACTGTTCCTCGCTACGTCCCTTCTTTAGCCCGCGTTCCACAGAATCCGCTATGGTCATCTTCCGATCCTCAACAAAGTCCGGGATATATTTGATGGCGAAGATCTTTTCTATTCCACTGAAACAACCCGTCCTGCCCTTTGCGCTCTTCTGCGTAAGACCATCTATTGCCTCCTTTAGCTTCTCCTCGAATGCTTCTTGCTGCGCGAATTCATCCACCTCGTTGTCGTTCACATCATCTACCATGCTGCGATTATCGGATTGGCTACTGGATATACTGCACGCATCGTTGTTAACTGAATCTTCATCTGATGTTAACTCGGCTCTTTTTCCGCCATGACCTATAGAAAAAAAATCAAATACTCAAGGATCTAAAGTATTAATATTCATGTTTCATTCGAACGAATGATGAAAGTTAAAGGTAACAGCTGTTGAAAGTGAATGTCATATTACGTAATGGGTACTGAAACAGCTGTTACACTTGACATATAACTTGCGCAATCCAGCGACGAGTCGAACAAAATTCTAATGAATCTTTGTAAAATTAACGTTGTTAAAACAAGCTGAGCTCAAACCTCTTTGTAATTGGTAGCTTAAGAAAAGGGGAACCTTACCACATGCGATACGATACGCATGGCTACATATTCCCTATCATTGATAGCATTTAAAATTCCAGTGAATGCGACCGATTGCAAAGTGCATTAGTGTAACAATGTACGCGACGCATAATTGACAAACGATCGTTTGCAATAAACATAGCTGGATGCAATGCATACATTTTCGAAATTCGGACGCCTTTTAATCAAATCCCCGCGTCAACGAGATAAAACGTAAACGCAACATTGCAAACGTAAACGACTGCGGTTTTAGTAATTCCGAGTAAGCGTTACGTTCGGCAAGCTGTTAATGATAAACAATGCTCTGCCGAGTATTACGCGTGATGATCTAAATTTAGCGCAAACAATTCGAGGAAAGCATGGACGTCATTTTGAAAAAGGGAGATTCATCCACCTAACCCCAATTACGTTTTCTAAACGAGAAGCAGAATAATGTCCATCTTCGATTAGGATCGACTTCCCGCCCGAAACGTTATCGAAAATTATTGCGGTGCTCGCGACGATGTACCTCCTAATAATATTCGAGCCAACAATTCGTCTGACTTCAATTACTCAAACGTTAAATTTAATCATGCGTTTTGCGCCTAACCCACATTCATGTGCGAAAGCATGAAAGTCACATGGGGATAGGTGGTAATGTCACGGCGTTCGTTCGCTTCGGAAATCGCCAGAAATTTCGCAAATCGATAAGGTTTCTTTAACCCGTTGGATGATTATATGGAAGAAAGTCGAAACAATTGACCAATCGGTCGTCGAAGAAAGATACGAGATATATACGCGGAATGAGTCATTGCGTGAAAATGTTGATAATTTAATAAACGGCGAGCGCGTGCCAGATAGTGGCTTCTCTTTTCGACGGAGGAATGAAGGATATTTATCATCTTTGTAAATGGAAACAATTATTCGACTAAAATAGGAAAATAGAGCAGCACTCACCGGATTTTCCTCTTCTGCCTCCTTTTCCAGGCATCGTTCCTCACCTTCCTTATTGCACAATTGATTCTAGGAGAAATACTCGATCAAGAGGGTAAATGTCTTGCACTATTAATTCTTTTTCGTATACTGAACACGCTGCATGTATTTTTAATGAAAATTTGATAAAAACTCATTAACATGTTGCGAACCGTTCAAAACATACACGTCGAGACAGCCTTCGACGGGCTTCCTCAAGTGCACTGTCTTTCGCAAGCTGCGAACCTGCTCGAATACCCGAGCAAAAATCCCCGAATCATCTATCACGCATGCGCAGGCTTCTTTTATTTTTTTTCTTAGTACCAACAGATGGTAATAAAAAGGCTCCTTTAGGTATCTAGTAATAACAGAACGGAACCGCGCGTCGCTGAACTACTGCGCATGCGTTCCGTTGCGCGGCCTGTTATTCTAAGGGAAAAATTGAATTCATTTGAGCGAATTAACATGCTACGAGCTGTTCGAAACATACACATCGAAACAGCCTCCGATGAGCTTCCTCAAGTGCATTGTCTTTCGCAAGCTGCGAACCTGCTCGAATACTCGAGCCAAAATCCCCGAGGCATCTATCACGCATGCGCAGACATTTTCTTGCTGTTTTAGGTTATATAGAAAGACTGTAGGTCTCCAATGATAATCGAACGAGACCGCGCATTGCTGAACTACTGCGCATGCGTTCCATTGCGCGGTCATTATACTAGAGGAAAAATTGAATTCGTTTAGTGTCGTGTGCTTACACTCACATATGTGTTGCATCTTGAAAATTCCGCGCAAATTGCTTTGCGATACTTGTTTCTTTGCGCACAAGTGACAGTTACAGAGAGAATTGTTTTCAAAGAAGACTCTACTGGCATCAATCTAAAGGTTTGGCAATCATCGATATCACATATTTCGCACAACACTCGCAGGGTCGCGGGTTTTCGTTTTTTTTTACTTCTCTGTATTTGTTTTTCTTTTCTATTTAAGTCTTATTATTATATTTAATTGCGATATCTTAAATTACAACTTGCTAGCAATTTACTTTGTTTACATTGTTATGGTACAAAATTCGAACGTATTCCAAGTGTAGCAAAAGAATAAATCTCGCCACCAGTAGAATTCATATACAGTTTATCCATCCAAAACGCGGCTTCTTACAAATATTTCAGTCTATCCTGAAGCACCTTAAAAAGATTGGAAATTTTGCTTCTTTTGTTCGAATAAACGCGATAAAAAAATTAGACTTATTTGTTCTTGCAATACATTCGGATGTTTTATATTACTTTCAAAAGTATCACATTCCGTAACGAATGACAGGAATTTAAACGTTAAAAGTGAAACTTCGTACTTTGAATCCTTATACAATTGAAGAAACTTGCTGTCCCATAAAACTATTTCTTTGTACATAAAGTTTATCGAGTTTCTCTTATAGAAATCTCATTACCGAGAATATTACACTCGACATAGTCAATAAACTAAGCGTATAGCTAGAAGCAGCATTTTGTACAGCCATCATATTTTGGCACGGAGTTACTTTCAGAATGAAATTGAATATAGAGTCCACGATATTCGCTGGCGTAGGATCCGAGCATTTCTCTAGTTCCTTCACGACGCAGCTCTGGAGAGTGGAGATATCCCTGTAGAAATATCATAGTACGTTTTTATATTTACACGTTTTTCTCTGTTTAGTTATCGCATAATCGATCCTTACTTGCATTCCTTGTTCCCAAAAACGAGGGCAGGTAGGCTGTCCAGTCCTGGCACAGATCCACCATTGAGATCCGTTTGGGACACGTAACTTCCAAACGTAGAATTAACGCACTGTTGGATTTCCTGTTGTTTCGATTGCAAACATTCCGGTCCATCGGCGGATATGAACACTGTAAATGGGTAACGTTTCGTTTTACTAACACCTGAAAGTAACTGATCCTTTTTCTTAACGGGTAACTACATACGAGCAATGCGATCCCCTTCCTTATAGCACACAAAATTCAGGAGGGAATCGGTGATGTTCAGAACGATCTTCTTGTTTTCTTTCTCCTGCGGGTCCAAGCAAGGCTCTATGGCCGCCGTGAAGTTGCTGATGCACTTCTTAATCGTAGGAGTTTTGCGACAATAACTCTTGAATACTATATCCAAGTCTCCCGTAGGTTTGTATCTCTCCATCTCCTCCTCCAGCTGTGTTATGTTGACAAACGATTTAAGGCACTGCTGCAAGTTCTCCTTAGCATTATTGGCATTCTCGAATGCGCCCTCTCCTCCATTCTTGTCACACTTTTGCTTAAACAGGTTTCTCGCTTCTTCCAGAACATTTACCACGGAGGAATTGAGATTGCTCAGGTCTGGGACTCCAGTTATGTTAAGACTGCTTAAGTCTATCACATTGGAAACTTTGTGTAACACCTCCTCCGCGTTCGGTATATCTCCTTGGGAGGTGGTGTGCCCAAGAAGTCCTAAATAGATGAAGAAATTAAGCGTAAGGTCTCCATTTTGTCATTTACTGCCAATTAATTGATTTGTATCGTTTATACATCGCTAATGCACGCAATAGTTTTATTTTACAGCGACGCTTATGCCACGAGTTTAGTGGTAATTCAATAAGAACTTCAGTCCGACTATAAAAGACTAATGCGCGAATATAACGATCGGCCGCTTTTTTAATGGTTTTTTAGTTTGAAATGTCGGAGTTGAAAAGTGTAGTTTCACGGCTGTGCAGAAAGTTGTTCTGTAATTCTTCCTGGTCGAAGAGGAAGTAAATACGTCATTTCGTATGAACTTTGCATCCGACCGTCGTATCTCTTTCTAACCAGAAATTATCATTCTTTTTTGTCTGCGTGATTACCAAGGATGATTATAAGAAACGAACCAATTAAATACGAAGCGAAATAAAGCTCGTTTCGACCAGGTTACTACTACAGTCATACAACTCGCAACAGTTCATCTCAACGGCATTGAAAACACACGTATGCGTTCTTTCGTATTAATTTATCAGTACGGAGGGTAATTTTATAGTATTATATTTTCCATGCAGGTTTTCATTGAAATTCAAGCACACTCATGAGGTACAAAGTGCACGAGATGAATCATACAATCTGTGCATTCATCGTATGTGTATCGTAACAGATAAGCTTCGCCCGATATGTACAAAGCGGAGAACAATGCAACGTTCAGTCTTATATCGGTTAAATAATCGATTAAAAGGACCATTATTCCTCCCAAACGGGCAGCCAGGGCGCTCGTTTGAAAAGCTTCTAGCTCGATGAATCGATAAATGTTCGATATAGAACAAGCGGAATTGATTTCCGACCCATCAGAGCTCTTATCGATACTACTGGCGCGATCGAAGGTCGTTGGTGCCTCTTGACCATGGAATCGGGCATGGTATTCGAGATTATCATTCGCATGGTCGATAGAACAATATCTGCCACCTTCAAAATAGGCAGGACCGTTTTTTAATGCACGCGAAACTGTCCATGCCCGAAGGTAGATACGTTGCTTAAACGAGATTTTGAACGTAAGCGAAAAAAAAGTCCTTTATTCCTAGGCATGTTTTCACACGTGCGATCAATTTACATATACCCAACTCTTTTTGTATACGCGCTGCTCTCTCCTATTTCCACGCATATCATCGTTCCGATTCCTCTTTCAGGGAAGAATAACAACTTACCGCAGAGGATCAGCACGGCAGTTAGAGTCAGGCGCTTGATCATTTCGCTTTACTAAGTGGAACAGCCTACTCCGCGGTTCGTCTGAAGTTCACACACCGTGGAAACGCAACGCCAACGAGACCTCTGCCCGGGAAATGTATCTACGCGACGGAGAATCACGAGATACGGACGCAGAACTCTTTCAGCTACGCATCACGATGTTCGCCGCGTTAGCCACACGCATATGCAACGACGCTCTGTTTATTATGCGCGGCGCGGTCCGACGTGTCGAAACAACTGGTCAGGAAATTGGTGAAAGGAAGCGAGACGAGATACTGCGATAAAGGGAGCAAAGGACAGAGGCGCACCGGCTGAAACGTACGAGCGATACTCCGATACTGGCTTCTCGAGCGCGTGCGCCTCGCTTTATATAAACTCGGTGCACACTCCGCCCTTGTTCAATCGGGCTCAATTTCACGTATGTATATTGTTAAATGATATTCGTTCACCTGGCTGTTGTGCAGCTTCTGCAGATTTTTTATTATCCCGATGATAAGGAAATGTTTAGAAAGATATAGCTGTTGGAAGATTCAGTAACGTAAGGGACTGATTCGGACCGAGAACATAGGGCTCTTAGAAGAGCTTCAGTTTTTGAATAATTACTAGATCACTTCATATATTTCCCTGACAGTCTAAGCAGTCCCTTATATCAGGTATTGAAAAAACCAGTCTCCAAGAATCCTCGGTAGTATAGTGGTCAGTATCCCCGCCTGTCACGCGGGAGACCGGGGTTCGATTCCCCGCCGGGGAGGTTTAATTTTTGCCAATAAATCTTTTGCTAACGTTGGGATACTTTGCGTGTTCGATTTTTATTATCTACGTATACATTAAAAATCTGTTGCGCAAGGATATTATTATTAACTGATAAACTAAACGTTTTTACATTTATATGCGGCAAGTTCGAAGAATTTTTCATCAATTCCTCGGTAGTACCCGATGTCATGAAATGTAAATACAAACATCCCTTAAGCTAATATACGACTGATGCCTCCGGGCAGGAAACGTGCGCACCTTAGGCTAAGCAATACATAATTTGTTAAAATATGCACTTATTATGTAACTCAACTAAGCTCAATAAATCATTTAATCCGTAATCCGTAATCCTCGGTAGTATAGTGGTCAGTATCCCCGCCTGTCACGCGGGAGACCGGGGTTCGATTCCCCGCCGGGGAGAATTACTTTTTTGCAAATTGCTTACATAGTTTATACAGTTTGCGTAGTCCGCACAATTTATATTACTCTATCCACGAGGCTAAACAATTTGGTACTACCGTAGAATATCGTTTTGTACTGCAATTAGGGCCATGATAATACTATATAAACTGCTAGCTTGTAATAATATTTCAAGAAGCATCGGTGGTTCAGTGGTAGAATGCTCGCCTGCCACGCGGGCGGCCCGGGTTCGATTCCCGGCCGATGCAAAGTTTCTTTTGCTTCAATTTTAATATTATTTTCCAGCCGAAGTGATATAAGAACTCGTACGTGATAAAGTCATTTAATTCCTTGAAAGCTGGTTACATTATAACAAGAATAGTAAGGTATCGGTGCAAGAGTATGCATTCAACGGATAACACAAATATATATAAAGTTCGATATTATTTTACAGCGCGGAGATGCGTGTTCATTACATCGTATAGGAGCCTGCAGCCAAGCTTCTTACTAAATCGATTTGTACACGCACAAAAGGCGCCAAACACCGCTAGAATAAGGCGAGCTGGTAACTATAAATTATTAAATAAGGCTAGTCGTCGGTTTCCGTAAACTATGCTCGAAGCTTGCGTATGAATTTTTTATTAGGCGCAGCAAGAACACACCAAACGTCGATATCAGTCGTGAAATCCACAAGGTGAAGGCAACAATGAACACGGTGTAAGGGCTCAGAGTTTATAAGCGTTTCGCATCATTAGGTCGAAGTAGCCGTCGTGGTCGATGCTGGCACTGATAGCGCTGTAGTAATTCATGAACTCTTCTTCCGTCACCTGGGATGGACACCCATTAACACCATCATCATAGACAGGTCGATCAATTTTTCCAATACTTACGACTCCGTCTCTGGTGTTGTTCTGCTCGAAGTTCCCCAAGAACTTATTCAAAATGCTGTCCTCGCTTTCCTCGCCACTGATGTAGCGAGGATGACACTTGACATTGTAGACGCCCTTTAGATCGTCGATGGTGATAAATCCGTCCCCGGTCTTATCTAGTTTTTTGAAAGCCTGATCTACAACGCTCCTGCGACTCTCCGACATAGGCGGCTGGAAAGAAAAAACTTCCCCTCAAGAAATGGGTAATTTAACTGTATAATCCAGTTGGGAAGAATCTGATTACTCTTATGCCGACGATGAACTCGTCCACGCTGATGTTCCCATCGTTGTCCGTGTCGAACTGGTTAAACACGTCCTGGATGTCCTCGTCCGAAAGGTCCAAGCCGCTCTCGCGCAGGCCATCGATAAATTCTTCCAAGTTCAACTGCTTATTTCCATCGTCGTCCATGCGGCGAAACGTTCTATAATAATTGAGCCACGCATGAGGCAATTGTTTGCAATATCAGCATGGTGCGGAATGACAGGAAACGATCAACTCACCTACCTAGGCCGAGGATGCCACTGGCACCTCTGGCCAGGCAAAGTAGACGAAGCTTCTCTATGGAATCCGTGGTGCTGTGCAGGGCCCGTTGGGCCTTATTGACCATCTCGGTCTCTTGCCTCGTCGTCGCGCTCTGCGGTCTGTTCAAGAACATCCCTGCAAGAGAAATCCGATCCTGTGACTCACGCGGATGACTCAGGTATTCTCGAGAGAGAGATAGCAGGTGCTGATACAATTTCGCCTCTTTCCATTTGTGCCGGCCAAATCCAGCCAAACAACTTCTAATTGAAATTCTGATTACAGTCAAGAATGGTTGCTCTTTCATGCACTTTGGACCAGTTGTGAAATATTTGAACGTCGCTCTCTATGGTGCATCATCTGGACCATAGTGATAAAGGGAAAAAGAAAGAAACGAGGGATCGGCGGGGCGAACGAGGTAGAAGGGGAAGAAGGTGCGACGCGACACCAATTTTGTATATTGCAAACTTTATCGATACTTTGTCGCACCTTTGCTAGTGTTAATGGAGTGATAGCTAGTATGAATTATTCATTAGAACCAGCGATTTCAAGGAGAGCTTTTTATGCAGAATGTATGATATAAGATAAAACAGATCGTATTAAGCTTTTAATGCCTTGTTCTGATAAATCAAATTGCTTTGATCGTAATTGAATTTCATATGGTGATATTTCTAAGCCCCTTTAATTGGGTTTGCCAATTTGTTATCATTTAGCTTCTTTTTTTAATTCGAATTGTACGATTTAATTTACCTTGATCTGCAGGGAATGAAGCTGAGACCGCATTAACCGGTTCTCTGGAAGGACTTGACAAGACGTCGGTGTTGGGGCGCCGGAAGGAAATTCGTGGCACTGTTGCGGAGGACCGGAAGGTGAGTGACAACAATCGGTTTCCGTAGACTCTATATCGCATATTCTATTAGGCAACACACATTAGTTCACACACGTATACGGAAACCATACAAAAACGTATCCATAACGACCGATTGGTCACAACACGTGTATCGAAAAAGTTTGATGAAAGTGTTTGATTAATTGAAGATTTGAAATTAATTGATTAATTAAAGGTATAGTTTACATTAAATGATAGAGCGATTCGTCTTTCATTATTAAGCAATATTTAATTAGTAGTCAACTTAATCATTAACCGACTGCGATTATGGTCGCTAGATTATTGACTATGGCCACGATAGCTACGTTACCGACTACGGGGTAAAGATAAGTCGGACAATTACCGACTGCTGCTAGCTTTGGTAAATTACCAACTGCGGCAATTGGTCGGTAACAATAACAGTCGATGATGCCTCTATAATCGACTAAACTTCTTTTACCTAATACATCACTGTTGTGATGTTTATTACGACATTCGTATTGATTATCACATAAAACTACGAAAAGAAGAAACATCTCCATCGCAACTATGCATTAAAAAGCGGCGAAAATTTGAAAAGAATATTCGAGAATAATTTCTGTCATGTGTGCATCTGTCCGCCAATGGGAAGAAGACATTTGGATGAAACACTAACCGGCGCACGTCCCATTGGCTGATGCGCATTGCGTGGATTTCCGTGATTGGTGGATCGTTGCATTTCCCTTGCTATACATATCATTCGGAGTTAGATTTTGTGACAGTCGGTGTAAAACAGCGAAGCGAAGTGTTTGCGTGGAATTCCGGAGTATTTTCGCTTTTTTTTTCCTGCCGTAATTCGTGAGCCCTTCACGACCACGATGAAAAAAGCGTTAATATTGCTATCGGTCCTGTTCCTTGTAGCAGGTAAGAGGATAAAAGTGATTGATAATTTTCACGGAAAATGTACCCAAATTAATGGAGCCAAAGCATCATTGGATATTATTGTTTTACAGGATTCGTTAGGGCCGAGGATCAAGTGGAAGAAAATGTAGGAACTGTGGAGAATAATCTGGGTTCTAGCCGAGAAGGATCTCGAACAGGTGATATAATTGTTTCATTACAACTTTTCGTGGTCGTCGATATGAAAATCGCGATAAGTAGTTGCACATCTGGAATGTTTATTCGATAGCAGTATCAATGGAACATATTTAGCCGTTTTTATAGCGTAGCATTACGACATACGTTTCAGACGATGAGGTTATTCAAAGGGAAGAGGAAGCGATCAAGTTAGATGGATTAAATGTTGCTCAAATAAAGGAACTCAGAGACAAAGCGGAGAAGTTTACGTTCCAAACGGAGGTCAATCGTATAATGAAGCTCATTATAAACTCCTTGTACCGTAACAAAGATATTTTCCTGAGAGAATTGATATCCAACGCGTCCGACGCTTTGGATAAAATTCGGCTTCTCTCCCTGACCGATAAAGATGTTCTTGATGCGAACCCGGAGTTGGCGATCAGGATAAAGTCCGACAAGGAGAACAAAATACTGAGCATAACCGATTCCGGTATCGGCATGACCAAGAACGATCTGATCAACAATCTCGGAACGATCGCCAAGTCGGGTACCGCCGAGTTCTTGGGCAAGATGCAGGAGAGCTCCAATGCTCAGGATCTGAACGATATGATCGGTCAGTTCGGCGTCGGATTCTACTCTGCTTTCCTCGTGTCGCATACGGTAGTGGTCACCTCCAAGCACAATGACGATAAACAACATATTTGGCAGTCGGATAGTGGAAGTTACAGCATCGTCGAAGATCCTAGAGGTGACACGTTGAAGAGGGGAACGACTGTTAGGTAATGAGAGGAGAATTACTGGCGCTCCGTTTTCCAAGTATGCGATGTAAGTTTAATTAATTATTTATTACAGTTTACACTTGAAAGACGAAGCCCTGGATTTCTTGGAGGAAGACACCATCAGGAATTTGGTGAAGAAGTATTCGCAGTTCATCAACTTTCCCATTTACCTCTGGAGCAGCAAGGTTGTTCAAGTTGACGAAGAGGTAGAGGAAGAGGAGAAGCCGGCAAAAGAGGACGAGACCAAGAAGGTGGAATCCACTGAAGACAAAATGGACGAGGAAGACGACGCGAAAGTGGAAGAAGACGCAGAGGAGGAGAAGAAGACCAAGAAGGTCGACAAGACTGTATGGGACTGGGAGCTGCTGAATGATTCTAAGCCGATATGGACTCTGAAACCGTCCGACGTAGAGGAGAAGGACTACAACGATTTCTACAAAGCGCTAACGAAGGATACTCAAGATCCTCTCGCGAAGATTCACTTCGTGGCTGAAGGCGAGGTGACATTCAAGTCCCTTCTCTTTATCCCCAAGGTGCAACCGAGCGATAGCTTCAATCGCTACGGCACGAAGGCGGACAACATTAAATTGTACGTCAGGAGAGTGTTCATCACCGACAAATTCACGGACATGATGCCTAACTACTTGTCCTTCATCCGTGGTATCGTCGATAGCGACGACTTGCCCCTTAACGTATCTCGCGAGAATCTGCAGCAGCACAAGCTCATCAAGGTAATCAAGAAGAAGCTCATCAGGAAGGTGCTGGACATGATCAAGAAGATCCCCAAGGAGGAGTACGAGAAGTTCTGGAAGGAGTACAGTACCAACATCAAGCTGGGTGTGATCGAGGATGCGCAGAACAGAGCCAGACTGTCCAAGCTCCTGCAGTTCCTATCCTCCACGCAGAAGGGCACCACGTCACTGGCCGACTACGTGTCACGCATGAAGCCTAATCAGCAGCATATCTATTACATTGCTGGCACTTCCGAGGAGGAGGTAAAGAAGTCTCCGTTCGTCGAGAGGCTGGACGCGAAGGGCTACGAGGTTCTGTACCTGACCGAAGCGGTTGACGAGTACGCGATTTCCGCTCTGCCGGAATTCGAGGGCAAGAAGTTCCAAAACGTGGCGAAGGAAGGCTTCTCGCTGGAGGAGGGAGAGAAGGCCAAGGAGAGGATGGAACAGATGAAGACCACCTTCGAGCCTCTGATCAAATGGCTGAACGACGTCCTGAAGGATCACATCAGCAAGGCTCAGGTGTCCGAGCGTCTCACCGGTTCTCCTTGCGCTCTGGTCGCCAGCATGTTCGGATGGACCGGAAACATGGAGAGATTGGCCATCTCCAATGCGCATCAAAAGGCGGACGACCCTCAGAAGAGTTATTACTTGAACCAGAAGAAGACGCTGGAGATCAATCCCAGGCATCCGCTTATCAGGGAATTGCTGCGTCGGGTGGAGGTAGATACCGATGATCACACGGCGAAGGATATCGCGCTGATGATGTTCAGGACTGCCACGCTTCGCTCCGGATACATGCTGAGGGAAACCGCCAGCTTCGCGGATAGCGTGGAGCAGCTGATGAGGAAAACTTTGGGTATTTCCCTGGACGAGGTTCCCGAGGAGGAGGATACGCAGGAGGACGAGTCCGCTTCCGCGGAAACGGATTCCGAAAAGATTATTGATATGGATGCGAACGAGGAGGAGGGGGACGACGAAAAACACGACGAGTTATAATTGAGAAATAATACTGTATAAGACTTTAATTTTTCTATTTGAATCATTATACAATGTATAGTGTTCAAGTAATGGGGGAATGCAACTCTGTGTTGTCGCAGGGGAAACAAATTGCTGTACAGAGGAAATAACGATTGTCTCCTTTGAATATTTTTGTTGCATTTCATACTCGCGCATTTTCTGATCTTTATCAAAGGAAGCGCGATAGTTGTAGAAGCGTGGAAACTTATTTCACACATCATTGCAACGCGTATTTCCTTATAAGTTCCACTTTATTCAAAGAGTTATAATTTATTTCTTCTTCCACATTTTTATACAGCAAAGCAAATCTACGACTGACCGTAATAAATATATATATATATATGTATGTTTGTGATGCGAATGAATGTATTTGTATAAAGAATACGAGGAAACAGAATAATGTGTTTCGCTCCTTCAATTATCTTTGAACCCCGATAAAAGAAGTTGCGTCAAGGATTAATTAATTTTTATTAACGGCTTTTCCGGAATATATTTATAATGATTCTATAAAATTCCGCGCCGCATAAAAGACATCGTTTCATTGGTGCGTGACCAATTGCGAGACATTTCATTTAGACAAAAAAGAATGTCAGATTTGTTCGTCGGTTTATATTTTTGAAACAATGTTAAGTCCGTTTCCGGCGGACGGAGTTAATTTGACGGGACGGGCCAATAGGGATGCGAATTCTCCTAGAACTAGGACGAACAGACGTAGATATCCGAGCGGGACCGAGCGCTCGTTTCCGTTTTCGAATCCCGACGTCATCCGCTCTCAAAGCCCGTGTGTGTTTTGTGTTTCTTTGGGGCCACGATGATTATCGCTAATTTAACGTAAGTATTTGCCCCTGTGTCTCTGTCGTGATCACTTGAATCGAAACAGCGAGAATTCGCATGGTGTCGTTCGTATGGGAAACTTGGCCGCGAAACCGCGCGAATTCCTTGCGTAAGTTTTTGCACAGATTCACCCGGAGGTCCTCGCCATGCCGGTCTCTATAAAAGCCCCTTTTCCACGAACACGTTCAATTTACCGAGAAACGATGCGAAATCCGACGAGTCTGTGCCGTCGTTCCTGTCGCAAAATGTTGCCCGAGAAAATCGATTGGTTCGGGGGCAAAGGAAGCTCGTCCAGGATGTTGCTCGCGTATAAACAAAATAAATGGCGTCATCGTCCAGACCGAACATGACAAATCTCGGATCGGCGGATTCTTTAACAAACGTTTATTATTGCACATAATACCAAGCCGGATAGCCAGGTCGAACCGGTTGCGTGCAAATCGACAGCCATTTGACAGCAACGGTTGTAGTATAACCTAACCGCGAATTTGTTTGCAACTTCTATCAACAGAATATATCATAGACTGCATCGAATTTGTAGCAACTTTGTCAACAAAACTTTGTAGCAATCGCTGTACAAATTCGGTATGTTGTCTTTGATATATTCGGCGATTTTGGTAAATTGGCAACGAATTATAGTGGAGTCTATTGAAATATGTTGTGAGCAAATTGGCGTTAAGTTACATTGCAACTGGTTTGATCTGGCTACCTGGGAATGTTCTACTTTGTTCTGTTTCTTGCGTCTTTGGGTCGCACTCGTCGGATGCGAGTAACAATGTTTGTCTTGCAGGTTGAAATTATTGAAACTGAAAATAGATTTCTTGGCGTCGTAAAGGCGTTGGAAACGGAAAGAAAACGTTAGCGTTCCAAGGATAACGGACGGGAAGCAAACGATAACATTAAGCAATCGAGAAACGAGAGTTTAGAAATATCGGCTGTACATCGCGAAGGAATCTTAAGTAAAAATGGGCATTCAGGATTTGCAAGTCTTTCTGGATAGCAATTATGTACAAGGAGGATCCGTACCAGTGGATTTATTGAAGATAGCGCGTTCCATTGCTCAGAGGCAGCACAATCGTATCGGTAAAGGACAACAGTTGGACTCGGGAAAATTGAGACTGGTCCTCGATGGAGAGTGCTGCTTAGATAGATTATACGGAGGGTATTTCTCGGGTACGTATATATCTTACAGTCGTTCCACGACGCGTGTCACTCGACGAGACAATTTATTCAGATTGGGCTTCCGGAGGAGAATGGAACAGAATGCTGCAATTCTTAGCCGTTCTTCTCCAAGCGACAGAAATGTCCGGCCTGGAGCTGGCTGTGTTCTTCAACGGCTGTCTCGAATCTGACAGACGCGCTGAGTGGGTTCAAGATCAGTTGCAAGTGAGAATTAAAGTGAACAATGTAAGTAGAAATAATTCGAAAACCTTCGGGAAGACTTAGTGCAGCTTTTAACCCTTCATTTCTTGCAGGTATTGAAACACATTTCGACCAAAGGCACTCCGCCGCCAAAAATTTGGTGGACACCGCCGGTTTGTTTGAGAACTAGTCTGCGTATGGCTCTGCGGCATTTAAACGTCACGGTACTGTGCAGTATGGACGACCATCATCAAGAAGTTATCGCCTACTGTCGAGAGAATAACTTCAACGGCTTGATCGCGGACGACGCTGTATACGCTGCGTTTGATCCTCCGCGGTACTTCTCCTCGCAACAGTTGAAGCTCACCTACAAGGGCTCCCTGGATACCAAGGAATACATCGTCCCTGAACTCTTGAAGGCGTTGAATATTCCTTCCGATAGACTGTGTTTGCTAGCCGCGTTACTCGGCAATTATATTTTAACCGAGCAGGACTTGGCCGACTTTTATAAGAAACTGAACGTCAACACTAATATGAATAAAGTAAATGTGGAGCATACGATAAAGACGATCGCCAATTACGTTCGCGACTTGCCCTCCGTCGAATCTGACGCGGTCTTGCAGAAAGTCTTTGGCTCGCTGTCGGATCCGAGATGCGCGAAGCTATGGCACTCGATACAGTACTATATTAACGGGACTAAAGACGGATTCCTGCATTATAAGCCGGTGAAATCGAATCCAGGTAAAGCCCCTTTGATCTAGAACAGTTTTACCGTAGAAAATTCCCTAAACGAATCGTTTCAGGATACAAAGTGGAGGCTAAGCAAAACGTGCAGCCGCAGTCGAATGTATCCGAAACGCCGTCGACGTCGGAGACCAATTCGAGATTGCAGGCGTCGAAATTCGCGTCGGAAACGGTGGAGAGCGAACGCGCTAGCCTGTTCGCGTACAAGAAGGCCACCGCGAACGCGAAGCCCGCGCCGAAAATTGTGATAGAGCCGCCCGGTATCCAGGGCCACGGGGATGCCGATAGCATTAAGACGGAAGAGGGACAGAGCAATGGGCATGCCGTAAATGATACACACAATCTTCTAATTAGTTCGTCGAGCTCGAGCAGCAGCGACTTTGCCACGTCTCCATCCTATGCGACCGCCGATTCAGAGAAACGGTTAGGGAAAACTGCTACTATTCCTATCGCAGCACCGGAGGTGATGCGCACCGCGTGGGAGCGGCATCAGAAGGGGCTGATGTCCCCGCATATTCATCAGATTCTCAACGCCGGGGAGATCAAGCTGCCGGTCCTCCTCGAGGACGAGAATCATCGTGAATTCCCCTCGATTCACCTTCTGTACAGACCGGTCAGGCAAATGGTGTACGCTATACTGTTCAATCTACATCACAGCTTGTATTTAGCTGCTAAAAGTAAAGAGAAGGGAGGTGAGTGTGAATCGTAGCGTCGGAGGAAGCTACGAAATGGCTTCACGCCTGATTTATTTATCTGCCCGACAGATAGGGAGAAGATCGAAGTCCCGGACATTGTGATAAAGGAGTGGATATGGTCCAAATCCAATCCATACGAGACTCCTGACCTGGTTAAAGCGAAACAAATTGGCTGGGGCGTTCCCACGATTCAACGTTTATGGTTTGGGTATGCCGCTTTCATAATTATTTTCGCTTTAAAGCAGCTCGAAAGAACCGAGTAGCTCAAACGAAATCCAGTGGCTCGAATCATAGCGAGCAGCTCGAGTGTGCCCCCAAAAGATCGATACTTCGTAGGTTTTATTAAGTCAATACAAATAACTCTTGATTTCGATTGATTTTTTGAATATTTGTGGCTGTAAGAAATTGTCTTATAAAGAGTACGAAAACGCGAGCTATTTCATATAAGATTGTACAACGCTGTTTCAACTTTCTAGATATTAAGTAGTATTTAAAATATTTAGATTTGCGTTTATTATTATTAGTAACCGTAACGAATTGACTATTGCACATCTTGTCTTATAAATTAGAATATCTTAAGCATTCATATTCCACATGGTGGCCACTTCGGACATGCGTTTACTTATTTATTATCAAAGAGTGAAAAACCTTTGCATACAATAAAAACTAATATCTATTAGCTATTAGATCTATTTGAAGCACACGCGAGCTACATTTACGTAAACGTGAGCTGCTTTGCTACACACGCGAGCCATTCGGATTTTTCGTGCTGCATTTCTCGGTTTGGTTAATTCCATTATCTGAACAGCTCCAATGCGTTTGAAGATTTTCATGCGACGGACTTGTTACATTGCAGCACGGGTATAGATGACAAACGTCGCCGTTTGCGTGGATTTCTCACTTGCATGAGGTCGGACACGCCGCTCATGTTGAACACTTCCTACGTGCCGCAGCATCTTTTAGTCATGGCATGTGTTCTAAGGTATTTAATACTTCTAATCCCTCGAAATCCTTATCAAATTACGCTCAATCGTTTCATCGCACGTTCGATTACAGATACATTTTGTCCTTCCCGGACAAGACGCAGGTTCTCCGCCGTTACGAGCTAGACGCCTTCATTGTACAAGCCTTCTCGCCTGAGCTAATGAACGTTCAGTATTTGCAAGACCTGCAGGTAGCGTTGTTTCAATCAAACCACGAGTACGATCGAGCTTTATCTATTAGAATTCTCGCTCGTAGCTACCTTTAGTGACGTCCCGCGGTGTGCAAATCGCCACCTTGTTCATGGCTGGCGTGGAGACCGCCCTCTTAGCTAACGACGCTTGCGGCGCACCGATCCCATGGCTAATGTGCTGTCCGTGGCTGTACTTCGATGGGAAGCTGTACCAGCATACCCTGACTCGCGCCAGGTTCGCGAAGAATCTATTGGAACTCTGCGGTGGTCATATTGATCGTATCGTGAAAGTTGAAAGGATGAAGAAGGCCATCCTGGAGGACATCAGCTTCGTCCCTGCGCGTGGACTGCCTGTTGGACCAGGTATTACATAATCGAAACAAAATTTCCATGGATGAATACCGTCGTTCCTCCCCTTCCAACACCTTGGCGCGCCATGCAGACGTTTAGTGGCGCGTTTTCGAATTGGAAGGAGAAGAATTCAGCCGTGTTGCTTCGCGTGCTTCGCGCGTGTTCGGCCCGCGAATCTCGAAGCTGATACATCGGTCCACTCATTGATCGATTAAGGTTCATTAATTGTACACCGTCACGCGTTAGGAATCCACGTGTCTGTGCTGCAAAGCGTTCTGCCCCCCGGATGCCCGTTCAACGACGGCCTGATGCGCGGCCGAGGGAGCGCGGCTATGCCTCAACGTGGCCTGATGCGTCGTCCCATTCCGTCCCGCGGCGGGCAGCTAGAAATCGCGGGAGTGGTTGTGGGACAATGGGGTCCGAATTACGGACAACCCGGTCGTCTACCTCAGCCCTTGCAGGGACATCCTCGTGGCCGGCTTCCACCGCAGGTAGGCCAGCTGAACGATTAAACAAACGCGCGGACTACCTTTACGTTCTGATTCAAATTTCATTTACCGCGCTTTTAGTCCAAGATTGTAACCTTCGCGCGTTCGTAGGTAACTTCGATAGGCGGCTTGAAGTACGGCCTCCCGCGTGCTTTCAACCCCATGGGTCGCCCAACGTTTCAGACGCGGGGGAACAATCGTATGCAGATAGCCGGCCGCGGGAAGAAAGCGCAGATCAAGGTGCGAGCAAGCTAATCACACTGTTCAACACGAATTTTGTTTTGTAGCATCCACTAGGTGGATCCTTGCAGAGTTTCTCGTCCTGAATACGAATCCGAAGGTCCAGAGATCTAACTTTTTCCTACAAATGCAAAGACAATGAGTGGAAGGTATCGACTCGTTTTTGAACTTTCATTGCCATTGAAAATACTACAATGCTATACATATCATTGTATTTAGGAGACTCCCCTCTATCTTTTAAGACCAAGATGAACTTCCCATCGCTTTTAATTTACACGTAATTCCTCTTTTTACCCCAAATCGCATGTTTCTATAAAAACTCGTGTTTTTCGAAATTTGAGGGCGATAGAGCAGTTCTGCTTCCCAATTCGTATTCGGGGCGATCATCTAATGGATATTGCAAAACAGATAAAAGGTTGAAATCAGTTGGACAGTGTTGTCGCTTTGTCCCGATGGGATGAGTAATTGTTAATAACTGCGCAGGCGACCGGCAAGAAAAAGCCCAGCGTGAAGAAGAATAAAGAGTACGAGAACAAGAAGGATAACTGGGGGCGAGACAATAACGGCGGGGTGACCGACTACAAGTAAGTGCGATTCCCTTTCATTGTTGAGTATCGAAGGGAGCGCATCTCATGAGCATTTGTACTCGCGCAGCGACTCGATCCCGAGCATGAACGCGGCGAAAGACGCGCTGCCGGTGCCAGGCCAGTTCGACGATGCCGTTGAGAACGGCAAGGGGATAGAAAAGGGGCAGGGCGACGCGTCCCTGGTCGCGCCAGTCGCCGCTGAAAACTAGGTATTTATACATCGCTTTTTATCGACTCGTAAACCATCCCGGATGTGACTCAAGACTGCAATCAAAAATCGTAGAAACAGTGCGTGTAATGAGTAACGATGCGCCGACGACATTTGAAGGTGGTTCCACTACGGTCGTCCTTCGTCAGAGTGTCGACTGTTAATTGGTTTGCAACAGAACCTTTGGATATCGTTTCACGAAGCTTCCTTTTATTAGGAGGTCTAAGTTCGCGCCCGAACTATCGCACGACGCGCGAAAGGTTGGGAACGCTTCAAATGTCGCGCGCGGAATCACTCAACAATGTCTAAAGCTCTGATGGGGCCAAACTAATTAAACTAATGTAAGAGACAACGCGTCGGTAACGCGATGCGAAAATGTGTAAAAAAGAAACAGAAGAATGTAAACCCGACGTACATGATACGATGTCCTCACTGCCAAACGTACCATTCAGCGTGTAAGATAAAATCGAAGAAGCGCGAACACGATCAATGGAAACGTATGGATCGTTTATTTCGAAAGTGCAAATCCATTCTTAAAAAAAAAAAAAAATTGAGAAAATGGATATGAATGAAAGGTTCACAGGAAGGACATACGGAAATTCGTCCTTTTCTCGAGTTTATTTAAAAATGGACCTGCACCAGTCTCAAAAGAGAAACGGTCCGTACAGGAGAGAAAAGAGAAACAATGAAATCGTGCTTGCGCTCGACGGCGAGCGCGTTTCTCTCTCTTTTTTTTTTTTAAAGTCTACTCCGCTCGGATCACCGCAAGGACGAAACTCGACTGATTAGTGTATGCGTGCGCTAATTTTACTAAGAACAAGTCGTCAGCTGCTAATAAGTATTTAATTCTTAAGAAGCGTGATTATTTTTTTGTACAATGAAAATATATATTTTCCGGTATTATATGAAATGCTCGCGATTCGACGGTCTCAGTGCTCCGACCTCCCGCGCCGCGTCTAGTTAAAAGCCGTTGGACGAACGAACGTGACCGAACCGGGGGACGTTTCCATTTATTAGGTAGCTTTTACTGTTTTCTCCGCGGATAAACGGGAGACGGGATCACTGAGATGTTCATTAAGCAAATGGAGACTGACGCTTTTCATATAGGTAAAATATATATTTATATATGATTTAGATTAGACGTTCCCCGAGTATTGTGTATGCCCGAGCAAATCTGTGCGATGCGAGAGAAAGAGGATTGCGCGAGGCGTGACTGAATAATATTCTTTTATGTTTGTTTGCTTTTGTTTTTCGTGCGAGTGGCCGTTGAATGCATGGGTATGACGTATGACGTATATTAATAGGGAGAACAAAAATTGTATATAAACGTGGGGATGTTGATGCGTATCAGGCCATATGCATGCGCGTCTCGGGTGGAGGACGATCAAAGGCAAAGGGTGGCAACATGTACGCGCGTGTACATGGTCCGATCGATATATTTATTTGCTGTTGCGTCTATGGAAAGAGAGAAAGGGAGAGAGAGAGAGAGAGAGAGAGAGAAAGAGAGGAACGAGCGACTTCGGAACTAATTACAAATTTCCAATGTACGATAAGAGATACGTATATGCACCCGTGATCCTGCGGCGAACTCGCCGCGTGAGTGATCGACTCGAATTTTTTTGAAAAAAAGCGAGGTCCTCTGAAAGAGTATTACTCCCGCGGCGAGCTTGGAAAGTATGCTACGCGTTGCACTTCCGATCAGCGAGACATTGGATATTTCGCGAATGAAACTTCGCCGTTTCGTTGAGAGGGCTCGACGGAAGATCCCGGAAAGGGCTGACTCGCGTTCGCAAGCCATCTGTGGCATACTTTCCAAAAGATGTCCTTCGTTAATTGTACATACGGATAATAGTTGCTTCACAAGTGACGGGCGCGCGCGTAGCGGGGGTGGGGGGTGGGATGTACATAAAGGCGCGTCGATGTCGCGCGTACGTGGAATACCCGGTGAGAAGGAGAGTAAGAGAATACTATTTACGCGTGGGAATAGTCGGGAAGGCTACTTCTACCAAAGATGATCGGAGCTCGGAGGTATAACGGGCGGTCGTTTGATCGGCGACAGAACACGGGAGAGCATTTCGATGGTGAAGAGCAGGGACGACGAACGGAGGAAGGGAATATGATGTGTCTAAACGCAGAGATAATTTCAGAGAGCGCGTAAGGGAGTGAAAGAGAGTGAGAGAGAGAGAGAGAACCATTTATTGAGATAATATAACGAGAGATAAAGAAATAAAAATGTTATATTTTTGTAGATTTGTTATTGCGTAAAAAAAAAGAAGAGAATGCATTAAGACAATGAGAAACTTTATATAATTCGATCGATGGTTGAGCCGAGCCTGAGAGAGCTGCGTGCGATCAGGATCACTGGGTGGACAGGGATATTGCACAGGAGAGACGGATGAACAGACGAGAGAAAGAAACGGTGAACAAGTGCTTTAGAAGAGACGATGCTGAACACGCTTCACCTCGAGAAACCTCGTTATTTATTCTTCTACGTCTCCGAGGCTCTCAGTGTTCTGAGTTGCTCGCGAGCCAACAAGGCAGCGTATAAAACCGAAGGAAAGTAAACCGTGGGGGGGGTGAGGGTGGGGGTGGAGAAGGAGCAAACACGAAAATGGGAAACAATTGAAAATGCCACATTTATAAATACAAAACAAAACATGGCCATGCATCTTCCTTGAGCAATTGAAAATTGAACGACGCCGTTCACGAGCGACCGACAACAATTATCGATGATACACGGATAACGCAATATTAAACCAGAAGCAGAGACCCTTCAGATCCGACGGACGAGAAACAAATAAAACGCCGCATTCACGCTTGCTTTCGTGTAAAGGTAGAGATATCTTCTTCCCGAGATAATCGAGCATCCCTAAATAATGTGCAAGCTGAGGGGGAAAATACCTAACACAATATAATAAAAGAACATGATAAAAAAAGAAGGCATGTAATACAAATGTAATATGTAGAGATATGATGGGTATGCACACACAACACGATCAGCGGCTGCTGCACTGATCTCTGAGGCGACGCAATAAATGCAACGGATAATTTAATATGCTAACCATTGAAACAAACGGGCGAAACGAATAAGCGAAGGAAGGGGGGGCGAAGATGAGTAACAAATAAAAGGGAAGAAAACATATATATATATATACGCATATGCGAAATCCATATTTGTCGAAAACATTGCAACAGAAGTATCGCGAAAGCAAATGATATTGCACGCAACACAGGCACATAAAGAGGAACTTGCGTGAAGCGAAAAGAAAGACAGGTGCGCGCCTAACTCGTGCCTGCTTTTTCGTTATGATAAGTAGCTTAAAAAAAAAAAAACAAAAAAATGGTAAAACACAATAAAATAGGGGCCCACAGAGCAACTTTATGTAACGATAGAAGGCGTAACCAAATGAGAAAGAAGATCCAATGATTAAACGATTTAATCTCTACCCTGTGTATTTAGAAAGTAACGAAATCCTGTTTAAAAGAACCTTCGAGCGCCGTGCGTCTCGCTGCGGCGAGCGGAACTCCGTTAATTGTATTTTCGAGTAAGGCACATCCTTGAAGTCGCGCTGTGTTAACAATGACGATGCCAGAGCACCGACGACGATAAATGCTTAACACGTGGGGAACGAGAATGTAAATTAAAGCGACGTCGCGCTTTCCTTTTTATATCTGTACACGCGCTTTTGTTGCGAATCAATGCGTCAGCGATTAATAGAGTATTTCCATTTTTTTTTTTAATTCTCTTTTCTGAACGCTATCGTTATATACTTCTGTTAGAACGGATTCAGGAAATAGCTGAGCACCGAAGGGATACGCGATCTCCCGAAGGATAGCAAAACGGTTCTTCGCTCTTTGTTTACGATTTATTAACTTTTTTTCTGTTCAATCTTACTCTTTCGATCCTCGTTCGATTCACATTGCAATAGAGCCTTAGGTCTTTCTGCGAAAATCCTACTATACATATATATATATACATATATACACGTATTCATAGAGGAAAATATTATATAAAACAAAAAGAAAAATGAAGCGAATCATTTAATGTCAATAGTTTCTTTTGAATGATTGCTGCGACAAAAAAAAAAAGGATCAAGCATGCGTTTACGTTGTGATCTCGCTGTATCCTCCGATAGAAGCACGCAACCGATGGGCATTAAGGGGAAAAAAAAGAACGTTTCCTTCTCGTTTTCGCGCATGCAAATAATTATTGCTTTGCCGGTAATCACGGTGAGCAGATTTTTCAATAGCAAGGCGATGAGAAACGGGGCGTCCCCGATGGACGCGACCCGAAAGGGGTGGATGAGTGCGATACTGTGTTGCTAGATATTACGAATTTTAAGTTTCCCTTTTACACCATAGTTTTCTTCGCTTGCGTATCCTATTAACGAGGTACATTTAAAAAAAAAAGGATAAATACGGTAGCAGAGGCAGTGAATAGAACAAAAAAATATTAATAATGGAAAAAGCTAAAAAAAAAATGAAGTAACGGATTCAACACTTATCAATGTAGCTGCAAACGTACGTGGGCCCCGTCCTTCTATATATCCTTACTAAATATCACATAACGTATATTCTGCTATTATTTTTCATAGTTAAACGGATGCAACAAAATGAGAAATGATCGAGACACATGTGCGCGCGCTGAGGGTAAAGAGAAATGTATAATGCGACAATTTGTAACAATCATTGTGCGTTTATTTTTCTTTTGTTTTTACCCTCTCTCGTTTTCTTTTTCTTTGTTATTGCATAAGTGGACAAGGTAATCGAGTCACGTGCGAACTGTCTGCGACGAGCTTGCGTTTGAATGATCGTCAACCAGACTTCTTTTAAACACGATCGTACACGCGCTACGATTTCGTTCAAGGGTGAATCGTTTCCGAGCTTGAATGGGCTGGAGGGTGGTCGCAATTATATCTAAAACGATGGAAGAGTTTTTTTTTTTGTCAATTATGAAACATTCGAGGAGTCTTACCATTTGCTGGCTTAATTAAACAAATTGCCACACACTTAGCTAGTGCTCTTTATACAATTACAAGCAGTCTGATAAACAGCATATTTTCTATCAATTGGTGTACTTCAAGCTATGAGAAAGAATAGCCCAAGCCACAGCCCACTTAGCTCTTGAATCCTCCTAGCAAATTCACAATGTTCCATCAATGTATTCTCGTTGGACTAATCTATCTTGTATAACTTACTGTTGTAACATGAATACACCCCGTTCGTGCCTAGTGTCGAGCAGGGCTGATTCTTTTGCTAGCCGAAGGGAGAACACGTTTTCAAGCGGAATAAATAGAGTGCCGGAGCTTACTTGAAGCTATATGTATGCACAGTAAACGAAACGTCGAGGAAGCCTCCTCGAGGCATTCTGACAGAGTTTGCAGGCGTTTGGAATGTCTCGACGCGAAACCGTGAGAAGAAACGGAGGAGAATCAGTGCTGGCGAGAACACGGGGCAACCGCGAAATTATTATAAATTGTAATAAGGTCACATTTAAAGCACCTTTAAACCGCGGACACGTATTTGGAATGTAGGAAGGTAATCATTGTATAAATGTAGTGGCGATTCTATAATACTACGAAAGGAAAACGATATACTCCATAATTATTCGAGATAATCCAATGCGAAGCTGCACTTTAATGGATGTTGTAACGATTTAGAATTATTCGAATTCGCGTCGACATCTCGCTGTAAATCTGTCCCCTTGGAACGCGACTTACTCTGCCGCCTGAACGAAGCACACAGATTTTCATTCTTAAGACACCAGGCAGTTGCAATAAAGATCCATTAATTTTCTTTTACCACGACGGACAGAGAAGTCTCTCCAACGACAGATACTTCAAGTTTGTTTCTTTGAATCAAAATTACGCGTATATATTTACCGTCGTTCTTTGTTTCCTCTTGTACAAACGACACAACATGCAAAGAACGATTCGTAGAGACTCTTTGTTGAAGGGGGAAAGAAACAAACTTTCAGTGAAGCTTTGTAATAATTGTTCGCGCGCGCGAGAGAGAGAGAGAGAGAAAGAGTGAGAGAGGTTCTCGGTGATAGTTGGCTGACATTTTCGGAAGTTTAATGTTTTATTGAAGCGTGTTGTCATGTCTTGAATACAATTAAAAGAGCTGCAAGACGATCGTGGAAAGTAATTTGATAAGCTTCATCTTCCATATTCTGTCTATACGTTTTCGTGTGCTCCCTTACAATTTTAGTTCCACGTTTGTTCTCGTTATTGGTATCTTGTCGTTTTATAAAAGGAAATGTAAAATGTACTAACAGCATGTATTAAATTAGATCGCACCTTGGATTTAAAGACGTTCCAAAGGCGCTGCTGGTGAAACGAATTCATCGTTCGTACAGTGGCCCGCGAAAATGTTCGGACACTTTTCAAAACGGTATAACTTTCTTGTAATCGGGCCAAACGACTTGGCCTTTCGCAAGAAGATAGAAAAACTAGCCTGCTACTTCTCTTGGTTTCATCGATAAGACAAACAGTGAAAGTTATCTTTTGATGCAAGTTCGAAAAACGCATTTTATAGATCTAAGCAAGACACCCTGAAGACTTTGTCCAAATCGCTCTACGTTTCTCAGAGCTGTAAATGTTTCAAGATCGCAGAAGAAGGTCAAAAATCGTAGAAATCGAACGAAATTAGCAACTTTCAGCCTTATTTTACGACTTTTTAACGTTTATAGCTTCAAGCAACGTGAACGGATTTCGATGACACTTTCAGGATGCATGTGTCCTGCTTAGATCTTGTACGAGGCATTTTTTTAGATAAAAAAAGTTTGAACTTGAAGTTTGTCGCGGATAAAGTTTGAAAAGATAACTTTCACTATTCGTTTTGCAACTGCGAAAATTCTCATTTGTTCAGACCGACGAAAACAAGATATCTAGTAAACTGCGCCTTCTTTTTTTTTGCAAAAGGTCAAGTCGTTTAGTTCAATTACAAAAAGCGTTATTCTGCTTCGAAGAGTGTCCAAATGTTTTCGCAGGCCACTGTGCATGATGCTTTAGTCATTTTGCTCGCGAAACGATTTCGTTAAGCATTACTATTAATTATGTGGAATTCAGCGTCATAAGATTTTGATCTTCGCTGGATAGCTGTGCAGGCCGTTCTTGTACTCTTCAATATCGGTGATGTGCATTGGCGATTCGTCGTTCTCTTCCGTTTTGGGAATGTAGCTCAACGAGTATTGCACGCCCCCACCTTTTCCTACATTCGAGTTACCTGCGGGATAAACGAACAATGAAATATCCTTATTGCACAGTTTGCAATATATAAAACCGTTTGGTCTTACGCTTCGCATCGTCTTCAAGCAGTTCCATGTCCTGGTCGACCTCGTTATTGCTCGACTTATCAGTCCCAACGACGTGGACGCTTAACTTCCTCACGTCCTTCCCATTGACGGTGTGCGCTCGCATCCACTCTCTCAATTCCTCGATCGTGATCTGATCTATCACGCCCAACTCTTTCTCTATCCTGTCGAACGCGTAGTCCCCGCACGTGATTTCCGACCAATTCCTATCGATCTCCTCCTTCAAATGTATATCGGCGCACTGCTTCAACTTTACCAGCGACTCCTTAACGCTGCCCAAATCCGTTTCAGTAGTGTTCTCCAGTATGCCCTTGAACGCCTCCAGGAAGGCCTCTATCCTATTGTCCACGTGCTCCGTGCTGTACTTGTCTGCCTGAGTGTGCACGGTGACGGAATAACCGTAAATACCGTAGGTGTCTCGCAGCATGCAGAACACATCGTACCCTAACTGCTCTTGCGTTCTCAGTTGGTTGAACAGGGGCTCCTCCATGATCATCTGCAGAGACATCGATGCGAATAATTCCATGGAGCGATTAAGGGGGGGGCATTCTTACAGCCTCGGTCGAAAATTCGGCCAATCTTCGGTCATTTTTGTTTTTTGCAATAAATTGAACACCTCAATTGATTTTCTTGAAGCTTTCAAACGTTTTGCGAGCGTATTTTGGAACTTGTAAAGTGTAAACAAATTTCATTTTTACTTTCCAACTGTATAATAAAAAAGAAAATTGATCTTTCGTGATCGAGACTGTAGAATGTCCCCTTAATATTTCACATCGATCCCACTCACAATCAGGAGTTCGATAAGGACTAATAATTTAATGGATCCAGTGCCGCATTCGTAATAATTCATCGCGACGGAGTTCACGTCCGTGCTGTTGAAGTTCTTCACTTTGCAGTACTGCGAGCCGATTGGTATTTGAGCGATCCTGATCTGTGGCATGGTGTTCGGCAATAGCGGCTTGCATTTTAATATCTTTACGCACTCCTGCACGTGTCCTATTACGTTCTCCTTCGTCATGTTTCCTTGCACCAGCGACTGGATGTACACATGGTCGGTGAGGTATTTGACGAAGCTCAGGAACTCCTCGAATTCCACGTTACGAATGGCAGCGTGCCTGTCCACGGCAGTCCAGTGGACCAACTTTAGAATGGACAGTCTCACGTCTCTGAAAGAATTCCGAGGATCAGGCACATGATCTATGATCTTACAAGGATCGATACCCACCGAACTAATTTCTTGGGCTTCACGAACGTGTTGTAGTACGCTTTGATCTGTTCCTCCTTCATCACTTCGAACAAATCCTTCGTGACTAGCGTTGAACTCTCCGCCATAGCGTTCGCTATTGTCCTCAACAACAACTGGAAGCAATCGGTTTAATCAGACGATAGAATGAGAGATTAAGAAATACAAATGTTCCATTTTTGTAGACTTCTTATCGCATAGAAACAAAAGAACGGATTGAAACTCTGTATAATTGGATCGATGGTTGAACCGAGCCCGAGAGTGTTACGTGTGATTCGATTTCTCGAAATTCCTAAGCACATATATTAAAAAATAATCCTTACTGGTAATTTCTGATTGAACCCGTACACTTTGAGCAGAATGCCCTTATCGTTCGTGCTAATCTCGTGGTTGAGATCGGCAACCGTGGCCGGATACAATTCCTCCATCAGCAATTGCTTCAATATGTTCACGTACAAGTCCATCAAAGCCGCGCTGAAATTCGTATTAATTAGAAATCTTGCCAACTGGTAGAAATTGCCCGGGGCATTTACCTCTTCAACGAGTAGAAAGCCTTCGGCGTGATTATGTAAAAGTACATGTAGCATTCGGGCAGGGCGAACTTCGGATCCGGTCGATACCAAAGTTCTGTGATATCGTCCGAATAAATCTTCGTCGGATACTTCGGCGTGTTTGGCGGCGTTTTAATTAGAGCGAAGTCGTCGGTCAGGAACGGATTGGGCAATGGTAAATGGAACTCCGGCAAGGGTTCGATGGTTCTCCAGCGTTCTATCCACTCCCGAGGGATCTCCGCGTCGGTGTACTTGGTGTTAAACCATGGCTCGCATTTCTGGAATTCTTCGTCGTTGAACTTTTTGTCAACGACTATAATGTTCACGTCGTTCGGCGTCAAATAATTCATGCAAGCCTCGATGGCTTCTGGATTGTATTCGGTGTACAATTCGGACCCAGTGATGTAATCACAGGGAGGGTAATAGTGCATGCTCTCGCACAGATCCTCCACGTACTCCACCGGCGGTACCTCCTCCGCGAATCTGAAGAAACAATTCCTTTCTAGACATACCGTCATCGTTACCAGAGTTGCAGTTACAGTAACTTCACCTGAAGCTTGTCTCCTTAATTTGATGGATCTCGTCGTAAATCCTCTTCTGCGGCCCCTCCCTACGCATCAGGTTGATGTAGGAGAACGTCGCGTCCAATACTTCTTGCAGATGCTTGAAGCCGTGCTCGGTTAACGTGACAGAGATACTGAACAGCGCGTACATCGAGCTGTGCTCGAAACCGCTCTCCCCGTTACCAGAAAAGATGCTGAGGCACCACGACTTCTTCCTTAAATAGCTGATCAGGGAACCCTTTCCCTCGTACCCTATAATCCAAGAGACGTACTGGTGCGGTTTGCATTTGTACAAGTCGTGCAAGGGCGGCATGGACCATGTTAGTTCTACCTACGAGCGAAGCACAGTTAGTAATCAATCTTTGAGGCCCAAAGAAGGAAAAGTAGATAACGTACGCGGCAAATATCTTTTATAGGCTTGATCTTGTAGATCCTTCGAAAGCTTGGAGTATCGAACGCGTTTACACCCTTGAACGGGCCAAAGTCTTCGGCTGGCAAACCATTGTTCGGAACATTTTCAAAACACTGTGTCACGTATTCTTCCAGTACGTCGAGTGGAAGTCTGGCCTGTGGAAAAGGATTATAGATGAAAGCTGCGATGAGATTCTAACCGAATTCGGCTTCTCGCGAATGCAAAACTCCACCTGTATGGCAAGCTTCATTCTGTGCGCACTGTAGTGACGCTCTCTGAATCTATGCAGCTCTTCGTAAAGCTTTTCATCCGCGACGTTATCCCTTAACGTCAACAAATTACCCCAGGTGAATTTCGTTACCGGATAACCGGGCCGCGCGAAGCTAGCGAACAATTGTTCTTTTCTATAAAAATCAGAGGGTAAGGCCATCTGAAACTCTGTATGGATTGTTCAATGTTATCAAGTATTGCATTGAGAAGATGTTGTTCTAGTCCCTGCGATACGCACCACTTTCCACCGCTTCTCGTTCCCTCGTTATAGCACCCTTCTTCATTAAAGGCTTGATGAAAAATTGTGCAAATCGATCGAGGGCTGCCAAAAGATGTTTCTCTTGCACTTCAAAGTAGAACGTTGTTAATTCGCATTCGGTGGAGGCGTTGTCGGATCCACCTCTCTTTCTGATAAACGCGTCGAAATCGTTTTCCTGTGAATTGTTTTCTAGCATTAGAAGCAGGAGAGCATTTACGCGCCTCTTAACAATAGACCTGTACCTCAGAATATTTCTCAGAGCCCATGAAAACCATGTGCTCCAAAAAATGGGCCAAACCTGGGATCTCTGGCGGATCACTGAAGCTTCCTACGCCGACGGATAATCCGCAAGCTGCCTGTATGAAAAACATGCGTAGCAGCGCACTGAGAGTATTGATGATATATGTTAAGGAGTAATTGATAAATCTTGACGAAAGATACCATTTTCTCGTCCCTCTTCAATCTTTTCGAACAGTCAGACCCTTCCCCGCCTCTGCCGTCGGATCGATTATCCTCCACGTTGTCTTCGTCTCCACTCTCTTCATCCTCTGCACTGTCGGTTTCTTCATCGTCAGTGTCCTCGCTTTCACTGCTCATCGTCTCCGCTGATAGTTAACGAAAGTCTAACTTTAGAGGGACAATCGACCGGCGTGAAACGATAAAAGGGAAGACGCAAATGAAGCTTCAGATATCTGAAAGTGCATCGTTACCTTTGTCATCGTCGTCGTCGTTGTTTTGAGAGGACAGCGGATTCAGATCAGCGATTAGTACAGCAGTTAAACCGTTCTTTAGTCTAATAACTCTACGGGAATAATTTATTCAATGGTCAGTGCTATATAATAAATTTCATTCTTGTTCTGACAGTGCTCTTACCTGTATTCTTTCTTGTCATTCTCCGACTTAACAGGTGTTTCCAAGTACGTAACTTTCTTGCTCGGTTCTTGTACCGTGCAGACGGAATCCTCTTGGCTTTTGGCTTCCGGTTTATCAGCAACCATTGTGTCGGTATTAAGGTTATGCTCAGTTGAGAGGTTTGTATTCCTAATTGTATTAATCGAAGTTTGATTAGGCTTTAGCTTTTTCTCAGGCAGGCTTTGCAGCGATCGTTTTGGCATTATCGGCAAGTAAGATACTTTTCTAACCCCACACTGGAGAACTCTTGGCAAAAAATATCTCTGCAAACACGTTAGCATGTGTCAAACTACAAACAAATCTTCAACCACTTAATTTTGCAGTTTGAATTGTCTGGTTTTTACAAATTTGTTGCATTCGCAATCCCGATTTTGCAACATTATTAATCCCTGAAAACCTTGTTTCTCACGAAAGAAATGTTAGAAAAATCGTTTTCTTTAAAAGGGATAGTATAACAAATTTAATTTTACCAACCATCAATTAAACAACATATACATACATATATTGCAATAATTGTGTGATAAACAAAACAAGAATTTCTTTTTTTTAATACAGTAGTAACACCATCTATGCGAAAGTGCTGGAAACTACTCGTGGATATGATCGGCACCACCGACGAGTTACTGCTAAAGACTGCCAGCCTTATGGGAGTTCGCGTGCCAGAAAAATTCACTGTTTTCTTACGCCCTCTAGAATATATTGTGGTTAAAAAAAGAAACAGAATCTAAATTACGGAAAATCTCATCGGATATACTACTCGCGTCCATCAATCCATGAGTAGTTTCCAGGGGTAGTTTATAGATGGCAGCGCAAGTGCAGGCGAAATATCGATACACGGTACTATCGATAGTTTTCGATGATTATCGATAATACTTCTCAATACTTCTCCACCACTACTACTGTACGATATAATTGTTTATAAAATTAATTTCACTTTAATGTCTCCTTTTGTAATTTAGTTTAAAAATGAAATATTCAACATAAAAACACAGTACAGAAAGATGAGAGGTTAAGTGCGAGCACAGTTTTCTGTCAATATAGTGAGTGAAGTTAATCAACGAGCGGCTCGCTAACTCAAGTAAATTATTTCCAACGTACGGTAATAATAGTATTTAATAATTTAAAAATGTCATAGTTTTAATGAAATTCTTAGTCACTTGCGCGTACTTCGAATAAATCAACGTGAATAACAATGTATCGTAGTAGGGGGTGTTCATTTTCTAACCTAAACTTCCTAATATGGTTGCAGAACATGGCAAGGGAACCGGATGAAGAATTGAGAAAAGCATTCTCTCAGTTGCATGAGAAGATGGTCGACACTAAGCAGAAATTAAAATTGGCAGATCTGCAAATCGATAAATTGAAACGATCGAAACAATTCGCCGAGCTAACCATGAAGGAGATAACCTCGTACCCTAAGGACACCAAGACGTATGAATCCGTTGGGCGAATGTTCCTCCTGGACGACGTGGAGAACATCAAATCGGGCCTCACGAAACGAATGAAGAATGCCGACGAAAGAGTGGAGACCTTGGAGAATAACAAAACGTATTTGCAGCAGAACTTGAAAGAGTGCGAGAACAACATTAGGGAAATGATTCAACAAAGACAGAACAAGGATACGTCCGCTTAGCACGCATCGTCTCCTTACATTTTATTCCTCGTCTCTCTGTCAACTGTGTCGTTGCATCAATAAACTCGTACAGCGAAGAGCTTTTATAAATACCGTGCCGTAACTAATTCACAGACAATGCATCTTAAAAACGAATCGCATTTTAATAAACTTGATAACAGTAAAGTCGAGTCGAATCTATTTCTTTTCGAAAAACCCTGAACTGCGCCGAGCAATTAGCAAAGTATCAGTGAAACTTCTAATTATCGTTAATTTATTCCAGCAGGATTAATGCGTACAACAAACGACCCTCCGTGATTTTACTTCTCCATTTATTTTACTCATTCACTCTCTCGTCCGGCTCTATCTCTCATTCCTCTCCACACTCTCTCCCTTAAATTCCTTAGCTACGTTATCCTTAAAAACTTATCATGTGCCAACGCAATGATTTGGCATACGAGTTTACATGAAAATTAAAATGCTCTAATCTATCTCGAGCTTGGGGGTAGAAAAGATTAAACGAAGTTACATGCTCACTCAAGACTTGTTAATGTTCCTGTGTCGCAATTACATTTATCGTGCTAATATAATGCATGGGGTGTGCTGCCGGGCTCGTAGGACCACATTGTGACACGTACACGTCCTCGCGTGCAAATGCGATAAAATGTAACTCGACAAGTATATACAAAGTATTATCAAACGATGACAATGGTATTCGACCTTAAACTCTAACTCCCAGTCATCGGCATTCATTCGTGGCTTTCTTTCCTTTCTTTCTGGTAAAATAATCCCTGCAGAGTCGAATTACATATCGGTACCGTCGCCGTATCGCGTGCGTCATTATTATTGTAATATTTAAGTATCAAACAGACTTTGTGCCTCTGTTCTCTTTGACTCGCAGACAACTTATACAATAGGATATCCGTGTTCGTTACAAGTTCAAACTGGACTGTTCGAAGATCATATGGTATGCGTATGGAGAATATCTATATTCCCGTACGGGGGGGTGACCCATGCATTACAATAGCATTGTAGAATTTGTGGATGAAATGAACTTCCCCACGTGTACGTCAGTCTTAACTAAAATGATTGCCATTGGTTCATCGTCGTGGTACTGCGTTTGATACTTTCAGCAATGATTCTCGTTACGCTCGGCATGATGTCCAATCGAAGGGGGAAAGCTAATGTCCCGAAAGGAAGTCGCGAATAAATTACGTCGAACGGTAATTCGTTATCAACTACCGCGTCTTACGATATAATACCGCGCACGATCCGCACTTAAATAAGTTCCGTTTCCCTTGATTTAAGTAAAGCGCGCCTGTCGTTCTAATACGAGAGACGCAGCAGCCAATGAAGTAATATAAATCATACTCTTAATCGGCTTAAGAAAATAATTTATACCGCTTTCTACAAGGACCGTACGTATAAATACAAAAGAAAGAAAAAAAAACATGGAAAATCTTGATGCTAAACGCCGAATGTACATATAATAATAAATACAGGAGTAATGTAAATTTAGATGTAAACGGTGCGCTTAGGTGTACGTGCGAGTGTACTCTCTCTCGTGTATACCGTGCGACCTTCATATCCTTAGCGCGTTCTCTTCTAAAGGAATTCAGCTAATTTACGAAAAATAATGTATATATAGCGCTCGCATTCCTAACAGAAGGTAGTGGGGGGTGGGCGATCCCCGCGCCACGTGTTCTCGTTTGAGCCAGTGTCCGTCGGTTGTCTATCGTTCGATGATTACCACGTTTAAAAAAAACTAATCACTTCTATCACAAAATTATGAAACAGAAGTAGGAAATTACGGTGGCCGAACATTACAGACGCTTCCCTCTCATTACGGGCCGGTGAATCCCTGCGGCGGTTGCCCCGGCACGGAGTACTGCGGTCTAAAGTTGCCGAAGTTGGCCGCCCCGGCGAAGGTAGCGGGCAACTGGCCGCTGGAGAAGCCGGCGGGGAACTGCTGGGCCAACAGAGCCGCCTGGCCCGACTGGGAACTGCTGCCGCCCGGGGCAGTGGCTGCTAATCTACTCAGGATCGACCTCTCGGACATCTGCAGTCTTTGAGCAACGGGTGGAATGCGAGCCAAGGTGGCTGGCAAACGGCTCACGTCCGACTTCATGTCGGACAGCAGCTCCTCTAATTGATTTAGTACCTGCGAAGGAGAGACGTGTGAAATCGATATAAGAAAATAATAAAGGGGGAAAACGTTCCAGCCGAATTGTAAGCAGCTTCTCACTTTATGCAACACAGCGTTCGCCGGCTTGTTCCCGGCAAGACTTTCTTTACTAAGATGCTGATGCGATTCCGCAAGGCACTCTACTTCAGCGAATCTCGCATTCAGGCTCATCGCAGGATGGTTAGGGTCCTGCGTCAGGTTCAGGTACGCTGCTCTTCTCAACTGCTCCTCTATAACTAACGCCTGCTCCAACAGCTTGAAGCGTCGAGCCAAGAACTTGTTCTTTATCTCTAAGAAGTTGCCCTTGCCCACGTCCATCTTGAAGGGTTCATTGATGATCGCGAACCTGCGGTAAAGCGTTAGTAAAAAAAAAAAAGAAAATGATTGCACTCTTCGGTGTCGCTTTTTCTTTTCACTACCTGATATCGTTTTGAATGTCTTGCCAGCGTCCGTAGCCGTGCGTAACGATCCCAGCCAGCAGCCAGTAGTCGTGCCTCCGATGCCAGATCTCGTATTCGCGGCCAGGCACGGCGGCTTTCTCCTCGTTCAACCACAGCGTGTGCAGCTCCGTGAAACCACCGTCGGCGATATTGAACATGAACTTGCGCTTAGGCTTGACCACTTCCGTGTCGCTCTCCTTCACGTCCTTGTCCTTGCTCTCCTTATCCTGCAAGGGAAAATTAAGCCAGTCTTATACGCGGTCGTTTGATTAATTAATCGACAACCTACCTCTCGCTTCTCCGTTTCCTCTTCGTCGTCCTTAACAATAACTACATCCTCCTCGGGATCCTGTTTGGGCTTGGTCTCGCTGCTCTCCGCTTTGTCGTCGTGCTTCGCTGCCTTCTCCTCCTTCACCTCCGCCTTCTCCGACGTTTCCGTTTCCGCGTCCTTCTCCTCTTTCTTCGCATCCTCCTTGTCCCTCTCCTTTTCCCCGTTGCCCTCGTCCTCCTCCTTGGAATCCTTGGACTCTTCCTTTATATCCTTCGCGTCGACACTCTGAAAGCGAACAATGTTATTTTAGGCTTCAAGCGTATCGCGAATTTGTTCGTTCTAGCATGGACAAGGGGGGGAACTAACTTCTTTATCCTTTTGCTCCTCTTTGCCCTCCTTCGCATCAGCCGCGTCGGAGCCAGCCTTGTTCGACTCTGCGGCCGCGGTTCCGGGAACAGCCGTGGGTGTCGGGGTCGCGGCAGGACTGGGACTCGGCGCGTTGGACGTAGCCGGTGTCGCGCTGGTACTGCTGGTCCCAGTGGTCCCGTCGGCACCGCCGTCCACCTTCACCGGCTCCACCGGCTTCCGGATCATTTCCGGCATCGAGTAATACCCGTTTATGTGCTCGAATTCCTGAACCTGCCGGGAGGATGCGTGTAAATGAATAAATTCCACGATAAAGTTACGTTCGATACGTACCTTCTTCCTGATCAAGGACATCACGCCGATCCTGGTTAAAACGTGCTGCCGGCTGAGACCCTCCCTGGGAACGCCGTCCGCGAACGTTTCGGCGTTGTCCGCGCCGGGCTCGCACAAGTGCCGCATGAACAGGGACACGTACGCCTTGAAGTTCTTCTCCGACTTGCCCCTCAAGTCCCGCACCAGCCTGAAATGCGACAATATACTTTAACAGTACTTTAAATTGACTGATCGCCGATCGTTTATCGAGCGAGCGACTAACCACTGAGAGTTGAACGCGTCCTGCGGCGGCATGCCGTAGCGCATTATCGCGTTGAGGAACGCTTTCCTTTGTCTGGCGTTGAAGCCCAGCACCTGTACAGAAGAATCGCATGTAGGACTAATGATTCTTCTTCTTCTTCTTTCCACTAGAGCTGCCAGCATACTCGAATGTTCGACTCATCCGTCTGGCTCGAAGGAACCGAGTAGCTTAAACGGAAGCGAGTGGCTCGAAGGAACCGAGTAGCTTAAACGGAAGCGAGTGGCTCGAAGCAAACCGAGCTGATTCTCGTGTAGCTCGAGTGTGCTTCAAAAAGATCGGCACTTCGTAGGTTTTCAGTCAATATAAATAAATCTTGACTTCAATTATAGTCTCTTGAATACTTGTTGACAATTTCCTTTTGTAAAGACGTTCAATGAGGCTATAATTGTCTCATAAAGGGTACGAGAACGCGAGCTATTTCATATAAAGTTGTACAACACTGTTTCAACTTTCAAGATATTAAGTAATATTTAAAATGTTTAGATTTGCGGTACTAATTACTAGTAGCCATGACAATTTGACTAAGGGAAATGATATGATTGTCTTATAAAGGGTACGAGAACGCGAGCTATTTCATATAAAGTTGTACAACACTGTTTCAACTTTCAAGATATTAAGTAATATTTAAAATGTTTAGATTTGCGGTACTAATTATTAGTAGCCATGACAAATTGAGTAAGAGAAATGATTATTGTACGTCTTATAAGTAGGTCACTTTGCATACAATAAAAGCTAATATCTATTAGCTACGAAATACCGATCTCTTTGAAGCACACTCGAGCTGCATTTACATGAATGTTGTGAGCCGCTCCGGTACAACATATTCGAGCCATTCGGATCTTTGCTGCTCTGTTCTTTCGAGCCAGCCAGGCGAATGGATCCCTCGGCCCGGATCGAAAATTCAATCCGAGTATATCTCGGTTCTGTTGACTCGAGTATCTGAACAGCTCTGCTTTCCACTGATTCGAAGCGTACCTCGATGTTCCCGTTGACTCTGGCCAACAAGGGAGGCAGAGGACGATCCTTCTCGTCCCTCCTCTCCAATCTCCGCCTGCTCCTGCGTGAGAGCAGATCCCCGTCGCCCTTTTCATCGAAGTCATCGTCCTCCTTATCGTCGTCGCTCGGGGCACTGAAGTCGCTGTTGTAATCGGACAGATTCTCCTGCCACGGCTGGTCGTCCCTCGTGCTCTGATCTCCGGTCACCACGCCGTCGTTGTAGTTCACCTGTTTACGTATCCGTTTACCTGAAAAGGGGGGGTAAAACGATGTTTATCGAACCGTCTCTGCACGCGTGGGAAGCGAAGCGGTACACACACCCTTTCCAAGCGTTCTGGCAATGTCCTCCTGCTGCTGCTCGTAGTGATGCCTCAGCAGCTTGATCCAGTAAGCGGGGTCCGTGTTCTCGGCCTCCTGTTTGATGATCTCCGTGTCCGCCTCCTCCTCGGTCTCGCCTTCCTTCGTCACGTAAGACGCGACCTTGAAGGAGCTTAGGTACTCGTTGGCCCAGTTCTCCTTCTGCTCGATACCCTCCTTACTTCTGTCCAACAATTCAGCCACCGCTTTGTCGTCGTAGTGAATGGCTTCGTCCTCTTTGCCCTCCTCCTCTTTGAACAACTCCTCGGTACCTGCAGGGAGAACGGTAAGGATAAAGGGAACCTTAACTTCAAGCAACGTATATAAATATATGTCTAAACTCCTACCGAATCGCAAGATGTCGTCGAGCTCCTGTTTGCTGAAGTTGGCGCCCTTTCCGCCCATGCCCGGCCTCACGACCAAGTGCGTCAACATCATCTTGCGCTTAGCTACCTGAGTGACCCGCTCCTCGACGGAGTTACGGGTGACGAACCTGTAGATCATCACTTTGTTCGCCTGGCCGATTCTGTGGGCCCTGCTGAACGCCTGAATATCGTTGTGCGGGTTCCAATCGGAGTCGTAAATGATCACGGTGTCGGCCGTGGCCAGGTTGATGCCCAGACCGCCGGCGCGTGTGGATAGTAAGAAGACGAACTGCTGCGCGCCTGGAAAGACAAGTTACATTCATTGGTCGACCTCCGATTAAAAGGAAATATTGTGGACAAGCAGTGGCCGCGCGTTTAGAGCTTCTCGCTATGCGGACAGGACCCGTTCGACGTACCAGGAGCATTGAATCTGTCGATGGCTTCCTGTCGCTGCGACCCGGTGATGTTACCGTCTATTCTCTCGTACTTGTAACCCTCCCCCTCCAAGTAGTCCTCGAGGATGTCCAACATCTTCGTCATCTGCGAGAAGATCAGCACTCTGTGCCCGTCGTCCCTTAGCTTCTTCAACATTTTGCTAAGCAGCACCAGCTTGCCCGCCGCTTTGATCAACGCGGAGGTCTCGTAGCTACCGTTGGGGGCGGTCGGCGCTTCTTGAGACGCAGCCGGGAACAAGTACGGGTGGTTGCAACACTTCTTCAGGTCCATCATGATGTTGAGTAGGGACACCTGTTGGCCGCCGCCCTTGGGATTCAACGCCTCGAAGTTCCTCGTGAGGATGTACTTGTAATACTTCTTCTGCATGGGCGACAGCTCGACGCGCACGATGAACTCCGATTTGCTCGGCATGTTCTTCAACACGTCCGCCTTCAGTCTCCGCAGCATGTGAGGGCCGAGCAGCTCGTGCAGCTTCTTCACCTGCTCCTCCTTCGAGATGTCGGCGAACTCGTTCTGGAACGAGGCCAGATCGTTGAATTTATCGCGACAGAGGAAGTTCAATAGATGGAACAGCTCCTCCAAGTTGTTCTGCAGCGGCGTGCCGGTTAATAACAGCTTGTACGCGATATTGTAGGACGCCAACAATCTGAAGAACTTGGACTGGTTCGATTTCAGCCTGTGCGCCTCGTCCACCACGAGCACCGCCCAATCTATCGATCCCAGGCAGGCGGAGTCGATGGAGATCAGCTCGTAGCTCGTTAGGAGCACGTTGAATTTGATCTGGCTCGAGCGGATCTTGGACGCGCGGCCGCCGCGAACCGCGCCCTCCTCGAACGACAGCTCGTTCTCGCGGATAACGATACGGCTGTCCTTGTCGCCTGTGGAGAAAAAGTATTAAAGTAACAACGTCGTCCGACGGTTTCGGGGATAGCGCTCGAGTTGTGTATACTCGCCGACATAAGTGACGCAGTAGAAGTCGGGCGCCCACGTTTCGAACTCGCGCTCCCAATTGATGATAGTCGACAGGGGTACGGATACGAGGAACGGCCCTTTACAGTGTCCCTCTTTGTACAGGGAGTACAGGAAGGTGATGGTTTGTATGGTCTTTCCCAAACCCATTTCGTCCGCCAGAATGGTGTCTATACCTTGGCCCCACGAGTATCTCAACCAATTCAGACCCTGGGAAGGCGCAGAGTTAGAAATCGATATCTTAATTTTATAGTGGAATTAAAAAAAGGAAAGAGATTACGCTTACTTCCAATTGATAAGGGTGCAGCTGCATTCCAGTCTGATCCAAATACTCCGGTTGCCGTTCGTATTTCTTCTTCAGGTCTGTCGTAGGCTTGTCAGGCGGTGGAGTGTACCGTTTGGGCGTCCGTTCCTCGTCGTCGATGAGTTCGCGAGTCTTCGACTTCTTGCCTTTACCTAAAACGACACGGTTAAGCTCTACGATTCATGATAGGGGGTGAAAGGGAAAGGATAACGCTTCTCACCCTTCTTGCCCTTCCGCGAGGAACTACCGTCGCAGCAATTGGCGGCTCTGAGGTCCAGATAGTACTCGATCGCTTGCTTCAAGCCGGGAATATCCACGTGCTCGTCCTCCCAGGTCGCTTGATCGTAGCCCAGCTCTCTCCATTTAACGAGATACGTCGCTCTCCCGTCCCGCGAGACTCTGTGATTGATCACTCGGTGCACGACGAGCCATTCCGGCCGAACGCCGTAGCGATAGAACCGTTCCTCCAAATTGTAATCGTCCCTATTGGTAGCGCCGTCCTGCTCCTTCAATCGTTTCACGCGAGAATCGCTCTCGTCCAATGGTTCCTCCAGCTTCGGCGGTTCGTCCATGTCGTACTTCCGCGAATAGTTCCTAAAGAAAATTGTAAGGTAAATTAGAAAAGTGGCCAGGAGTTGAAGGTGCCGTTTCGAACAGCTCTCTACCTGAACATGAGGGGATGGAAAACGTCCAGCTGCAATTCTGTGATCCAGTCGCAGTGCCAGTAGGACATGTCTGCCCACTTGACGAAGAATTCGCGTATTCTGCGCTGCTTCGGGGCAGCCTTGCTAGTGGAAGGTTCCTCCGAGGGTGTCTCCGGGCATTCCTTCCAACGCCACGTTAAGATCTTTGCGACTGTTATTGAAAGAAATACGAGTTACGTGTTTTACGTGGCATAGTTTTATTTATTGCAACTAGACTACGGATTTTTATGCGAATTCGTGCTTTTGATAGTACAGTGAAGAGAGCAGAACTTTCGCAGGAACTTATTTCAGCTACCAGGTATTATGAAAGGTACGATAATTTGGATCTTTTGTACGTTCATTCATTATTAAATGCATTCTGTGCAAGTCTGCAGCTTTAAATGTCCTATAGATGCATAAAAATCCACAGGCCGATCACAACGTACCTTTCCCTTGTATAGGTGGACAGGAGCATCGAGGACACTTCCAGTCACCGTCCGGAATCTCTGAAAGTGGCGGATTCAAACAGTGCGTGTGGTACGCGCTGGTACAGCTATCGCAGCACAGCAATTCACCACCGTCTTTACATATTCTACAGAACTCCATGTGCTCGTCGTCGTCCTCGGCGGCGCCTAAAACAGAGAAAACGCTGTAGACCTCGGTTCTGTTCGCGAAACGAATTCGCATTTCCATTCCGGGCGGGACGAGAGGTGCAGGGTTTCGAGGAAGGTACCTGCAATACCTTCTCCTTCACAGTGAGGACAGCTCCATTTCCCTTCTGGCGTCTCCTCTAGCTCGGGCTCTAGACATACCAAGTGATAAGCTCTGGGACACGTGTCGCACAATATAATCTCTCCACCTTGCTGGCAGACCTCGCAGTAGTCTTGGTGATCGGTCTGCGGGTGAAAGACAATTATCAATAAACTTTCCAAACGTTCGATTTCGTTTGTCTAAGCCGCCGAGAGATACCTGAAGACCCTCCTCGCCGTCCGGAAACTTGGACGTTGTCTTCGTCTTTTTCTTCTTCTTAGTTTTGTTCCCGATTTTGGTCTTCGCCTTCCTGCGAACAGGAGGCTCCGCCGATTGCTCGACACCTGCCTCCTCCGCGTTCCCCTTGCTCGTTCCGTCCGCGGCAGCAGGCTCCTCCGCGTCCGCCAGCATCTGCTCGAACTCCATGTCCGAGTCCCTGTCGGTACCAGCGCCGCTGCCCTCGGCTTCCTCGTCCGAGCTTCCGCGCTTACGCTTGCCAAGCTTGATCTTCAGCGTCGGCACCTTCGACGCTTTCTTCCCTTTCTTCGCCCTGGAGCCGCGCGACTTTCGCTTCCTATCGCTGTCGTCGTCGTCGTCCTCCTCGTCCTCGCCCTCTTGAGCCGCGCCTCCGCGACTCGCCCTCGCGTTTCGACTATCCTCGTCCACGTTCGCGGACGACACGTCGGCGTCCGGTTGCGTGTGAGGATTCAATTCGGAAAAGTCTCGCCACTTGGCGGCCACTAACATCATAAGCTTCGACATCGGAACCTAAAAGAGATACGTCGGTAAAGGATGCTTCTATGATGTTTCTTCTTTCCTCATTCTAAGACTACGTACTTTCGGATTTTCTTTTGCTAGAAGCGGTCTAACGTGTTGCTGGAACAATTTGTAAGTGGTCAAGTTCTGGAAGTCCGCGTCCGTGTATTCGATCTGTACATCGGTCAAACCGAAGGTGTTGCAGACTTCCTCGATGGTGGGCATCCCTGTCGTGGGCTCCTGGCTTGGTGGCGCAGGCGGATTGTGACTGGACGATTTCCTGGACGAAGATTTCCTACTCTTTCTGTTCGCCGCATAGTCACTGTCGTCTCCAGCTACGTCGCCAGCCTCGCCACCTCCGCCAAAGTCGCTCTCCTGTAAAAGCGCATCATGAAACCGTAAGCAGTACGGGCAAATGTGATAAAAACAAACAAAGTAATTACATCTCCGGAGTCAGATTTTTTCTTTTTCTTCTTTTTCTTCCCCTTCTTGTCCTCGCTGCGCGCTTTCCGTTTCTTCCCCTTCTTCTTCCTTCTCTCCTCTGGCTCATAGTCGTCGTCCTCCTCCTGTGTAAAAGAAAACATTTTCTTTAATAATCCAACACGATACATTGATAATAGAACTTTCATTTGTGTGTAAAGTGCGTACTAGTCTCTGAGATTCTTCTGCGTCAGACGATCCGTCTACTTGCTGATTAACGCTTGCAACCTGACCTCCAGTTTCTTCTAAATCGTCTTCCCCTGAAAATGAACCGTGTAGATGTATTTGATATAAAGGGAAACATCTTTAGAATTAATAACAGAATTTTTCGTGTGTGATTGCTATATAGAGCAGCTTGATTGGCTGCCTCTTACATAAAATCAATATCTGTATTCATTACAATGTAGGTTTGGAAATAGGCAATGTATACGTATGTGTGTATACAGGGCGAAACTACTATTTCGAGCAAATCAATATTTTAAGGCTCACCAACAATGCCAATGCAATATAAACATTTATTAGTACGTACTATAAATAATATGCGACCAGTGTTAATTTTTTTTTTAATTGCATCAACATTCTTAACAAGTTCCTGAAATTTTAATTCCAAGTAAAACGAAGTAAGCTTTTTATCTTTTATATTTTCTAATTTACCATAGAATGTGCTTATTAGAATATTGTTGGAGTTTTAATTATAAATCTTTGAATGCGACAGCGCGGATATGGTTTTGCGGGAATGTTCTCGGCTGGAACGTTCGAAACAGCGGCGGACTGGTAATTGGCAAATCGATAGTATCGCATTTTATAATAAAACAATCTTTTTTCTTGTATTGAAACATTAAAATGATAAAACCGGCATGAACGCAGGGTGGCCGTTCGCGGACGAGCGGGCGCGCGTGCATGCGATCCTCTCGACAACGAGCGAATCGTCGAGATCGAACAGCCGAAATGTATAAATTATTACATTACAATCCACGTTCGGTGAATGCTTTGTGCGAGCGTATGCGTCCGCCATTTTCTTTGAAAGGGCTCACCGCATTGGATGCCCATACAATTTATATTCATAATATCTCGCCGCGGTTTGGCTGTTTCTCCCGACACGATAAAAAAAAAGAAGATGAAAAACCAGATAGTAATTAATGTATCTATCCGAAATTTTTCTCAGAAAATCCTGCCAGTTGATCGCCCGGAAAAATTTGCACCGGTCGTTTACATATTTCGATTAATGGTGTGCGTGCGGCACGGGCACGCACGCACACGAGCGTGCCAGATGGTTGAAAAAGCAACGCGAGCGTTGCGAAATTATTTAAAAGATTTCGTCAAGGAATCGGATGCATTTTATGCGTCGTTCTGTCCACCTTCTGTCAGAGACATTATTAGCGTTAATTGTGTAAGGAATGCGCCGAGTACACAACGCTGAACGAGTCCGACAAAAGAGCGGTAAAATCGCTGCTACATCGAAATTCGTTGTTTAACCATGGACAATGGTGCTGTAAGCGTATCTTTGCACCCGCAACGAGATCCGGATAAATAAAAAGCGGAGAGCCATGTGATTATTCTCCGACTAATCGGATGTAAACAATAACCTCTACCGGGCCGATTATTTCAGTAATTGCTCTGGAAATGCTGCTCGCATGCCGTCCGATTACCGACGAACCGTTAACCAGCGAAACGGAGCATCGTTAGATGCTTGCGGAATAATTTGACAAGTCGAAGGTTATAGTTCATCTTTCACCAAGGGGCGAGGGGGGACGAGGTGGGGGAAGGTGATTGCAAAAGCATCTATGGGATCCGAATTCGTGCGAATTTTCTGCGTGCGATCGGCTTGACGCGATAGACGGGAACAGGCGTTAAACGTTAGGGAAGCATGCGACAACGAGTTAGCGCGGAAAAGTACGGTAGGACCAACTGACATGGCAGCCATCGTACGAAAAGCGCGCGTCCTGCGTGCCCGAGGACGCACACCACTTTCCGGTTACGGAGGAGAGGTGCTCTCGTAGCCGAGCGTTTCTCGCCACTTACCCGCGAAGCTCTCGTCCACTTCCTCGTCGGACGCCATCCTCTAACGGCGAGGGTGTATCGCACGGGAAACAACGAGACGACGCGTCGCTCGGCGGATGGGATTCTCGTGTGGAAAAACAGCACGGGAATGCAACATTAAACACGAACTTCGGTGGCTCGACGCTCTCGCGTTTCGGTTTCGTCGGCGTGTCGTCACTTCTCTACGTGCACCGATGTGCACCTACTGCTACAAGCTTCTTCTCACACCCGATTCGTCGATTCTCTTCGTTCCTCCCCACTCCATCTCGATTTTTCCCCCCCTCTATCCGTGGAGTAACTTCGTTTATTCCCCCACCCCCTCCGCGCGTCCTCGTCAGCACGCTTGCAACGTATGGCAACGTGTTGTTCCGAATGTATGCGAATGCTCCGCACCGTGTTGCATTCATTCCTTTTTCCAGGCTTTCCGCGGTAAAACCCTACAGAAAGCTTTTTTTGGGACATTGAAAAAAGATCCCTTTCTGTAAGGACAATGCGGTTCCCGATGGGCCTCGTTCCATTATACCGTAGTCCCTCTTCCGCCCTTCTCGTTTATATGCCGACAGCCAAGCTGTTTGGACAAGGTTCTGCCAAAGCTTGCTATAAAGTTTTGTCGAGAAAATGGCTGCAAATTCGATACAGTATTTGATATATTCGATTATGTTAACAAATTGATAACGAAAAGTTTGTTGAAATAAGTTGGGAGCAAATTGTTAGGTTACATTACAACTGTTGTCGTCAAATGGCTGTCGACTGGCCCGATATAGCTACCAGGGCTGTTTTTCCCGTCCTTCATCTCTATCAGTAGACTTTTTTATTCTAAATCTTTGCATTTAATCGATTCCGAGTACGTGTCCATCGTTGATACAAAATGTACATATCCATCGAGCTGCATACTTTATATGAAATGCCAAAGATAATTTTCAAATTTTGAAGATCAATGTAGGTCAATCGTAGCTCATTATGATGTTCAACCAATTTCGATTACACAATCTCCTTCCTCAACATTATGCGTTAAACTAATGTCGATCGAGGAGGCATAGCGATAAGGCATTTGTCTGAATAGCGTTAAGAAATATCTAGAATACTTTGCGATTCCGTTGTAAATCCCATAGTATACATTTGGGACAATGTGGGAATTCTTTGTGCTTATACATGAATACCTACAAACCCATCGATTGTTCCCTACCAGACAATCGTCTTAATTTCGCCAGGTACCTGTTTCTTAGGAACAGGAGTTATCGGAAAATTTATTCATAAAATCGGCATTGCAGCTTCTAACGGTTACTACTTCCGGACCGTGCAACGCAGGAGATTCCTGTACAAACATTTCTGCATTCCTTTATATCGCTTTATTCATAATTGCTAGAAATATGAATTAATGTGTATACAGATGCGCGTTACATGTTTATTAGAGATACGTATCAACATGTAACCCGAACGAAAATTTACTTTTACACGTTTTATACGCAACAATCTATTTACAAACATGAAATACTTGTATCATGATGGTCTTGATATAAAAAAGGAAATAATTAAAAAAGAGGAGCGTCTGTAATACTCTTACAATAGTTCACTCTTCCTCGAGAGGTATTATAGTAAGATATGATAAGTAATCTTTAGGAATGGATAGAAGCAATGCAATACTGTATGGAATGAATTAGGACCTTCGAACTCTGACAATGATACATGAAATGTTTAAACTCGGTTGAATTTAAGCTTCTAATATCATTCAATTGAATCTTTCTTTTAATAAATTAGATAAGACTTCTGACTCGTACTGCAATCAATCCTGAACAAAGCTTTGTACAATATCCATCACTTCTGTTGGATCTATAGATTGTAGTTTCTCATTGAAAATATACCAATCTAGCGCATGTATGGAAGAAACGGATAATCAGCGGGCCGAGTCTTAGTCCAGTGCAATTCCACGATCAGAATTACTTAGATAATTCTTGATGAATATCATCTATGCGACTGTTCATACAAATCGAAATAGATTTGCAAAGATAAAAAATTATATGCAATACTATTTTATAATTTCAAGATGAAACATTACTTAAATTAATCAACCATAATCGACGCTAAGTGCACTGAGCCCTTTTTTCTTAATAGCTTCCGCGACAGCCCTTTCCAGAAAGTTTGCCTGCTGATCATTCTCATCTATCTTATCTAAATCCCAGTCCAGCCTACTGCATTCTTCTGTATCCTTCGATTCGTTCAGTCCTAAAGAACTCGACGAGGTAGTGGCTATAGACTCTTCAATATCTGAGGCGTCCTTAGAGGGACAGGAACAATGAACGTCCGTGTATCCGTTGTTGGTCCAGTACCCTGGAGCTTTGTCGCTGTGAAACGCGCTAGGCTGTGCGACAGCACCTGCGGATTGTACCAAACCGTGATTACGAATGGCCATCATAACTGCGGTGTCTTCCATGTCGTTTCCCCGGAACAAATGAAGCCTGGACTCCTCGAGATAATACGACGTGGACGTCCCCATAATGTAGTTCTCCAATACTTTATTAATGGTGTTATCCACGTATCCCTTGGCTATTTGGCAAGCCTGCCATCTCCTCAACTTTTCTCTCGCGAGCCTCTCCGCTTCGTCATATTCGACTTCCTCTGTATCCTGTGGCGTCTCTTCTGTTCCACTCGAATTATTGTCCTACGAATCGAATAATTTCATCGAAACATGACTACCTTAACTTTGCTCGAGCTTGAACGACTCGATACATTCGTAGCAGATAATTACCATATCCCAAATAGTTTCACCGGTCTTAACAAGCCGAGTGCATTGGCGTTTCGGTGGTGCTGGTTTCTCGTGATCATCAGTGTCTGATTCCTCTATGTCCGTTGCCATTTTCTCTATCCCGTGTATACAATTATGCACCGGCCTTTCTTAAATGTTTTAAACAATGTCAAACGGCTTCGTTAACGATGATAACACTGAACCATTGTCGAGGAACCGTCTAGAACGACATTGCAAGACTTTGAAACCCTTTGACCAACTTTCCTTGACACCTCTGTCAACGAAGTAGTGATAAATACCTGCCGCGTGATCGATTCACATTTAAAACATCTTGGACAGAAGGATTATTTGTTTCCTTTGCAATATCCCGCAGTATACGAATGAATTAATAGACACGTTTAAATGGTAGTTTAAAGGGACGATACCTCCCACAACCTAATGGTAAGAATCTTTTTGACAACTCCAAAATGGCCACTTCGCACCATTAGCTCTCTCGGCGGAATATAATCGCACATCCGAAGGAATTCGCTGAACGATTCCTACTCGTGCACGATTTATAAACTATCACGCCTCGATATTTGTACGATCTTTGGGCGTCGCGAGTTCGCTAGGCTCGAAATCGAATTTATCTGGACGATGTGCGGACCGCGGCCCTGCGCGTTCTAAAATGGCGTAAAAACATGTGTTTGCAGTGCCCGCAGGAAATTTGACGTCTGGTTCTGTCAAGCACATCATTGTACGAATCGTTCGAGGGAAATTTCATTTGACAGCTTCGTCGAGCACGTTAATTGGCATGGCAGTCTGTGGAGAATATATCCGTAGTCAATTTCCAACGATAGACGATGATTTGTATCAATACGTGGAAGGTATTATTTTCTCAAACATAACCTATAACTAGCGAAACATTTTTTTCTCTGAGATGTATGAACGATTTTAAATTTTGCCTCGCGATTCCTGTAAAGGTATATTGGATAGCTCCAAGGATGACTTCGAGGACGGCGATGAGGTTTACGAAGCGATAGGACAGGTGTTGCACGAGGTCGAGGAGAAACCAGAGAATGAGGTTAGGTCTGTAAACGTGTTCATATACTTGTCATTATTGTTACACTGTCGATTATATTTTACCGGTGTTGATAAATTTCTTGCTCCCGCCAATTTCGCGACTATTCTTTCCTACCCACATTGTTCGTTTCATAATTTCACCATAGTTTTATGTAATCCTTGTCTCCACATCCACGTTTGAATTTTTTCTGTACAGGCAAATATGTGTAAAGTTGTTGGAGATGCTGAAGGGCGGTTCGAACGACGGAAACATCGAAAACCGGAAGAACGGTGTGAATAAAGTATTAAACGCTCCGGTTCATCTGGGAACTATGGCCGCGACGTTAGAGGCTCAAGTAGAACAGATAAAAAGTATATGGGTCACCACCAGAGACGACGCCATGGTAAATACATATTTGCTGCAAGCATTCACTAGTCAACGATTAAATTGGGAAATGTTTCTAAACAGAAAGTGGACGCGAAGAAATTAGAGAAGGCGGAGGCAAAGCTGCAGCAGAAGCAAGAGAAAAGGAGCAACGAGTCGAGCACTAGGGTCAATAACACGAATCACGGCATAGAAGCCGCAAGCGCCAGTCAAATGACGAGTAAAAAGGACAGTAGAATGGAGACCAAGGGAGGTGTAAATAAAACTCAGGACATTAGGATAGAAAACTTCGACGTAGCATATGGAGATAGAGTGTTATTACAAGGGGCTGATTTGACGCTCGCATTCGGTAGACGCTACGGCCTCGTCGGTAGAAATGGTCTTGGTAAAACCACTTTACTAAGGATGATATCTAGGTATTAATCACTGTTTTATTAAAATTACATGTGACACGCCACAGGCCACTAACTTAAACCCTTAATCGTTTCAGTAAACAATTAAGAATCCCATCCCATATAAGAGTGCTGCACGTAGAACAAGAAGTAGCTGGGAACGAGACATCCGCTCTCGAATCTGTATTGGAATGCGACCAGGAAAGGAGTATGTTACTTAGCAAAGAAGCAGAATTGCAAGCGGCGATCGAAAAGGACGGTGGTAAAACGGGGGACGCGTTAGGTGAAGAATTGGCTAGAGTGTACGAAGCAATGCAGCTGGCTGAAGTAGATAAATCGCCTGCCAGAGCCAGTGCCATTCTATCGGGTCTCGGATTCTCCTTCGAAAGGCAATCGTGGCCGACCAAAGCATTTTCTGGTGGCTGGAGAATGAGATTAGCTCTCGCTCGTGCCCTCTTCTCCAGACCCGATCTCCTATTGCTCGACGAACCCACGAACATGCTCGACATCAAAGCGATCCTTTGGCTGGAGAGATACTTGCAATCGTGGCCTACCACGTTGCTCGTAGTTTCACACGACAGAAACTTCTTAGACACGGTACGGTTTATTTCTTCGACTTGTCTACATAGAACCGTAAAGTTTAACTTTGTTACGCTGATCACAGGTACCCACCGATATACTATATTTGCGTGGCCAGAAAATCGAAGCGTACCGTGGCAATTACGAGCAGTTCGAGAAGACTAAGGGAGAACGTCTGAGAAATCAACAAAGGGAGTACGAGGCACAGCAGGCCAGAAGAGCACACGTGCAGGAATTCATTGATCGATTCCGATACAATGCCAATCGTGCTTCCAGTGTGCAGAGTAAAATCAAGATGCTAGAAAAACTGTAAGCTTATTATACGATAGAGGAAACAGTACGGTTGTGCTTTTGATATTTTACGAATATTATTTACAACAGGCCAGAGCTTCAACCAATGGAGAAAGAAGGAGAAGTGACCCTTCGCTTCCCAGACGTTGAGCCGCTAAGTCCTCCGATACTACAACTCAATGAAGTTTCCTTTAGTTACACCGGAGGAGCCGACAACTCCTACATATTCAGCGGGGTGAATCTAACTGCCAGCTTACAGTCTCGTATTTGCATCGTTGGAGAAAACGGTGCTGGAAAGACTACGCTATTGAAAATTATAACCGGTTCGCTAAGTCCGACGAGGGGCACAGTGCACGTTCATCGAAATTTGAAGTTCGGCTATTTCAGTCAGCATCACGTCGATCAACTGGACATGCATGTATGTCCGGTTGAGTTATTGCAAAATCATTTCCCAGGTATAATCATCCTTGTGAAATCAAACACTATTAACATTGAACCGATAGATCAGGCAATCTCCTGCATTATTGTTTTAGGAAAACCAATTGAGGAATATAGAAGAATGCTTGGAAGCTTTGGAATTAGTGGCAATTTAGCTTTGCAGACTATCAGCTCGTTGTCCGGAGGACAAAAGTCGAGGGTCGCTTTCGCGTTAATGTGCGCGGCTATGCCAAACTTTTTAGTACTCGACGAGCCTACCAATCATTTGGACATCGAAACTATCGAGGCATTGGGCAAAGCATTGAACGTTTGCCAGGTAAAATATTCTCTTTGGCCTTCCACTCTATATGAAACTAATTTCGCTTTGTATAACTCTGCAGGCGGGTGTTATATTAGTTTCCCACGACGAGAGATTAATTCGTATGGTCTGCACCGAGTTGTGGGTATGCGGGGAAGGATCCGTTCGATGCATCGAGGGTGGTTTCGACGAGTATCGTAGGATCGTTGAAAAAGAACTCGAAGTATAAGAAAAACCCTTGAACGTGTCATTGCATAACCAGTTTTTGCATCGTCCCGAGTTATTGATGTGAAAGTTTCGACTAATTCAGATACACGCAATCTGAACATTTATCAATTCAACTTTCGACCCCGCCACCGATACTCTGTTGTCCATTTTAAATAAAATGATGCGCATGAAGAATCGTTGCTTGTGTATTATACATATTACATATACATTATTAACACGAAATTTGTAAAACAGACTGAAACTTCAATTTACAACAGGCAGAATTGAGAAAGTTTCACATCGTTCAACTGCCAGCTACAATAACTATATCTAAAAATTCTGATATTTAATACTGTACATTAGTTGATAATAAAAAGTCGTTGTTATAAATAAAAGTATATAAAATCCTGTCCCCTTTTGTCTAACGTTATCCAGCGAATGGTTTCTCAAACATCCAGAGCCAAACAAGTAAAAAGTTTAAATCAGCATCTCGTTTCGAGTAAAATAAAGTGTTTGTAATATTATAATATTGAATAGCTTGAATACTTTTATTTCGATCTCCTCTATACGGTCTGCTCTCATTTATCTAGCGTTCCATTTCGTTGTGATCATGCTTCCGCAAGTTGTTAAAAACTAATCATCGTATAACATTAATAAATAAAACGAATTACTTGGGAACGATTAATGTGCCAAAGAAGTTGTACTCTATTGCCACGGTTAACCCCCGGATGATGTATTTAATGGTACCATTGTATTGGATATAGAAGACATTTGCATAGGTGGTGCAGGAGCCTGCTGTTTTGCCGCTGAAATTTTCAAACAATTCCGTTACTATCCTCGTAACGAGCTCAATCACTCTTAATGTTCAAACATGCAACTTATTAGTAGCAGAGCAGAAAAACGAATTACTAGAATACGTTAAATGATTACGCATGCATGTAGCGTTAGTGTAAAATTTATTAATCGCTAGTAATCTCTTTGTCATTTACGAGATGCAACCAGCTATTGCACGAGGTCATACCTAATTTTGCTTTGTGCCATGTACATTTACAAGCAACGTGTAAAAACATTTTCCATTCATGCATGAAGACAAAAATGATCGGTCGTTCTATGAGAGAGAAAAATCACGGAGGATGCCAGCGCTATTACTCATCATCGGCATTAGATTGGACGGGAAGCGATGCATTGCTTTACAGAAACAAATCGGCGGTGTACCGTCTGATAGTATGATTGAAGGAATGATACGGCCGACGTTCAAGAATATTATCCTCACCGTTTCTGCTACTGTAGACTTTCGTAAATCCCTTGAACGGCTCTGGCGGAGGAAAGCTCGCAATAGAGTGAAACATATCTGCGAATCGTACCTCTAAGTCTAGGGTACTCATGCTTGAACCGTTTCTCATGGAAGAACTTCTAGTGGGTGGTGTTGGCGGTGCCGGAGGCGGTGGGGCTAGTCTTTGATGAGTAGGAGCGGGTCGGTGCGGGAGAGGCGGAGGTGGAGGCGGTATACACGGGGCGCTGACTGTTACTCTAGAAGGTGGCGGCGGTGCCACTCTGGTCGCCGTCGTGGTTATACTGTTCGACCTCGAAGTGGGAGGAGACGGAGGTTTGGCCGCCGGAGGTCTAAGGATTCGACTCGTGAGCCTCGGCTGCGTCTCGTTCAAGAAATCTTGCGACTGATGAAGAGACGGCGGAGTCGGAGCGAGCACCGGAGGCGATCTAGGCAACCGCATGCTTTGCGCCCTGGACACGCTACCCCCGGTGCTCAAGTTCAATTTCTTAGGTGGCGGTGATGGTTTGTGCAATCTGGTCGACGGAGTTGGGGGTGGTTTGGGTGCGAGAGTCGGCTTTCCGAAACCCCTGGGAGCCTCTGCAGTAGAACTCGCAGAGTCTACAGTGTTTTGCCCTTGCGCTGAATTGTTCTTCTAAAACGTTACATAAGATCTTTAAATTTCCACAGAAATACAACTTTCTCAATACCTGTACCTGAGGAAGTATTTGTGGCTTCTGACTGGCCGGCGGAGGAACCGGCGGTGGACCTCTTTTGACGCTAGGCGTCGTCAACTGACCGATGCTCGTATTATTTACATTGTTGTTAACCTTCTCACCCGTAGAGGTCCTCAAGCCTGTGGGTTTCAATTTTGGCATGCCACTAGAGAATAATCCTCCCAACCCTAAGGGTCCTCCATTATTAGCGCTGACGCTGCTGTTCGTTACACTCGAACTATTGTCCCTCGTACTCGAGGAGGATGAGCTGCCTGATTCGCCTTTTACTTTACCTATAGCAGCGATACAAACTTTGAACCATTACCTCAAAACAAGTGCCTATACTTTACGACTCACCGCTAACCACAGGCGCGCTCTTGTCTACAGTCACAGTTTTCCGCAAGGTTTTCCCAGCCCTGATCGACTGTAGAAGTTGACTTCTGTCCTGATCAGCCGCGCCGGAGGAAGGTGCGTTGAAGATCGGAGGCGGAGGCGGAGGCGGTGCGGGCATTTTTGTACAGTTTTTCCAACAATCTTACCCACCTCTGGCGAAATCGTGCAACAGAAAGAGAAGGTTTAACTTTAGGAAAACAGACATGAATGATCGTGTACGAGGTAAATCGTGGGTGGTACCACGTACAATGGCTGAAGCGTATTTCAAAAGATAAGATTAAACCTCCCACAGAGAAAGCACGACAATTAGGTTAGCGGAAAATAGCTCCCGATCCCTGTTCCATAACCTTAAAAACGAATCGATACGTGTAAAAATTGTACATCGGACTCGCGACGGGGCCAGTCACGAATTGTTTACCTAAAATTGACAGAAGGATTCTCCCCTCGCAGCGGCGCAACCTTTGAAACTACCGCACTTCGTGTCCGTTTCTGATTCACCGCGAACGTACGGAATCCGCGACATTCCAAGATCTTCCAGGGACGAGCGATTCAAGCGCGCCGATCGAGCCGACCGATGAAATTATTACGCATCCCGACAAGGGGCGACCGTTTGTTTATGGCATCGGCGAGTCATATTCGATCGAACACGTCGAATACACCTGAAGGTACCACACCTGGGAGGTCCAGAAGTTGTGCCACTGTGAGACAAGAACAAGGATCTTTCCCCTCCGACCATCACGCTATTGGCTATTGAATAGCAATTTACACGCGACCTTTCCACTGGAGAAACGCGCATCCGTTTTTAAACATTCCGGATGCAATTGTTTCCCCATCCGTTCTGCGGAAGTCGAGCTACAGCTTCGAATAAGGGATCAATTTTATTATAAAACGTTAACGGTCAACCTGCTTGATCTACCTACTTTTATCGTAGGTGTTTGCAAAGAGAATGCAACTGAACTTTTTAAATCGAATAAAAGCGATGCCTTATCCTTTATCTTTTTATTGTATATACTATATCTAAAATTGAAGAAGATTTATAGAACGCCACGTTACTGTCCCCGCCGCTATAATAAGGAGAAAAACTGAACATGCCTACGAGTCATAATGTTGAAAACCGTTTATAAGTGTAAAATTCTTTTTGTGCAAAAGATCTTATGTTACAATTATATGATACAGCTATTATACATATATACAGAGTGCTTTTTATCAATATAAAAATAGACTATGCGCTATACGAATTACGATAATCCCTGTAAAAAGTTTCATCCCCCCCATTTCCTTCCTGGTCGCAGAGTGTAATCGCAATGATTCCTGCATGCTGCGGTAAACAATGTATCGTTACATTTATTAATAAATATTTAATCTTTCATCGCTGCTGCTAACGTTAACAACAATCAACGTTCAACCAAACAAGTTTTCTTACGCCTAAAACCCTCAGAGACAGGGGCACCCATGCGGGCTGAACACGTTTTGTTTTTTAAATATTTTACTCGTTCGTTACATGATTCGTTGCCTGGTTGGGTTTTATCTCGTCTATTTGCTCGGAAATGACCATGTCGGTTTGCTCGGTCTCTTTGTGCAGAGCAATAATAATTTTCTCTTCCGTGGACGATTGACTGTCGGATGAACCTTCTTGCGTTGAAGTAGCTGCTTCCTAAAAGGATAGAAACGTTACCTCTACTTGTCCGCTCCCATTTACGAACAGAACCAGATTAAACGCTCCTTACCGTGCTACGAATCTTCGTGTGCGTTTTAATATGCTTCGTCAAGTGGTCCGACCGCATGAACTTTTTAGTACACTCGGGACACTGGAATCTCTTCTCGCCGGTGTGAGTTCTACGATGCCTCTGAAGCTCGTCCGACCTAGTGAATTTCTTACCGCAAAATATCCAGCTGCAAACGAACGGTCGTTCTCCGGTGTGCCACCGCAAATGCGCGCGGAGATGACTGGTCTTTCCGTACACTTTATTGCAGCCGGCAATGTGGCAGACGTGCTGCCGTTTCCTGGTCATGTCTCTGTTCCTGTTCAATTTTGCCATTCGTAAAACGGTACTACCGCACAGAGGGAAAATAACATTCTTTACAAACATATTTACCTATCGCCGTCGCCACAATTGGGACACGTGCAAGCAACTCTTCTACGATGCTGCTTGTTAGAATCTGTCTCAGCGTTCGCCGATGTTGCGGTGCTTACTTGATGCTGGTGCGGCGTAGGGGCGGGCGTGGTTATCGTATTGTTCGATGGAAGGGTTTGCACAATTTGCCACTTTGTCGGATCGTTAGAATCTAATTGTACGGTAGGTGTAGCGACAATAGGCCCGGCCGCTGTCGCAGGTAGCGTTTGAACGGTCGCCGGCTGCAGGGCGCTCGCAGGTATAACTTGCACATTTCCCAGACCCGGGATATTTTGCACAGGTATCGACTGCAGGAAGCCGTTCGTCGCGTTCATTCCGGCCGCCGGCTGAAGCTGCATTATGCTCCCGCTACCGACGCCCCTCATCATGTTACCTTGCTGCGCGGTCAAATTGGCCAACGCGGACGCAGGAATTAACGTCAGCTGTTGCCCTTGCGCTCCTATTAACAAAAGGCGAGTCAGAATCTCTGGACATACAAGTCATAAATAATTAATCAAATTGTATACAGACCTGCAATCGTTATAGGCTGGACAGCTTGCTGCGCCGATTGCGCGGCAGGGATATGTATCACTTGTCCATTCGCCAATTGTCTGGCATCGATGCTCGTCACTTTGATATCACCCTCGACTGCATCCGGTGGCCGCGCTAAAGCGGACAACGTCTGCACGTCGATCTTTTGCCCATCCTTCGTGGTTATTACACCACCGCCACCCTGTTGCACGGGCCTCCCGAGGGTACCGATTCCAAGCACCTGAACGTTGCTCGGAGTTGATACGCTCGTGCTCCACGTTGCTACAGTAGAAGACGGCGTCGACGACTGCTGTTGCGCTTGCTGTACTTGTTGTTGTTGTTGCTGTATAACTTGTTGCACGACTTGCTGCACCTGCTGCTGTTGTTGATGCTGCACCTGGGCCTGCGCTGCTTGCTGTTGATGCTGCTGCTGCTGTACGGATTGCACTACCTGCTGTTGACCTTGCTGTTGCACCACTTGCTGCTGCGCCTGTTGTTGAGCAACTTGCTGCGCTACCTGAGTTACCTGTTGATTCTGCATCATCGAACACTTTTAGTAAAGCGGTACGTTAACAAAGAATCCGTACAATCCTTTTTTTATATTCACCTGCAAACTTTGAAGTTGCGGTAAATTAGCGATTTGGACCTGTTGGATTTGTCCGTTCGGTGTAATTATTTGCGCGACTTGTGGTATTTGCTACGAAAGAAATGATACTTTGATCGATACGCGCAAGAACGTATATTAAAAAGAGAATAGTAACTCAACTCACCTGTGTGATTTGCGGTATCATTTGAGTGGCAGGCACATTGAATACGCTTGACAGCGCTTGAACAGGAAAGTGGACAGTCTGATACACCGTTTGTCCATTGCTCGCTGTGACCGGTACTTGGACTGGAACGGTTTGCTGAACGTGTTGCATAGGGAACTGAAGCGGTCTGACTTGCACGCTTTGTCCTGGATTCAAGAAATATGAAATGAAACCCTGGAACTTTTATTCAACAGATAAAGTAATAGTGAAATGCGTACCTGTCGGCAACTGAACCGTTTGCCCAGCGAGATTTTGGATAATCGAAGTGGGAAAGACGCTGGGTGCCCTTATCAAACTAACTGGATGCGGCGTAATAAGGGTTTGACCGTTACTCAATTGTACTTGTTGACCAGCAAGCTGTACTTGTTGTCCGTTGGTCGTAGCAAATTGCATCGTAGGCTGGCTCTGATGATGTCCACTGGCGGACATGGCGGACGACGGAATAAACAACGCCTCCTGCCCATCGATATTGACGGTTTGCATTTGTGGTATCACGCTGTAGCTAAGTTGCGGCTGCGCTTGCTGCTGCTGCTGAGGCTGTCCCTGCGTCTGCTGCTGCTGCGTTTGTTGCGACTGCTGTTGAAGAGCGGCCTGAGCCTGGGTACTAATTAATTGCGCGCCCTAAAGCAATCGTTACATCTTAGGAGGAGAAACAATTAAGGTATTTGTTAGCCGTTCAAAGGTCGTTTCTCTCACCTGCAAGAACTGCTGAGGTAACGATTGCACGGAGATAGTTTGCGCTCTCTGCTGATCGTGCTGCGGCTGTTGAGCTTGTAAAGGCACAAAGTTTTGCAGCTGCTGCAAGGTAATAACTTGCGGCTGCTGCTGTTGGTGCTGCGCTTGCTGCTGAACATCCTGCTGCTGTTGTAACTGCTGCAAGACGTTCGCGCTTAAGAAGCGAATCTGCGGTTGACCGGCTTGCTGTTCCAGCTGCTGCTGTTGTTGCTGCTGCTGATGCTGCTGCTGCTGTTGATCGGCCTCCTCCTGCTGCTGTTGAGTTTGCAGAGGATCGTGCTCCTCTATCTCCTCCTGAAAATTCATATCGATACTCTCAATATCTGTACGTCCCTTTTTCAATAGACGGATCGAATAGAATCGTGCACTCGTTTTACCTGACTGACGTTCCTCCCATCCAAGCTTCGCTTCATGGCGAAAGTATCGGTTGTGTGTTTCCCTTAACGCAAATAACGTTAACGCTAATTTTACGTCGAGCACTCTCGTGCTAGGAATCCATTCTTCGCTATACCAAATTGGACCGACCGTTTATCGTGGAAGCGCTCGCTCGGCGAGCGTTCGATCTGGAACATGAAGGAGTGCGTTAAACACGCTCGGTTTTCGGAGAGTGTAGCTATTTAAAACACGATTCTCCACCGACTTAGCCGCAGTCGCAACGACCCTGCCACTCGTACGTTTCATCTGGACTCGATTCCCCATTGCTTAACGTTTTGCAACATATCGCCGCGAGACCCATTTGTGTTTCACGGTTCGAGAAAAACGGAATAAATATCGTGCACGGTGACGGGATTCTTGAATATCGACTGGCGAGAAACTACAGGGGGAGACTCGAACATCAGACACGTGCGAAACCACTCTCCGGAGACAAAGGGAGCGTTCCTGGAGGACCCGAATCGAGGACCGCCTCTATACGCCCCTGTTCCTGCCGCCCCACCCGCCGCCAGAAATATCGCGCACCGTGGCAAGGACGCGCATCACCACTGACACGGGAGCGCCGGTGTGTCGTCACACCCGCCCACTCGTCGGCTTGTCCGTTCACCCTCACGCACACGCTCGCGTACCTGCGATATAACGGGGAAGGCAGCCTCACGATGCAGCCTCCACCCACTTTGCACACAGGACTCCACCTAACTCGCGAATAGCACGTGCTTCACTACGGAAACCGTCCACCACACTGCGCTCCCGCCACTGCCGGGTTTTCCCTTGAGAACGCGATGATCGGCCAGCTTTCGGCGACGCTACGCTTTCATCTCGTTGTTATTTCCGAAGCGGCCATGATAACGTTCGACGCGCAATTCGGTAAGTCGGGACTCGAGTGCTACGTTACGGGCCGACTTCGGCTAACAATGGGAAAAGTGCATAGCATTTTTCGACGGTAACACGTTACGGACGTACACACACGGCTCTCAACGAGCGTCTGCTGTGTATATGCGAGCGTTTGACGGACGAGCGCGCGCGCGCGCGTGCAGGGCTGCCACTGACCGTAGCCGACGATTTACGCTTCCCTGGTCTCGTCGATACAGCTCTCCGCGATGCGTGAAACTTTCGCCTCCGATGAAATTATCATCGCGGCTTGGTTATATGCTGGTCTCTATCGTCGATGAGCTCCTTCAGCTGGCCAAGGGAATCGACGCTACGTTCGAAGTTACCGCCAAAAGTATGGGACGTAGCAGCATTCCACCGTGGCCGCTCGACGCGAATCCGCTTTTACAAAGTTCCTTTGATCGATAGCTCTCCCTCTCTCTCTCCGAGGAAACTATTCCACGTTGGACCCGAATCACTTGGCGCACGATCTCCACTTTCAGCGTGATTTCTCAACACGTGCACATAGCCCGCAACGTGTCGGACGGCCGTCCCTCGCGAAAACAGGGCTACGAATACCGCTATGAGGGGACTACTTTCGCTGTGGGGCGGTACGCGAGGTGGCAACGTCGCTGTCCGCCAAGCGCTCGGACGAGAGCGCTGATTGGTCGTGCCGTGTGCACGCTGGCTGCCAGGCAGCGGAGGCTTGTTAGACAGGGGCGTACGCGGGAACCCATCGGACGCCCACCCCGTCAAAGAGGGATAAACGATGCGCACCTCCTACTTTCTCTGGCCTTCCTTCCCCTCTTTTTACCGGGAACCCCACCGGTCAGGGCCACGCTCGAGCGGGGTCGCGAAACACAGCCGGCACAAGGCGTGCCTTCTCTGTCGCCCCAACGCGCGACGAACTTTGACCGATTACAGCATGATAATGCCGATCCCAAGAAGGGAGGAGCTGTAATACTCCCTCGCTATGCCACCGCCCTTCTTTTCATAATCAGAAACAAGCTTGACGAAGCTCTCCAGTTGCTCGAGCAACGAAACAGCCGATTGCATGTATTCATTGCCGAAGGATACTTCGTCGAAGGCTGCAGTACTGACGCTATTTTTTTCACGTCGTACGGGGCTCATCCGCCCCACTTTCGCAGTCTTTCCCGTGTTTGCTTATTGATCTCGTTAAAAGTGCACGTAGCAACGGAGATTTTCAATTATTATGGAAAGGAGTCTAAAAATATAAAGCATCGTTTAACTAGCATCGTTGATAATGCGTGGAAAATGTAAAAGTTTAAAAGGTACACACTGCGTATTGCAATTCTGTTGCCTATCAAAACGTACCCTAGTTTTCTAAATCTAGTCGCCAACGTAATCGTTTTAAAGAAACGCAATTTTCTTCGCTCCTGGGCTAAATGTTTTAATAAATGGGGGCTCGAATTTTCGCAAGAAACCTTCAGTAAGGAAAGCTGTTGCTAAAAAAAACAATTGAAAATCATTTAACTGGTACATTTCATTTATTAATTATTTCTGCCTAGAAATCGAGAAAATTGGTTTGAAAAATTGGGGTTGCTTGCATTCGGGTTTGCCCCCATTCAACACAGCCCTTATCTGTTGCAACGCGACGCTATAACCGCGTCGCGGTGAAACGATAAACTAAATTTTGTTACCCAGCAATATAGCGTTTCAAAGAAAAAATTTTCTATGCGCTTCTAAGCAGATTTTGTTAATAAATAAAGGCTTACGTTAAAGCTAACAGTCCCAACTACAAACCAGGAAAATTTCGATACAATTGCTATTCTGGTTTATTTGTTATAAATAATTCATAAGGAATATCATTCAAGATTATTCGTAAAATACAATGGGAAATTATTTAACTCGTATGTCGTAAGATTTCTTAGAATCTAAGCTTTAATTTCAGACCTTACTTATTAGAAGACCGTACTCCTACAAATAAAAAGGAAATTTAATAATGGAAAAACCTTCACTTACGCATTAAATCGAGCTGAAAAAGGAAAGACCTTTTCAAAGGGCATTGTGCCGCCATCTATCAAAGGTTGCTTGAAACTGCTCGTGACTCTGCCGTGTCGACTCGCGAAAATGATTAAATAATACAAATGTTTTTTTCTCCTTTAAACAATGTAGAATAACAAATTTCATTTTGCGAATCACTTTTTACGTTTTCTACGATAATTGCACAAAGTTGTAAAAAGAAATATTTTTGGCACTTATCAAACAATATGTATACTTACAATATGGCTTTTATTAAGTCAGTGGTAATGACTAATGACAGCGAAATAAATTAATCTTTAACATCGATCGTATGTCGTGACTGCATGACGTTAGCGGCAATAAATTAAATTAGTTACGTTTAAATAATTAAATCGGGGCTGATATTCTAATATACATTTAGCAATTATGTTATAAATAAATCCGTCTTAAAGATCCTATAAATAAAATCGTGCTCGCAATCCATGACTATCGTTTCCTAATGTTGCTACATTACAGAATTATTCACAGTACGCGATGATCGTTGCTGCAGTAACAAAAGAGAAACAAACTGCAATTGTTTTTTGTTTGTTTTATCAAATTGCAATGGAGTTTAACTTCCGTAACATCGACCTCTGATAGTTCTGAATCTAGTTCGGTGATTATGCCATGTAAAACGCTTGCAAATTAGTTTACAAGAGCCTTCGGTATTCATGGAAATGTATAGCAAAGTTCGTTGAAAATTGCACGGACTTTGTATACAATGGATACACTCCGTCATGGATAAGTTCTTCATCGTCACACCGCTGCAATTTCAGGGTCTATATACAGATACGAACACATCCGTTCTCGTTTAACGAAAACTGAAACGCTGTACAGAAAATATTTACAGATTAAAATTCAATCTCGTAATGTGATCTTGTCCCGTTGTTTCTTCTCGTGGTTAAATAGATAAAACTCGGCGTAATCGATTTACATTCGCTCGGTGTCATAATTTCCCTTTTTGTTCGTTCAGCTCGAAAGCCGGATGCAACGTAGTAGTAGTAGTAGTAGTCGTTGTGGAAAGTATGACAAACTTAGGTAGATCTGCAAAGTGGTGTCCTAGAGCATTTGTACTAGAGTGGGCTACTTTTCAAGTTCGAAGTGAACAATGATTCTGTAATGGAGGATTCGTGATAGTAGTTTTCAACGTATAAATCGCGTTCACAAGCGTACGGGGGAATCGTACAATGCCGCAGAACGTGTGAACCTTTCTACAGTCCACCTCCTGATCTCTCCACGCTGATCTGCTTCTTTAATACTTCCTTCTCGTGTTGAGCTTCCTCCATTTCTGCCATTCTGGCGAAACGCGAATAGGCCACATGCCCGGACTTGATAGCTGACATCATCTATAAAACAAATGCATAAATTCAGTTAGCGTACTTTGAAAAAGAGGAGGGAAATAAAGTCTGCCAGGTTTTCGAATAATTTGCGATCTGGCGCAAGAGCAGCATGATACTAGAATAGTCTGCAAAAGAAAAAAAAAAGGAAATGAAGCAGATTCGAGTTATATCGTGATACAATACAAAACACACTTTGATTAGATAACGCTAGCCTACTCGTATGACTCTATAAAAGAGTAAACGAAACTGTTCGTGCAACAGGAAACAGGAACGTTTTGTTACGACAAACTACAAAAGAACGGACGAGGAACAGATGTTACTGATAAAGCCATGACTATCCAACAGGTCTTCCCATTTGCCTTTTCGTATTAGACGATAAAACGTTTCCTCGAGTAATGTTAAAAGTGACAAGAGTCTGGGTGTCGTATGTACATGTACAAATGTGTAATAATGCAACCAAGAAGGAAATCGAAAGCGGCAGCAAGACTATACGGCCAAATCCGTGCGTGCGAGCTTTCACAGACCTGAAGGTATTCGTCCAACTCGACTTGACCGTTCATATTAGTGTCGATTTCGCGTAGTATTTCGTGAAGCTCTTCACCGGGTACTTCCTTGTCACCGAACAGCTGCGAACGGCAAAGAAAAAAAGGTATCGATTAAATAAGCGTTCGATGAAATTACCTGCAGATAATCTTGTAGCTCCATTTGCCCATTGTAATTGAGATCAATTTCATTGAGCAAAGTGTGCATCTCGTCTTCGTTCAGTTTTATTCCAAGTACCTGCGCATCGACAATTACGCGTTCGTACAGAAAGAAGAGGACAGAGTGTGATATAAGAATAATTAATACGACGTGCGCGAACCTTAAGTCCCCTCCTGATATCGTTAATGGAGACGTAGCCCTTGTTGTCCTTGTCGATGATTCCGAAGCGTTTGATGTACAGCTGAATCTCCTCCTTCGTGAGATTGATGGGGATCTTGTCGCGCGACGCGCGGTTCACCATCTGTCCCATCTCGTTGGCGAGGAAATCGCTCGCCTCCTTGTGCTGCCTCTTCTTCTCCTCCGCGGACCAATGCAGCTCCTCCGCCATGATGTCGATGATGCCTGGAAGCGCTTCCTGGGCCGCTTGGACGTTGAGGAACGCCAATCGCAATCGCCGCGCGATCATGTCGATGGCGGTTCTCGCGTACTCGCGCACACCGTACCGAATCTAAAAGAGAAAAGTAAATCGAGTCAGCGCAAAGGGGAACAGCGATCGGTAAGCGTGCAGATCGCGGACGCATTACTTCGGCGTCGATGTACGGGAACTCCGGGTGTATCTTCTTGCCGATAATTGGCCACCGTTTGCCGGTGAGGGAAGCCATCTTCGCCACGGCGAACGCACGGTCCCCGTAGCTCTTAGCCAGATGCTGCGCCACCTCGCATTCCAATCCGAAATCTTGCACCAATCTGATGTACATCGTTGGGCTCCATCCGTGGGCTCCCTCTAAGAGGAAACCGTTGGTCTGGCAGGGTCTCTCTGGCTTCAAATCGCACGCCTTGATGGCCGCGTCGATCGTCTCCTCCGCCATCGCCCTGAACGTTGTCCATTTCCCCCCGGCTATCGTGATAAGCTTCGTGGGGCTGACGTGCACGATATGATTCCTAGCGAGCGACTGCGTGTTCGGTTTGTTAGGGTCGGAGACGAGGGGTCTGATCCCGCTCCAGGCGGACAGCACGTCCCCTCGTCGGACTTCGACGTCCGGGTTGAGGTAGTTCTTCACTTCCCGCAGAATGAACATGATCTCGTCCTCCGTGGGCCGAGGATTGTGCGTCACTTCGCAGGGTAGATCGGTCGTTCCGGCGATCGTTTGCTTCTGCCACGGCAGGAAGAAGATCACGCGGCCGTCGCTGGTCGCCGGATCGAGCAGACCCATCTGGTCGGGGCTGAACGGAGGCAAAAACGAAATGAAATCTATCCCCTGAATCTTTGATAAATGCGTATTGCCGTTTACCTGTAGTAGCCTGGAAGAACGATATGAACGCCAGAGGAGGGGCAGCATATTTCTTTCACGTTCTGATCGTCCATTTTTCGTATGTGATCCGTGAACGGACCGGTCGCGTTTATGATCGCCTTCGCCTTTACATCCCATTGTTCTCCCGTAAGCTCGTCCTTCAAGCGTGCGCCAGTGAGCACTCGGTTACCATCCTGCATTTCAAACAAAAGAATGCATTCTCACCTTGACCCTTATCATGATTTATTGCACGATAATTCCAATGGCAATACCTTATCAAGACCTTTCAAGAGATTCACAACTTTAACGTGATTCACGACCGTCGCGCCGTGCCGCGAGGCAGTCAGAGCGACTGCCAAATTCATCCTGGCGTCGTCTTGCTGACCTGTTACGTTACAAGCTATATGAAATCACCGAGCGATAAAGCGTGCCCGGGAGGGAAAAAAAAATTGATAAAAGACTATAAATATACCATCGTAGTAAACAATAGCCCCAGTAAGTTTATCTCCTTTCAGCATGGGAAACAATTCTAGCGCGTTCGACTTGCTGAGGAAATACGACGACTTCACCGTTTTGCTTCCGGCGACGAGGTCGTACATTTTTATGCCGAACCAGTAATAGGGGATTTGCCACCACGTGTATACCGGTAACATGATGGGCAGAGGGTGAGCCAAATGCGGCGCGCTTTGCAGCATCGACGCTCGTTCGTGCAACGCCTCCTTCACCATTTTATATTGCTCCACGTCCAGCTGCATTATCGCCTTTTGCAGGTAACGAACCCCGCCGTGAATGAGTTTCGTGCTCCTGGAAGATGTGCCGGACGCGAAATCATCGCCCTCGATTAAAGCCGTCTTCAGACCTGAAAGTTAACAAAACGAATCAGTAATTATTCTGCTAACGAAGATTGTAAGATTTTTACCTCGCGTGCAGGCATCCAACGCGCATCCGGCTCCCGTTGCACCGCCACCGATGATGAGAACATCGTACTCCCCGTGTGTCTTTAACGTTTTCACCTGTTCCTCTCTGGTCGGTAAGGGCCTCTTGGGTGGTCTAGGCTTCGCCACGTCCGCGTGCACCTATAATAAACGGGACAATATTACCAGCTGTACGGCTAGCTATTTTTACAGGCCACCGCCCCACGTGTCAGTTATTTCCAAGGAAATAGTGCCGACGCATTGAAAGTGCGACGAGTACAAGAGCGATCCTGGCGCGTTCATTCGCTTGCACGGAGCGCGTCATTGTTCGACGGGACGCGGTACAATTAATCGCAACGGGCGATCCCGTGCCCGCGCAGGCCTCGGATGATCAACCTCGGTTGACCGGCGGTAAAATCAACCGCTGTCTCGGCCGTGATAATTCGATTACGCGGTTACGGTGCAGTTACCGATATAGCGGGAAGAAAGAATAGTCATTCTAAAATTATATAAGGTGTCCGAAAGGAGGCTGCCTTCGAAGACAAGTCGTCGGTGCGTATAGAAATAGTCTTGCATCCCCGATGGTTCGTACTGGGGCCTGGCACAGACCTTCCCAGCAGAGAAATTTTTGGTACACACGTGACTGCTGGCTGATCACGAAACACAATACAGCCTTGACTGCCGGCATGTTTTACGCTCGTTAACGGATACATGCTTCGGGCTGGGAGAGAATCACGGAAACGCGTTAACTGATAGAATCTTCATCGAATTCGCACATCTTTTACATATCGCTCGTTGCGCATAAAACGGTCGATAATTGGAATGGCAAAAAAAATAAAAAATATACAAGCATGTTTTTCAATGCTATAAAAAAAGTAAAGACGTAATCCCGTGTGACTCTTTAATAGGAAAGTTCCGCGGCTGATTGCACGGCCGGCTGTTGCGAGAAAAAGAGAGATAGCGAAGTTAGTGGATACGTATCGGTTCTATAATATGTTTAATTATACTTACGGTATTGTCAGATAGTAGGAGGTAAGAGGTAAGTGCGCTGGCCCCGATGGCACTTGCACCACCCACCAGTAATTTCAACGAAGCCATCTTGCGTCACTTGTGCCGGCTACAATCTTTCCGGAAAGATCTGGAAATAAGAGGAAACGAGTCACCCGTCAATTATTGCGTTATACGGCTATTATATAAGGCGAGAATGGCATAGAAGAGACCACGGGAGAGATACGGTCAGTGGGTTGCAAAACGGCGAGCCGTTCGCACGTATAGATATTGGGAGCAAGTTTTACGCGATTCGATAAGATTAAATCGGATCGGCGGTGACCGCGACAGATTTAATCTTACGATCGACTGATCGATGCCCCTGATCTATTTCGTGAATCACCGGCCCGCGTTATTTGGCAATGCATCAACAGGTGCAATGTGCGCGCGGGTACAGCGATCAGGAAACGGCTATTCGAAGAAGGTGCAACTCTGTCGCGGATGAAATGCACCTGAAGACCTCGGGGGGGCACGTTCTCATTTTTGAAATAGACAATAATCATGCCTCGCCCTGCGGAAGAGGGCAAAGATCCATCGTCGGACACTGGCAAGCGTCGAATCGATGACTTTCGTTTGAATCCGCACGTGACATAGAATGTCTCGCGTATCGCGTCACGTGGCATTCCGATGCGTCATGCGAGATATCCCCCGTACAATTCTGCGATACATTTCGCGAGTGATGTAGCACTTGTCTGAGTGATTAAGAGTCAGTGAATTACTCTATCGCGATACAGTTATCGGCATGTTCCACAGCGGGCGACGTACACGTAAATTTACTCGCCCTTCGAATAACTCGTTTTTCCACAGGAAATAAGCATGACGCATACGTGCGCGTCAACCCGCTACAAAACAGGAACTCGCCGTGACGCATGCGTCACTACAAATTTTTGACCTGCCGCGGGTGACGCATAAGTATGCGTCATGGAGGGTCCCTGTCCTGGATCGGGTGACGCAGACGTCTGCGTCATGCATCTTCTATGAGAAATCAGTTATTCGAGGAGCGAGTAAATTTGCGTATGCGTCACGGCGTGTCCCTATCCTGTAGCGGGCGACGCACCCGTATGCGTCATGCCTGTTTTTTCTATGGAAGATCTAGTTATTTGAGAAGCGAGTACATTTCTGTACGCACGCAGTATCGTCGAGTTATCAGCTACGCAGTTATCAGCTATGCTTTTGTCGAAATTCCAATGTCAAGCGTGTTCCCAGAGTATTACGACATACCCGCTAGATCAGCGCTTTTTTCTTTTTTAGCGCCAAGAATTGATTCCACGTTCGAGCGATAGAGCGTGTGAATTTGATAAGAACGGTGATGCTTCTTCTGCCGAGCGAGACTGCATTAAATTGTACCGGGAAGTAAATAAATAGAACCGCGGAATTTTCCTAATTCGTTTTCTAAGCTTGCAAAAAAAAAAGTGTGCACTCAACGGTTTGAAGAGGAGGGCCAATCATGATATCGCCTTTTCGAGTTTCCTTAGCAAATACGCGCGGAATCTTTCTCCCCAGTGATCCGTCCGTCCCTATCGAGCTTTTATCTTTAATCGATCAGATAGTGCTAATACGAGGACGACGATGTGTAATTAAACGAAACGTGCCACTTACGCGCTATTTCTTATCGGCCGACGCGTTAAGTCTTTTTTCCTTCAAAGGTACACCTTATTTTCGGAGCTACGAGTCGCCGAAAGGGCGAACGAAAATTGCGACGATGATCGAGCAACGGAAAGTTCGCGCAGCATAACTAATTACCGCTAACGCTTCACCGTCGAAAAATAATTTACATTACGCTACTCGCCAGGAGACCTTGACAGCCCCCTGAAACACGTGGAATTACGTAAGCTCATGCTCGCGCCGACGAACCAACTCTGGACATTTTCTCTTTTTTCGTTTCCGCTTTCACCCCATTTATTGGACGGAATTCGATCGATCTGAACCATTGTTACATTTTTTAATTTTTCTTTTTTCAAACAACGGGACCAAAAGTCGAATTGAAATTTTGAAGCAACCAATTGTTGGGAGCGATCGTTCTGTTCGAGGAGGCTGATAGTTATAAACCTTTCCACGATTCTTTGCATACATTGTTTGCGAGCGCGTGTTACGATAATGCGAAAGTCGAGAACGATTTCGCAAAGCTGCGCTTTAAAATAGCAGCCGCGAGTCCCGTGCCAAATACCTTCGAGACTCGTTTGTATTGTACGCGTTCTCATTATACGAATGCAGTTGTATGTTATGAAATGACGAGAAAAAAAAAGTAGTAAGGGACATAACAAATATCATTAATTCCTCAATGGCCAACCAGTCTCAACTCGCCACCCTCGTCCATGGGAGAGCACTGACCGAACGAAAGTTGGATTCTATTTTGTAAAATGAACTCGAAAGGAACATCGCTGAATCCGTTTGTTAATGATTATCAGCTTAAAAATGAATGAAAAATCAGTGAACGATTGACGTACGGGAGCGAGTAATTATGCTCGAGAAACGATGAGCGTGGTCAACAGAATACTACTTGCCGCCGTGCGATCAACTATCGGGATAATGTTAGTAGATGTGCTACTCACTGCGAGACGTATTGACAGCAGTCGGATTATTAAAAACACCCGCGCACGCTGGTCGTGAGGGCGATCTGCGAGATTAAAAATTAACGAAGCACATATTCGTCGAGGATGCCGGCACACATTTCACTGACTCGCCACAAGCGAATGGATCCGCAGGGGGAGGATCCACCGGCACTTAAGTTGCGAATTGGTGGCTGTCAGCGCCATCTCTCGGGCGCCCGGCGAAATTAGAAAAGGGCGCGACGGACAAAGTTCGAATCGATTCCGCGGAGCATTTATCTGTAAAGAAAAACATTGCAAGTATTATCGTAGCTCTGCTAGTGCGCTACAATCATCGGGAATAAATATAGATAACGTTTCAAAGTCCGACAAAGAGTTTCATTCAGTCAATCAATTATATTCACATATTTTGTACAAAACAAATGGTTCCATTTCGCATTGCCAAAAAAGAAAAACAAGATTAGTCAAAAATACTCGATACTCGCAAGTTCTTCATAAAATAGTGATTCTTTGTATGCATCGTCCATGCCAGGAATAAAATGATCTTTGTTACTTTACAGCGAGGTACGTGTACGATATTAGACACAACAATGTTTATCCTGAACGATTATTATACGGGTCGAATATACATAAAATGTCTCGTGGCAATTAGATATTACAACATCCGAAGTCTTAATGCTAGTAACAGGTCGTGTCACATGTCGGCTACGATCTAATAAAATAAAAGATGTAAACATGGTACAAATGCGGAGGATGTATGATGAATCGATGTACAATAAATAGCAAAAAATTATTGCGACAAATTAAAACACACGTTACAGCTAAAACCTACTATTTACACAAGTTGTTATATCAAAATATATATGCTCATTTTTTTATTACACAATTAGTTATCCTTTTTTTTTCTTCCTTTACGTATTATCTTTAAGAGCTAGAAACGTGAGTCAAAAATTACACCTCGTCGGATGCGAGCACCTCACTGTTGATCGGCGAAGACGCCTTCTCCTTTCTTTCCTCCTCCTTCATCTGAAGCGCGACCGCCGACTCGAGCACCCGTATCCTACCCTCGTGCTTTACGATAACCGCTTTCAACTTTCTTATCTCTTCCGTAAATTCCTTCAGTAAATCCTCCTGCAAAAAAAGAAGAACGAAACTAGTTTGATAAAAGATTCGCTTTAAAACTATTTGCAAGCGACGTACAGAAATGCCCGCTGAGGCTGGCGCAGCATTTTGCGAGTTGGACGACGCGACTTTTGCCCCTTTGCTCAGTATGTTTGACTTCTTGTGCACTTTGAGCTCGTTTTTCGCTGCAGAGGGTTGATATCCGTCCCGCAAGGATATCAGTATGGGATCAGCGTCTGATCCGCTTTCCCATTCCTCGGCGGAGATAGCAGCGGTATCACCGGGCGTGTCAGGGTATAAATCTTCTTGAAATAGTTCAGACTAAAAGGAAACAATTAGCTTTAATACGATAAGGGTATTTACACTTACTGTGCAGCGGATAAAGTACTTTAAAATGTACCTTTCTTGGTACAGTCATGGAGATAACTTGGCAAAAGCCTGAGTTGTTGAGCCGGTAGAATCTGGATATTTCACAGCTATTCACATCACAGCCTCGTTTTGGCATCATTCCTATACCTCTTTGAGGATCAGGAGTTTGAAACGTGTTGATGTAATGAACGAAGGGGGGTTCGGGGGTAATTTCGAAATATCTAATCACAGAGTCACCCTTCCCGCACAGGTACACTAAATTCGTGTCGGGATCGTACAAGGGGAACATGACTCCGTTACTTGTATCCAATTCTACCATAACTATAGGCTCGCCTAACATGTCGGGGGCACGCAGCGAGTACTGCCTCTCGGACATTTTACTGAAACCTGTGGTAAAGATCAAGCCTCCCCTGAAAGCACATCAAACACAAAACTTTGTGGATACAAAGCTTCATATGTACAAATATAAACTCCTATTAAAACGTACAATCCACCCTTAAACATTACATCGTGTAACCATTTCATCTTATTGCACCCGCAATTTAGGTAATCATCAAAACTTAATAACATCCACCTTGTTACAACATTTCAAAGTGACAAAATTGCAATAATAATCTTACGAGTATAGTCATATCGTTACATTTTGTAACTTGTACATGTATTCATTGATCAACATGAGATGTGTATTTTAAAGTAATGATATATATGTATAATACTTACTGTAACTTTTATGCAGATACTACACAGCGGACATCTCGATATCTGCATTTATCAAGTCGACATCCTCCTGACGAGTGGTATTTCTTCAAGTTTTCCATTAAAAAATACCAAATCTCGCACTACGCAAATTGGACAGATCATGTGATAATGAAAAATAAAGATATTCATAGTGCGCGAGTAGAATTGTATCAAGATCCCGATTAGAATCGTTTAAAAAATTCTATGGTTCGCTGTAAGGATAATTGCTTGTCTCATTATTACTCTTATTCTATAACTTTATGCTGGCGACATTTATCGTGTAAAAAGGCGGATGTATATTGTTTGATGATTATTTAATGTGAAAGATATGTTGATAGTGTTTGGCATGGTAAAGATTCTCTATTCCTGGACACACGGTCAACATTCGTATAGAAAAACTTGCGATCGTTACAAGTTTTAGGAGCTTATGGACTTACTGCTAAAGGAACAGTTACATACCTGAGAAAGATAGCGCGCGTGGCTTTACTACCTTCATGCGCGATCGCCTCTTCCAATATTTCTCCGCTTCTCGGGTCCAAGATTCGTATCTTCTTATCCTTACAAGTGGTCACTAATCGTGATCCGTCCCAATTCCAACACGCGGAATAGATCATGTCCGGGTGGCAGTCTATTCGCACCATGGCTTCTCCTGTGCCTACATTCCAGATCAAAACGAGATTATCCGATCCAGCCGTGAGCAATACGTTCAACGCAGTCGGATGCCATAGTACCAGGCCGACTCTACGCTGATGCAACTGGAGGTCCACCACAGAGTCTGTTAACGTCCTGGAAATACCGCCGTCCGGTATTTGCCATACTTTAACCACGCAATCCTCGGAACCTGACGCTATTACATTGTCATTATGCGGACACCACGCGATGTCCAACACGGGTCCTTTGTGCCCACCGACCAGAGGATAATCCGCTGGTATTCTGCCTACCTGTAACGTAAAACGTTGCGTTACAATGCAAGTGTCAAACGACGCGGGCAAAATGATTAAACGAAACGATGCAGTGAGACTTACTTTGTTGTGTGGCAAAACTATGAAAGCACCGCCGCCCGCTGACTCGACGATAATGGCGAGGAACTTTGGATTCACCGCGCAGAAGGTGGAATCCCACGAGGACTTGGACACCCTTATATTGTCGTAACATTGTTCACGTTTCAGAGCGGTCCCGTACACGTGGCGGAACTTGCTGCTGCGCACCACACGGAAAGACATATCGGCACCTACTGTTGTGCGGGGAAAGAGAGAAATTAAGGTAACGGTGATTAACCTAAAAGGGCGCGGGGCGATGCCTCTACGAGCCGGTTATTATGATTATTTTAATAAATTATCGTTACGTGTCCACCGCCAGCGTGGGCGTCGCGTGGACCATCCCCGTTTTATAAATAGATTCCCCACCCTCGCCGGTGAAATGAGCGCGACTGAAATAAGAAATATCCTCGAGAATCCCTCGGCTTTTTAACAAAAGTCGAATACTTGTTTACGATACCCTGGCGTATCCGAGCGGCAGCGCTGCCGATGATCACGAATATTTCCGAAATATTCCGTAAGGCCGTAGTTGGTCAATCGAAAAATAGATCGGAACCACCCGAAATAAACCAGCCGCTGCTTTTATACAACGATGATTCACGCCGATCGTCATAGCGTGCCTGAATTTACATTATTATACGCCGCCCGATGCCGTCTAAGGTATCGGGTGCAGCCCGAGTATATTTCGATATTTTCGGACGGATTTCCCTCGACGGAATCCGTAATGCCTTGGACGTCGCGCTTTTACACCGCTGGAGAACGCATTTGGGTCAATTCGTGTCCGTTCGAATTTCAATTAAACATCATTCATGAAATTAACATAATAGAAATCGGATTCCCGTTCGGCTGTTGCGAGCTAAGTGGAGCACGGTTTTTCTGCTACACAAACGGACGAAAGATTCACCTTTAACTAGCCAGACGAAACGTTTATCATCCTCCTTTCGGTTACGCTTATTTCATTCCAACACGTTCGACGAAACGAATCGACCACGCACGGATTAATACGAATCGTGCTGGTAGAAAGTTGAAGCAATTTCTGCGTCCCGATCGGCCGTTCCGCTATCGTCAACGGATCGACGCGGACTGCCACCCTTCCTGTTGCACCGACTGTATCTAATCTACCACGTGTTTGTATGCGGCACGAACACAGAGGAACGTTCACGTTGGGACATGGCTGGCCATGTACGGCGCGCGATTAAATGTTACACCGCGCCGCCGTGCTGATAAGAATGCATCCCGAGAAGATGCGTGCTCGTTGGAAAACGAGCAAACGAAAATTCATCGTTCCCGCCAGCGGGCAATAACGTTGCATCTTAATTCGGCGAACGGCCACGTAGTAGCGCTATCAACGCGAGCGGCTGGATCATTTGGGAGCACCTTATTTGGAAATGCGCACCCTGCTCCGGGCGGAATACCTACCCCCGAAATTACTCCCTCGCCCCCGGCATTAAAACTTAGAAATGTTTTTACCCCGTGAAACTTTCTTACGTTTACTCCCGGTCGCACCTTTATCCGTCCCTTTAAGCACTTGTCGTTTACGCACGGCTCGAGAACGGTTCGCGTACGGCACGTATCAATTGCGAATCGGCGAATATCGTACTGAGGGCGCGAAGAACGATTCGCGAGAATATTTTTCTCGGGAATACGTGCGAAAGAGTTCTCACCGACAAATTTTTTCCCGATGACAGGCGATGCACGCTTTTGGAAAAGAACTCTCCCCACCCCCCAAAGCTTACGCGCTAATGAGGATGATGGATGCGCGCGCTTCTAAACGATCCTCGGCGCGAAATATTGAAAGCTTTAAGTCTCGTACGTATGATTCATTCCATCCCGCAATGTGGGGCAGCCTTGCATAAAACCTAACCTATCTGGAAACTTTTATGCAATTTTTAAATTAAAAATAAGTGTTCTTATACTCATATGTGGCTTCTATTAAAAGTTATAATGTAAAATAAAGTAACTTCCATTAGCAACGACATGTTCTCTTTTCCCCAAGAAACTCTTTTCTGAACATAATCGAATGGATGTTTACGGAACACACTTTAAAGCGAAATTATTCAGGGGATATGCATCCAACGTGTGCACCACTTACCTACGCATCTTTCGTGACGATATTCCTACAGTTACATATGGTTCATGCATGTTTTGTAGTTGTGAAAGATGATATGCCCAGATAAAACAGTGATAGTGCTCGTATTTTAACGTTCATAGAAACATGGGTAATCAAGTTACACGTGCTGGACATGCATCTAGTAAGAAGACTGACACTGCTGTGTCTGCCGGTGACACGGCTAATAGCCTACCGAAAAGTCCCTCGGCGACCGAATTAGAAAGTCATTCGCACATGCAGTTCTTTCCAATCGAGAGTCTGGCAAAGGTACGAAATTACCTTGTAACAGCAAACGTGTCAGCTACGCTGGACTGTCATCCTGACAGAGGGATACGTGTTATACGTCGCTGGAACATGATGATCCTCTTTCACAAACAAATTCACACAGCCCTTTTGCATTTCAAAATTACTAATTGCATGACACTTTCCGACACTCGCTCAATCGATCTTAACAGCCCATTTCCACCGACGATCATACATCGTCGACAAGCGCATCAGTGACGTTACGCTTAATTTCCAGACTCTGTCTCATCTGACCCACGACGAGGAACGTGTAAATGGTATTAGCCGAGCCGTGTTCCAAAGGTACCTCTTTCCTAACTATCCGGAGCTGGGTGATAATCTATTCAACTACTTGCATCACACTGCCAACGCCAACACTCCATACTTGAGCGCCAATGCTTTCAAACAACAAGCCGAGAAGTTTCTCTCTGTAATGAACGATCAAGCTGTGTTAGAGAATTACGTGAGAATGTATTCGAACATAAAGGGAGACGGCAGTATAAGTCCTGATGGGTTGAAAGCCTTGTTGAACATTTCTTATAAGATCGCCATGGACAATAGCGGAACCCCATCCTGCATCTACACGGAACGAATAATCAATGCGGTCGCTGTATCATGCGTCAGTAAATTAGTTTGTTAAATTTTCATACTACAAAAACAGTTTGACTTTCGATAATTTGAAACTTTGCGCTTATTCGCTATTCGAAGCTCTCAAAACGCAGATAAGAAGTATAAAATCAATGAAGGGTCCAGGTGTTGGAGTTCTTGAACAAGTTTGGAGAGTTTCGAAAGCGTGCAAAGTTTCAGATTTGTGTTTCAAGAATTTAAGAATTAGGTTCGAACCTATCCCAGCTATAAAACATGTGTTGCAGTTCCACGGTAAATACGCTTTGTCCGTAAGTTACGCTAGCAACTGGATTTGGCAGCACTGTCCACGTATAATATATGGTCCTCATCGTTATGTGATACACGTACTGACAACCGCCTACCGTAACGGTAAGGCCCTGTTGTCCAAGGACCAACCGCAGCCGCATTTAGAAATACCGACGCCTATATTAGAGCAACCGGAGTCTATAGAGTTCCCTAAGGTTTTGTTACCTATGAGTTACGTGTGGTTGCTATCGAGCACACTACCTCAATGTTACCTACAGGTAGTCTATTAATTCAAAGTCTTCCTACGTTTTGCGCTGGATGGTAAAGTGTGGAATTGATGTACCTTCAGGTCGATGATTCACCGAAGGACGTTACTCATGCCCTGATAGCTAAGAGAATGGGCAACGTTTGTCCTAGACACTGGACACTGTTGTATAATAGTTCGGAGCATGGAACGGGAGCTAATCGTTTTCTTCATCATGTGTTAGGATACAGAGGCCCCACGCTATTGTTCGTAAGGGCTATCAGTCCGGACAAGGATGCCGAATGCCCTACATACTGTATTTGTTCCGCGATAGAATGGAGAGAAAGTCACCTGTATTGGGGCGATGACGATTCGATGGGTATCGAGTTGTTCCCCTGCTACAGAGTTATCGAGAAAGGTAGCAAGGTGTTATACTTGAACACGAGTATCAGAGGATATCCTCACGGATTACGGTTCGGAAGCAATCCTCGCTCACCCTACATCAGTATCGATGAATCATTCCATTCGGTCAGTATAGCAGGTGCACCTTATCCGATTGCTAGCTTAGAAGTTTGGGGCTGCGGAGATACGAAATTAAGGTAATGACATAGACAGTGCGGAAATCGAATCGACGCCGATCAGAAGATTAATTCATCCAATTTTTTGTTTAGGGAACGTCAATTGGAGATAAAAAAATGGCAAGTGAAGGAAGCGGAGAAGCAACGGATCGTGAAATTAAGCACTAGCGACTGGATGGATCATCCTGATCGCTACTTGCTTGAACTAGCTGGTAGAGCGTCCTACAATGAATCAAATAAATAGTCCTGAGACAACAACTGTATTATAGCACAAAAATTAATTGAGGATTGTGAATTGTTTGTACATATGTATATACTATTACGAATATTGTCGCTCGAATATGTACTTATGCTGTACTTGTAAGATCGCAAGCATCACGTTCGGCTTCTCTTTAACTTAAGCAACTTTTAATCAGGTGGTTTTGAATATATCGGATAACGTGAAATCACATTTACGCTTTGATAGAAATGCATTCTCGACGTCGAGATACCATAGTATTTAAAAAAATTGTATAGTAGCAGAAAAAGGGGTCGTAACTTATTATTTATGTTTTAGGAAATTGTTACTTAAAACTGAAATCCAAGTACTTATATCGAAGACCTAATGCAGTATATCGTTAAATCGTACTTTCATGCTCAATAATATTAGAAGACTAGCAAAAGGGAACTAGCGATCCGGGATAAAAACCTGCTATCCGACACAATGATTGAAAAATAGTAAATTCTAGAGACGAGGAAGAAAGGGGATACCTAAGTCCTTTTTTAACACTGTATATCTTTAATCGACCCGTTGAAAGTAGTATAAATATAGGTGCTGTTGTATATTTTTAAGTGACTTTGAAACATGTATTTTTTTAGCTAAAGTGTGCCTTAAATTCGCAGCTCTTCTGTTTTATAAGCGCGACCACTTTAGCGTGCCTTACGAACGTAAAGGAAATATACGCTATTGAGATAAACTATGCCAGCGGCGAAAACGAAATACGACTATTTGCGTCCATTTGCGTGAAAAAATTAGATAATCTACGATAATTTCTATCCAACTACGTTGCTTTGGTATAAAATTTGTATCTAAATAAAGAATGAAAATAGCGTAAGGACATCCTTTTTTATTTCAACGAATAGAGCATGTGAACAATGTCGCCTCTTAGCCGAGGATACGGTAAAATACTTTTCAGCACATGATTTCTGAACGCGTGTCTCAGAATAATGCTCATGCCGTTCGAAATTTTAAACATCCCGCTTATATATTTTCTTAACTTTCCGTTTCAGTAACTGTGACTGGAAATGAAGATCCTCCCGAATTTGTGATAGCTTAATGTAATAATAATGATTTCACAGAAATGTACGGTCTTGTTTTAAAAGAACTGAACATCTTGTAACGCATGTATGAATTAGTCATGATTCAATTGAGCAACGTCACTGAATGATGAGAGTTAAGAGAAAATAACTTAAACGTAACAAGATCAGTAAACCTACGTCGATACAGCTATACTTTGTCGAAAAACATATCCGTTGAAGATCATTAACGCGATCCTCGTTATTCGTTCACTCATGCTGCAAAAAGCGATACTTAGGATGATCCCATATATAAGACATATTTACAGTTACTTAAAGAAATATATAAAACTATACCTAATAGGTTCTATATCATTTATGCTACCTGAAATTACGGAAGGTGTTATGAATAGAAGGTACATAAATCCAATATACTCATCTCTAGAATGAAACGACCTTTCGAAACGTTAAAGTAGTAGAAGAACACGTATCTGGGAATGCTGTTAACCGAAGTGGTAAGAGAAGCCGTCCGAGCGAAACTGGTAACCGTCGTGTTGATTGAAGAACGATTGGAACACTGAGTTTGGATCGATATCTGTAAAAGGAAAATATTTTCGTTCGAAGTGCACGTAGAATGGCAGACTTCCGCGCAGAATTTACACAGACCTGCAAATCCGCTATCACCGTCATCGATATCGTGACCGCTGTCGTAACGCGACCGTTTCTTAGGATCAGAAAGTATTCCATAGGCTTCACCGACCTCCTTAAACATCTTCTCTTGTTTCTTCTTCTCCCCTTCCGTCGCGTTCGGGTGTCGATCTACGCGTAACAGCGTTGGGACATATCAACGTAATTGGATTGAACTTCAACCGTATGGAAAACCAGTTTTCAAACTTGCCTGGATGATGCACCATTGCTCGTTTCCTGTACGCCTTTTTGATATCGTCGGTCGACGCGTTTTTGTCGATGCCCAAGATCTTGTAGTAGTCTTTCCTCCTTGCCTTTTTCATTGCCAATTTGGCTTCCATCAACAGCCGTTTGTTATCTATAGAGAAAAGAGAATAATCAGAGCGATTAGTACAAATAGAAATCTGCCTACTGTATGATCGAAGCTTCATTTTTACCGCGACTATTGTCCATCTTGCATGCTTTCTCGAGGTCGGTCACAGCCTCCTCGTATTCTTTCAGTTCCATGTAAGAGGCTGCTCTTCTTAGTAAAGCTTTCAAATAATTCTCATCTAATTTTAGTGCTTCTGTACACTCTTCTACAGACTCTTTCAATTTTCCTAGCTATAAAGCAATAAACGATATAAGCCATTTCTTGTACAGAAGATCATTTTAATACAGTATGTGGATGCGATACCTTCGCTGCGACTATCGCTTTGTTCGCGTGAAGTTTCGCATTTGTAATTCTATTCTGAGGATCTATGGCCAAGGCTTCCGTATACAATTTATATGCTTGCGAGTACCGTTCCATTTTGTAAGCAGTGTTTCCCTCCTCCTTCTTCTTCTTTAAACTTTTGGCTCTCTATTAGGTAGAAATCGCGTTGAAACAGACCTTTTAAAGAGACGTATTAAATGTATGAGTTACCTTATATAACTGTAGCGCTTTATCGTAATCTGGGGCCAGTCTCAGTAGCTGTTGGAAGTGCGTGAATGCTTTATCGATATTGTCTTCGAAATACAAACACATAGCACGAACATATATAGCATCTACATTCTGTTTATCAGTGTGCAAAACGTCACTGAAATTGAAATAGGTAATATAAGATACAAGGGTGGAATCGAACGTAAATTTTCTCGGGTTTACAATGTTTATCACAAGCTTACATGGCTAGCGACACCGCTTCCTGATACCTTCCCAAAAATGCCAAGCATTCAGCTTTCGTCATTTTAAACCTCGGGCAAAACGTACTGACATCGCAACAACGGTCCATGCAATACACCACCTGTAAATATCATAGTGCTGAATATATTCGATTTGATATACACGAATGTTGAGGAAACATCTCGAACCTTACGATAATCCTTAGCAGCATAGGCGGCATCAGCGTCTTTTATGAATTTCTTAACGTACTCCAGGTCTTTCTTCTCGGTGGCGATTTCTTTGTTCTCCGGATCGAGTTCTAGCAGCTTTGCCAAAGTGCTTTCCGCTTGAACGATATCTCCCAAGATTAGACAACATCTTATCACTCTGTTATATGGCTAAACATAAACGAATCGAACTAAGAGACTGATCATTTCTTTACATGAACAACATTATAGCGATCCACGTCATACTTTCAACAATTTCCCATCCAGCTCGATACTTTTCTTTCCGTCGTCCAAGCCGTTGCGATATTTTCCCAGCATCATGTAACATGCTGATCTGTTTGCGTAAAACTTCGGATTGTCCGGAAATTGTTCTAAAAGAATATTGGTATGATTTATCGATTGGATTGTGCGAAATCGACAATTAGAAGAGTATACTCTACCGATAAGGTCGCTGTATTCTTTAAGCGCTTCCTTATACTTCTTCCCGGCGTACAATTCCTTGGCAGTTTCATTCTTCTTCTTTGCCAATCTAAAATAACAATGCGTCTAAGCTTGCGACGACGAATCCACCGACTCGTGAATAATGAATATATTTATACAACCGTTCATCGCGCGAATTATGTAATGGTATGACAGAGAATTTAACGAACAAGGCGAGAAGCCAAGCGTACGCTTTCTCATTGTATACTTACTCTTTGAGCTGATCAGGGTTAGCTGACATTATTCGATATCTTCGAATATGCTCAGGTATATTCCCAGAAATAATGATGTTCAATGAAATGGCATATGAGAGATATTGTTGCTTTATATTTCTATAAAGCTAACGTCGTTCGAAGTAAATATGCGGTTATTAATTAAAACCCTTCGACCGAAAGCCCTACTCCATTTGATACCACCAACACAAGGAACGCATTCGCAATAATGATCTCCGATTGTGTGCATGCGTTCCGAAAAGCATGCAGAACATTTCGAAAAAGGACTGCACGTCACTATGGGGGACCAAAAATTATCGACTTTCCTTTCTATCGTTCGATAGATTTAGATGAGCAGAATGTAAAAAAAAATAAGTTTCAACTTCAGAAATCTGCTAATTTAAAAGTTATGCCTGTATAAAGTCGAGAATTTTTGCGTTCTTTGCAGGTTAGTATGACGACATATTACTTTCTATCTGTAAACTGATTGGTCTGTACCCGCACGTGCGAATATTCCCTAACATTATCCATCGATTTTATCGACGCACCACTTACCTTATTTAAACCTGTCCAAAAATGAGAATGTTCGCATTTTGCGTAAAAGTTAGGTTAGGTTATACTTTCGGGGGTGAGTGGGAGGCCCTCAGCAATGCATGCGCAGCAAGGCTACTATTATTTTTGAAGTGCCTTTTCTTACGTTCCGCTATAGTTCGTGGTTGTACCAGCCTTTCAGGTGGGTTGTCATTATAACCTGCAAGTGCGCAGCGCTTTGAACGAAAAGAAACGTTTAGTTTTGTGAGCTGTAAGTTTATATAAATAAATAAATGAAATTCACATTTATAAATAAGTTTCTTCGAAATCCTTATGCGCGCTACATTAGCTATTACTAATTAAATCGCTTAACCATGTGTTTCGCATTGGCCGCATACGATAACTTCCGCACCGGTTTTCAAATCATTGCAAATGCGTACGTATTTCACTCTTCTGTAATTTCCAGAAAATGAGCCGCTTCTTCGCAACTGGATCGGACTCCGAGTCCGATAGCGCGTCTGAGGAGGAGCAGATACAGAGAGCACCAGCTACAGCATTTACGGTAAGCCTTTTTCCGCTACAGACGCGAAAACAAAGAGCGATGCTAATATATGGAAAAACTGTTACAGTTCAGCGATGAAGAAGAGGAAACTAAAAGAGTGGTGCGCTCGACCAAGGAGAAGAGATACGAAGAGATCGCGAATCTCATTAAGCTCATAAGGAATTACAAGAAGATCAAAGACATGAGCAGCATGTTATCGAGTATGCATAGCAACATTCGTAGAACTATGAGAAAGCTTTTCCATTAATCGACGTTGTTCGCTTAATTCGTTCCAGGTTTCGAGGATTTGATGCGAGCCTACCAGAAGGCGTTGCCTATAATAGCGAAAGAAGAAAGCGGTCAAACGCCACGATTTTATATCAGATGTTTAGTCGAAATGGAGGATTTTATCAACGAAGTATGGGAGGATCGGGAAGGGCGGAAAAATATGTCGAAGAATAATTCCAAATCTTTGACCTCGTTGCGTCAGAAACTTCGTAAATATAACAAGGACTTCGAGGAGGACATAGCGAAGTTTAGAGAGAATCCGGATCAGGATGACGATGAAGAGGAAGAGAAACGTAGGTATTAATTCAGATTAATCTTTCAGGATAAAAGTTAATTGGTATATAAAATTGTAGCAGATGAAGCTGCAGAATTCGAAGAGGAGGAAGATAGCGCGGCTGCTTTCAGAAAGGCTGGTTCCGAAGCTAGTGAACCAGATACATCTAAGTTTAAGGTATGCATTATATAAATGCACGATCCACTGGGAATTAAATATAAAACTTTACAGAAAGGCGCTACTGATGGGGATGATGGCAGCGATAGCGAATCTGACTGGGGTAGCTCATCGGACAGCGAGAGCACGAGCAGCGAGGACGAAGGGCAATATCAAAATATACGTGAACGATTTATCAAAAAGTACGCTTAAATATATCATTGTTAATTAGGTAAAGATAATAGGATATCAAGGCTAATCTAATAACCGATAGGGCGGCAGATAAAGATGAGGACGAGGATAAGGCAAAGAGGAAGGAGCAGCGAAAGGAGCGCAAAGAAAAGGAACGAAAAAAGAAGAAAGACGAAGACGACGGAGAAGGCGAATGGGAGACCGTCAAGGGTGGCGTGGCTATTCCATCAGAAAAGCCAAAAATGTTCGCGAAGGATGCCGAAATTAACGTGGCTGCCGTTTTGAAAAAGCTTTCCGAAATTATCGCTGCTCGCGGGAAAAAGCGCACCGATAGAAGGGAGCAGATCGAACTTCTGCACGAATTGCAATCCATAGCTGATGCGCACAATCTTGGGCCGGCGGTAGTCGTGAAGATTAAATTCTCTATCGTATCTTCTATTTTCGATTACAATCCCAAAGTATCCGATGCCATGAAGCCCGAGTACTGGTCAAAGTTCGTACCTGGATCAATTAATTTCATCGTCAACCTCTCGCTATAATTCAGGTGTAATTAAATGGGCTAATTTGATACAGAATATTGGAACGCATCTCGGAAATGTTGGACATGCTGCTGAGCACGAAAGACATGATAATTGCCGATGTTATATCCGAGGAGACGGAGGAATTCGAAACACCGCCTTACAAAATACACGGCTGTGTCTTAACACTGGTGGAACGCTTGGACGAGGAGTTCATAAAGCTTCTAAAGGAGTGCGATCCGCACAGTAACGAATACGTTGAAAGGTACGTATACAATTAGAGATTGTGGCGGATATATTATTCATGACTCCTGTTTCAGGTTGAAAGACGAGAAACAAGTGTCTGCTATAATAGACAAAGTTCAGGAATACCTCGAGAGGCAAGGAACTGTTAGCGAGCTTTGTCGTGTCTACCTGCGTAAAATCGAACATCTCTATTACAAATTCGATCCCAATGTTCTCAAGCAAAAGGACGTAAGTATACTATCATTCGTCGTTTCTCGGCAAATGCCTAACGAATATCTCTCTTTTTTTTTAGGGAGAAATCGGTCCAGACGTTGTTACATCTGTACAAGTTATGGAGAAGCTTTGCAAATACGTTTACGCTCACGACGGGACGGACAGACTCAGGACTCGCGCGATCCTTTCACACATATATCATCATGCTCTACACGACAACTGGTTCCAAGCACGCGACCTGATCTTGATGTCCCATCTGCAAGAGACTATTCAACATTCCGACCCAGCCACACAGGCGAGTACCATTAGTGACAAAGCTTTTCTATATATTTCCGTGTCCTTATCATTTCTTTGCCTGCAGATTTTGTACAATAGAACCATTGCTCATCTCGGCCTGTGCGCCTTCCGTCACGCGAATATTAAGGACGCCCACAACTGTTTGGTCGACTTAATGGTGACTGGCAAAGTGAAGGAACTGTTGGCGCAAGGTCTGCTTCCCCAAAGGCAGCACGAGCGAAGCAAAGAACAAGAAAAGATTGAGAAGCAGAGGCAAATGCCGTTCCACATGCACATCAACTTGGAGCTGCTCGAATGCGTGTATCTGGTCTCCGCGATGCTCATCGAAATCCCCTACATGGCGGCCCACGAGTTCGACGCAAGGAGAAGAATGATATCGAAAACGTTCTATCAACAGTTGAGGTCCAGCGAGCGTCAGTCGTTGGTCGGACCACCGGAATCCATGAGGGAGCACGTCGTGGCCGCGGCGAAAGCGATGCGCAACGGAAACTGGTCGGCTTGCAATAATTTCATCATAAACGAGAAGATGAACGCGAAAGTATGGGATCTGTTCTATCAGGCGGACAAAGTTCGCGACATGCTCACGAGGCTGATCAAGGAGGAAGCTCTGAGAACGTATCTGTTCACATATTCTCATGTCTACGATTCGATCTCTATGCCGAAACTGGCGGAGATGTTCCAGCTGAAACGACCTATCGTCCACTCCATCATTAGTAAGATGATAATCAACGAGGAGCTTATGGCGTCCTTGGACGATCCAACGGAAACCGTCGTGATGCATCGTAGCGAGCCAAGCCGGCTGCAATCGTTGGCGTTGCAGCTCACCGATAAGGTGAACAACTTCGTGGATTCCAACGAGCGTATCTTTGAAATGAAGCAAGGTAAGCTGGAAGAGATTTCGACGACTTTGCGCCGTTGCTAATGTCACAAATATTATAGGAAACTTCTTCTCGAGGGGAAATCAAGGAAACTTCCGCGACAGACAGAACTACAATCGCCAGGGCCAGGATTGGGGCCGTCAGAGACGCGACCGTGACCGAGATCGTAATCGAGACGAGAGCCGGAATTATTAAACCGCAATATACTTCGAATTATTTATGTGGGTGTTTAACAGTAAGTTATCTTTGTACGGTGTATACACTCATGTAAATGATGCTGAAAATAACAGTATACAAAGTAATCACGTATTACTGTAGTGTATATTCGTACTTCCACGTTTGCTACTATTTACACATATAAAAACCTATTGATTTACCGTATAAAAATAAATAGTATCGACCATTACAGATCTTTTAATCGTCATCGAGGGCTTATGGTATTTATATGTCTTGTACTTTTTCCAGTACTTTATTACCTGTTATTATACTGTCCGAAACGAGAACGAGTCGGACTCCAGCAGTCTTCTCAATAAATCTGCACGCAGTTATTTCGGCGTAAGTGATACCTCCGATAACGCATGCCACTACCATCTGCGATGGCAGTGGGCCACGTTGTCCGCCAATAACGCAGTTGGATATACTGGCCAACTCTTCGAAACTCTTCTGGTCCTTCTCTTGGTTTATAACAGCATTTAGTATTTGGGCCTGCAGGGGGTGTGAATTGGATTAAACTCGCTAACGCATCGGAGGGAATAGATTGAATTAAAGGTACTAACGATCAGCGGTATATAAGCATTATTGAATACGTAACTAGGACAGGCTCGCCCTTTTTGCTCCGTTTGTTTAAAGTAACTGGGTAACTGCTTCAACTTTTGCGCATTATTGTTCCACTCGCTGCTCCAATTCGGCAATTTGTGCAAGATATTCTCCGTCCTACATTTCAACAGACCTATATTCTGCAGTTTGTAAAACAGTGGCGTATACTTATAACCGTGGGCGTGGAGATGAAGCTTTTGAACAGAGTGTAGCTCGTTTTGAGTGATGCCGTCGCTCGCGATAGACAGCAAGCATAGCAAACGTAAAGTCCTCAGCGGATGGTCGTCTGAAAAGCGAAGCGTTTCAATAGCAACAGTATTGGTCTATGGAGAAGCTGCGTACCCAAGTATCTTTCGATGTGATTGAAACACTCTTTCCGCTCTTTACATTCCAATATGTACTTCTCTATTTTCTGCAACGTTTGGAAGTCCGAGCTTAACGTATCCGCTATCAGTTGGCAGGCAGAAATATGAAAAGCTAGCTGTCGCGTCAGGTCTCTAGTTTTCTGCAATCTAGTCGCCACGTATCGCTCCATTTCGGACAGCTTCATCGTTTGTACAGCGCTCTGTTCCGCTAGTATATGCAATCATAATGTATTACGATTCAGAAAGATTGGTAAAAGAATTTATATACATGTGTGAGGAACGAAATATACATTTTAGAGACTTCGCTTTGCCGTGCAGGATAGGAAACACTTCGCTGCACGGCGTATCTCTTACTTCGCCATAAATCTGATCTTTCTCTGGGTCCAATTTCGTTTGGGACTTGCCCAGTACACCGGTGCCGACGTTTATGTCTACCACTTCGTGCAATAGCCCAGCGTATGTTACCGGTGTTAATAGAGGCGCGATTAAATCGCGACTCCTATCCATTACGATTAAAGCGCCTATCTCGTTTTCTATGCTGGAGGAGCCTAAACATTGTTTCATGGACTCCATAATTTTAAGGACTCTTTGGCTGTGTTTTCCGGTCGAGACCGTCAGTTTGGGTGAACCGAGTACGAGTTGCAGAGACCACAAGCCGCGCGCCAGCGCCGGTAGCAAAGCGGTGTCATTGTGGTAGTAAAGATCGGTAAACATACAGTTCTCCAGAGATAAGACGTTCCCGTCTAATCTTATGAACTCCCAGGACAGTGTTTGCAACGTTACCAGTCCGGATAAGCCTAAACAAACGTTCGCAAGCTCACGCCAAACATTAGCCAAGAGCAGTTTGAATAATAGCTACCTTCTTCTTCGATTATGGAATTAAGAACGGCGGGAACGAACGGAGTAACTAAAATATGATGGCACGGTAGCATGTGAGGTTTGATATTCGGAGGGATCTCCGATTGTATCTGGTCCAGGACTCTCTTACAGGCGATCAGGTCGCTGGAGACTAAGAATATATGCTGCGCGTTCGAAAGCTTCAGGCCTTGCTCCATTTTATAAATCTTCTCTACGCCGTACCGTCTGAACGAAGGAAACACCATGTGAGTCAAGATTACAATGGCCAGAGGCTGACTTGTCGAAGTAATTACTTAAGTACGGATACTCCTACGAAGCTGTCCAAAATCTTCATCAGCTTCTGCTCTATCACCAAGTCCTTAGTTCCTGGGATCGCGTCCAGTATCTCGACCAGCTTCCGTTGACTTATCTGCTGTAGCACGTTTAATCTGTCGTCCAAGGTGATATCCATATTCCTTGGTAATATTCGATAATCTACAAGAACTTGACTGACAGCGACTAAGATTAAAACCTTGCATACGAAACCGAAGATTATTTTACCTGTTCTTTACGAGTTCTTTTACGTTTATCATTTAAATCTAAGTCATCTGACAACCGGAGGAATTAATTTTTGCGGGTCGATTTTACCGACATATGCGAGAGGAGGCATAACAAAGCTTGGCCAACATAACCTAATCTTTCACAGCCAGAGGACTTAATCATTTTTGAGGGGTTGATTTTACCGACATATTCGAGAGGAGGCAAAACAAAGCTCAGCTGGCGCACTCGCGCGGCAAAACTCCGAACACGGTAGCGAAGATCGTGTTTGATCTTTCAGTCAGTCACGCGTATATTTTCCAGCAGGGTTATTTAAAAATGGCGGACGCATCGTCTTCCGATACTACCTCAGATTGTTGCAATGAATGGTTCTCTGATATTACATCCGAAAAGTCGGAGTCCGTTATCGTGGGCCAAAAACCGTGTCTGTCTCATCGTCGCAGCAAACGGCATTTCCTGCAAAAGCTGTTCTTAAGAGAGGTAAGGCTTGCTTAACCTTCAACCCGTAGAAGCGTTCCCAAAATTGACAGGCTCTTTATGCCTGTCAAGATCCTTTGACAACGCGAGAAAAGGAAATGTCGATTCGATTCGAGAGGAAGCTCGCAGCTGGTTCATCGGTGTCGTATACCTCTTGTTGAACGACACACTGTGCTCGCTTTCCTCTTAACGCAAGAAAAAAAAATGCCTTTTTGTTCTTGCTTGTATAGTCGCTTGTATAATTTCCTTTCGCTTTTCTCCACTGCGATTCAAGCGGACCGACGACAGTACGGTACCTGTAAGGAAATGAAATTAGAAGGCGTCGCTGCATTGAGCTATCGGTATTTGTAAATTGAAACTAAGTTCCAAGAGAGACACCTTGTTCCAGATCAGAGGCTGTTTATCCGCGCACAATTATGCATCGGAGGAAAAACTGTTCGCCACGGTACCTTCGTGGAGACAACTGCCGCTGCTACACGTTATCCCAAGGTCTGCATTGGAAGCAGGGTACGTTTCTACCATTCATATTCCGAGAGCGTCTGGTAGGATCGAAAAGATCGATCCTTCGTTGGCAAATTTTGCGATAACACTGATTATTATTATTATTGAAGACATTACGTAATGGGACTGACACAGTGCGGTCAATTTTTACTTACATACACGTACACCATGGACGTGAGTGGCACTAATTCTTTCTACAAATACTTGTTACATTGGTGGGCGTTTACACCGAACCATGTGGCGCGTAAAGTTGCAGAGGTCACGCTCTTCGGCAATTATACTATCTATAGAGAGCTTAGTATCGTTATATCTCAATGGCCGATGGAAAGGAATAAACTGGTAATACATGGCCTATGGTGAGGTTTCCTTTAGTTTCATTGCTCAGTTCGTTACAGCTAACTTTTTACGTTAACGAGAGTAAATCCTTAGCACAAACTGGCTGCATCTTCAACCGACGGACAGGGCGTATCTGACGATAACTACGGTACCGTCCCTTGAAAATTGTAAGGACTGTCTGAAGGTGGCAGCGTCGTATGAGGAAGAAGGCGAAGGTAATGTAACATTCCGCGCTTGAAAATTATTTAATAATAGTGTAACAGAAGCGGGTGTAAGCTTTCGAAATTTGATATACATTTGTTTCGAACTTTCCTAGAATTAGCAGCCAACTGGGATGGCTGCGTAAGGTGTAACTGTCTTCAACACGGGCTCACCGTTCACACCACCTACGAAGTAATATCTCCGTATCCCAGGTTTCGCGCAACCGTTTGCCTGAATTACTGGAACCACGTTGTGGTGAACACGGGCAACTTTCTACACGTGCTCAGGGTGGACTTGGACATTCCGAGGGCGAGGAACCAGAAGTCTAGTGATAAGCAGGACACCGTGATCCCGGATACAGTGCCGTTAGACATGAGCGACGTAGAGGAGCTAGATTATACTAATCCCAAGGGGATAGAACGTTACGAGAGTTCCGACGAGAAGGTCGGCACGCCCGAGCGGTTCGAGTCCAGTATAGAACACGATTTTTTAGAAGAGACAATTAAAGTAGACGATAAGTTAGGCCGCGGTTCGTTAAATACCTCAAGCAGCAATCAAAGCGACTGTGTCTGTGATATAAATAGGTCTAGCGCTGCCGCGAGCGCAAAGTCCTGCGGGTGTACGGACGGTGGCGAGTGCAAATGCCGAAACGGCAGTCCGGTACTGCGGACGGAGCAGCAAGCGATATCGGTGAGGGACAAGATCCTGCAGGACTTCTGCGAGGACATGTCCCAGGAGCTGAACATCGGTAGCGATCTGATCACACTAGTGAAGCATCCGTCTTGCTCACCCCGATCGACGCCGCAAAGACTTCCGTCCGATCTCAGGACGATGACGTGGTCCTCGCCTATTCTCACACCGCCCTCCGACATCCTGCGTACCCGAAACTCGGAGTCTAGTCAGAGAAGTACGCGGGGCCAACGGTCCAATTCACCGCAGCCCGGCGCGTCGAAAGACTGCAACGTTACCTCCGTCAATTCCCCGCTCCATTCGATCGCCATGAGTCCATCCTCGTCGTGTTCCTCCCGGCTAATGTCGCCGCCCGTCTCGCGCTCCTTCCGTCAACCGAGCCCGCGGAAACGGTCCAGCCTTCACTCGCCGCCGCCCATCGTGAACGCGACGCAGGCGAGGACGAGGGCCACGCACAAGCTCACCCTCGAGGCCGAGAAGGCGTACGAGTTCACGGACGAGGCGCAGGAGACCTGCGAGAAGCTCAGCTCCTTCAGGAAGCGGCGGCTCGCCGACAAGAAGTACGAGTTCTGCGACGAGACGGAGGACGCCGAGAACATAGTTCCTTTCAAACACATACGGGACCAATTCAAGCACCGTGGCTGTTCCATTCATCAGATACCGTCCTCGCCGACGATGTCGCCTGTACTGCCGAACGGTAAGAAGCATTGGACGGATTCGGATCAGAGCGAGACGGACGACTTCGGCGTCGGCCAGGACAACGGGCCACCCGGCGACTTGGGCGTGGATTCGGGTAAAAAGGAATATCCAAGGTAAAGGAGATATTAGTCATCTTGCTAATGTACTTTTCATTCGTCAACAGAGAAGAACGTGCTACGCCCGTTGAATCAGAATCAATTGCCAAACGGGGGCATCAACAGGGATCGTCCTAACAGGCATTCCGTGAATTCCTCGCCACTGGTCCCAAAAATCAATCTACAGTATCCTACCATAAAGTGTACGGCACACTTTAAAAGGAGTTACATAGAACTCGACGACGAGATGATATCTGTTATCACGGACGTGGAAGGTACGTTATCGCGCTGCCCCTTCTCCGTGATTAAGAAGATAAAGAATGATAGAACGCATTACATTACACTTTACAGACGAGGAAACAGGAGGGTACGTGAGCTATCAATGCGTGCTTCCCATGCATGTCCACGGGTCTGGATACGTCCAAATGCAAATGATCAGCAACAGCAAGGCTGAGAGATTGGTACTGCGCCTTCGAACATGGCCGTTATCATAATCTTTAGGGATCAACATGGTTTTAGGTAGTGCCGTGCGCCTCGGTGAATCAATTGAGCTTCGACATCGAGACGTTCTCGCATCACATCGCCGATTGGATCTGCACGAGATTCAAGAAACGGTACTGGCACTGCAGCGATTACGACATAGAGATTATAGACGTGTGCGCCTTGAGCGGGGACATCATCTGCCTCTTGATCATGAAGATTCAAGCCAGCGAGATTGGTAGCCAAACGCAATGGTTGGTAGCAGTTCACTTTCGGGGAAACCTTACCGCGCTCTGGCTACTCTTTTGTGCCGCAGCTCTCAAGAAAGAAAGCAGTACGAGGTGGGGTGCAAGTTTACGTGGAACATAGACACGAGCCAGTACAGGATAACCGATATACTGCCGCTGGAGGAGGTGAAGCCGGAATCGTGGAAACCGAACTGCATGAACGTTCCGAATTTTCGTAGCCCCCTGTGGAATCCGACCCGGCGATTGGCGCCCAAGTTACGGGAGAAGATACAACAGCCGTACGCGCACGCTGTCCGTTTTCTGCACAACGAGATGACTCTGGCAGGTGGGTGCCTCTTTCACGTATCTCGTCTGGAAAGATAAAATATATGTATACATTGGAATTCGCAGGGGAATCTATAACCAGACTGTACGATTTGGATAACTTGGTGGAGTTTCATTTGACGCCTTTACCAAACTGTTCATCGGTCGAATAACTTTCGATAAGCTTCAATAATTTATTTACCGTTACAAATTTCAATAATAGATACAAACGTATGGGGTATCTCGTACGTAGACACTTGCAGCAACTATTTCGGAGAGCCGTTAGTTCGAAGCGTGAACAACAGTGAACGCGTTGTACAGACCTTTGTGCTTGTTTCTTTCTTTTTTTTTTATATGAGTCTACCTAACTAATAAGTCGATCGTTAAGTGCCACTGTAACGGATTGTCCACAAACTTGACTACGTAGATTAAGGGTATTGAGTGACGATACAACGAATGATACAAGCGTCTGCTTGGAATTGTAAATTATATTCTACCGCTATACATTGACTATCTGTATATTATAGATAACTTTGGTAATTACCGGATTGTACCAGGTAACTAAGAACTGATTGTCAATGAATGTATTGTATGTGGTTCAAAGTAAGACAAAGGACGATTGGTAAGAAATTATTTAATACTTGGTCCCAAAAAAAAAAAAATCGATCTAAAAGAAAGATATATCTCAAAGCGATCCGAATGAATTTTCTAAGCCGAAGTATGTAAATACATTCATTTAATTTCCGCATCAACATCGCACGCGACTCTATTGTATTATAAAGCCATCTTACCATAAACTTTTTATATCTGAAAACTAGAAAATACATATATGAACGTGTAACATGTGCGACTAGTAGAATGCACTGTAATCCATCTAAGTGCCGAACCAGCCTTTCACGGAGAGCACATTTAAGACTCGAAAGACAATGTTATTTTTATTCGCCGAAGCATCGACGACGAGAAGCCGTCGAGGTCAGTTTCTTAAATGCAGTAAAACGTTCGTCATTAATGGCAAATTGCTTGTGGAAATTACCTTTCTTAAACTCGTAAGATATTTGCTTTGCGTGCACGTGCTCGTGTATATTGTACCCGAATTCAAACGGGGATCTTGATGGGCGGTCCAACGTTCACGTCGGATCCTACCCCATCCAACTTCAAGCCGGTCAGAATATCTTCCCACGCGTTCATGCACTGCTGATAATGCCGAATTTGCCGGTCCGCCATGGATATTAACATACTCTTCAAATCCGTTTGCTTCTCCGCGTTCCATCTTTGTAAATCGCTCCGCAGGTTCTCGTTCGCGCATTCCACGCGGTCCTGCAACAATTCGGCGTGCTTCGCCTGCCGCGGAATGCTCTGCCCGAGTCTTTCCAATTTCTCGTCGCGAGACTCCACCTTCCAGAGAGAGCCGCCCCAGTTCTGCGCCGAGCCGCTTCCGTTCGTAACGCTCATCAGCTGTTCAAAGGGTGTCGCAAGTTAGCGCAACTGAGTTCTATCGATTGTTAAAGAGTAGATTCAACGCGCACCTGATCCTTTTCCAGTCTCTTCTTCGACAGCTCCTCGATGGTCATTTCGTACTCGATCTGCATCGAGTCGCGTCGAGCCAGCGCACCTTTGACTGCATCTATATACGAGATATACTCTCGTTCCTCGCTCGGAATGTTTTCCAAGAGCTTCTGGTGGGCCATCGCGTTGCCCTCTATCGCTTTGGCGATGGCTAATAGAATGGGCGCCAGTTCTGGCTCGGAGGTAGCCCACAGTGTGAATATTGGATGCAGCTGATGCAGTTCCAGCAAATAGTCTAAAAAAATATACAATATAAATATATAAAGCGACGGTTGTGATTTAATTAGATTCGTACCTTGTCTCTCTTTGTGTATACGATGATTTATTTTATCTATAGTCCCCAATTTTTCGCTGAGGGCCGTACAGTAATCGCGAATCTGCTCGAATTCGAAGGGACACTGTTTCATCGTGTATGTGCTTGCTATATTTTGCAGGGAGTCCGTCATTTTTACCAGAACGTTCCCACGATTTTTGCGATGTATGAGAAACTCCTGGGAAGCAGAGAAATTTAATATCTAAGAAGCATGTCTTATGGAAGGTGGATAAAGTACGCTTACCGCAGGCTTGGTGGTCAAAAAGATTTGTAAGTGTTTGTCGCAGCTCAGTATCGGATGATTGGCGACTCGATTGAGAAAGACGTGAAGTAGTTTCATGCGTGCTATGATGAACTCTTTGGAGTAACGATCTAGCTGAGCAAGTAATGTATGCTTTCCAGGCATCGGCTGCAATGATAATATTAAGTCGAAGTGGCTGCTCGTGTGAGACTTCTCTCCATTTGTTCCTCAAAGCCGTAGGATAATCGCGCCTTCCATACCAACTTCACTTTAATCAACTTCTCCCTGCACGAATCCCATAATCGCACCAGTAGGCTGGTCGTTACTACATATAAGACTGTTCTGTTTTAGCTAACATTACCAATGTTCGCACTGGTAACAATGAGGTATGTGTCGTGTATATGTATTTATGGCCCTGGTACTATTAGCCACAAAAGGAAGCCTTACATGAACTTGTACGTGTAATGATGACCACCCTGCTGATTCGGTGGTAGGGTCAGTGCGAGAAGAAGTTTGTCAGGGTAAAGTAGGTGTGGAGGTAGCGATTCTCCTCCATTCTCAGGAGCAAAGGAAGGGGAGAAGTCACATGTGACTCGCGAGCTGCCAGTTCGACAGCATTGGCTCACCGGTATGATATGCGTAGGATATGAATCCACTAGTTTCTGCCTGAGCCAGATAAAATCATTGTAACGCCGTCGAACGACGTATTCCCTCTCCTCGTACTCTGGCCTCGTAGACTGCAATGATACGAAACGATTAGAACCATTACAATACTTTGTTGCGTATAAGGAAACCTACTTTTGTTGTTATACGGAAAGTAATGTAAGTCTCGAGGGTCTCCAGATGCTTCTGAGGATTGTCCACTTTCACCTGTAGATCCCTGGGATCTATCTGAAAGTCTGATACCTCCTGTTCCGGTAGAGTAGAGAAGCTATCGATGGAAGGCGAAGCTATCTGAAAATCGATACTCGTTATTTCCTTAATGATTTATACCAAAACTCGAGTTTTATCGTTCTTCCATTAATCCCTGTTTCCCTAATGTTACATGAACTGTCAAACAAGTTACAGGTTATACCCTCACCACAGAACCTTCCATGGAGGTGCTACAATTGGAAAGGAAATCCACGTCGCGGCTGTCCTGCTTAATAACGCCGCCGACTGACATCGTGCTTACTTCTAATATCGCCGAATCCTCCGCGTTCTTCTCGGCTAAACCTTCCACCTCGATTTCCGACGAAGTCATCATCTTTGAACCGTCGAGCGACAGAGCTTTAACAACACTCTGCGTCACGTCGCGCAGGATTAGGGGAATCGCCGATCCGCGCATCGATCATCTTTCAAAAGCTGGCGAAACTTTTCAGCTCGCGAAATGATCCGCGATCGTTAGTAATGCGCGCGTTTCTTGACGATCCTTTTTCCCACTACATTCCACGATCGTTCTCTATAGTTGACGAACTATAATTTGCTCTTCAGCTGTTACGAAGCGTAGTCCCAAGAGTTTCCGACGTTCCGCGGTAGCAAAGCAAATAATTCGCGCCCGTGGAAACCGTATCTCTGGGATACACCCGACGCGTTTTCCCGCGGTCGAAAGTATTCGAATCTCACGCGCGGACCTCGCGATAGCATGGAGTGGCCGGAAGACGACGCGCTCAGTCCCGTTTCTGCCAAAAGATATTCCATAATGATGGCGGAAGAGTCCTCCTTGCCAGTTATTTATTATCGTTCGCAAAGCATGCTGTCGAGTAAGTTTTCTTCCAAATATCAATGCCCCTAAACACGTCAGGTGAAGTTTTTTAAACTTCGTTCGATCTTTTTGCTATTTGGTGAATCATGCTTTTCAGAGAATTATGCATTGCATTAATTTTCTGTACCGCGATAACAATAAGGCCGGTTCCGTGGACAATCGATAATTCATCATTTCCACTTTCTTCGGTAGTTTCGAAGAGCGCGCCACGCGAAGGCGCGATGCATTTGTGTACGAGTTGATTCGAAGGAATCAAAGCGGTATTAACTGCTCGAAGATGATTAGAAATGCAGCGCATGTAATGGGCGATTAATTGAAATGATTATTATTCGGGGCAAAGCAAGAGTCGTAACGCGGTCGACCCCTAATCGCATAGTGCGCTGATTAATACACGCGATTGCGCACGCATACAGAGTTACTATCACGTAACGCGGCTTCGCGATAAAAGAGTAACATTTGTTACTTCCAAAGAAGAGACAGCCTGAAAAAAAAAACTTGGAATTAGCTCTTATCTAAACGAGCGTTATAGATTTTAGTGATTCAATGGAAAAGTTACCCAAGTAGTAGTATAAAAAGGAGGCACACGCGCGGCTCCGTCCATGGACGGACTAAACATTCTATGGTCCCTGCGCAAGATTAACATGCACACATTTTTCTATAATCCTTTTACTCAATTTCTTGTCCATGTTGCTACTTACTACGAGGACAACAATTCCAGTAATCTGTCCTTAGTATTCACCCTTTGGAAGCAGGTAGCAGCGCTGTTATTTTCAAAGCTGCTCCTGAAAGTATCAAAACATTAAGAAAAGTAAAGGTACTAATGTTTCTATCAAAAATGATACAATTGATAAATAAAAAGGAAGAAATTGACTAATGGTTATCAGACAATAAGCATTTCCAAGAGTCGTAAACGTTCTCCATTGGTCGTGGCTTTCATTTTCTCCTGCGGTCCGCGCGTTTCTCCAAACTGGGTAGTAGCTACGGTACTGGTCGTGACGCGCGGACAGTGATGCCGTAGTCAAGGAGACCGCAGTAGCAGACAACCAACACTCCGACCAGCCGTCGACAACAAAATATACAGGTCCGTCGGAGTGTGCTGCCCCGTTTTTCCACTTCTACGGTGCCTTTGACGTCCTCGTGGTTTCCTGGGTGACAAGTATCGCTGTTTCTTAAGCGGGAAAAGCCTGGTAGAAATCCGTGGGGGGACACGTTCGGCCGCGCAAGTGCGCCCGGGCGTCGTGTTGAACACTACACGCCATTCATGAAGACAGGTGAGTAAAAAAGAGACGTGCAAACCGCGCTTTCCTGCCGCTCCAAATTTCGATCGCCTTGCACCCCGCGTTCTTACGATTTCTCCTATATATCGTTTCCGTAATAACACGTAACATGCTCGCACCTTGAGATCCCGGCGATCTATGGGGCTCTTCTATATTCATTTCGCCGATCGCTATATGTACTTGGACAGCAGCAATTGCCAGGGCAAGATTAATGCTAGTCGCAAGCCAAAGTGTTCAGACAACTCTGGCTTTTGTGTCCGAGAGCTTCCTCGTTGGATTCCTCGATGTCGAATCGATCTGACTATTCGTACATCATCGGGCGCTTTGTTCGAATACTCTTCTAAAGATTGCACGCTGCTGCGATTTAGAATAGATCCTCCAGGTACGGGCCTGCAACAAAGATTAATTAATTTCTTTCGTAGGAAACCTTGCAGATCTGTTGCTCCATCCCCTATCGCATTACGCTTTAGTGATTTTATTGTGCATTCTACCTGGGGGGCATCTAATATTTGGAAGCCCCTATGGCATTTAATTAAAGCGTGCTTATCAGTTTTATCGATGTACTCCTTGAAGCATGAAACGAAATATCCAGCCATGGGGTTCCTAGCCGTTCGTTCACTCGGGCTATAGCACATTATTCTTTACTGTGGTGCAGCCAATAAGTTTGGAATTTCAAGCCTTTTACTGTTCCTTATATAATGTACTTGTATAAGATATTCCCTGAGACATTTTTTTTTATTCGTCTATGCATTAAAGAGCATCTATGGCTTTCTTAATAACATAAAAGGTTCATGAAGGTTTATAAATATAAAAGAACAGGGAACGTGCACTGTAAAGTAGCAGATAAGGTCTGCAGAACCCTGCCAAGCTTCAGTCATGCATAACAGAGGCCAGGTGCTCCCGCAGTATGCTTCCTAACTTAATCACCATTTCCAGAATAATGTAATAATGCCTTATGTTGGGCAATTATCATGCAAAGAATTTTCCTTTTGATAAACAAACTGGAATTTAATCATCCCTGTGGTGATGAAAGAATCCCCACGAATTCTCTGTGCCACGAATATATACGAAATAAAGTTTCCCTATTGTTTCTTTAATGGAGCACGTAAAAAAAAAGCTCTGCAGGTGTTTTTTTTTTTATAATATCGAGACCTCTCGGACCATGTTGCGATGATTATAAAATTTATTGGTACCAGTCGAGGGGGAGTTTTAATACCCTCTAATTGCATCTATGATCCGACCTTTTCCACCGATACTTTCAACCCCCTCGACGAGAAGTTCTATGTCCAGTCACGCGTGTGCCGCATTTTAGCCGCCACCCCTCTCCCTTACGTTTTTCCTTCCCTTTGAAACATTGTGTTTGGTACCTGCCACCCCGCAGGTACAGGGATGCACCAACACATTGTGCTGTACACGCGTTAGAACGACAATGACGTGTTTCATTCGTATTGGAAGCTTTTCGGGGGCTTCTCTTTGATCTGTAGATTATTGAATGCTGTACACCTGCGAGATATTACGTGTCCGATGCTTTTTACATGTAGGTTAGGGTGTCTATTAATCCAACAGCCGATCCTCGAGCATTATCTCTTGCTCGCCTTCCACCCGTCCATCTGTAAAATCGCAATATGTACTCTTAAATTTGCCATAATAAAAATTCCCCATCGTCTTTATAACACGCGATTTTTTTATATTATATGAAATAATCGATACATCCTTGTAAATTGTATATTTATGGCAGACTTGAAGCCTAATATATGCCTTCACAACTTCAGGCATGTACAGAGTCCGATCCTATTCCTCTTGTGTTTGGAATTATCCTTAAACATGTATCTATTAAAATCGAGCTACATATTTCTCGGAAGTCCCTTCTCTGCTTGCCAATTAATCGTATTCCTTAGTAGCCTCGCTCTGTTGAATGGCCAAGCATGCAAAGGGAGTGTACGACAGCCCTTTGAGCCTGTATTATTGATATTTAGTACGTTTGTATGGGTGCGTGTCGACAGATCCTTCCCTTCACAAACGGGGAAGCAGCAGCAGCGGCGGCGGCGATACGGTGGGAGCAGAGAGAGGTGAAGGAGTGATTGCCATGACTACGACGGGAGCCCAGTATGCCCTCGCAGCATCCACCAGAACTAATAACGGCGGGGGTAGCTCCGGTACAGTGGGGGTGGATCCTAAGCCGAGCGTGGTTGTCGTGACTACTTCCAGCTCCAGTGGCAGTGGCAGCGCAGCACAGAGTCAGTCCACGAGGGGACAGCAACTGATCACCGTCGTAACCAGCCCTGATCCTTCCAGTCCGAACAATCTTCAGCCTATACAGGTTTGTTTTGTTGCATCATTTAGATTAGTCTCTTTGCCCATGGCAAAATTTCTCCTTTCAGGTCGTATATGCTATAAATATATGTCTGGAAGAGGAGAAATATTCTTCAACTTATACCATTCTCCTGTTGATCACGAGGACAAGCATACTATGAATAATAATTTAGTTATTGGTTCAGGATCCGCTCGAAACAGCTGCAGATTCTTCCAACGGCTCGACAGGTACCCCGGCGCATGTTACAGCACAGGTGGTGGTGAATACTACGCATTCCGGCCAGCACGCTCTTGTTGATTCCGACGCGGCTTCGACCTCGGCTGGCACCATCGTCAGCGGATCTCCTCATTTCATTACGGTGACAGGTGCGTTTCAGGCCCTGATCGTTTCATCGAACATTTTGTCTACCTATAATTAGTAGAAAAGAATCGAAAGGATTAAACTCGGAGATTAGATTCAATGATTCGCGTAAACGTTGTACGAAGAAACTTGCCTTAGTAAATTGTCGAGAGACTCGTTATTAAGTCTGTTCACGTTAGGGGTGAGTATCAGGATCAGTTTGAAAAGTTATAGTGTTTGAGTAGAGATTTGGCCCTTTCCATGCTGCTGAAAAACATGCACCTCTGTTCTTCTACTCTGACCACACTAGGCACCAGTGATTCACCATCCTACGCGTCCCTCACAACGGCAGTAGGTGAGGGCAGAACTTAATCCGCATGCACTACTTTTTGGTTGCGTTAATTATGTACACTGTATCTGGCAAAGTGCCGCGTGGCGTTTAACGGCGATAGTTGATCAATTTTGCATGCATCTTGTGTTAATAACGCAGAGAAAATGAATTATTTACTTGATTGGCGAGGTATAACTCATAGACGTAGCGTGCATCCCATAAAGCTTTGCTCGCGCATGGACTATTAGGCGGATGAATTGGCTAAAATGGAAACGACTTCTGTTTCAGTGTCCGGTGAACCGGAAGCAGTGGGGTCTGAGTCTGTCTCCCATCCTACCTATGTTCAGTATGTCGAAGGGGATGGTTCCACGTATATCCCGGCGAACGGTCAGATGTACGTACAGGAATATTCTATTTTAAACACTTGCTTGAATTATACCATTTTCTCTTTTCTATTCACAGGACATATCCTGTATATGCTGTCGGAGAGGCAGGAGCAATGTATACTCCTGCCTCCAGTCAGTATTACACACCAGCGTCCACACCGGTAACGTATGCGCAGGTAATCGAAGATAAATTCCCACCTCTGATAAATAAATATTATTTAAATCTATGCGCTAACAGACCGTTATATTTAGGTAACTGGTCAAGGATCGAATTCCACAACCGGACAGCTGTTATCTCAGGGAAACGGAACGTACCTTATCCAACAGAGCGTCGTGGACGGAGATCCCACTACCCACGCATTGATATCTGCAGCCGCGGCACGTGCCAGTCCGCAGACGGAGAATGCTGTAAGAATACAATGCATGTCGATAGTTGATAACGCTTTCGAGTAACAGGGATTCCGTAGATACAATTTGATCCGACGATAGAAAGAATATACGTAACTTGTCATCTTATGAGAGATCGGGGATTTAATAAGGTCTTGGTATGTCGGGTTTTCTTTTGCTAGGAAACTGTTGTTAGCGGGGGTGGAGGGACATACTTGATCAGTGGTAATTCAGGAGCTACCGCAGTCACCGTGGAAGATGCTGCAGCTGCAGCCGCGAACATGACGCATGCCACTAGAGTTTCCCAAGCAACAGTAAGCCATACCCCATTTGCTTGCTTAGCAATATACTAATTTCTCGTAGCATGAACCGATTTGCTTCTTCGGCTGTAATTTAAGGAATATCTCTAACATAATCATGATTTGTACTTATGGTTGGTAGAATGTAGTATTATATCCATCTGTTGTTTGTAGTTCCATTCATTAAATTTGAATAATTCTTATGTAATTAGGTTCATTGGTTGCTCGAGAATTACGAAACAGCCGATGGCGTTTCCCTTCCAAGATCTACCCTTTACAATCATTACCTGCGGCACTGTTCGGAAAATAAATTGGACCCCGTGAATGCTGCGAGCTTCGGGAAGCTGATACGCTCTGTCTTTCTGGGTCTAAGAACGAGGAGATTGGGCACGAGGTGAACGTCTATTCCCTATTACTTCGGATCTCGTTTTCTATAGCACCGTCAAGTTCGATCGTTTCCTTTCAGGGGAAACTCGAAGTACCATTACTATGGTATTCGCGTCAAGCCCAGTTCGCCCCTGATCATGTTGAACGAGGACGGGACGCCTCGCCAGCAGCAGAGCGCGAACTCGCAGGCGAAACGATTCAAGTTCGTGAATCAAAAGCAGGACACCGCGTACGAGAATAATACGCTTTCCAATACGAACATCTCGTCGAACAATTCGCCGCCGCAGTACCACCAATACCTCGGCGAGGCGAGCGGTGCTATTCCAGAGTTTCCCGAGATAATAGTCGGCCACGGTTCGTCCCTACCAGAAGATTGCACCCTAGAGGATATCGACACGTTCCGTAGCATATACAGAGAACACTGCGAAGCCTTTTTAGATGCCGTTTTGAACTTCGAGTTCGCCACCGTGGAAAGCCTTTGGAGAGAATTTTGGCGCAGCCAGGACAATAATAACGGTGACGAATGCGAAGAGGAGAAATATTTGTCAAAGTAAACGACGTTACTTGTACGCTTTTCCATGAGGCAAACATAAGAACAGTATCTAACAGAATTCTATCCGTCCAGGACTAAACTGTATCAGATGTGTAAATGCTCAGAGGTCCAAGATTTCATAAGGAAAGTCGATTACACGTTTTACCAAAATTTGGTAGAAGTATTGATGCCTAACGTACTGCGACCTATACCAAGTGAGTACTCGCCGTTTCTCCTCCGCGTTTACTCTAGCCTTTGGCCGCTAATCGATACGAAATCTTCAGGCTCGCTAACGCAGTCCATTCGAAACTTCGCGAAAGGGTTGGAGTCGTGGTTGACCTCAGCGATGGCCGATTGCCCCGAAGAAATGACTCAGATAAAGGTACCGGACGAAAATGCAGCAACGAGATATTCTCTTTCTAACGCTATTTCGTTCCAGTTGACCGCTGTATCCGCGTTCGCCCAGACGTTAAGGCGTTACACGTCGTTGAATCATCTTGCTCAAGCGGCACGCGCAGTGCTACAGAATTCTAGTCAAATAAATCAAATGCTGGCCGATCTGAATCGCGTGGACTTTCATAACGTGCAAGAGCAGGCCTCCTGGGTGTGCCAGTGCGATTACGCGATGGTCCAACGCCTGGAGGCAGACTTTAAAGTGACGCTGCAGCAGCAGAATTCGTTGGAGGACTGGGCAATTTGGTTGAAGAGCGTCGTGACTCAAGTTCTTAAGCCATTCGAAGAGAAGCCGACGTTTGCAAAGGCTGCTCGACAATTTTTGCTCAAGTGGTCCTTCTACAGGTAATTATGGCAAATGTGCGGAGCACTACAGTGCGATCTCTAAACAAATTCAATTATCCAACAGTTCCATGGTTATTCGTGACCTGACTTTAAGAAGCGCAGCCAGTTTTGGGTCGTTCCACCTTATTCGGCTGTTGTACGACGAGTACATGTTTTACTTGATCGAGCATCAAGTTGCGGTTGCGACAGGAACGACGCCGATAGCAGTGATGGGAGATGTATGTGTCATTATCAAAAATTGATCAATAACACTGTCCAACGCGGATTTTAATCTGCAATGCCCAATATAGGTGATCCTTGTAGAGTTTATCGTCCTGAATACGAATCCGGAAGCAGGATTGCTGCATCGCGGACAGTTTCTGAAAAACATGAACTTTTGTAAAAACATTAGCTTATCTTTAAACTTTGATAGCCAGTTACAGCCATTCGTAACACTGACAAACAATAAAGTTACACACAAAGGGAAATGTCTATCGTTTTTACATTTTCACGTAACAAATTATTTTTGTCCAAAATCGTATGTTTTTACAAAAATTCATGTTTTTCAAAAACTGTGCGTGGTGCAGCAATTCTGCTTCCGGATTTGTACTCAGGGCGGTAAACTCTACAAGGATCGCCTAGTGGATATTGAAGAAGAAAAAAAGAAAGATCAAATTTGTTGCACAATGTAATTATTCGATTAATAATTGCCCGAATTTCCTTCTAGAAGAGTCAGAATTGCTCCTTGGTCAGCGCGTACGGTCCTACTTCCAACGGAGGTAAATTACTTTTTATGGAACATTCTTTGTAGGTACATGCTGAATTTAGAAATGTCTATTTCAGACACATCAAACACGAGTCAATCGAAGCGCATGAAGCTAAGCTAACTGCGCGTCTACGTCCTTTAGTTTTCGAAATGAGCTAGCAGCAGCCGTGGAGTGGAACGTTGGCAGAAGAGCGTGCAGGCCTACCGATCGCTAGTCCCATAAATTATAATTTTCTATAAGACGAGATCTTGTTGTTTTGCGACCGTGACGAGGAAGATTTTTGCATACACGAGCGAACGCCCAGGATGTATACAAGCGAGAAGTAAGTTTGTGTGATATAAGGTGTGCGGGATACGTACTCTGAGATCTTGTCTCATGCGAGCTTATGATTAAGGTATATCGCTGGCACGATGTTTAGTGTGTTACAATCTATTATCTAGTCGAAACATCTTTGAAATATCCGCGGGACCATGAATCTCTCATGCCCTTTTAGTATACAATACTAAAGAGAAAACAGTTTACTCGACTATAAGCGTGTTTTCGTTCCGAAGTTTCGTGTTTCCAAGGCGATCGAATACTTAATTTTGATCGAGGAGAAGATATAATCTATTCGAGATCCGCGAACGCTCGAAACTTGTGCTCCATTGAATGTATCTTATTTTTTAAATACATTGAACGAACAAAGACAAGTGAGCTTAAAATAGGAAGGATCATTTTGTGCAAAGGGAAGACAACGTTTCTGTATAGGGATATATCACATTATCCTGCACTCATATCGACGAATTCTATTTTGCACAAATATTCGAATAATATTTTACGAAATCCGCCCGGCCGACGGTATTGTCAGAAGAGAAAAAGAAACAAAGTAACTATTCCTACTCGAGCAGATGCAAATTAGATTACTATAATGATAATGATGATGCAACCGTGCGAGTCTTAGATATTTTTCAATGCAATTCATGAATCGTACATCGAGCTATGTAGAAGTTTTGTTGCGAGCCGTCTGTTGTACTCTATAATATATTCTCTCAGTATTTTTCAACGAATAGTACAAAACAGTAATGGAGAAGGATTAACGAACGTGACGGTACGACGTAATCGTTTTAATTTACTGATAGAGTATGCATTATGGTTCTTAAGCAAAATGTACATAGGCGAACGGTGTAACAGAATTGCACAGCGGTTAAAATGAAACGATCAAAGAGGAAAGAACGAAATTGCGAGAGTGTCTTCGAGCATTCTTTTCAAGCATTTATCAGCTAATTTCACTGTATTGTAAAAAGATTTGTATTCGTAGACGTTCGAGGAAGTAATATGTGTAGTAAATTTTAGGTGCATTATAAATTTCGCATTGTATTGTTTTCTTTTTTGTTATGTACGTACTATTTTACAAAAGTATGTCGACACTTGTTAAAGAGAACGTTGAAGACATACGAGTTCTATTTTTTATGTGCGGTTTCACGCAGCATTTAATAATTTATTGTCGCAATTAAAATTGTAATTATACACTGCATAGCTGTTCGTCCGACACGAGGGATGGCTGAGCTTATGCAGGCACTTTATAATTATTTACAGTGTAATACCAAAATGCTCTTAATTTATTCTTAATTCTTTAAGCATTTTAGTGCACGTTGAAGGTGTATGTAATTTGTTGCACTTGCAATACTTTGTTTAGTTGCTTCTTATTGGTATTAGGCAATTACGTTTTGTTTTCATAGTTTGATGTGCCTACATTTCTAGTATTTTTTTATACTTGCACTGTATGATAAGCGAGTACGTAATTCCCATGAAACTCGCAACGCAGGAATGTATTTTGAGTTTCCTGAAATCCAATGTGTGCATAAATTGTTAAGAATTGCGTACGAGTTCATTCTAGTACAGGTTTCATGTTGCAAATGTATTTTCTATTACAAGGAACCACTGTATAGATCGTTTAAGCAAGCTTTGTGGGTGCACAGTACGTAATTCACAAGGAACCGAAGATTAATATGTAAGATCGCACACGAACGGCCCATTTTTACGTAAGAAAACCGTTTTTAAACGCATTATTGGACGCTACTCTTGTTCAACGTTGAATCGAAGGACAGAAGCTCCTACGAACAAACTAAATGTTTGGGCAAAACTTGGTGCCTTTTATTTCATACAAGAGACATCGTTTTTTTTTTCTTTTACCGAATCTTGATTCCAAAGAATCGAGGCCAACGACCAAACTGAATGAAACAGATAGTTGTGCTCTTCCTTTAGGGTTTCTTTTATAGCGCGTTAGTTTAAAGAAAAAGATTTGGAACTTTTTTTTTAGGAAAATGACGTTGAGAAACGATTAACCAAATGTTTTGGAAGCGAATGTATGCGTTTTGAAAGGACGATTGCATGGAAGAAAAGTGTTGCCTCCTCTAAGTTAATTTATTTTACACGGAAATTTCTTCCAGAATTGAATTTGCATCGCTAATGGTCATAATAAAGGGTACTAAATACTGATAAAGTTTATTACATTGCGATATTCGCAAATAGTTTTATCGAGAATAGGATATAAATATATATATGTTTATTTATTGTATAAAAAGTATTGCATACTAGTCAAACTTAGTAGACTTAAGTCGAAAAACAGGGATTGAGTATCACACAGTAAATTGACCATTAATCGCGCATGTATTATTTGTGCAAAAGAAAGAAATAGAGTATTTCCATAACTATAATGAGCTTATATATGTAAAAAAAACTACTGATATGTGTACTTAGCGTAAGAGTGGCTTTCTGAGGAATTTCTTTTCTTTGTCGGTGAGAATTGATGTATCGTTGGCAAGTATGGATGAATATAGAAGCCTGCGCTAACTTATTACCAATGAAAATAAAGTTTTTACGAATCGAAATCAAACAGAAATACCTTACTATGTACTGAGAATATTGTTCAATCAATTATCGCTCGTACACAGTTCTATATTTGTCGATGCTTGTCTGTACCTTTAGGTAGGATCGCTGTTTGTAAGTTTCATGTAATTATCGCAGGGCGCAAACGATTGTAGCCTTGTTGTTAATGATAAAAAATCAAACATACCATGGTTTCCTATGTTGCGAAAGGAGAGGACGGCCTTAAATATTTCCAATTATAAGACAGGACGAAAGATCGACTATGTTGTTAAGAGCGGGCCACTGAAAGGAAAGGAGAAAAAGGTGGAAATTAAAAGATACTCTTGATAGAGTAAAAGTATCATTTCCCTTGAAACTTGAAGAACATATTTTGATACCTTCAGATTTGCACAAATCGAGTGTCACTCATTGCCGCTTAAATAAGATTATTTTTACTGAACGCAGCTCAAAACGATAACGATTTATGTATATAAATTATACGCGAGGTGTATAAGAAGCTCTAAGAACTGTGTGAATGTGCGAATCACAAAAAAAAATGATAAATATATGTTTAAAAATTGTACAACCTGCATTTATTCTTCGTCTCGTGTTCCGTTGTCCCGGTCGGCGAACTATTAAAAGTTTAAACATGTTCATCAATTCAAATAATGTTTAGGAGGATAAGCTTACCTTTGAGGAAGAATATCCCGCGCCTAAGTCAGGTTTAAGCCTGCTCGTTCAACCGGAAGCTACAACCAGACCCAATTAAAAATTCCACTTTTAAATATTTAAAATGATTAGTTTTATTCAATATATTTATAAACCTAATTCACGTTGTTACATATTTACTTTTGATACGCAACGAATCGTAAGAAACTTCTATGGTTTTTATAATTACAAGTATAAAACATAAGGCATTCTAATGACTACCATAGTGACTTTACTTGTGTGTATGCGTTCGTGTGAGCAACAAAAACTGTTGATTACACGTACAAAAAGTATTAAATAAACAATTAAAATGGTATTAATTAGCCGAAAATATTTGTCAGAATGAAACTGCACGGTCAAATGATCTAATATGTTCGGAATAGCAATAATAAATTACTTAAGATTGGCGCGCTTTTTCGTGACCGCCGCGCCGACTCCGTAGCTTCCCCTTCCCTCGAACTCTTCTTGGCTCCTGGACGCGGCTACGAACGCTGGCGCGGAAGGAGGCACCGCAAAATTTTGTAAATTTCCGTAACAATTTTGCCAGAAACGGTTCAATTCTGTCTGTTCGTCGTTCAGTCTACTTTAATCGGTACGGGTATGCGCGATAAAAGTGTTGTTTTCGTGTGAATAACAGTAAATCCAGCATAATTCGGTCGGCTCAAGGTAAGCGTCCTTGACTGCTGCCTATTTTCGATATATTTCATTACACGCATACAATTGTCATTCATCGAGTCTATTACCTTCCCGTTGCATGATTGATGTAATATTGTGCGAAATATTAAGCTTTTTAGTAATAATAATATAGTAATTATAGTAGTTCATTGATTAGGATTGGAGTGTAGGAAATCGAAGCGCGCGAATTTTCAAATCGAATTTCTTCCTAGTAGAGCGACGGCGCCATCTAGCGGTCGCGTTGTGCTTACATTTATTCGTATTTCTTGGCGCGAGTAAAGTTGAGTGTTCGATTGTAAATATTCATTAACAGTTATTGTTTTTGAGTTACAGTCGTATGCGACATATCGAGTACGAATTAGCGGCTTGCAACAATCAACGTGTGACCGGATAATTCACCGTTCCTGCCTTTCACGAGACGATTTCAACGTACCGGTGAGTGAATAGAAATTGTCCATGCTTTTTTCATTTATTATTAATTATGCTATTAAATCGTGATTATCAAAAAAATTCGTACTCGAAAGTTCGGATAATATTGCGGACCAAAAGCAAATATTTCGTATAATTTTTTATTTTATGCGTCCTCGCGAATATACTAAATTAAAAAAGAATATACAGATGCGGAAATACAACTTTTAATATCCAAATTTCACGTGGATATTAAATAATAATAATAATTGCGAATTCTTTACTTCATTCGACACATTTTAATCGGTCGCGGTACTGTACTGATTCGACAATAATTGTTATGGACGACTTACCTCTGTCCGGAACGGATTTTTGACCAAGAGCAAGGAAAAATCGAACGATCTTCACTCTTTCGCAAGACAATTCACTCAATTAATTATTTTTAACAAGCTAAGACAGAGAAATTTATTTTACAAAGTTGTAATAATATCATTTGTGCCACACCATACGCAGGTAACAGTAGGTTATGTTAGATCCGGAACCACATTGTCACTTTGGTTATACTGTCATTGCATCATTTTACGACTAAAGACAGCCTCTCTCAAGGTGTCGCCAAGTTTTTTTCTACATTGTGCAAATATTTCTTTGTATTTTTTCGTACAATATCTTCCGTTCACATTCGTGATTAATTTTAAACTCATTATTCTAACGCACATTACTGAATATTTGGTCAGACAGTTATCATATGCTACAAATTTCACATCTACCAGCTTCAAAGCCATTTAAAATAATTGCACGATACACTGCGTTTCTCTTGTCATCAGATACAAACCATTCTATTGAACAATAAAAAGAGCAAGTACCAAAAGCGGCAAGTGTATTGTACATCATTCAAAGAGCAAATACTTTGTTGCGATACTTTCAATGGATATCAAGGAGGAGAAAAATCAAGGTGATAATTATATTAAGTCGAAGAATATTTTCATGTTAATATTAACTTCGTTGAGATCGATTACCATGTTTCTTATACGTTCTCCTTGTCTGTAGTTATTCCTTGTCTTCAGTCACTGTAATTCTTTAGTAATTTTGCTACTAGTCATTTGAAACAACTGATGTTTTAAGGCTTCCGTAGAGAGGGAGGGAGACCTCCAAGGTCCTCCTCTTTGTTTCTCTAATATGATAATAGAATCAATGTAAAGTCGTAGACCAAGCTTCAGTTTAACTTTAGCCGCCGAAATGCCTGTGCAGTTCAGAAATAAAAGAAAGCTATCGAAACGTCGAGGTATCGAAGTAATTCATAGTTTTTATTATCACAAGGATGTACTTTGTATATTTTCTCAGTGGCGATAGCGTTATGCAAGATTTAAACTTCTAATTCGATTTTATTTTCGTCCCAGATGTTGTTGGTCATCAGTTAAGCTTTACCGAGAATAAAGTTGTAGAGGGTATTGATAGTGGTGCGCCAGTTCACTCGGAATACGATGTAAGCATAGACGAAAGATTACCGGAGACAGTGACACTACTCACTACACCAGAAGGTGGAAAATTGTACTTAGTTGGTACGGCGCATTTTAGCGTTGAAAGCCAGAATGACGTCGCAACGGTAAAATAGTTTTATTATTATTAGCTAGCGAATCGAAATTACGGAGTAATTAAGGATATTCTTTCTTTTTGCTCGTAAAGATCATTCGGGCTGTACAGCCACATATAGTTGTCGTAGAGTTATGTAAAGCCAGGGTCGATGTGATCAATTGTAACGAGGAAGTTCTGTATGAAAATGCGACGAATTTAAATTATCGTAAGTTCCTCTCTGAAAGCCTGTGTAACCACTCGTGAATCTTCGCTAATATATTTCGTTTTGTAGAAAGTATAGCGGAAATAGTGAAGGAATACGGGGCCTATAATGGCTTGTTACACATTATACTGTATCGCATGATAGCGCATATCGTTAAAGAACTTGGGATGCCACCGGGTGGTGAATTTCGTACAGCGTTTGAAGAGGTAAATAATATTGGTCGATTATAGCCCGTTTAAGTAGTAACAACACATTAATTCTTTAGGCGAAAAAAATTCCTAATTGTATAATTCAATTGGCGGATCGTTCTATTAACGTAACGTTCCAACGTGCGTTAAGAGAATTATCTTGGTGGGAAATTATAAAGCTTTCCTGGCTCGTCGTCCGTTTAGACGCACGAATCAGTAAGCAAGACGTAGAAAGGTACAAGCGGAAATCTGTAGTAGACCAAATGATTGAATCTCTGAGGAATCAGTATCCGGCAATCGAAAGGACGTTCGTTACTGAGAGAGACTTGTATCTTACTTACCATCTCCAAGTGGCAGCCACCGCTCGCCTGACAGCGGATGGGTCCAAGCCACCCAGAGTCGTAGGAATCGTTGGAATAGGGCATATGAATGGCATTATAGAAAACTGGGGAAAAGTGAAAGTCTCGGATATATGGCCTATTATGCAGTATATACATTTAAACATAAGCATTATCCATAGATGATATTCTTCGGGTATCAAATTGTCTTTACTATTTTTTTTGTAGAGTGCCTCCCCAACCATTGTCGAGCAAAATATTGAAATTTACCCTTAAAGCGTCGCTATTGGGGGCTGTGATTTATGTGGGGTATAAGATTGTACCATTACCCTCTGGTAGCGCATTGCAGTCGATCAGATCATCCATTGAGGGATTATTAAAGGTCAGTGCGAAAAAGTAGAATAGTTGGAATTCAATTTGTTTTTTTTTTAACCATCTACTGATACAACGCTTACTGATTTTATCGTAAAAAGGGGACAGGAAACAAATGAATTCTTTCCTTTATTTTGTGCTGCCAACTCTTATAGACTCTGTTAAACTTTCTTTTGGGTTTTTCGTTGATATAACATTGTGGTAAGCATGGAGGCGAATTCCTGTGCAGACGATTACGAGCACACCGTGCCTGGTGTGATGTACGTAGTACATAATATACCAGGTCCTGGAGTAGACGTAGAGGAGTTCGAGTCAGAATATTCACTGGGTTGTTCCTGCACGACCCGATGCTCAAATTGTTCATGTATCCACGGTTCTCCTAACTATGTCGATGGTCGAATATTAAACGTGAAATCAACAGGGCCAATAATCGAATGCAACTCTCATTGCACGTGTCCGAAGAATTGTGGCAACAGAGTTGTACAAAACGGTCCACTGGACAGTCTGTTTGTTTCGGACAGTGGTGTAAAGGGACTCGGTCTGTTCACTACTAGACTCATTAGAAAAGGTCGTTTCATTTGCGAATACGCTGGCGAGGTAATCGGTATCGATGAAGCGAGACGTAGGGTCGAGGCTAATAAAAATTCCATGAATTATGTTCTCGTAGTTTCCGAGCACATCGGTGAACGTGCGATAGTAACGTGCATAGATCCGAAAGATTTTGGCAACATCGGGCGATACGCTAATCACAGTTGCGAACCGAATGCCAATCTTGTACCTGTCAGGGTAGAAGGATTGATACCTCGACTATGCTTGTTCGCTGCTAGAGATATAGAAAAGGGCGAGGAATTAACTTTTAATTACGCAGACGGAGTTTTCAATTCCGTCCACAATCTCAGTAGCACGGCCTGCCGTTGTGGTTCCCACAAATGCACCGGCTATTTGCCTCATAATACTATTTGAGAATATTTGTAAACCGGGAATTTGGTGTTCCGCGTTAATCTAGCGATAAGTAAAAATATTCGTCATTTATTTATTCTCTTTTTAATTCACTTACTGCTTTGACCATTTATCATTAAGCCCGCGGAAGAAGTGTTAGATCAACGGTGTTGCATTTCCTATAGTGTATAGATTGTTGTCGTGCCAATTGTCCAGAGATATTCTATTTTTATTTCTGGATTAACGTGAAATCGTATATTGAAGGAAATGTATATTACTTAAATCAATATGGAAGTTACATTTTCTAATGAAACCTGCTTGTGTTCGTTTGAACTGATAGTAAAGTAGGCAGTGGATATCCTTGCGGACATATCCATTGTTAACTTCAATAGGAAATTATAAAATAAGTAATTGTATAAATACAAAGTGGATTTTAAAAATGTGTAGCAAACACTAGAACGAATTTGTAAATCACGATTTTATAGCGTAAGAATGTTAAATAAGAGTTAGGGTACGATTTAATATTTGTAATTGCAAATATTAAACGCTGTTATAATACAGTTCCCGAATGATATAATATCATTGTTATGCAAGCATCGATTTAGAGTTTAACGTTATATATATATGTATCACGCATTTTTGTATATTAACGAAATAAGGGTGCGATATACACGTATTTATATTAATCATATTATATACATATATGATTAAATAATGATACAATGAATGATGTGTAAAGCGCATTTATTACCAATTTTCTTATTATTTGAACTCTTATTTACATGCTGCCTGTATTAATATTTAATGCTGGCATTAAAGTATATTTTGTGTTTCAAAAAGAATGTCAGATCTGCAAAACATTGTCCCAATTTATTAGAACGTACAATCGTAACGCTCAGGATCGATTAATTTTAAAAGTCATTTACACAACACTCCTTTAATTTAGAATCGAGTTTTCACAATTAAGTACTAAAAGATATTAGGAACCCATTAAACAGTTCTTTCATTTAAACATTAATGAATCTCTCGTTTTGCATGTGACTACTTTGTTTATATTCTAAAAACTGTACATTGCGTGAACGTTAACAAGTAACCCGTAAGTCGAACGCGCAATTTATTAATAATCTAACATTTCTCCACCCGTCCTACTTCTTTTCCGCATTATTCGTGGCACATTCTGATTCCGCTGACTCGTTGCAATATCTCCAACGCAACCATGCTACCCTCATGCGATCCCAAATATTTTCTAACGAATCCATAGCTGGTCTAACGTCTAACAATGCGAATGTGTATTTGTCATCGATGTCACCACCGTCGTAGTAATCTATAACATATCGCACGTCCTTCCCGCATCTGTCTATGATCCAATCGTGACGATCAAATGGTAATTCGTACCTGGAGAGAATTCAATTATAAAATCGTTGGGCGTAAATACGCATTCGTCTTACGATTAGATCGAGACTTACCCCATCCAATGTCGAATGCGTGCGCGTGGTGAATATTGTTTAGCCTTCCCTCCGAAACTGCGCAATTTCGGTGTACAGCATTCCTTCGCGTGAAGAGCCTCCCACTTGAGCACCTCTTGCCAGGCCTGTTCGTTATTCGCGTTGTGAATTTTTATAATATCGTCCATATCTTTTTGGCTAATATCGTCCTTCCTCCAACGCCAACCCTTCCTCAACATAGCATTCCAGAACATCTGTTGGGAGGGGTATACCCAAAACTCTCCTTCCCCTGTAGCTTTCGGTATAGTAGATACTTGCCTCTGCGTGGGCAGCGGGAAGGGCTGATCCGGTGCTGGCTGTTGATTGGCTGGAGGCATCTGCAATTTAATTTTTTCAATTAATCGAAATGTTCCTGTCACTATTAGTGAACATACGAACCATATTAAGAGGATTAATATCTTCCTGAGCCATATCGTTTATGGGGCACTCGCTGTTGTACTTGGGAGGTGCTTTTTCCTGCGTAGACTTATGCATAGGACACTCCGGCGGAGGTTCTCCTTGCATATTGCGCGTCCCATGGTATTGGCCCTTCGAGATTTCTTGCTGAGGCACTGGCATAATGGTATCGGCAGCCGATACGGCGGAAGTCAATACGTTGCCCATTCTCCTTTATGCAGGAAATCTCTGCAATTAGAGTTTAATGTTGAAACACTCGTTTTTTCATTCAAAAAACGGGAAATAAATTTCGGAGTAGTAACCTATACATACATTACGCAATAATGTGTATTCATTATTACTCTAGGGTCAAAAATCGACGTGTGTCCATAGATTCTAAAATATAACGAGAAATAAATCTAGTAATAATTAATAATGGACTTACGTATGGGTAGACACGAAATCGTTGCTTGGGTTGATCAATCTCTTTGACAGTATGTCCCAATTAATTAAAACGTTGTAGTTTTTAATCTACTAATTGCCGATATTAAATATACGTAATAAATTGAAGATAACACGTTTTGAAGAATTGGAACATCTCAATCCCGAATTCTTCGAGCCGCTTGGGATCAAACGTGCGAGTATCGTGTAGTATGATATCACACTATCATATCTGGTGATCTTCGTGGAGGTCGTGTGGTTACTTTAGGTTAGGTGTTAGGTTAGGTTCGGTTTAAGTGTATAGTATATTTATTTAGTATAGTATGATATCACACTATCTATTTGGTGATTTCTATGGAGGTCGGATTAGGGCTTAGTAATTCTACTAGCTATGGGGATTTTTCATATTAGCGCGCTTGTGGATTCAAATTTGATTCGGATAAGTCAAAGATAAAAGATCTCTTCCTGCTTCTTTTCTTTTTTTATTAAAATACTTAAGATATATACACTCAGTCCACAAGCTTCCAGCACGAAATAGTGAACATTGTATTAAATTTGAACATCTCTCGGTGTGCAATATGTACAGAACATATAAAATTTTGATAAGGAATTCGCACTACTAATTAGAGTATTCTTCTGGTAACAACTTACTCCTAATTTCTAACACGAGCAGGCGTCCACCTCGCATCATTCTTTTACTCTACAATACTGTAAAACGAATTAGTGAAGAGAATGGTCTGTTAAGGTACTCGCAAAGCTTTCAGTATATACTTAATGCGATCTATTCTTTACAGACAAAACCGGCTTCCAATGTGTCCTTTTCTACCATCATCGAAAGCCGATTTTGATCAAACACTGGCCACAGTTATTCTTAAAGTGGGCGACTTCCAAGACCTTTTGGAAATTGTATTCGCGTGGCATGGACGCGTGTATTCAACGAGAAGTGGCAAGAAATTAGTTCCTTGCGATCTTCGTAGATTCCTTGTTCCCGGTTACGTGTTCCAAATCCAGGCTATCGTACTCAAGTCCAGCTGTGTTATCGTAGTAGGCGTAATCGTAATCGGGTTTCTTCCCTGATTTTGGCCGAGGTGTCGTCGTACTGGGTAGCCTCGTTGTCGAAGAGAAAGGCCTTGCTGATCCGTTCGAGTAGGTGCTACCCCTTACGGTCGTGGGCGATTGCTGTGGTCTTTGAGTATTCGAATTGAAACTGTTCGGGTTGTACGTGGTGGCTGTAGAAGCTCTTCTGTATAAGCAAACGTTTTTATTAGCTCGGTATTTTTCCTTATGTTTAAGAGTATTGTGCAGTACTTTGGTACATTCTTACCTCGGTACCGGTGTGGTTGTTCGTGGTGTTTCCGCCAAGTGATTGATACTGGCTGGACTGAAGCCGATGCCGACAGAAGATCTTGCTAGATCGTAGTTCCCTGTGCTAGCTTCAGTATAGTATTTCCCGTTCGATGCATCGTAATTATTATACTGAGTAGCCTTTTTCGGTGCCTTGGTGCTATCATAGTACTGAGAGGAGCTTTTGACGGCCTGGCTGCTCTTTTCGAAGTACTGCCCATTTTCGTTGCTTCTCACAGAAGTTTGAGCTTGGTTGTTATCATTCGCAACATATTTCTTGGTAGCTGGGCTATAGGTTGTAGGAGCATAGCTGCTGCTAGCAAAATTTGGGAAATACTTTGTCGTTGCCTGGGAGATCTCTTGTCTAGTCGTCGTACCAGTCCTGTACTGTCCATTATTATTATTATTGTTATTACTATAATTATTCTCGTAAACCGTAGGCGCAGCCGTTGTAGACTGATATGGTACGTTGCTACTGCCACGCTGAATATTATTATAATTTCTCTGATAATTTGTGTAATCGTTCGCCTGGTAATTGGTGCTCGGCTGCAACGTTGTAGATTGCACGAATTGCCCGCCGTTGTTGTAATTCTGATTGTAATTCTTGTTGTAGCTGGTCGGCCTCGCTGTGGTACTCTGGCTGAAATCGCCGGCATTCTGCTGATTGTAGTTAGAGTTGGCGTTGTACGCGTTGTAAATAGTCGTTCTGGTCGTCGTGCTAGGCGATTGGTAATTGTTGTAACTGCTCTGATAGTTGGTGCCGGGTTTGTACGTCGTGGAAGGCGCGTTGTACCTTTGCGCGCTCTGGTTCCTGTTGAAATTCTCCTGAGGTCTCGCGCTGGTGGAGGATACGAACCCGTTGGGCCGTTGATTGTAATTATTGCCACTGTAGAAACCGCTGTAGCTATTCTGATTGCCGGCGGTGGAGGGCACGGCCGTGCTGGACGCCGCGTAATCGCCGTTGTCATTGTACTGCTGCTTCCTGCCGACTTTCCTCACCCCAGACTTCCTCTTGCCATCCTGAGGGACCTCCTCCTTGTACGCCTTCTCGTTTTCGTACTCCTCCTCCTTGCCGTTTCTGTTGTTGTAAATGTTACCGCTGCTGCTACCACGCAGATCCCTGTTGCCGTTGAAGCTACTCGAGGGTAGCCTGTTCAAGGAGTTGGCCGAGGATCGGACGGGATCGCTGGTCTCGGATCGTTGCAGATGGTCCTGCGGCTCCGCGTCGCTTCGTATGCTATCGTAGTGCAGCGATTCCAAGCCGGATCCGATTCTGTACAGGTCGAAATTGTCGCTGGCATAGTAGAGGGTGGCCGCCTCGCAGTCGACGTCGTACCAGTCCGCGCAGGTCTGGCTTTCTTGATCGAACGCGGTGTCGTTCGGGCACAGGAACCTTCGGCAAGCAACAGACACTTGACACATAGACTCGTGGGTAGGAAAATAATTGTGCGACCTACTTGTAGTCCTGGACACTGCCCGCGACAGACACGCAGACGTGGAACACCTGACAGTCGGTCTCCGGGTCCGCGTAATAGCTTCCCACGATCTTGTTGCGACAAGTGAAGGAAGTTTCCGGCATGTATTGCTGCGAATACCTTGGCGGTGGTCGCTGGAGGCCTAAGACACAGGCTCCGAGCGCAGCCACTGCGCCAAGGGAAGAATAATTAACATTTGCATACTCATTTGGAGAGAAAGGCGAGGAGTCTCCTTTTCTTAACGGGCAGAAGTAACGCGATCAGAGAATCGTGATCGCACGCATCCTCGCCTGGGAAGACGCGAAAGTGATCCCGAGAAAATGAAAATAAAGAAAAGGAAAGCTGTTTTCTTTAAGCAAACGTACCCCATAAAGGAATTAAGGTCCTCCACACGGGCCCCATAGTTCCTCCTTCGAAAATAGACTTTGCAATTGGTCCTGCGGAACGATCACTCTCCCGTGTTACCTTCGCGAAGGGACTCTTCTCGACTGCGGCGTCTTGGAGAACGCCTCGACCGAGGTGAGGATGGCCGGCGGGGAACGCTCTGTGGGAGGATGCCTCTGGGGGGCCCGCGGTCTAGGTAGGGGCCCTCTCCTTCCACATGTGCCAGGGGGTAGAGGATGTAACGCTCTGTTACATCACTCTCCGCACGATCACCGAAGGCAGACGGCTACACGAGGCAGAGGAGCATCGCGGAGAAACCGCCGATGAAAGCCACGAAGAATATTGTTCGATTCTCGACGAATTTTAGGGCGTCGACATTCCTTAATTCATTCTACGGTGGTCCCAGGTTGATCTTTAACATTCAACGACGCTTAGAGAAGGTGTATTTCCTCCATTGACAAACGGCCTTTACGATATCAGTCCCCGAGCAATGACAAATTGTCAATCGGTTACGCGACTGGCGGTAAAAGCAGCTTTCTATTAAATCATTCGACAGTACAGGCTACAAGGCGACTCCTCGTAGATAAGCATCGCTGCTTCAACGTGTTCAAAGCTCCGATCAATTAAACAGCTCGACTGATATCGGTGAAGCCTCGGGTCGCAGAGATCGTGGCGAACACGGTGACCGGTCGTCCCGTGCCCTTTGCCGGTTCCCCCCTTCGAGGCGCATCCAAGGAGTGCTACATTCCTCCGTTGATCGTGAAATCTCGGATGATTCGAATAGCTCGACGAAGGATTCAGGGAAGTCGAAAGTGAACACCGAAGATCGAGGTCGCGCCTCAGTCCAAGTTTCGCAATCTTTCGCATTCTGCGTTCACCCCGCGTGAAGGGGGAGCGAGACTTCCGGTATCTTTCTGAATTACGCCACTGTACCCTATTTTTTTTGTTTGTTTTTTATTCAATTGCATTGAGATTCAAGTATCGAGGGTCATTTTGCTTTTCCGACGAGCAATCGCTGTCGCGAGCCCGAGACGAGGAATCTTCTCAGCCTTGGGGGGCGAAAGTTGTCTTCTGCCCGTCGTGGATGCCACGATATTTGCACCTACAAGCCCGACGACCGGAGTGGGAGTCCGGTCCGCGGATCGATCGGCTGACGATCCACGGAAATCGGGACTAGAAATCGACCCGGTCTTCAACGGCGCATTTTTGCGTGCACGCCCACGAGTCTGCGAGCATTCGTCCGGAAGCGCGCGACACTGTCCGTCGATCGTGGCAGAGAAAGCCGGGGGTCGTAGGTTCATAGTCGGACGAGTTTTACGGGACGACGCCTCGGCCGGATGCAAGGCAAGGCCTTTGTATCGGAACCACGAGAAGTCGTTCGGTTTCTTAAGCCCCGCGAAAAAGGGGGTCAGCCGCCCCGTGTTTCCCCGAGGAACAATGTGACGTAGATTTGCATAGCGATTCGAGAATGCTTGTTTCTCGTTACCCAAGCGGATACGGCCGGGTGTCGGCCGGCGCGAAAACGCTCCCGACTTCCGTCAGACGCGTGCACCTCTTTTAAGGCGAATCGAGAGAAGCTCGCAATCAGATGCACGGCCTTGGCTCCCCTTTTTCCTAGTTCCCTTCGCGCGGAGTCGGCCCGGGCTAGTGAAAGCTGCTTGGAAGATCACGAGTGTCCTGCGCTCGCCTTAGAGCGAATCCTCCTCACGAATCGGACGATTTATGGCGCCGCGTGGGGAAAGCAAATAGGAACTGGAGCAGTCGACAGGACGAGAGACTGCTATACTTTGCTCACACTAAACATTAGGCTGAAAACATTCGCGTTTGAGGACTTTTGACACGGCACACGTTCGTACCGGAGATAAAAGTCTGTGGGAACGGGGCTAAATAAATCAATGCCATCCGTGGCCTATGACCCTTCATTACGCAAACTCTTGATGCGTCTGGCGAGAGAAAATACATTTCTCCATTGCTTTCCTTTATCCCCAGGCTATTATGAAATGTCAGGAAATTATGTATTCCATTGTCCCAATTTTCTAAGCGAATTCATAGAGGCGGAACCTTTCTTAATAAAAGTTCATTCTTAGAACTGTGATCCCCGCAATCACGGTACTAAATACCGTTTAAGTTTCTTAGGGTCGTTCCTCGAGTATCCTTCTCACGTGCTGCTATCTGGCAGCCGTATCTACCGTGTCGATTGCGTCGCTGCAATTTCATTTTCCTGCGGAAAACACGGGTCGTTTTGTACCTCCTTATCGAGGCTACGTTGTGCAGGAAAGAAGACGAAAGGACGCACGATAAAATCTGTACGGGATAGGTACTTTGAAATCGATCATCGGCTCGGCTTGATCGAGACACCTGTAAGTTATGGTTAATTACGTAGTCGTGTAATGCGTCGTTGCATACGAGAAAATCGATGATGGAACGGGCGAAGATTCTCCTGGAGGATTCCGTTAGGATGGAAGGGGATCCCTCGCTTGGTCTTTGCCACGTGAGAAAGTGAAAGCAAGAGACGGCCACTCGACGGGGCATCCTCTTCGAGGCGAGCACGACTCGTTCAGAGATCATACTGAGAATCGTAGTCCCTTGGAATCGCGTTTATTAACCAATTCTGAGGACCAAAATGAGGACTTAGGCTGACCTAACCGAAGGTCGCACGGATTTTAGATTTAACCAGTTAATTGGCCTCGATTAATCAAAGGTCCGGTCAGTCTCATAGGTTTCCTGCTTTTTTATTTTCCCGAAACGCGTCTGTCTTATTTATTGGTAAAAGAGTTTGCCGCGAGTAGAATCAACGCGCTCCGCCCAGGGCTTAACTACGCTCGTTATTGCAACACGGTGCAGCTTCGTGTGAAAAAGAGAACTACCCAGTCATCGCCGGAGCGCTCTTGCATAATCTATTTGAGCGCCAGTTGCCCTAAAATTTTCGACGTTTCCGAGGGATCTTTCCCAGGCCAGTAAAACTTTTATCGCTCCAGCGATTTTCCAATAACGAGGTTCCCGCGGCTCGTGCTCCACTTTCCACCGGGACCGTCGCTTAGATAGCCAGGTCTAACCAGTCGCGTGCCAATCGACAGTTGTAACCTAACCTGACCGCCAATTTGCTCGCAACTCTCATTTCAACAGACTCCGCTACATTTTTGTTGTCAGTTTATTAACATCATCAGATTTATCAAATACTGTATCGAATTTGCAGCCATTTTGTCAAGCTTCGGCAAAATCTTTTCCGAACAGCTTGGCTATCATGCCCGATATCGTTCCCTCGCAATTAGCGGAGCAATCTCGATGCTTCCTACCGTGGAAACGTGGCCATTTGGGCATCTGGGCCCATCCGAGGACGCTTCTCGCCCGATCGGCTTCCGATTCGTATAAATGCGCTTCTGATGCTGCGGCCGTTAGCCAGCGTTAACTTTCACCCGAGCACACATTGAACGTGTACGCGAATCTCCGGGCGAAGTTGCATAAACGCGATGCCTCCGCGGCCTGGAACGTGGAAGTTATACAAGCGGCCGGGGCTAAGAGATACTTTCCAGACGACCGGTCGGATTCCACCGACCAAGCAGGCGCAAGATCTTGGCTGATGAACTTCTCTTGACAAGTCTTGACTTTGATTAGGAAAAAAAGTTGCGCCTGGAGATCTTCCGCTTTAGGGCGCCTTTATGAAACCGTCCTCGGTATACGAGACTGTCAACGAGACTCGTTAGAGAGGACTTTGATTCGCTTGGGATACTATTCGGATTACGTAAACGTGCGTTAAAAATGTGCGAGAGCCGAGCACGTATGCGCAACTCTCGTGAGAGCTTTCCACTGGGGACCACGGATAGTGAGAGGCTCTTTAATTAGTCCCTGCTGTAACAATACACCAGGGAAATAGAATTTGCTCGCAAGAATCTTCTACGGTTCTAAATACGCATCATCGTAAACCGATAGAACTTTCAGGATACAGCTCCACCCGCTCGAGAGCAGAATGGTTGGATGCGAAATTGATGAAAGCGATACGCGTGTTGCGTGACGCAAGCAATTTCGTTGGAGAACGTGGACGGCTAATTGGGAGAAGCCTAGGAGACCGTGCTGCATTCGTTGCTGGAGAAATGCCGCAACATCTCGCTCTGCATCCGAGTTGCTTAATTCCTCGGCAGATCTCACGAGTCCGATCGGCCCGTTTGCTCTTTAAAACGATAGGAAGATATTGTGCGTGTGATTTGGACGCAGGAACGAAGCGCAGCCACGGGACGTGTCGCAATCGCGAGATCGCTAGATCGGTTTCGTGCTACCGATGTGTCGTTGCAGCCGCGGGGATCTAGCACAAGGATGCGTTGCCCGGTCGCTCGGATCCTGTCGTTTCGTTTTCCTTTCCCGATACCGTGGCTCGGCCGTGGTATTACTTCTACCATTAGATTTCCATAGGTCGAATTCGGCTCGACTCTCTCTCCGGTACGTATTTATCGGGTCTAGTATAACAGATCGCTTGACGCTAAGGTCGGAGAATGCTTTGAACTGTCTGGACCGATGGCGACAATTTATGTTATCAAAGCAAAACGTCCTGCATCGCGCCTGTTTACCTCGCTTTCGTATCCAAGCCTCGAGGGAGCCAGGAAATCTGTGCAAAACCGATCAAAGGAGGTTCTACGGGAATAATCGTGGAGCCCGTTATTTCTACCAGGCAAATGTATCGTGGGAGGCTTACAGAAGACTCCCAGCAGATACAACGCGGCAATTATTTTATTATACCGCTAGGGTATGCGCGCCTTCGGGCCCCGTAATTGTTGGTAAAGCGCTCGACTAACACGTATGATCGCGTAACGCGCGTTATTGTCGGGAGAATCCTTTCCTTTTCGCTATGAGACTAGGAAACAGTCCTGGTTACGCAATGGGAAGCGCTTCCTGAGATAGAATCTCGAGGAACATACGGGGACAATTATTTGGCTCGTCGTTTAGGCAACGCTTCTGTTCCGTTTAATGTTACCCTGTAGAAAACGTCTCTGGTCTCCTGCAGTGATCCTTGAATGTGTAACCTTTGGATGAAGCCAGCGAGCATCCTCGGTATTCCCTTTAAATGCCAAACGACTAACATCGACGCTCATTGATCTATGGTTGTGTCGAGTGTCGACCAGCATGGAAATAATTGATGGACAAGTTTTTATCTTGCCAAAGATATTTCTTTTTTATACACGCCGTTTCCTTATAGCTTCAGCATGATTGCAGAATTTATTTTATATCCCCTTTGGCTCATTATTATTTTTCAAGGTAAAGCTTCTGGAAAAAAAAATATATATATATATGATCAGCAAATTCTTTATTATCGAATCATATATATGTATATATTTCTCTTTTACCTTAATCTTACATAAAAGTACAAGTACAGATAGCTGTTGCTATAATTCCAGTTTTTACAGTGCACGAAAGAACGACGATAAAAAATACAGTAGCATAGACTCTTAAAAAAAAATAAAAGTACTCTCTCCTACGATATGTACAGGCGCGGTATACAAAAGGTACGTTACACTATCTTAAAAATGCATCAGCAGGAACAGCTGAAGACTTGTAGTCTTTCATAAAATTGGAAAGCGCCAATCTTATATTCCATTTAGCTTCCTCCAAATATGTCTGGGCCCAGTCTTTCGTCAGCGTGGTTACATCCAAGAATTTATTCAAGATCTCCTTCTTCTCGTTCGTGCTGAAGCACGACGATTGGACGTCTTCGTACAATTCTTTCACCTCTATGTTGCTCGGTAAAATTTCTTCCGTGGTCGAGTCCACGTGGTACTGGTCGTTCACGATGTTGTACTCGTGTTCCGGTCCTGCTTGCACGACGAACGTTCTGCTGAAGCACAAAACATGCATCGAATTGTTTATCGTTTTAAACAAGCCGCTGACCGAGATAACTAAGCATCTCTCGTCGTCGTATATCAGGTCGCATATGAACGAATCCCTATCGTGGTACGAGCGAGGCAATCTTTTCAGGCAGCCCAGAATATTATTCTGCCCGTAATAGAGATGCTGCCTTTTCTTGTTCAGGTCTCCAGTCCTTAACAGATTTCGGTTCGCGGTAAATTGGCCGAGACCTCTCTGGTGAGCTACGGACGAAGGAATAGCACAGCTCATGGAATAAAACGCGTTCCTAGAGTACAGCCCCTTCAACACCGTCCTATCGCTCTGATCGTACAAATTGAAAAAGTGATTAACGAATCTCGTGACTAGCTCCGTTCTACTCTCGTTCTTGAAATAGTTAGCGTATACCAGGGGCAAGCCGGACGTTCTAATATAAACTCCGTCCAGTTGCAACAAATTCGGACAGTACTTCAGCACAGAGTCTATATACTTCTTGGTGCTCGAGTAATTCTCGCACAGCGGATTTCCATCCAGCCATAATTTAACGATGCATATATTAGCTAAAGGAGCAAGCGCCTCCATGCTCATCAGCTTATTATGCCTCAGGTCCAGGTACTTTACAGTGGTCAAACCGGACGCTTCTATGGGAGACAAACTGGACAAATTGTTTTTCTGTAAATTCAGATGATCCACAGTGGCGATGGCTGTCTTCGCTAACTTCAGCACATGGTGGAAAGTTCTCAATTGATATAACGGACAATAGACGGTCTTGGATATGTCCGGATCCTTGTGAAATTCTTCCAAGTCCAATGTTTTTTTGGACGGGTCGTATCTCTTTTTCAGCGTAGCTAAAAGCAACGGCCTTAGATTAATTTTGAATTCGTGAATGGACGCGATGCCCAAAGTAACGATTAATATCAACGGATCTCCGTGCGGATTCTTGATTATCAGATTAGTCTTGCACAGTTTGTCCAAAGCGTGCGCGCAGTTACGCGCGAAGAAGAAGGTATCCTCCCCGAAGGCTTGATACTTAATCGGCGTCATCTCTGCCGGCTCCACGGCGTTCAATATAGCTTCCAATACCGCTTCCCTAGGATATTGAGTGCCCTTTAAAATTTTTATCTTATGCCACACATCCGAACGGCCCATTAACGTTCTCTCTTGAAACATGGATCCTCCCATGCTTATTTTTATCGCGATGGAAGAATCCAGTTGTATCGGGACAACTGGTAAAGTTGATTGCTGCATTTTTTAACGCTTGTTGCCCAGTAGTATCTAATTTATTTTTGGATCTAGATTAGACAGGGCAATCTAGGTAGAAATCCCTCGTTACGTAAAATTGCATATTTCTGCAACAGAATAATGTGTAGTGTTTACATTGGGGAGGTTAGATATATGTTTGATATTAAAATACTAATTTTAATTGTCGTTGACGATAAAAATTGGAATTCTGTGTTACCTCGTTTTTAAATGTGTTCCATCTGTATTTGATTAATTAGAAATATTGTGAAGTGTAGTCGAGAAATCGCATTAGGGAGTCGTGCACCGAATGCACAGGCGTATTTATTTATTTTATAGGCTTCGTGTTGCGATTTCTGAAATACCGACTGCGATGCGTGGCAGTGATGGTAATTCAGATTCCGACGCGAAATCTTACATGGTAATACATCGGTCGTGGTTATTGTATAGGCTTATTCTCTACGTTATCGAGTGAATAGAGAATGGGATTAGGGCGGCAATAGTGACAGGAATTGTATCTAAACGACATAATTGGTTTGAGAATATGCTAAGCACATATTATGCATATGGGAGTATTACAGGCTTTATTATAATTTAAAGGGATTGTGTAGAGATAGCATGATTACGAATGCTTTTTTATATCTTCTTTTATTTATTCAAAGTCGAGTCGACTTGCTAGCCAATAGAGACTATAAAAATAGAAACAATAAAATAATATTAAAAATATGTATGTAGATAAACTGTTTACATTATACGTTAAACAAACTGGATTTTAGATTATTTTATAAGATAATTCTTACATTATTTGATTACACACAATTGACACAGGGAAAATAACACCCTGGGATAAATAAGTAACATGAATAAATACACGAATAGAGCTAAAAGACTTCTGAAATACGACAATACTTTCTCGTTATCACTTTTCAAAATGATATTTCTTATAATTGCTGCATTCCTGTAATTGTTTCGACCCATTTTTCTTCACACCTCATTGAACATATCGAAGCTTCATTGGATATAAGATAAAATAAGATAAAAGCCGCGGAGGAAGAAGGAAGCGTGGACTTTAAATGGCGAGAAGTTATCACGTGTTTCTCGAGTACGCGTTTCCCTATTTTTTCGCCACGGTTGGCTATCGAACCGAGGATTTCACAGCCCATACGTTCTCCTCGACGTGTGCGCAAGAGCGCGTTCCGTATTATAGCAATTCAATAATAAATTGTAGAACGCTGCTCGGCCGTCGCATCGTGCGCCGGTAATCACAGTAATAAGCAGTTCTAAAAGTAACGTAAGTACGTTGTAGGTAGTAACGTAATCTCGGGGAATATCCCTATCTTCGTACTTGCAGAATCACGGGGAATGGAAAGATAGCGGGTACGGAAAGATTCTGGGACGGTGGAATGACAGAGAGAGATAGAGAGGCGCGGTGGAAAGGGAGAAGGCGATCCAAGTGAATGGTACAGAGAAGGAAGGGTTGAATCGCGAGCAAAGGAGGGAAAGGGACGGTAGACGGTGAACCCATGGGCGTCATCTTAGGTGCGATCTGGAATAATTTACTACCCCTGCAGGAACCGCAGGAAAAGAAACCTAGGGAAGGCCTAGGAGAAGATTAGCGATCTCCACATTGCCCCCCTTGGTCGGGAATGCAAATACAGCAGACTCTCGATAAGTGACGGTGTTCCGATCTACACGTAAGTGACGAAAAGTTATCCCCAGAATTTGCATTCTCCTGGGCCGCTGTCGTTGGCGGAATAACAGATGTCGGAACCTTTAGCCCCGGCTCGTAGGTTCCGTCAATCAAGTTTCGCGTCCTCTACACGATAAGTGACGGTCTGGGGTCCCGATAGAGAATTCACTGTGCTTAAAATTCCTTCGTTACCTATCAAAGGAGCATCAAATTTCGTTCAAAACCATAATATTCAAGTTTGTACTGTAGATTCCCAATAAGTGACGCTATCCCGATCTACACGTAAGTGACGGCAAATTATCCCCACCGCACTTTGACCGCTGTCGTCGAGTCAGCAACAAACGTCGGAACTTTGAGGAACAAACAGGTCCTCCTTTATTTGGCCCAATTTTCTATCGGTTCAGAAAACATATTCTTGCATTACTGCCGGTAACATAATCGACTTCAATGGTCCTTCTTGCATCTTTGTGCCCTCATTTCTACCGCGTGGCAAGGATGAGCGTATGTACGCCTATGAGGCGGTCGGAGGAAGAGGGTGCTGTACGTACCCGTTAAGCCAACATCTAATTCGATAACTGGCGAAAATAATAACGTAGCGATCCGTTGCGTTCGCAGGATGCAATCATCTGTTTCATATCGGGTGTCCACAGGGAACTATTCCCTATAAGACTGTTTCCCAAGACTTTCGCGTCCCACCAAAACTATTCGCAACGGTAAAGTATATTGTTCCCTTCCCTGGCAGAGTCGCTATTAATTTCCTGGGCGAGGGATAGGCAAGCAAGGGCTTCGGCTCGTCCACGGTTCCGGGGAATCAGATAATTTTCGGCCGCTAAAGAGCGGAGCAGCGTACAGTAGCGATTTATAACGAGGCTGCTACCTCGGTAGCGGATGACATTTATTAAAAGTTTCGGCCCGAGTCGGGACGTGCATCGATCTTCCTCCGCTTCTTCTTCCCCCTGGAAACTCGTGTTGTTCATGGCTGGCCTTGTTGCGCCCGTCCGGCAGGAATACCGAACAGTTTAATAAGCAAGTGGTAGCCGCGATAGCGCGATACAAGATACACCGAGTACCATCCATCACGATGCACCAGTCGTCATTATGCTCCACGAATATTTCGAACGCCTCCCGTCGCTCCTTCGCTCGACATCGCAAAGTCCTCCTCTGTCTATTATTTAAAATTACTCTTTTTTTTTTTAAGAAACAAAAAAAAGGAAAAGCTAGCGCAGGGATCGGGATGTCGAGAGGGGATACGCCTGGGATAACGATTCCTCGTGGTCGCGCGCGAAACTTCCATTAAGCTTCGCGGTAATAAAAGCTCAGGTCGCGGATCGACCCGTCGTCCGGTGCTAGCCAGAGGTTGCGTGCAAAAAATACGTTAATTCCGCGGAACTTGCATGACCGTGCAAATAAATAAAACGGCGGACACACATCGGCCACGGGCTACGTCGTCGTTCCGTGCCAGCGTATTTTATATTTTATCCGGCGCGAATGATTGATTGCGCTCTCCGGTAGCTGGCGCGTCGCATGCCGATACCATCTCGTCCCTCGTCTACTTGTCGTTTCACGCATTGTTTATTATTGCCCGATTATTTTATCGCGTCCGTCCCTCGAAAATGTCCATCCAAAACTCTCCTCCAAAACGTCCCATGGAAATGTCCCTCGAAAAGGTCTCATGAAAGCGTCTCTCGAAAACGTCCCATGAAAACGTCCCTGAAAAAGGTCCCATGTAAACGCCTCACGAAAACGTCCCTCGAAAAGGTTCTATGAAAACGTCCCATGAAAATGTTCCTCGAAAACATCCGTCGAAAACGTCCCATGAGAACATACTTCGGAAAGGTCCAGTGAAAACGTTCCTCGAAAAGGTCCCATGAAAACGTTCCTCGAAAAGGTCCCATGAAAACGTTTCTCGAAGTCGTCCCCCGAAAACTTTCCTCGAAAACGTTTCCTTTTCAATGGAGCGTTACACTTCTCGAACGGAATTCTACAAGGCAGAGGAAAGAAGCGGGCAAGCTTGTCGTCCCTGGCATGAGGCTCGAAGTAAAGAGGCATCGATGTACCGCGGGAGGAGGATAGTAATTACAGAACGGGACTGAAAACGCGGGGTTCCGTCGAACCCTGCGAGGCACGATCCTCGATAAGTATAGTTGTTTCAGGATCGCGTCGATGCCTCCCTCTGTACTCCCGCTATCCCATTTTATTGGTACAGGTTACGCGAAAAATTTATTGGCTCCGCGCCGGCGTTGATCGTTCAAGAGTACCCACAAAGATAGAGAGAAGACCACGACTTTCGTGCCCGGGGATCGTGCAATTTTAGGATCTATCCAAGACCGTCGATCCCTCGATCGTTTCCTTGTTTCTTCTTCTTCTTCTTTTTTTTTGTCTTCTATTCACTCTTTTCGCGCTGGAATGAAAGTATTTTGCTGGAGATACTTTTAATTTCATTGAGAGCTGCCTCGTTTTTTTTCCCCCCTCGTATCGGGCAGCGTTTATAATAGTTGGTGTTCCTCCTGTTATTCCTCTTCTTCGGTGAATGGACCCGATCATCGGCACATGCCTACCCCTTCATTATCCTCGATACAGTTTTTTCTCCTCTTTTCTCGGCCCCTCTTTGCCCGTTGCTTCATTTCTTTTGTATCCCCCTCTTCTGGTAAAAGTATTCGCGGGGACAAATAAATGTATCTTTTTGTATAAGTTTCTAAATTTTTACGGACGTAATCCGGATGGACGGGTTTCTTTGCCACGCGATAGATGGTAGCAGCGGTCTTCGTTATCGAACTTTTACTGTACCAAGTTTCCCGATAATTCTCCCGCATAACAAAGTAGAAAGAGTTCAGGTAACAGGAGAATAATGGAAGTGGTTGCAAAGTGTTCTCGTGGGACAGATATTGCGGAATCTGTGCAACAAAAGTTCCAAGGAAACAAGTTGCTGCGGTACATTTATTAAAGGACTTTCCATAAGGTAGGTAGAAGAATCAAAATGTTAAGCACTAGTTTTGTTTGATAATATAGTATGATATAGTGAAATAACCTAATGCGATCTTAAGCTTCAACCGGCTCATATTTAAGCCCAAGCTCATATTTGAACCGTGTCCTCCTCGGAGGCAGGTAACCGTAATCGCTGAGAAAGAGAGATGCGTGTGAACCGTTTGAAGTAATAGTGTTATCAGACGCGAGCCGTGTAGGACACGATGTGTTTCTGATACCAGGACCGAGCTACCTGAGCCTCGGACAAGGCTTCGAACCTCTGCCCGTTCCGAACGAACGCGAGAAAAAAATACTTTGCGTACGTTTAAGACGGATCCGGAATCGTTCAAGCATTTCCCTCCGGAAACAATGGACTGTTTAAGGTTAGGTTTGGGGGGTGGGGGCGGTTCGTGCATTTCCCTATGGAACCTGCTGAAGTTCGAACAAGTCGAAGCGACGCTATCGACCAAGAGCGAGCAGACTACCGCGGGGACCGTTTCATTTCATTAAGGCTCGCTTTTATACGTTTACAAACTCGATCGGGCATTTTCGGAAGCTTCGATCAGTCCAAGTCGCGAAAGGTCGTTGAGCCACTTAAGAATCCGCGCACGCATCTTTATTCTTCCCTCGATTCCTTGACGCGACGAGCGCGGGGCGCTCTCCCTTAATAATAATCCCAGGAAGAACGAACGGGTCGCTTAATAATCGCCGCTAAACCTTTCCAAGCATAGTTGCACGCTCGCCTTAATATCCCGTTGCGAGGGCCTCTCTCGCGTGGGTAATTAAACTTTTATCCATCCGCCGCGACCGACATGCCGTTCAACTTTTTCGCATCCCGATACGAAGCAACAAAAGTCGCGGCGACGGCGGGATGGGGGTTGGGGGTCGAGCAAAACGATTCAGCACGACGAGGAACGATGATGCATCGAAGGGGCGGGGGATGGGGGGGGGGGGTGCGCGGACACGAGTTCTCGCGCGAAACAATATCTATCCGCGCCCGGCTAGTTGGATGCCGAAAATACATACACACGGGTAGAATATCGGCAGAGGAGCGGAGGACAAAAGGAGAAAATCGACAAGAGGGTGGCGGGCAGCCCCGATTCTGGGAAACGTGTCCTGCCAGCTTGTTAGGTGTCCCCAACAGTTCTCTAATATATGACTGGCACTCCGTACCCTTTTTCGAGGGGGGGCGGGGGGAGTTTGTGGGCCCCGGAGCGTTCCGGGCCCCGGAGCATAGAATGCTTACCTGCCCCCCCCCCTCCCCTCCTCCTCGGCCTCTGTCCCCCTTGTCCAGAGGCTGATCGACGCACCCTCGAAGAGTATTACGCCATAATTAATGATCCTCCCGCGGCAGAGGTCTATTAGCGATCGATCGGCCGGATCGAGCGAGCGATGCTTCCTGCTCCAGCTAAGATAGAAAAAAAAAAAAAACGAGGCTCTGATTTATACCGATTGCGCTGCCCTTCATTGATTTCGCTCGAACGGGATTGTCCAGCGACGCGAGGGAGTGATTGCGGGCCTCCGTTTCGCGCCGATTAGCGTAATCCGGACGACGGCAAAGGGATCCATATATCTCGATCGTACCCCGGAATCCGTCTTTCCATCCGCGACGCCTATCGTTCCGGTGACCCCGATCGACCGACCTCGCGGGGATCGTCGCCGCGACGCGACCGGCGAATCTGTCCGCGACCGTTCCGGCGCGGGCAAGGATTACACCGGAGACCCGAGCGAGAACCGTGGGATCCAACGGCATTGCGTGCGCGTGAAGATCGAACGAGGCGCTAACGACCGGCGGTCACCGGCCACGAATCCGTGGCGGACGCGCGTAAAAGCGGTTCACGGGGCTGGCCGACCGGGGGCGGAGGGGTGGCGGAGGAGCGCGTGCACGGCGGCGAATAATCAGGCGTGCAGGTGAGGATGTCCATCAATCCCGAGAGCGCCGGGACCTCCCGCGACGTTTCTCATCTTCTCGCCGAGCGACGTCTCTCCCCGACAGCGACCACCTCGTGTAGGGAGGACCGGGGCGGGGGGGCTGACTTCTGCGGCGGCCAACGCAGCCGGTGCAAGATTGATGTCCGGCCGTAGCAGCGTTTTTCGATCGTCCGGCCGCTTTCGCGCCGCGGCGACGGGAAATAGGAGCGACGGGCACGAGCGGTGAGAAAAATCGGCCAACGGCGACGGGACGGGGCGGGGGGGGGGGAGGGAGCTGTAGACGTTTGGCGCGAAGTCAAACACACCACGGCGGATCGAGATTATCGTCCGTCAATCCGGCATCGGCTGTAAAAGTGAAATTACACCGGGGCCGCGGGATCGGGGCGACGGGGAACGGGGGCCCGGGCATAATGCGGGGCCTGAAAAGTAGACAATGGACACTTACCGGGCCCGAGAATGCGATAACTTTATACACGATCGGGCCTGCGCTCGGCGGTAGGGCGGCGGGGGAGCAGGGGAGGCGGAGGCGTGGAGGATCACGATTTCACCCATACAGAATCGCGCCGCAACGCTGCTGGTAATCAAACCCATAAATCCGAGGCATAAGCAACCTCTGACACAGATTTTCCGCCTCCTTATCTCTGTTCCGCGCCGGCCCGGCCACTGGCCGCCCGATGGGACCGGATAAGCCCGCTCGTTCGCACTCGATTTCCTTGTAATTATCGTACCCGGTGCGTTCAAGTTCTCTGGCCCGCCTTTCTTTTCTGCGGCCCGTTCTTCGGTTTCTCGCAAAACTATCTCCCTTGCGCCGTGGAGTAATTAGCGGCAACGGCGGGGCGGGGCGGGGGCGGGGGAGGGGGACGCTAGCCGGAGGAAATTGCAGAAGCCACGACGCGGCACCCTGGGGGCGAGAAACATGCACGCGGGGTGTGCGAACTACACGCGCGCGTCGTCCTCGAAGAGCTCGCCTGGTCGCGTATTGGGCGTGGCGATACACGACCACCTATCGAACTGCTCTATCGCTAATAAATCCGAAGCTCAACTAGAATCTGCCTCGGAGTTATGCGCGGATATCCGAGAGCCGTCGAAAAAAAGATCCTCGCTGAAACGCTGCGGGTGAACGCTATCGATGGTGGAGGGATTACATACTCGTAGAGGAGACGGTTCGAATACGAGTTAGCTAAATATGGGCTGGCTTTGAAGTTTAAGATCGTACTAGATGCCGCGCCTTGGTGGCAACAATGAGAAAACTACGGTTGAAGAAGTTTCGTCAACGCGATACATTGTAAAACTTGTCATTTGATCTTGTCCTTGTCACATGACCTTGTCGCTTGTTGCTTTACACAATAATGTCTGAAGTAAAAGTGCTAGCCCATATGACAAGAGTGAGCTAAGTGCGGGCTAGTTGAAGTTTAAGATAAAAGAATTGTAAAACTTGCCACATGACGTTGTCATTGTCATTGGATCTTGAAACTTATTGCTCTAAGGAATACTGTTTGAAGTAAAAGTGGTAGCCCATATACTAAGAGTTAGCTAAGTGCGGGCTAGTTGAAGTTTAAGATAAAAGAATTGTAAAACTTGTCATTTGACATTGTCATTGCTATTTGACGTTGTAATTGTTATTAGATCTTGAAACTTGTTGCTCTAAGCAATAATGTTTGAAGTAAAAGTGGTAATCCATATGCCAAGAGCTAGCTAATCATTGTCTACTTGAAGTTCATGATCGTATTAATTGCTTCGCCTTAGTGGCAATAATGAGAAACTGCCATTGAAGAAGTTTTCCTAACGTGATACATTGTAAAACTCGTCATTCGATCTTGAGAAACTTGTTTCAAACAACAACGTCCGTGGTAGCCCAACTTTAGACCACTTCCCCTACATATCCAGAGTTGCCTCATGCTTTTTCGATCCTGCGGCTCGCATTTAGAAACCTATCGGATGACGAAACCGCGTCTCCGTCGAGACTACAGCGGTGTTCCTGCCGTGTCACGTCGTTTGTCTATGATCGGTGAGGAATTCGGGACAGAAATTCGGCCGACGACGATACGGACTCGCGAGCGGCGACGGAGCAACGGCGGGACGGGTCAAGGGTAAGGCATTCCACGAGTTGACACTCTAAGCCGGGCCGAATGTTTCGGATGGTTCCCTCCGGCCGGGCTCCACGACCTTTCGTCCCCTCCCGGTGCATCGGCCCGGGTTCCAGCTGGAACCGGCGCGGCGCGCTACGGGCCCCCGAAGTTCGTGTTCTCGGTTCCCGGAATCGCTAATTAGTGTCCTCCTCGTTTTATCCCTCGTACCGTGTTCCTCGCCCCCGCTGAATATCCTTGCCCAGGATCCATGGATCCCCGGCGGATCCGCGCGAGCGTTAGACACGCTTCCCGACGATTCCATCGCGCTTTCCGTCGTCGATCGCGCGAGATCAGGGCCCGGGGTAGGGGAACGGCCACGCGTTCCCATAGAGTAAACAGAGATCGAAGGGTTTATCGATTTCTTCGACGAATTTCTCGAATGCCTTACGGCCTCTTCACCGGTCTTCGCACCTCCGATCTATCGAGCCATCTCCCTGCACGTGGATCCCCATCGAAACGGGGGCCCCTTTCTCGGAATCACTAATTAGTGTCCTTCTCGCTTTCTTTCGTCCCCGATCAGGGGGCCCGTCGAATCTCCGATTCCAGACGCGGCGACGCCTTCCATTAATTCACGAACGAAGAACTGTCCGAAACGAAAAGGCCCCCACCCCAGAGGGGGGCGGGGGACACGCGGGGACAGGTTTTCAGGGACGATTAAGAGTTTCTCAAAGTACGGGGAGCGCGGAGCGTGTGTGGCTGTCGCGCGGCGACCGGGAAGGAATATCTGCACGTCCTACGGCGGCAATAAGAACGGCCGCGGAGTAAAGGAGAAACGTGACCGGCGCTCCTCGCAATTTACGTCAAAAGCGGCGTCGTGGATTCCCGCGTACCGAATAACGACGTCGTCGAGAATAATGTCGCCTATGTAGATTCGATCCCGATAGGAGGGAACGCCGCGCGGCCGGCCGCCTCCGCGCGGCCGAGACCAAAAAACAAAAAAAACAGTAGGCAAACGGCGAAACGGACGGGACAGGGTGTTCATTTTCGTAGATGAAGGGATAAACTCTTTCGCTCCTCGAGAAAAGGAAAACGGGGAAACCCTCCTCGCCTTGATGGATAATGACGATTTCGCGTTATTGATCCTCGCCCGATGGTTTCTAACGAGCGCGGCTTTACCTGTTGCTCCGTGGGGTCCCCGGCAGAGGAGGAGTCGCGCCGCACCGCGGCCCGGCAACGGACAGCAGTTTTTTGCCCAATTGAATTGAATGTAAAACACGGCCTTACATCAATCTGAGCCGCGAGGCCCAGCGAGCGGAGTGATTTAAGCGTCGGCCGGGCCGCGGACCGCCGCGCGCCTCTTTAGAGCTTTCCTCCCTGCGGCTGCCCGGAATCGGGGCGGACTTGGCGTTAAGATCGACTCTTTCGCGGTGGGTCGTTCAACCCGTTAGCCCGGACCGCTCTGGACGCCCGAAACGATCGGCCGGGTATTCTAATTGATTGGGAAATCGGGCCTGGTGCCTTGCCACGAGCGATTCGTCGCCCCGCATTCCGCAGCGGCGCTCTGCGATAATCGGCGCCGAGTAAAGTCGAGCGCGCGGAACGTTCGCGGCTCGCGCGATTCGTAAATCACCGGCCCCGTGGCAAATGTGGCGCGCGAAGCTCCCGGCTACACGTTGCCCCGGCGTTCCGGCGCTGACAAACTCCGCCACGATGAACAACATTCCGCCATCGATTCTCCCTTTTCGCCATTGTTCCCGGAATGCCCGGCCTCGCAACCCTTGCAATTTATTTGTCCGCGATTACCGCGGCCTAGACGAACGGCTGGCCACGTTTTCGATACTCGGTCTTCGGCGAAACTCCGAGGGTACGCGCACAGTCGGGCGACAATTGAATAAAGTCGACGGGGGGTGTACGCCGCGCGCGGGAAACGAAACGGACTCCCACACTTCGCGGGGCACACGTACGACCTCGTCCCCCGCCCCCCCGGTTAAGGGCACGGTGTGAGTAAAGGTGGAGATACCGGGAGACAGCCAGCAGGTATATAGCTCGCCTCCACCGAACCGTTGTCTTAAGGCTACCATATATTACGTCTCCGGCCGTGGGGCTAACTCGCTCGTCCTCGTCCCACCTGCGCGCGCTGTTTCTCTCCGTTCGCTCCCGAGATAGACGAAGAGTAAGGGCGCGGGAGGTGGTGGGGTGGGGGGGGGGGCGACAGGAGGGAGGCCCAAAGAGGTCCCACAGGGCCCCGTGTCGTCGCGGGCATTCCTGGAGCTGATTTTATTTGTAGGATGTCAAGCAGTCGCGGAGGGACCAACCGAGGGACGCAGAATGCGAGCCCAGCGACATAGCACGGGGGACAAGAGTAACCCCGCGCGCCGGTGGACGGGTAGAGAATTGTGAGACAGTGAGGAGCTACGTGGCCATGGGACCCGGATCGGAGGCCCCCGGGCCCGGACAGCGCCGAACGGCAATTAATTCCCCTCGGGATTTATCGTGTCTAAATCGGACCTCGCGGATCTTATTACCACGCGCGGATCGAGTATTCCTCATCGGTTACGCGCCCCGGCCAATCATTTCGCCACGCTCCCGTTCACCGTGCGCATTTCCCTCAAACTGCCCCGGTGCATCTTTCCCGCGCTGCGATGAACGGGGAAGACAACGAAGACGAGAGATAACGGCCCCTTCGCGGCGCTGATCCTACGTGCGCTGAATCCAAAAGGGGGAAACGCTGCTTTTCACCGAAGCTGGTACGCCAGCACACCTCTTTGCTGGTTTCTCTGCCAAGTAAGAAAGAGACAGGTCCACTTGTAACTCTGAAGCTGGTCAATCTAACCTGTGCTTGAAATCATCGCTTAACCTAAGCACTAGGGAGTATCCTTGTAAAATTTCATCTTGATACAGTGCCCCATTTTTGTACAGCAAACATCTATTTCATTCTTGTACATGTTTATCGTAACAAACTAATAGGTCCACTCGCAGAGGAACAAGAACTTTAACAAGCTAAAACATTTTGGCTTAAAGAAACAAACATCATCAATAATCACTTTTTATTAATAAAGTCTTCTCGATACACTTCGAGATCCCGAAAGAGTTTGGGAGCCCGCAACGCTTCAAGATGGGCTGTGACCTGGATGCGACTTGCTGTGATCCGGCTGCGACCAGGCTGCGGCCAGATGTGACCAGACTGCGACCGGCTGTGACCGAGCCAGTTTCAACAAGGTCACATCCAATTTTTCATTACATTTCCTTCTATGATATACCATGATCCTTCTTTTCTCTCTGCTTCTTTCTGTTGCACACGAAATATACTCAAACCTGTTACAACCAACAATAAGTGTCATATTTTCGTGTATAGAATCGCGCATATGCAGTCGCATACTTTACCGGTCCCGAAATGTTTTGGGATCTCGACATGCATCGGTATCCCGACCGATCTGGCCCGACTTTTCCCGAAATCTCGTGATCTCGCTCAAGCCTACCCGCAATACATTTACCCAAACTGTTCCCTGCTTTTTCGGGGAGGGCAACAGCAAAGAACTAGTTCGAGTGTTGCGATCGAAAATCCGACTGGACCTATCTCTTTGTTACGCAGCGTACCTTCCCGCGGGTATAGAAAACTACAGGCCCGGGGCATTAATGACGCTGCTCGGCGAGGGTAATGGTAAAAATTAGTCCGCTCGGCGGGCATGCATCCGTCTCGCGGTAATGGTCGCCGGATTCTCGTCACGACCATAGATCGTTGGGTGCCGTGGTAGCCGGGACTGCCCGCTGGGCGTCCCAACACTATCGCTCCCGGATCAGCCACGGATTTCAGAAGCTACCAACTTATATATATCCGCGGCGTTTATGTATGTTTATGCCTGTGTGCGGCCAAGTCTTTACGGGGCCCCCCCGCTGCAGGACAACGCGATTCTCCGTCGCGAGGAGGAACGGCCGCTGCTCGTCGCGATGCTGCGCCACGGGAAAAGGGTGTAATAATTTGCAGCTCGTCCGCCAGCCGCCTTTCGGCCGCTAATCAATTTCAACCGTCGTTGCCCCGTTTTAATTCACCGTCGTTCATCCGTCTCCAGGTATCGATCGGCGATCGATCTTTGGACGGGGACGTTCAGCCGGTACACCACTCGCCTCGTCTAATCGCCCCGGCTTCTACATTATATTCGGCCGAATGATTTATGAAGGGCGTCCGCTAAACGGCTCGTTGAAAACGTTTAACCATCGCTCGGTCTCATTTTCTCGACGATTTCGATGATAAATTAATTCGCGCTTGGTAGACAGAGGCCGAGGAATAGAGACCTCCGAGAGAGATCGTCGAGTCTGTTTGGAGAACGCCTACGCGGGACCGGATTTAATTACGATCCCGGCCAGTTTATTAATACTTAACGCTCTCAACGGCGGAGACCGTGTCGCTGTTGAAACGTCGTATACGTATACGTATACATATACATATATGTATATATTCCAAAAGAGGATCCTCGCGAAGGAAGCTGGATAAAAAAGGGGGCTGGGGGAGCAGCCGGCTTTACGACTGCCGGAATGCCCGGTTCGGCCCTTTTTACGCGCGGATTTTTAATTGAATTAAACGATGATAAATAATCGGGCCGATACGAGAATGTGGCCCGTTATGCGCCGGATTTTTCTGCTCTCTGGATATTGCAAACTTGTCCCCTCTCCTGCCCCCCAAAGGTGCTTCGAGTTTCTTGCCTTTCGGGGCCCCGCGGAACGAACGGACGTCGACTTTTAATTCCCGCGGGCCGAAAGAAACTTTCATTTCGAAATTTTCGACAGCAGCCCCCCCCCCTCCCCCCGCGGGGAAATCGAATCTCGAAGAATAGTAGTAGTATCGTTCCGGCGACTTATCCGGGCATCCGAGAGTCCGAAAGAAGCCGGTGCGCGAGGCGGTTCGAGACGGCCGGAGGGGGCGGGGGGGCTCGGACCCATTTATCATACAGGAAACAATAGGAACTGGCAAAACACGTGCTTCGCGCGCGCTCGGCAAAACCAGCGAAGGCGCAGACCGAACGACGACGAGCCGCGAGGGAGATTCGAGAAGAGAGGGTCCAGATACATAATACGCCGAGGGCCCCGGGGGGAGAGGAAAAAAAGAACGGACAGAGACGGACCGAGAGGGCCCAACGGGCTGACCGGTCTCCCTTCATTTGTTAAAACAATATAACAATTCATTTTTGTCACATCCACTGTCGAAGACCTTTTATTGTGACGGCCCGGCCCCTCGGAATTGTTTCACCAGCTCGCCAAACTATTGTCAACCGGTGGAGGTTGCTCCCTTCTGTTGTTCAGGGCCGGACTAATGTCTCGCCAGTTTCGTCCTTTCCGTCAAAACGTGCGTCGAACAGTTCGATCGGAGCGGGCTGTCGGAGATTTTTTAGCCAACCTCTCGTTGCAAGTGCAAGTTGGAAATATGTGTTTCCTAGTAGGTACGTTCGGAATCAGGTTATTATAATCATGCACAATGCTATCGTTCGTCTATTGTTACCACAAGCACTTGGACTTGAAACTTTCTATTTAAAGTTAGTTACGAATAATCTGTTTATCATAATCAGATTTCGATTATTGGTATTAACTGTGATCATTGCGTTTGGGAACAAACGATAAGAATGTTTGTAGAATTTTCACCGAAGTACATATTCGATAAGCGAGTATATCCTCAGTTATTAGTTGAAATTAGTTTAAAGACAATCCGTTTATTATAATCAAACTTCGGTTATTGGTATTAATTTGTGATAATCACACTTGGGAGCAAAAGACAAGAATTTTTAGCGAAGTCGTATTATAGTAGATTCTCGTGATAAGCGGGTATATCCTCAGTTATTGTGTAGAAGAAGCGAACTATTTTTCTTTCTAGCAACTGCTGGTTTTTTTTAAGTGCTTGCAACCACTACACTCATATCGAGAATCGAAAAAGGCAGACGCACGATATTTTCTTCCGAAGTGCGACCTTTTTTCTTTTTGGGAACAGAAGAGACGGCACGTTGCTGAAAATAATATATTTATTATATTCAAACTTCAGTTAGTGGTATCAACTTTGATGATTATACTTGAGAAGAAAAGAATTCTTAGCGAATTGAGCGTACTGCAGTCGATTCTCGATAAGCGAGTGTATCCTCTGTTATCGTGCAGAAGAAGCGAACTGCTTTCCTCTGTAGCTACTGCTGGTTTTCTTAAAATCCTTACAAACACTACACTCGTATCGAGAGTTTAGCGTACCACAATAGATTCTAGATGAATGACTGTATCTCCAGTTAACGCATAGAAGAAGCGAACTGAATTTCCTTCTGGCAATCGTTGGTTTTCTTACAGTGCTTGCAAACACTACACTCACACTGAGAATTTAACGTACTACAGTAGATTCTAGATGAGTGAGTGTATCCTCAGTTAACGCATAGAAGAAGCGAACTGCAGTTCCTTCTAGCAATCGCTGGTTTTCTTACAGTGCTTGCAAACACTACACTCACACCGAGAATTTAGAGTACTACAATAGATTCTCGATGAGCGAGTGTATCCTCAGTTAACGCATAGAAGCAGCGAACTGAATTTCCTTCTGGCAATCGTTGGTTTTCTTACAGTGCTTGCAAACACTACACTCACACCGAGAATTTAGCGTACTACAATAGATTCTCGATGAGCGAGTGTATCCTCAGTTATCATGTAGAAGAAACGAACTTCATTTCCTTCATGCATGTTGCTGGTCTTTCTTTCGAAATCTCGTTTCCTTTCCACACCGAGGGTCGAAAAAGGCAGGCCCACGATATTCCTGCACGAGCCGTTTCCTTTTTCTGCTTCTTCTTTTTTCGAAGGGAAGAAGCGGCGCGTTGCTGAAAGTTTAAAACGTGACGATAGATTCGCAGCGAGGAACGCGCCATTATGGATGAGCAAACTGAAGCCGGTCTTCCTGGTCCCGGCCATAAGTTAGCTGCCACCGGTTGAACCCGGCCGCATGAGAGATACTCGCGGCAGCGCATTATTTACATATTTATATATTAAACGTTCACTCCTACCGCGCCGCGGCCTCCAAACCTCGGGGATCCGTTGTCGCCGTTTTCGGGATGGGAATCGGCGAAATTTGTGCGCGGCGACCCTCTCGATTCCGCATGCGAGCCGATAAAACTCCCCGCCTACTTCTTTCCGTCCTCGCTCGCGAAGCTTAAGTTTCCCCGCGGCGGGGACGTCGCTCGCGCAAAATCGCGCCGTAAGAAACGGGAGAGTTATTAAATTACTGCCAGGCACACAGTCCTCCGTCCGGCGAATTTTCAGCTCGCGGCCGGATCCGATTGCATTTTATGGAAACGGGTCCGCGCGCCCGAAGAAACGTTTCTCCGTATACCGAGTCGAATTAGAACTTTTCCTTTTTAACCGGCGCGACGACGCGCGGGCTCGCGTTATTCCAGGCGAAAGAAAAGCGTTTCCGACGTATTTCATGCTACATGGGGGGCGGGGGGGTAGATAACGCCGGCGGTCACGTGAAACGTGTCAGAAGGAACTACGAAGATTTATCGCGAACGGCATCGGCGTTCCGCCGCCCCCGCCGCGACGATCGATAATCCCTTGCTCGTTTGCTTGCAGGGCCGCGAGCTTGCAAGCCCGCTCGTGAACGCGATAAAGTCGTTAACGCGCATTATCACCGAGCGGCGTTTCCCAAGGCCGTGTCGGCCGGCTGAATAATACGCGTTCGCCTCGCGGTTCGATCGATCGCGTCCGGCGAGCTTTCGGTAAACAAGCTTCCTCCGATTCGTAAGGGCCCCCGAACAATTATTTAGGCCTCGTGTCCGAAGCGACACGAGTTCGTCGAGCGAGGGAGGAGGGGGGAGGAGGAAGAGGACGAAACTCTTGGGCGAGGGCTGATTTCGTATGCGATCCGCGGGGGCCCGTCAAAACGCGCCGACCACGTCGCGGATCCCTCCAATAAAACACGCCGCGGAACGCTGTACAATACAGTCTCCCCGAAAAGTATCCAAGTCCCCGTTCGCTCGTTAGGGGAATCAGCATTTTCGGATTCCCGACGCGCCGCCGTTCGCTTTGAAACTTTAGAACGCCTACCCCTGTTAACAGGTCGGAGGAGAGATTCCGCTTGTTTATCGCGGCGGCGCGGCATAGATTTCTGAAGCGCGCCGTTCCCTCGGATTAATATTTTCCTCCGGCCCCGGGGGCCGCAGTCAGAACGGTCTCGGGCGGCGCTCGTTAACATACTTTCCGCCGCGACTGTATACGCGCGTAGAGAGCCCGGTCCAGCGGACATCTATGAGCGGCCTTTCGGCGCTGGAATTCCTCGCGAGGCATTCGCAAAAGGGGCCGCGCGTCCGTCGCCGGTTCCACCGCTGCCTATTTCGGCCGGCGGGGCGCCATTTTGGTGAACGGTCCTGCAACGACCGAACGCGGCGCGGCCTCCGCGGGACCCGTGCTCCGTCGCTCGCGTCGGACGATCCGGGCGTCAATATTCAGGGAACCACGCGCGCGAGCCGGTGACGCGACGCGCGATATCGACGTCCGTATCCGCCATGATTATGCAAAAACGGGGAGGGGGGAGGCGGTGGGAGGCTGGCTGGTTTCGGCGGAGATCAAAACGCCGCGGACGGGCCGGACAAATTGTTGGATTTATGGATCGGCGACGGGGCGAGAGGCCGGCGCGGATCCGCCCTGTTATCGTCAAAATCTCCGTAGCTTCCGAGAACGAGACGGCGCGGCGCGGCCCGACGGAGAACGAAAAAGACGAACAACCGGCCACGAATGTAAAACGTGTGTCGAGGCTCGTCCTTCTCCCCTTCGCATAATCCTATCGTTCGGATCCGCGATTCTCTGCCCCCACCCCCCTCTTGGGAACCCGCTGAAAAGATTTGCTCGAACTGCACGATCATCGAAAACGGTAGAGGGGATGGTACAAGTATGAGCTAGGGTCCAAATATGGGCTAGTTGAGGTTTAGGATCAAACGTCTTGCAATCGAACCACTTGATTTAACAAGACACCTCGAAAGCTCGATCTTTGTTCTGTTTTTTTGCGCAGAAGGGATGTGTCTAAATGTATCTTCATTAGTCTCTGGCTGAATGGCAGAATAAGTAAGAAACCGTCCACCCGAATGGCACGGAAGTTATATGTTTCTATGTAGGAATCGTGTAAATCAGAGGGATATTGAGTAATATAATTACGTACCTTGATTTTTCAGGTAAAATGACATTATTGCCTCCAAATAAAACTGTACAGTGACTTGCATAAAAGAGCCCACAGCATTCTTTAATATTAGAGGAGATGGTTCAAATATGGGCTAGTCGAAGTTTAAGTTACAATAGAACTTGTAAAATATAATAATACCAATTTTCCTGTGGCAGGGACAGATGTTTCGTTCATCAATATTGACAAAGTTCTCAATCATTGTAACAACTGCTGAGTAATACTCAATATAGTATTGCGACGACATTAAATAATTGCAACAATTACATTAAGTTACAAAAGATGGCACTTGGGTATTATTCTGGACAGGTGCTCTTTATTGTTCAATAGAGGAAATGCTTCAAATATGGGCTGGTTGAAGTTGAAGATTATATAAAACATCTTACAATTATGGTTCGATTCTTTTGCAACAATACAAGTGCATAGCAAATAGCTGCAACTCTTTGGAATCACGACAATCTCTTGCACTGTAAGAGTTTCTATGATGAGAACATTATTATAAAGGTCTTTACACTTACAGTGTAAGAAACTTTACTTAATTGGATAATTAAGTGTGACATCATGTAGTCTAACTATTTGATTTAAGGGAACGCCTCAAAAGCTCAACCTTTATTCTGGTTTGTGCGGAAGGGATGTGTCTAAGCGTGGCTTCATTAGTTTCTGGCTGAATGGCAGAATAAGTAACATCCATCCGATTGGAATGGAGGTTATTTACAGCGCGTCCCAGAACTACCTCAAGAGCCGAAAAGTGGTGACAGCTGAGGTGATTCTGAACACCTTTTCCCTTTGCGAAAATGTTGTTCGAAGCTTCGTTTTTAAATGGTTCACGAGAAACACTGAGCAGTCAGAGCGCGCGTAGAGCCCGCGCTTAAGGCCGACCCATGGCGCATCATGCTAGGTAGGGATGTTCGCCCGTCGCCCCGAACAAAACGCGTCGGTATTATTAATTATTTATGAAGGGGAATGAACTAAATACATTACCCTATCGTAACATCAGCTGTTGTGTACTCTACGTGTTACGTTTCTGAATGATCCGGATCGGTAGAATGATCCAAGGACGGTTATCGTTCAAGTAGTAAGTTGTGTCAAGTACAGTGTGTAAGTTGACTCAATCGTAACATGAGTCGTTGTGTACCACTTGTTACGTTTCCGAATGATCCGGATCGGTAGAATGATCCAGTGACGGTTATCGTTCAAGTAGTAAGCTGTGTCAAGTGCAGTATGTAAATTGACTCAATCGTAACATGAGTTGTTGTGTACCACTCGTTACGTTTCCGAATGATCCGGATCGGTAGAATGATCCAGCGACGGTTATCGTTCAAGTAGTAAGCTGTGCCAAGTGCAGTGTGTAAGTTGACCCAATCGTAACATGAGTTGTTGTGTACCACTTGTTACGTTTCCGAATGATCCAGTGACGGTTATCGTTCAAGTAGTAAGCTGTGTCAAGTGCAGTATGTAAGTTGACTCAATCGTAACATGAGTCGTTGTGTACCACTCGTTACGTTTCCGAATGATCCGGATCGGTAGAATGATCCAGTGACGGTTATCGTTCAAGTAGTAAGCTGTGTCAAGTGCAGTATGTAAGTTGACTCAATCGTAACATGAGTTGTTATGTACCACTTGTTACGTTTCCGAATGATCTAGTGACGGTTATCGTTCAAGTAGTAAGCTGTGTTAAGTGCAGTGTGTAAGTTGACTCAATCGTAACATGAGTTGTTGTGTACCACTTGTTACGTTTCCGAATGATCCAGTGACGGTTATCGTTCAAGTAGTAAGCTGTGCCAAGTGCAGTATGTAAGTTGACTCAATCGTAACATGAGTTGTTGTGTACCACTTGTTACGTTTCCGAATGATCCGGATCGGTAGAATGATCCAGTGACGGTTATCGTTCAAGTAGTAAGCTGTGTTAAGTGCAGTGTGTAAGTTGACCCAATCGTAACATGAGTTGTTATGTACCACTTGTTACGTTTCCGAATAATCCAGTGACGGTTATCGTTCAAGTAGTAAGCTGTGTCAAATGCAGTGTGTAAGTTGACTCAATCGTAACATGAGTTGTTATGTACCATTTGTTACGTTTCCGAATGATCCGGATCGGTAGAATGATCCAGTGACGGTTATCGTTCAAGTGGTAAGGAGTGTCAAATGCAGTGAGTTAGTTCGTTGACCCGTTCGTAACATGAACCGTTGTGCACCACGTGTTACGTTTTCGAATGATCCTTATCGGTAGAATGACCCAGTGGCGGTTATCGCTGAAGTAGTAAGCTGTGTCAAGTACAGTGAGTTCATTGACAGGATCGTAACATCAGCTGCTGTGTACCACATATTACGTTTTCGGATGATCGTTAGGATGACAGTGACCCATTTTCGCTGAAGCAGGTTCATTTCTGGAGAAACAGGTAAGTCTAATTCCAATTGTTGGTGAATTGTTTAAAATCTAACATACATTGTACTTGATAGAATCGTTAATCAGTAATTTCTAATTCCTTTTTGTTCATCTGATAACGGCAAATTGATTTCATTTCTATTTTAGTTCATTTCCATTGATGAATAATGAATCTTTCGATGTTAACTTTTGCTTCGTGCTATACCGACGCGTTTTGTTCAGGGCGACGGCGGAACGTCGGTACCTAGCACGATGCGCCGTGGATCATCCTTAAGCGCGGTCTCTACGCGGGCTTTCATTATTAAGTGTTTTTCGTTAATAACTCGAAACGTAGTCCTAGCAAACATTTTCGCAAAGGAAAAAGTTGTTTAAAATTGCCTCAGCAATCGCTCCTTAATATATTGACACGTAGAGCAGCCTGTATAAAAAAAATTTCGAAGGGAACCCGAAAGCCTCGGCCACAGCATCCCTTGGAAGCAGGGAAATGCTTCGGCCAGCAAAATCACAGATTCGAATCTCTGCTTCCCCGAGACTTTCTCGAGGAGTCCGTGTCGGAATGCAAAGTTCCGTGCGTTACGGTGACCCGGGACCAAAGCTGGGCGCCAGTTCCGAGGATGGTCCGGCTCTTGCGGACCGACGAAGCCGCGGCCAGATTTCTATTCGCGATTAGGGTGGCGCGTATACGCGGTCCTACGTGACGAGAATGTTTCGTCCCGGACCGTCCTTAATATCGGGTTTCTGGCTTCTAACGACACCATCCGCCGGAGAGCTCTCTGCCTATTTAACCGGCGCGACACGAATAATCTTGAACGCTAGAAGGTGGCCCCGAGACGATTGTTAATCGGTTCGCGGATAGCGGGATTAATCGACCCGGCGATTGGCCCGTCCGGCAAAAGGGGTGGCCACGCTGGGACAATAGTGATTACGAGCCGAGCCGTTAGGACAATGCGTTGCTCCGCATGGGGCGCAGGTGTTTTTCATCCGCGCTCCCGCGGCAGCGATGGCTATAAGTCCGCTCAAGCGGGATCGGTTAATTCAGAGCAGCGGTTCTTAGCCTTTTCGAAGTCAGTAATGATCCAAAAACAAACAAACAAACAAACAAAAGCATACCGCTTAGGAATGAATATATCTTAGAAAATATTTTATCAAATATGTTTAATATACTTTTCGATATATAGTTTATATGTTTGATGAACTAGAAAAATACTTGTTTCAATAAATAGAAAAATATACAGACATGACCTTTATTAAAAATTAAACTGAAGAAATAACAGAAGAAATAAAATTAATTAACAATGTATATATTCTTGAATGAAATTCGTTACAGTAAATTAAGATGTTTGAACCTTAGCGGCGGAGTTTGGCGGTTGCAAAGAGTCATTAATTGACATTCACAGGTGTTAGAAGAGCTTAAGCATGTAAAATCCAAACTTCGATCGTCGATTTCCCATCATCAGATGTCAGGTTAAAAAAGTAGATTATTAAAGTCATTAAAACAAATTCGGATTTCGTAATTAATAATTTGGTTAAGAACCAGTGATTTAGAGCGAACCCGTGCCGACCGATTGCCAGTCCGATCAACTCGATTAACCACGTTCAAGCTCGACGGTTGTCTTCGCGAACGTTTCGGAACGAAAGCGGTGCTATTCATTGGGGGAGAGGGAAGGTGTGCGGCAATTTCGAGTCATCGATAGTTTTTCACAGACATCGCTAGGCCCGCGAGACACGCAGGGTGATTCAGCGAATAGCAGAAAGAGCGGCGCGCGAGTCTTATAGGGGCTTAAGGGCCGTTTCTCGCGCATTGTTTCAGACCCCCGCGGGGCCCACGGCCTCGCGAGTCATCCGGGGAAATTAGTTCGTCCGCGGGGGGTTCCTTGTTACCGACGAGGAGAGGGTGGGGGGGGGGCCCTTTCCTCCCTTCGCGACACGTGAGAAACTTTTACGCACCGTTCCCTCTGCCCCCCTCCCTTCTTTTCACGCCTTACGGAGAGACTTCCTCTCGATGGAATTCGCGATCGTGACGGTCCAAGATATATCCCCCACCCCCTCGCCCAAAGGAGAAAGTTCGTGTAAACTTTCCGCTTGTAATTTGACCATTTAGGATGCCACTCCTGCGGAGCGAGATGTTTCTCATAGTCATTCCCCGAGCAATTCGAATGCCGTCCTTGCGCAACGTAAGGTATGGAACCTCTTTGGATCGACCGAATCTCTTTGTTCGCGAGCGAGATGAAAATTTCTCCCGAAGTAAAAGTCTGATGATTTGTCGTGGGAAGAGAGGAACGATACTTGCTCCAACCCTTGACGGGTGGAAGGGTGAAGGTCGGGCGGGGACAGGTAATTGCGTTCGGGACGCGAGCCTGGATGTCTTCGCGAGGCGTGAACGACACGAATAGGGCGTCGATTCGACGACACTCCCACGCGGGGGGGTGGGAAATGCATAATGCATGTCCACAGTCCGCGCATTGTCTTCTGCGCTTCGCTATTTCGGTCCGAGCGTCGAATCGTCTCGAGACCTGGGTGCCCTCCATAGTTTCACTGTAGCGGGAGGGATCTAATGAAGGATATATACGAATCGTGGCGGGCCAGTCGTTCCCAGAAATATTCCCCCGGTACTCCGGGGGTACCGATCCATCACCGTTCAGGGGCAATCGGTTATCCGCCGAGGACGCGTCGTCCTCGACTACCGTGTCCCATGAACTCCGGAGCAGCCTTTCCAGAACGCGGTTTCCGGACGCAGATGGCAGGGATAAGTGCCGCCCCGGGGCGGTCGAGTCTAATTAATCCGCGGCGATCACTAATTGGACGTCTCGCGGGGTCAATTGTCCGTAGGGCGACCGCTTGGAAGCTTCCCCGATCCTGGCAAGCGTTTCCAATTACCTTCCCCCGTTGAGATCCTCGCTAGGTGCCGGCCGTTCTTCTTCGTCCCGCTGGACGTCAGCGAAAGAGGCGGTGTCGCCGGCCACGGAGCAACTCGTAGAGGTCTTATCGACGAGGACCCAGGCGATCGGAGCGATCGATCGATCGACGCGTTGGCGACTGCGAACTCTGTGCTCACCTACCAGAACATCCCTAACGGCTACTGGGTCCACTGTCTATAAGGGGCCCCTTATAAGATACGCCATCTTCTCTAAGGGAACCGGGTCCGCTGTCTCGAACCGCCTCCATCTTTCTAAAGCTATCCCGGGGGTGAAACTCCACACTTTCCTAGGTCCTTGGGATCAGCAAAAGTCTTCCCAGGACGGGCCAAGCGTACGTTCGGATTCCGGACCGAACCATCGTTCGGGTGCCTGCTTGGCTCGTTGTCTTTTGCTGGAAACTGGAAAGAAGATCAGAATCTCCAATATTGACGCTATATTTATCCATCCAAAGCATCGCCCAATATCGACTTAGACAACGTAGACCTAAGTGTTCGTTTTATAAACGCAAGAGTTCCTTCAGGCGATCCCTTACAACTGTGAAGCCCAAGGAGTCCAAGCCTGGATCCTAAGATTCCGCTGGTTTTCCCGCTTCCTAGAGTTGTCCCAAGATGATCGGGGTCTCCATCATTGACACTCCCACAATTTATGCATCCAAAGCATCGCCCAATATCGACTTAGGCAACTTAGGAAACCTAGACCTAAGTGTTCGTTTCATAAACGCAAGAGTTCCTTCAGTTACCTCCTTATAACTGTGAAGCCCAAGGAGTCCAAGCCTGGATCCTAGGATTCCGCCACTTTTTTGCCGCTCTCTAGAGTTGTCCCAAGATGATCAGGGTCTTCATCATTGACACTCCCACAATTTATGCATCCCAAGCATCGCCCAATATCGACTTAAACAACCTAGGAAACCCAGACCTAAGTGTTCGTTTCACAAATGCAAGAATTCTTTCAATCACTTCCTTACAACTATGAGGCCGTAGTAGTCCAAGCCTGGATCCTGCGATCCCGGCATTTTCTCCGCTTCCTAGAGCTATCCCATCTGGTCGTGCATGCTTCCCAAGGTCCTCGGGACCGGCCCAAGTTTTCTCAGGACGGGCCGAGCGTCCGTTCGGATTCTGGACCGAGCCATCCATCGTTCGGGTGTCTGCTCGTCTCGTTAGCGATTCTGCATGAGTTGTCCCTGTTGTCCCTTGCCTTCTTTTTACCGGCCCCTCGCTGGAGAGGCCGCGCGGCCCTTGACGCGGGGGACCACCCGACAGGTATCTCCGTCCGGTGACCTGTCACGGGATCCTAGAACGAGTAGGCGAATTTTCCTCCTCAGACTTTCGAAGAACTTTGACCTGCCCCCCCCCCGCTCTCCCCACCCGACCCGCCCCACGCCGTTCACGCACGATCGTGATCGTTACACGGTCTTCGATTTCCCGTGTTTTCTCACCGCAGCAGATAAATTCGATTCCGTCCCGGAGCGGTAGTACGTTACACGTGTTGGATCCGGCCGATAGCATCTCTCCGCGCGCCCGGTATCGATTTCACAAAAGCGTCTCTCCTCGTTCCGTCGTGCGGGGTCTTGTCCTTCCTGTCGGCGAGCAATCGAGCCACCCTTTCCCCGCCCGTCGCCGCCCGCGATTTTCCGGAACGGACTTGAGGGGGGGGGGGGGCGAGGCTGGTTCCGGGGCCTCCGAGAGAGGCAGGCGGAACGCATGTCCGCCGGTTGTTGGACCATTTGCTCGCATCCCGTGTGGTCCGTCGATGTCCCCATTGTTCCCGAACCTGGCCGTCCGTATTCAAATTCGCCGGTTTTCGAATTGGCCTCGGGGGCCCCGCGGATCCCGCGGACCGACGGCCGTGGAGGGCTGCCCCCGTATTACGAGCGGGCGAAACACACAGAGAGAGAGAGAGAGAGAGGAGGGAGACGGGCATCGTGTTCGGGGCAGCGTGATGCACGGTGTAACGCTGTGCGCGCAACGGTCGAGGGGCGGGGGTGGGGTGGGGCGGTGGAGGACGACGACTGGAATAAAATATTCACAGCCGCGGTCCGAGCGGGGCCTTAATTGCGATCAGACGCGATCTCGGATTCCAACGGCCGGTGGGCCCACGAACCGAACCTAAGAAGTCCTCGCCCCCCCCCCCCCCCCCGCCCTCTCCTCCACACCCACTGGACTCGTTTTTCTTCTTCCACCTCTGTTTCTTCTTACTTGTTTCTTCCCCGAACCGTGTTGCAGCCTCTCCGTCCGTATGCAGCTGCTCCTCTTGTTCCCTGCGCTCGCCCCTTCGACCACCCCTCCTCCCCCTCAAACTCCCGTGTCTCGACTCCTGTTTATCCTGCTACAATGAGATGTATCGACCTGTTCCCTACCATCCACGGATCACGACCGCCAGGATTATTTAATTAGCTAGGCTCCCACTTTGAACCCCTCTCGAAAGCGGGTAATCGTGTCTCCGCCATCTCGACACTTCCCTGCCGCGATTTATTCATGGAAAGTATCACACAGTACGGGTCTAGGCGAACCCGTGGTCCTCGATGAAGGACCAATTAAGGTACCGAGCGTTCGTTTCACGAACGCAGAAATTCCTTTGCTCGCTTCCGCATGGCTGCGAGGCGGAAGGAGACCGAGCTTGGATCCCGGGGATCCGGCGTTTCCTAGAGTTGTCCCGTGGGCGAAACTCCACACCTGGTCGAACACGCTTTCCGTGCGATTTAGCGATTCCGCGCGACTCGTCCCCGTTGTCTTTCGGCGCTCTCGCAATTTATCCGCTCAGTGTATTACCCAATATGGACCCGGGCGAACGAAAGATAAATTAAGGGCCCGAGCGTTCGTCTCATAAACGCAGGAATTCCTTTGAATCGCTTCCGCATAACTGCGAGGCCGAAGGAGTCCAGCCTGGATCCTGGGAATCCGGCATTTTTTCCGCCGCTTTCTCTATCCGCTCCTCCTCGGCGGATGTGAACGCGACGATAAGAGGCCGCACGTACGTGCGTGACTCTCATCCCCGTCTCTTTCCCGTTGCATTGTACCGCGCGATCGCCGCGCCGCCTATGTCGCATTGTCTCTCCGGCTCGAATTCGTTAGCCGGACGGGGCCCGTTACCGTCGCGCGTTCGTCCCGCGGACGATCTTCCGCGTCAGTCACGCCATTACTTCCCCGAAAGATTTCATGGGTTTTCGCGGAACCGAGTTCAACCGCCCCGCCACCCCCTCCCCCTCACTCTTCTGCCCCCGCCGCGATATGCTAACGCGTTGTCATCGATAAGGCGATTTATTTCCACGGGCCGGGGACTACCGTTAGTTAGCCGGCGGCCGCGCGGCGCAGTCGGGTCCGGATTCGAGATGTTCCAACATTCCTAGTCCTCCACCGGCTGAATAAATCGTTCCCGCGTAACCTCTGGCCGGCCACGGGCAACCGGAGCACGAAGGCGGCTCCCGGCCCGCGCGTCGTGATGGGGCTTTTGAATAAAGATTCCTCGGCGGGACCGCGATCGTTGCCATCGGTGAAGAAGAGATGGCAGCATCCAGGCTCGGCCGAGCGTTGCGCGGCCGAGGATATTAGACGGGCTAGCCCCCTTCCGGAGGACTCCTTGGTAACGGCATCGGAATCGTGTTTTCGTCACGCGAGGCCGCGAGGCGAGGTGCTGGGGCGTCGCTGGGGCACAGATAAAAATCACCTAGCGGCCCGCGGTGTGACCAGAATTCCATTATTTTCATCGCGGATTCATGCGCGCCAGGGTACGGGCCAGAGTGTCGGCCACGGCTCGCCGTACATGTCAATCGACCCTGGCCAATTACGCAGCGCCGGTCCCTTTTACGTGCCCGCTTTTCATTTCCAAAGTTCGAACGGAACGCCTTTAACGACACGTTAACGCGTGCGTCCCCATCTCCCTCCCGTCTATATCATCATCCTCGATCGTTTTACCCAGGCTGATGTCAACACCCCCTCCCCCCTGAAGTGAAATGAAATAAAATAAAGGGTCGGTGTGTCATTGAATAAAAAGGGGTGAAAAAGTGGAGCCATTAATTCGTTGGATTATGTCCTGACGCTCGTGTTCGTTCTCACAGCGTCGTCACGCGACGCGCCTCCGCGTCCTTTTATTCCGGCCGACGCCACGGGCCTCGTGGACGTCGTGCTTCGTGCCCGTTTCTCGCCGCGTCTCGCCTCCCGATCCCGTTTCGCGGATCCGACGAGACACGGGCGGAGGTTTCGGGAAACGGGAATTAGCATAATTCCAAGGAAGTCGAAAGTCCACGGTTTTACGTGAAATCTCGAGGAGGAGGTGGAGCCTCTCTCGTTCGTGGAACATCAAAAAGCGGCGCTCGATCATTCCCAAGGCGAATCACGTATGCAGCCACACGGATTTCCACGGATGTGGCTCGTTAGCCGCGGCATTTCGGAAATCGGTATGCGACCGGTGGCGTCCTTTATTATGTCATAGCGGGCGGAACGATCATTCAGCTTATCACCTGATAATGTTCGACCACGAGCTCGCGGTCAAATCGTTGCTCGAACATTGATGTGATCGATGCTATAGGATTTACGGCGGGTGAAAGGAAAGGAGGACAGTTTTTTCGTCAATATCTCGCTATCTGTCAATTGTACAATAAAAATAGGTATTATAAAATTTATAGCGCAGGGAATTCTCTACAGGAAAGGTTCTATGAAATTTTTGGTCAGAGTAATCGTTACCGAGATAATGTCATCTGACTTTGGATGAACGTTAAAACATTGTAAGTTCACATGCGCTGAAATGGTTTTCGCAAATATCTCGTTATCTATTAACTGTACGACAAAAATAGGTATTATCAAATTTATAGTGCAGGGTGTTCTCTATAAAAAAGGTTCAATAAGTTTTCTTATAGAAATAATAATTACCGAGATAATATCATCCGATGTTGGATGAAAGTTGCAACATTGCTGGTTAACATTCACTGAAATGATTTTCGTGATTAGCCTACTATTTGTTAACTGTACAACAAAAGTAGATATTATCAAATTTATAGCGCAGGGAATTCTCTACAAAAAAGGTTAAATAAGTTTTTTCATAGAACTAATAATTACCGAGATAATATCATCTGATTTTGGATGAAAGTTGCAGCATTGTAAGTTGACATGCACTGAAATGATTTTCGCGATTATCTCGCTATCTATTAACTGTACAACAAAAATAGATATTGTCAAATTTATAGCGCAGGGAATTCTGTACAAAATAGGTTGAAAAGTTTTTTCATAGAAGTACTAATTACCGAGATAATATCTTCTGACTTTGGATGAACGTTAAAACATTGTAAGTTCACACGTACTGAAATGGTTTTCGCAAATATCTCGTTATCTATCAACTGTACAACAAAAATAGGTATCATCAAATTTATAGCGCAGGGAATTCTCTACGAAAAAGGTTCAGTAAGTTTTTTCATAGAAGTAATAGTTACCGAGATAATATCATCTGGTTCTGAATGAACGTTGAAACACTGCATGTCGTCATTACATCGAAATGGTTACTCTCATGAAAAAACTCATAGAACCTGTTTTGTACAGAATTTGCTGTGCTATAACTTTCATAATAGCTATCTTTGTCGTAGAATGAATAGACAATGAGTAATTCCCAAAAAACTGTTTCTCTTCTACGTTAACCCTTTACACATTCTAATGAAACCCTGCAAAAACGCCCTTTATATACAAGGAACTTTCTCCGCGTGTAAATTCAGCTCGCTTATACCCGCGTAGGAATCCCAGTTTCCCCCTGGCCTCGAAAGGCGATGCTGTATACGGAACCAACCCGCCGACGGGTTCATTTTCATGATGCACGTATCTCCGGCGAGGTGTGAAGACGTTATTCAAAATGTACAGCCATTAACCATTGGCATCCCACGGAACCGCCGGCCCTGAATTAACAAGTACTCAATGTGCGCCCGTACATCACCGCGAGGTGTCAGCCGATTCAGAGAATCGTTTCCCCCGATCTCGGAAGGCATTCACGACGCGACCCGTCGCGATTAACATTTCAAATATTCAGCGGGCGGGAACGGGCTGGCGAGAGCGGCAACCACTTAGTCCCACCTCGCCCCCGAACAAATCACAATTTTCAACGTTCCTCAAACGCTCGGCCAGCTTCTCTTTTTTTTTTTCTTTTTCCCCCACCACCGTCGATCGATCAGCATCCCGGTGATAAATCAATTTCCCGTGCGAATATTTGCGCAACGACGGGCTGCGCGCAACCGGTAGATCCCTATCGGCGCTCCGGACGTCTTAATCACACTTTGCCGTACTAATAATCGCGCCGCGGAAATCGCGTAGGAATAATGGCATCGATTTCCCCGTAGCAATAGAACCCGCGATGGTCCCTTTATTGGACCAGGGCCGTACAGGTATTCAGGGTCGAAGTCTTCGTCGGGTGGGTTCGGCGGGGTTCAAATCGAAAGGGGCCGATAATAGGAGGGGGGTGATGGTGTGCGCGCTCGTTAGACCATGCCGCGGCGATCCGTGTCCCTCAGCGGTGTCCGGCGATAAGTGCGAACAAGTGTGCGGCCGTCGGGGAGCTTCTCGCTCCATGGAAGCCGGCCTAAAAGGGAAAAACGAGGAGAAAAAGCCTGGCCGGAGTCCGAGGCGGACGAGGCGAAACGAAGCCTCGCGGAGGACACCGACGCGACACACTCGCGAGAGCCGGAATCGTTGCGGCGGGACAGACGGACAGGCGAACACGGCGGCTGGCGGGGGTCCGGGGGGGGGGCGGGAGGGACGGGGTGCTGCTGGCATGGCAGGGGAGCGTGAGAGTGGAGAAGAGAGTTGCGTAAAAAGGTTTCCACGGAGGGAAACACACGAGGAGCCGGGAGGAGGTGCTCGCCCGACACGCGATGTAGCGTGTTCCCGACGCGATGCGGTAGGATTGGTCGGCCGGGGAACCTGGGCGTCCATGGGAGCGCTCCTCCGATTGGCCTGGCTAACAAGCCTGCTTTCCAACGGAGACGAAATAATAAACCGCGGCCTCTGCCGCCCTCCGCGACTTCGACTCCCGGCTCGCCGCTGTTTTCCTCCTCGCCGTCGAGCTCGCCACCGCCGACCGTTTTGCCCCCCTTCGATCCGACGAAACATATAACGCGGCGGTCGGGTCCCGCGCGCGAGCCACGAGCCGGGGGGGCGCCCGCGGTCCCCGGTCTCGCGGCTGCCCCACACCACCCCCGCCCCGCGAGGACGGAACAGCGAACGGGGGGCCCCTCTTCCGCCGCGGAGAAACGTTTTCGGGGCAGTTACGCTCTCGCCGGACTCTCTTACGGCCGGGAATTAGCCGGGCCGGGGTATCGCGTGCGCCTGCCTTAATGGCTACCGGCGGCTCGGGGTCGCCGGCGAAAAGTTGCTGCGCGTAAAAGGGCCTGCGCGCCCCGGCTGTGTGTACGCTCGCGCGATGTTGAAAACGCGCCTGCACCACTCCGCGCGCGTATAATCCGCGGAAGTCCGCGGCACTCGCATCGTTTCCATTAATCAGCCAGCAGATCGTATCTGCCGCTGGAGGGGAAAAAAATATACGGACGGAGAGAGAGAGAGAGAGTGAGAGAGGGAGAGGGAAAAGTATGAGTTGGCAGCCTTCTTCGGCCGACGCATTACCGGGCCAAGCGCGTTCGCGCCCCGAACGGAGCCGAACGATTATGTTGCTCAACGTCGGGGCCACCGTTTCCGTTTCTTCCGGCGCATCGATTCGACGCCCTCGTCCTCGTTAACGCACGAAAGTGAATTTTTAAACGCGCCAGTCGGCCGCTTATCGGCCCCGCGATCGGCGCCGCGGCAAACCGTGTGGCAATCGTGGATCGCGAAGCAATTTTCGTCGGAGAAACTTTCGTTTCGTAGTCGGACTTTACCGGCCCCCCTTCCCCCCGTCCTCGGTCCCCGTTGTTCGATTCGGGGGTCCCCGGTCGCTCCTGCTGCTACGGCTGTCCCCGAAAAGAGTCTGCGAGAACAAGCTGTAATCAGCTCGACACGAGTCGTTAAGATTAGAGCGACCCGAACGGGGGGCCCGGATATCGTCCCGCGGCCATCGGTCGTTTTATTTTTCTCCGGGGGGGGGGGGGGCAGCTCGTCTCTCACCTGGTCGCGCGCGCCTCCCGGCCCGCTTAGCCGACGATCGGATTCATTTAAAAGCCTCCCCGGTGAGAGCGTTTCATTTTTCCCGAACTCCATTAGCGGCCACCTATTACCCCTGGCCCGTTCCCCCTCGTGGCGAGCGCACGATGACGAGAGAAATGCAAATGCCGCGCGGGTTTCCCGCGGCCCACGCTAATCCGACACACCGTGGCTACCTAATAAAACGCGGAAACTAATGTTCCCCGCGGTGTGGAGCCTGCCAGATATCCGGCCACCCCCGCTGCCTCGAAGACGGATAGGCCGGTTTAAGGGCAACAATCCGTCTCTGGAATCGTCCCCAAGAACCCGCGCTGCCCGCGATCCAATTACGAGATGCTTTCCGTCGACCTTGAGGCAGCGACTTCCGCCGCGGCTTTGGTCCATTGGTGGCTGCCCACGCGCGACAACGGGAGGCCAGATTGGATCGGAGAAGGAGCCGGTGCATCTTCGCTGTACGTATTAGCATAAAGCTAATATGCCAGAGGGAGTGGGGTGGTGGGGACAATGCGTTATTAGAGCAGCTGATCGTTCCTACCGATACGTCACGGGCTACGCGTATGCTCTACTTAACATAATATAATTGACCGCACGCGATTCAATGGGGTACGCGAGTCCAAAAACGAATGGTAAAGTTACCAAAGTTGGGCCCCTCCTCCATCCTTGCCCCCCTATTTACAGTAGATTCTCGATAAGTGAGCGAAAATCGGGACCGTAAGATCCTCGCTCGCACCGCTCCTCTGTGTCGGACTCCCCCTCCCCCAATTTATTTTGTTTAAAAGATGCTTCAATATAGTAGAGAGTGGGAAAGCTACATCAGAACGATACCACGAGTCAATGGTATCACAAGCACTTGCAGTAGACTCTTGATGAGCGAGAAAAAAGTCTGGGCCCCAAGATCCTCGGTTGGGTCCCTCTTCCGTGCCGGATCCCCGATTCACTTCGTTTAAAAGTTACTGCAATCCAGTAGTGAGTAGGACAGCTGCGTCAGAATAATGCCATGAAACAATGAAATCAATGGAATAAGTGAGCAAAAGTCGGGGCTCCAAGGTCCGCGGTTGGACCCCTGCTCTGTGCCGGATCCTGGCTATTTTATTTAAAAGATGCTGCAATCTAGTAGTGCATGGAACCACTGCGTCAGAATAATGCCACGAAACAATGAAATTAATGAAAGCTGGGTTCCCAACGAAATCGGGTCCCCAAGATCCTCAGTTATCGTATAGAGGGGTCGAACTTAATAACTACCTGGGGCACCTATGTCCTATCTGTGCATTCTACGCATCCGATTGACGACTATCCAGTTCGAAGTGGTCCCGGAGAAAAACCCCCGTTGCGAAAACGCGGGGTAATCGTAGCAGGCCGTCGCGTCGCGGCTTTGGGGGGGCGATTCCGCCGCGAGGGGGCGGAAAGAGAGTGTCGGGAATGATAATGAGAGATTGCCGAGCAGCGATAATAGCTGCGACTCTTCCTGCATCGGTGCGGGGTGCGCGTGGCTTTTTAATGCTCTTCTGTACGAGCTGACGCCCCCCCCCCCCCCCCCGGCGCGTTAACGGAACCCCGATTGTGCGTCGGAAAAGTCGGAAGAAGTTCCTCGGAACGGATCCTCCGAACATTCCTTCCTCGACGTTGGTTCTGACCACACCTTTCTCCCCATTGTCCTTCGCTGATCTAATTCGACCGCGTGATAGTCTATCCATCAAGGGGGGGCGTAATTGATAGGGAAAAAATATGTGAAAGTTTAAACGTAGTACAACTCTCACATTACTGTCGGCTGCATGCATCAAGCTGACAAGAAGGATAGGTGGAAGGAAGGGGAGGCAGAGGAGGTAGAAATGTGGCCCGGTAGAGTCGTGTTCTTAATTGACAGGCCGTGGTCCCGTGTCCTTCGACTTCGTGGCAGGACCTCGTTAGCGAGGGGCCCCACGAGGCGCGGAGGACGGAGGAGAAGGGGGGGCTCGGGACAGAAGGACTGGACGGCAGTCAGAATGGCATCTGCAGGTATACAGGATCTACCGTAGAGACGTCTCTAAATTAGTCGGGACACATTATCCTCGATAACGTGCCGCTACCACCGGTCGGGCCCGTGAATCGAGAAATCGATCGTCGTCCCCGGAATAGGGCCCACGTGTGCCCCCCGGGCTAATCGTCGTAAATTCAATTACCATCCGTCCTCGGAGCTTGACGAGCACCGTGGTTCTGTAGCTCCCAGATACGTTTCCCGGCTTCAGGAAGGGAGGGGGGGGCGGGGAATGATAAAGCTTCGCAGACTGACCGTCCTTATCTTGCCCCCCACCCCCTCGTCCGAGTCCCTGAAAAATCACCGCCGCTTCCTTATTATTATATTTCTCTCCCCGCTCTCGCCCTCGGAGATTGAGACGCCGTTCATAACGGCGGCCGACTCTAATTGTCGGCGGGTCGGGGCAGAATTGATTGCACGCGCGCGCGCGCGCATCCGGCGCGGAATGCGGCGAGCGCTTAGCCGTGAACGTTACCGAGCTTGTTCTTGCGATCATCGCTCAGCCGCCTAATTACGGACCGATTACTGAATCAACACCTGCTTCCCTGAAGGCCGACGCCGGCGTCGGTTCCCATGCTCCCCGAGACACGTATTTCCGCGGGACGGGGATCGCCGCGGAGGCTGCGCGGCACCGGAAGAACGGCCGCCCCGTTGAATCTGCCGAACCATTTCCATCGCTAAAGGGCTCTATAAATATCTTATCAACGTCGGCTGTTCGCGGGTCGAACGTTCAACAACCGTTCGACGCGTCACCATTCGTCCGGGACAGTTTATTCGCCTTGCGGGACCTGCCGCCTTCCGGCAACTTTTCGTGTTCCCACGCACGGACGTCGATGCGTCATACAATTTTTTTTGACCAGTCTATTCGTCCGGTCTCCGAACGGCTCGTCGATATTTTCTCGAAGACACCCAGAACACGGCCGGGCCCGTCGGCGCGGAATTTCGGTAGCCAGAAACGTCTCGCTGGGGGCAGAGATTAATATTCCGTCCGTATCTTGGAAATCTTCATCGACCAATTATACACGGACGAGTTCGAGGAACTACCTGGCAGGATCACGGGCAGCTCGTGTAAAGATGGAAACATTATTCCCCGGTCCCCGGGCCCTGGCTCTCCTACCTGGGATATTTCGCGGCGTGTCTTTTTTTTGTTTTCGGGAAAACGTCACGGAAGATTTAGGTAGAGACTTCTCGACCCTGACCATTCGTCCTTCTCTTCACTTTCCAATCGGGAAATTTTCTTGGCGGGCTTCACCGGTACGGTCGTGGATCGGGTAACATCGAACCACCCTCCCCCCGTCCTGCCCCCCCCTTGAGCCAGTTTGATTTTCCAGTGGAAAAGTGAAGCGGTGTCGGGACGCGGAGTCGAATAAAACAGCGAGGTCCCCCTTGAGCCGGGCCCTTTAACGATCGGGCGACGCTCGTAAACGTCGTCTACCTGGAGATCTCCCGTTAGGAATGCCTTAAGACAATGCCGAGGTGACATTCCTCCCCCGTGTACGGGGAAAAAAACTAGCCTGTCCCACGACCTCTGTCCCCGGGGCGGTGACCGCGTGATTTGTGCACCGGCTCCACGAGAATAATGTCCTATCCGTAGAAACTCGAAGGGAAAAGGAATAACATTGCGCTTTCATCCCCCTGTTTTCGCTCCCTCCCGTCCCCCCCAAAGGTATTCTCGTCCGAGACTCCGCTCGGACGAGCTTGCATCAGTTTCCGTGCATCGGAGACCGCGGCTGGAAGACACGAGCCGGTTGCCCGACCAGTAACGGGTTGGGGGGCGAGGGGGGTCCGCCCCCGAAACGAATGATAATGCGGGGGATATCGTATTAAAATCTGGCGCTACCTAGAGCCCGGGCAACGAGCGTTGGGCGCCAAAATAGATGGACCTCGTTACAAATGGAATGGAGTTTATAATCGGTATCTCTGCGGTGGCATCTTGTGTGTGCCACTCCGCGACCCCCCGCCCCTCGATCAAGGGGGCTTCCACGGGAGGGACCTAGAGGAGAAGGCTTGCTCAGCGTCTTCGTTGAACAGGGACGGAACGGAGAGAAGAACTGTGTTCTCCGTACTCGTTTATTATCTCTCTAACTGGTGCCCCCCTCCCTCCCCCTGGGCCCCCCGTTTTCGTGGCCTCGCCACCTGCGCGCGAGTGAAACGAGTCTAACAATAAGATCATAACGGCCAGCGGGAATACGCGTCGTATTTATCATTGGCCATTGTTTACAGCGTCAGGCCTCGCTTGTTTAAACCGTACCCCTTCAGTGTTTGCTCTTTATTCTATCCTCGCACCCGGGGATCCTCGGTTCAGACGAAAACGCGATCATCGGGACTTGTTTCTGGCACCGGGACGGTGTGATTAAGACGGTGACTGACGCGGATGGACCGCGGTCATCCTGGTATCGATAACTCCCGAAACGCGTCGATCGCGTGTACCCCTACGGAACCCCCGCACCACTCTGGACATTTCGGGAAGTATCGACAGCAGAAATCGGTAGAAAGGGGAAGGGGTGGAACGCATCCTTCGGTAGCCTGCACGCGAGTATTTGCATGCCGTCGTCTGCGCGGCGCAAGTCCGAAGGGGGCGTGGGGATCCTCTCCATTGGTTCACCATCCGAGTAATGGTCGCTTGCATTAGCTACTCTCTCCGGCGAGACTCTTTGGGGCCCGTAGGCAAAAGCAGGGACCCCGACGATTCCTCCGCGGACCCTCTTCCTACTCCCGTCGGTGCGCGACGCGGCCTCGACTACGCCTACCGCGCTGCACCGGTACCCCGCGAAACTACGCCTACGCCGGCGTCCTTTCTCTTCCCCCTTTTTCGCACCCCCCCTGGGGGTGGGGGTGCAGGTTTCCCGCCAGGACGGCAAAGCGTCTCCGGACAGGATCGGGAGCAGGTGAGGATTTTTCGGGGTACCGATTCCAGTCCCCACCGTCGACAGTGCGGTTCACGGTCGCGCAAGCTCGCTAATTAGTCCACCGAATGACTCGGTGGTCCCACGAACGATGGGCCCCATATGCCGACCTCTCCCTCCCCCCTTCAGAGATTAAGATCATCGCTTCCGTCTCGTTCCATTTCACGGGGCCCCTCCGTCCCGATCGTCGACCGCGTTCCGCGTGACATCTTGCGCCGCGTGCGTGCTCGCGTCCACGACCCTGGATGGACGTTCCGTGATCCAGATCGACGGGGATCGTTATCTCGTGCCGGCCCGGTTATGCATCGCTCGTCGCAGAAACGGTCTCACCTGGTCCCACCTCTGGGAACGCCAGGAGGAAGCCCGGACGCGTTTACGGAAGTCCGCGGCCTCGATTCGGGAATTCCGTTCGTTTCCCCGGAAGAGAAGTTGACCCCGCGGTCGACCCCTCGCCGCGAGACACGAACCACCTTGCGCAAGCCTATGGTTAAGCGCTCCCAAAGGGTCGATCGCGATCGACGTATTCAAATTTAACGCCGAACGGCGCGCGAGAGAGAGAGAGAGAGAGAGAGAGAGAGAGAGAGAGAGAGAGAGAGAGAGCGCCACCCTCCGAGCTGTATCGGCGTTCGATTTAATATCGAACAGCGTCGATTTCGAGGGGATCCGAAGCGTGAACCGGCGGGTCCGCGGTTGGAGGGCCTCGGCGATATACCGAGCCTCCGACCTAGGGCTTCGAATCTCCGAGAAGTTGTAAAAGCGGGGCGGTGGGGAGATAGCGGGAGAAGCCACGGGGGTTGTCGACGCGGCGAGGGTGCCCTGGGTAGGTACCATTATGCAAATCCGTAGTCAATACCTAATACAAGATAATCACAATGATTATACGTCCCAAACTCCCTTCTCACGGGGCCCGGGATATGTGCATACACACACACACATCCTGGCCCCGCTGATCCTGGCCCGTTCCTCTTCCTCTTTTCTTTTTTATTTCACCGCGCACGCTTATCCTTTCTACCCTCTCACGGGGTCCAGCTCCGAGTGGCCCGATCTCCCCCCCCCCCCCGGCGCGCCGCACTCGTGGCAGAAATGCATCGCTGCTTATCATACAATATGCACTCGCGGTGCACCTGGAGAGGGGCCGCCGTGTCTCAGGCCCTTCCACCTACCCGGCGTCTCGGAAGTTTATCCGCAGAACGGAACCGTTCGAACGATTTTCCGCCACGCCGCGAAACTCCGTCGTTCCCGCGCGTGTACCTTTCAAAATTACACCCCGCAACCGCCGGGCTGCCGCGTGAACGACTTCGTACCTTCGCGCGCCCGTCGGAGGAACGAGTTTCGCGCGGCGTTCGCGACGTCGCTCCGGCGGGATGCTTTCGGGACACGGTGTGTACCCGTGCCGCGGACGGGCACCGTCCGCCGCAGAAACTAACCCCCGCGGGGGTTGGCGATGCAACATCACGCGGCCGCCCGGCGGCCGCGAGCGGCCGTGTTTTCGCTGGCGCACGTACACACACGGACGTGTACGCTGGGTTGCTTCTCGGGCCGCGACGGGTGCCCCCGCGGCCAATTGGAAATTGTCCCTAATAACAGGGGAACGCGCTGGACCGTCCACTCGTATCTCGCGGGACGTGGACCGCTCTCCGCTCCTCTGCCCGCATACCTCGCACGGTATCCTTATAGGAGCGCGCGGCCGCGACGGCGAGGGCGGGGGAGGGGGGGGGGTGGTGGTGGAATATTCGCCGCGCGAGCGAAGATCCGCCGCGCCGCGGAGTTCGAGATGCTCGCCCGTGGTATTACGGCCGGTCGGTCGGGGCCGCGCTGGTCATATCCGTGGAGCGTAAGGGTGGAACGAAATGGAAGCGACGGGCCCGTGTGTTACTTAATGAAAAACGTCGCGACAGAAAAAAAAGAAAAAACAACAGAACAGCCACCACCCTAGTAATGTATTCGCGGCGGAAGTAGGCCGGAGCTGGGGAACCCGCGTGCCCCTCGGCTAAGTCCGTTACTAATTGACGCACACTAACTCAACGCACTGCTGCCCCCCCCCCTCCCCCGTCTATTGTTCTCTTTTTTAATTGCATTTTTAGAGTCACATCAACCCATTCGAGTTATTGGCAAGAACAGTAATTGATCTACAATGTACACATTAATTTACAGTAATAATGTTGTTTACAATTAGCTTAGATTAGATGAGAGACGTCTATATCTTTTCAAGAATTTGATTACACGTAAGCATGAACCAGTACAGCGAATATTATCCGCGTAAGTCCGTGTTTATTTGGTGCAGTCTTCCTTTGCTATATTTCACTCAAACTGTAATCACATGTTCAAGTGAAATTATCACGTTACAGTTGTTACACGTTAGTCTTCTTTTTTTTTCAAGTAGATATGTATGATTAACCCCTTAACTGAACAATTAGTTATTAAAAGTGGGTCCAAAAAATGTCCACTTTCTTTTTACTGCGGAATTTTAAACTTTGTTATAATTGTAGGATATTGCAAGCAGCAGTTTGACAAATTATTCACTTAAAGGGTAATAAGAGGATGTTGAAAGAAAGGTTATATCGAAACCCCGAGTGTGCTCGTTGCTCGTAAAAAATAACTCCACATGAAATGTCTTAGGGCCGAGTATCTTAGTTGAATCTCTTTCAAAACTGTTTTCAATGTTTCTGATAAACAATATAAAATTAAAGTAATACACGTTCTCACAGCATAGTGATTAGCTAGACGCGACGAATTCCTCCGAGGCTGAAATTTCTGAACAGAATATTGCCAAGATAGACGAGTATTCTCGGGCTTTTAAGTTTATGTAAAAATAAAAATCCCGCGTGTCCTCGGGCTTTTAAGTGAAGGGGTTAAGACAACATTCAGTTTGAAAGGTGTCTCGTTCAACACCATGTACGTTCTCGTTGAATTCTTATGGAAGGAACTGTTACCCTTAGGAAATACTTTATAAAGTGTTCTCGTGGGACGGATATACTAAAATCTGTACAATAAAAGCTCCACTGTCTGTAAATAGCGTCTCGTTCAACGTAATATCTGTTCCTGTTGAATTTTTATGGAAAGGATCGTTATCTTTCGGAACTTCTCTACAAAGTGTTCTCAGGGAATAAATGGCTTAGAATCTGCACGATAAAAGCACCATGGAAACAAGTTAGTTTAGAACATTCATTAGAACAGTTTCTGTGAGACAAACAAAAGGATCAAATTATTAAGTGCTAGTTTCATTTGTTAACATATATAATGTTATTCACGCATTTATTTAATTAATGGTATGAGAATGATAGTATAATAGTTACGTAAGAAGTATCGAGCAACAAAGAGCACTTTTGTAACTTAATTTAACTGCCGTGATTGCTTAATATTGCTGTAGTACCATTATTGAATGGTATACAGCAGTTGTTTCGATGATTCAGAACGTTTCTAATATTGATGCACAAAGTGTCCGTTCACAGGAAGATTGGTATTGTTACATTTTACAACTTCTGTCGCAACTAAAAATATTTATCTGTTCTACATAATGCGCATATTTCAAACGGACCCTGCTAATAATATCCAGAGCTCTTTCGACGCCTGATTTTAATTAACCCCACTGATTGCGCCGCGTCCGTTTCTTTGTTTCCTTTTCCCCTCGAAGTGGGAGGAAAAGCGAGGACGGAATCGAGAACAAGGAGAAAGAAACCGCTCGGCGCGGCGGCGAGGTGGAACGGCGACGGCACAGCGGAATTATCATAATTTCATAATTAGCTCGTCCCGGGGGTCCTTGCCGACGGTTTAAACGCCTCTCGGACACGCCACCTCTGTAGCTTCCGTATCTCCGCCGTTCTTTATCTCTCCCGCGGCGAAAAACGCGTCGGATACGCGATCGAAGCGGAAAAGCGGTTGGCGAATCGATCCGCGAGGAGCAACCGCGTCCAGTCGACGGCGGCCGCATCGTTACCGCTTCCGTCGAGAGACGATCGGTATCGTGGCCTTTCGTGCTGGGGGGTAGGTGGTTAACGAGGAAGCAACAGTAACCGGCTGGCCTCCTCTTATTTTCTTTCCCCGTCGAGCGGAGAGGAAGGAACGACTTATCGACTAGCCACGGTTAGAAACCCGCCACACGGAAACGGACGCGCAACCACGCCGCCGGTGGACGTTTCTGCCTCTGGACGCGCATTATGTAAAGCGCGCTGGTTCATTTCGGCACGAGAGCCACGTCCAGCTTTATCGGATCGCGTGCTCGCCGGCCACCACGATGTAGGTCGTCGTCGTCGACGACGGTGACCACAGGGGCCTCGTGCTCGATTACCCTTTCAAGGATCGTTGAACGAACCGTCGATCGACCCCCTTGGCTCCGGCCAGGACTTCGATAGCGAGGAATCTCTAGGTGTCGACACAGAGGTGGATGCTTTTGCGGTTTCCGAAGCGAGGTCTCTCATTTTCGTGCCATCGCAGTGGCGTCACCGACGTTTCCTGCTGGTTCCACGCGCTGCTCGCGCCACACGAAGGTAGCTAACAAGATACCTCGTTGTAAGACGTTTCTGATACCCCTAGGAACCATCTGCTGACATTTCACGAAGGAGAAGCTAGCAGAAGTAAGGATTATAGTAGATAACTAGCCTAACTTAAGAAGCTACCTCGCTGTAAGACGCTTCTACCACCCCTAGAAACCTTCTACTGACATTTCGCAAACGTTAGGCTGTCAAAAGTAAGGATTATAGTCGGTAACTAGCCTAATCTAAGAAGCTGCCTCGCTGTAAGACGCTTCTACCATCCCTAGAAACCTTCTACTGACATTTCGCAAACGTTAGGCTATCAAAAGTAAGGATTATAATCGGTAACTGGCCTAATCTAAGAAGCTGCCTCGCTGTAAGACGCTTTTACCATCCCTAGAAACCTTCTACTGGCATTTCGCAAACGTTAGGCTGTCAAAAGTAAGGATTATAATCGGTAACTAGCCTAATCTAAGAAGCTGCCTCGCTGTAAGACGCTTCTACCACCCCTAGAAACCTTCTACTGACACTTCGCAAACGTTAGGCTATCAAAAGTAAGGATTATAATCGGTAACTGGCCTAATCTAAGAAGCTGCCTCGCTGTAAGACGCTTCTACCACCCCTAGAAACCTTCTACTGACATTTCGCAAACGTTGGGCTATCAAAAGTATGGATTATAATCGGTAACTAGCCTAATATAAGAAGCCACCTCGCTGGAAGACGTTTGTAGTACCCCTAGGAACCTTCTGCTGACATCTCGCAAAGGACAGGCGAGTAGAAGTAAGGATTACAGCAGGTAGCGCAGTTATGAAGATGCAAATAGATTTGACGCGGACGGGTTTCGCTCGATATACTTCCATATCGAGGAAGAGCGTGATCGGGAGGGAGCGTGGGAGGACCGGGCTGATTTAAATAATAACGTCGGTGGCTGAAACTTTTAAGAGCAGCCTGTCCCATCCAGCCTTACATGGCGCGACAAGATTAGATAAACCGAGAGAGGCCTCACCTGGCCTCCCTCTCGCTCTATATCACTTCGAAAAAGGCACTTTATTCCTTATTCAAATTAGTCGAGGACTGGTTTGAATACAGGCCGGGCGTCTTTGAACGTCCTCTATTATAATACAAAAGGATTTCGGGGCGCTCCGGCTTCCTGGATCTCGCTACCATCGCGAATAATTAAAGGAATCATTTTTATTTCGCTGAAACCGAGCGCACCGGCCTGCCTAGGCACTTTCTCTCGTTTGAACAATGGAACGGCGCGGCAGGGAATCGCGTTTCCCGCCGGAAAAGAGAGACCTTGAACCCCCGGTTACACTCCCGACGGCTGTATATCCTTAATGAGAGGCAGTTGCCACATAGGAAGAATGCACACACGAGGCGTTGCATGCCTCCGGTTAAACGCGAGGAAACGTTCCTATCTAGATAGCCGGGTTCGAACGTGCGTGCGCCTCCGCTTACTGCTTTCGGAAACGGCCGGGCATTACCGTATGGTAATCATCTAATTGCTTCATTGCAATCGTCGCCGCGGCTGCCCTCGCAACGGAGGGCGACCTCCCGACCTCCGGCGGTTCCCCCGAAACGACGACACCCCGTGCTCCATCTCTACCCCTTCGTCCGAGGAAAAGCCGCGGGAGGATAGTCGGACGTTCGGAATTAACACGTGAGGCGGAAGAGTCGGTGGTGTCGCGAAGGGGGCGCTAAAGAGGCAATCGGCGCCCGGGACGACGCACGATGACCGGATTGCTTGAATTATGGATGGCCAGGGTGTCTTTGTCGGGGAGCGCCTCGCTCCGGCGGCGATCGAGCGCGACCGATAATTCCCGCGCAGCTTTCGGGGCCCCTTGAAGCTCCCCGTGGTAGCCGGCGCGTCCTGTCGAGACCGGCGGGCGTGGGTGACGCGGGAATAACGACGGCGGGGAGACAGCGTGAGAGATTTCGACGACGATTGCTTCTCGGGAACGTCACTTACCGGCCGGCCCAACATTGCCGGCGCGCCGATCTCCCCGAGTTTGTGGAATAACCTAGGCACCTTCTACTGACATTTCGCGAAGGAGAGGCTAGCAACAGTAACGATTATAGTCGGAACTAACCTAATCTAAAAAGCTGCCTCGCTGTAAGACGTTTCTACTACCCCTAAGAACCATCTGCTGACATTTCGCAAGCGTTAGGCTAGCAGAAGTAAGGATTATAGTAGATAACTAGCCTAACTTAAGAAGCTACCTCGTTGTATGACGTTTCTACTACCCCTAGGAACCATCTGCTGACATTTCGCAAGCGTTAGGCTAGCAAAAAGTAAGGATTATAGTCGATAACTAGCCTAACTTGAGAAGCTACCTCGCTGCAAGACATTTTTAGTACCCCTAGGAACCTTCTACTGACATTTCGCGAAGGAGAGGCTAGCAAAAGTAAGGATTATAGTCGGAACTAACCTAATCTAAGAAGCTGCCTCGCTGTAAGACGTTTTTACTATCCCTAGGAACCTTCTACTGACGTTTCACGAAGGAGAAGCTAGCAGAAGTAAGGATTATAGTTGGTTACCAGCCTAACTTAAGAAGCTACCTCACTGTAAGACGTTTCTACTACCCTTAGGACCCTTTTACTGACGTTTCGCAAACGTTAGGCTAGCAGAAGTAAGGATTATAGTCAGTAACTAATCTAACCTAAGAAGCTACCTCGCTGTAAGACGCTTCTACTGGCATACGTCATTTATTGGCCGACCCAACATGGCGGCGCGCCGATTTCCGCGAGTTTGTGGGGAAATCGAAAATGGTAACGCGGTTAACTGTCGGAGCGATCCGGGGCCGGGGGTGTGCGACCAATAGGCGGAGAAGAGCAAGGGGAACGTGTGAAGAACGTTCGGAGGAGAACGGAAAGGAACGCGGGAAGCGATTTGCCAATCAGGGTAGACGTGGCGCGAAACGCCAGGCATACCTGGACGACAAATGCGGCCGGGGAGACAAAAGGCGCCAAGTAAAGAAGGCGCACCTCCTTCGGTCCGCCCTCGATCGTATATTTCCCGCTCGTTGCGCCGCGCGGCATTCGCGGAATGAAGCCGGGGAATCGCGCCGGCCGAGATCTTCCGAATGAAAAAAGAAGAAAAAAATGGCAACGAACGAATCGGTCGGTTGGCAGGCCGAGACGAAAGAAGGAAGTTCAGGCCGGCGAGTTCCCGCGGGGCGGCTCGAAAAGTCCCTCATTGTCTCTCCCGTCCGTTTCCTCGCGTGCTTCTTTCCCGCTCGCGTCCCGTCGAAGCAACGACCGGGAACGGAGGCAGCGGCTCGGGTTCAACCGAACTTAGCATCTGCTCTCCGGGCCTCGTAATATGCGTGCTCGATATCGCCGCGCTGGATCTCAGATGCGTGTTCGCGATATCACGCACTCGTGCACGCGTCTACTCTCTCTCTTTCTCTCGGCCTTGTCTGCTCCCGTCGTCTGGCCGTCTTCGTCCGACGGAATTGTCCGATCTCGCTACCGAAGACGGTAGGTACGTTCCGAAACGGAGGAAAAATCTTCGTAGACGTCGCGCGATACTATAGAGGAGTTGGTTCAAACATGGGCTATGGTCTAAGTATGGGCTGGTTGAAGTTTTAGTTACAATAGAACTTTTGTAAGTTAGAAGCTTAGCCGCAGCAGAACTTATCTAATAGAAATGAATATGAATTGAATACTATTCAATATAGTACTGCAGCAGTATTAAATAATTATGACTGTTAAATTAAGTTACAAAAGTGTTCTTTATTGTTGAATACTTCTTATGAAGCTGTTATCGTTATTTATGTTATCATTTTAACACCATTCGTTAAACAAACGTATGAATAATATGATACTATATTATTAAATAAAGCCAGCTTATCTTATAAAAACTTCTTGAATAGACGTTCCAAAGTGACTTGCGTCCATGGAATTTTCATTGTACACATTCTGAACTATTTATTCACACGAGAACACATTGTAAAGAAGTTTTCTTTACAAAACCTTCTTCTTCTTTCTTTACACTTTGCATAGGAATACGCTTTCCTATGGTAAACAATTCCTCCCTTAAGAATTCAACGGGAACAGAGATTACGTTGAACGAGACGCTTTTGAAAGCCCAACCTAACTTGAGGACTGTTTACTTCGAGACCCCTGCTTAAAATGATCAACGCGATAGAGCGCGAGCGGCATCGTGAAATGTTGTTCGCGTTTCCATCCTTCGACTCATCCTTCCGGGTAAAAATTAGCACGTCGCAGTAATCGGCCACTTTGCCCGTTGTTTTCAAGCCCCGCGAAGATAGGGCATCTCATGAATGGTAATTGCGCGCGAGCGTGCCAGCTGGATGTGTATCTGATAAGGTGGGCGCGTTCGGAAAGAATCCGCGAGCTTCGTTAGAGTTATTGCATTGTTCCGTTCAATCCGCGGATAAAGCCGGCGTGATCGTGTTCGCGTGACCGTCGGTCTCGGCTGGCTAGCTACCCCGCGCCATCCCGTCTCCTTCAAACCGTTCAGGCCGCCATTTCCTACCTTCCATCAACTTCCATCCTTTATAAGAGCCTCTGGTGCAACATTGTTCTAAAGCAGACCTTGACTACCGCCCCCCCCCCTCAGGTTCCATTATTTAACCTACATCTATATCTTCCTAGGACAACGCTGCTCCAGATCAGAGATAGCCCGGGTCAGAGTTGTCCTAGGTCTGCGCAACCTCGAACTTGGGCTGGGCAGAATTTCGTTGCGATGGCAAGTGGCTGGGGAAGAGATCCGCGAATGTAGGTTAGGAGATCGTGTCATTTGACTTTTCTCAGGGAAATTAGACGGAAAGAAGCTGGATTTTTGTATTGACCTTTATTTTATTGCTTCAACTAATATTTTAAAGGTATTCGTTCATGTGACTACTGCTAAAAAGTTTGTAAAAGGTCATGGTAAAAAGGTAAATAGTTTTTCTCTCGTATCTTGTTATATATTAATTGTACGACGAAAATGGGTATTATGAAACTTATAGTGCAAGAAATTTTCTATAAAAAAGGTTCTATGGGTTTTTATCGTAGGAGTAATCGTTACTGAGATAATATCAACTGATTCTTCTTAGTTACCCCTTCTCCAAGTTGCTATGCAAAGGAGTGCATCATTTCCCAAAAATATGAAACACTGTAAGGCGTTGTTCATTGAAACGGTTACTCCTACGATAAAAACTCATGGAAGCCTTTTTGTACAGAATTTCCTGGGCTACAAGTTTCATAATGATCATTTTTGTTATGAAATCAATGGATAACGAGATGTCCCCGAAAAACTGTTCTTTTTACGTTAACACTGCATTTTCTCTCCAAACCATGAAACATTGTAAGTCGTCATACACTGAAACGCTTACTCGGATGACAAACAGTCATAGAAGCTTTTTTCGTAGAGAATTTCCAGGGCTATAAGTTTTATGATAACAACTTTCGTCGAGAATAAATAATCGAGAATTTATTGGCGAATCAGTGTCTCGTATCGATATTCTCCTATCGACAACCCGTTGCGAGCGCACTTTTTCCCCAAGTGCATCCTGCCAATCGACGGGAACGGTCTGCCGTTTCCTACCCTCCGTCAACTTCCATCCTTCGTGAGAGCCTCTGGTGCAACATTGCCCCGGCGCAGACCTTGACTCCCCGGCGTCCATCATTTAACCTAAATCTAGATCTTCCTAGGGCAACGCTGCTGCAGATCGGAGATAGCACAGGTCAGAGTTGTCCTAGGTCCGCGCAACCTCGAACACGGGCCAGCCGAAATTTCTTCGCGGTGGCAGGTGGCTGGAAGAGGATCCGCGAACTTCGTTTTGGCGATCATGCGTTTAAACGCTTCGGGTCCCGGTGATCAGATGTTGCCCAATTTTCGCCAATTGCGTGGCCCGCGGCCGGGCACGCGAACGCGATTATTCTAATGACTCTACGAAACAATTATACAATTTCATAATTGTAATACGAGAATCGGTCGGAGGATTTTCACAAGTTTCGCGTCGTCTTCGCTCTGGAAGGGACTCGTTAATTGCCCCGGGCGGATGCTCGATACCAGAATCACTCGAATTCCTCGGCTAGACCGGCGCTGTTCCGAATGGCTTTAGGATTCGGCATATTTTACTCGTATCTACGACCGCATCTCCGGTGCCGGGGGACATGGGTGCTTGTAAAGCCGAGGAACGACACGAATTCGAAAACGACGACCAGCGGACAAGCGAGCGACACGTATCACTCCCGTGTCATACAATCATCTCCCACCGGATCGATGTTAAACGGATTATCTTCGATCTCGGACGGGTCCGTTTTTCCTTTTTCTCTCCTCCCGCCGATAAACATCGGCCGGTTTTAAGGCGAGTCGCGCGAAATCGCGCGCGCTCGCCATTTAACGGCCTGACCTAAAACTAGCCCGAGTTAACGACCAAACCCCCGACCTGTCCCTGCGCCTCATTTCGCGCGCCGTGACGTTCGAGGTGGCGAACGGTGATCTGGATTTATGCTCCCCGAAACCTGGCCGGCCTAGGTTCACCTAGACGACCAGGGGTCTAGGTTGAGCGAACACTGCCGGAGCGTACGCGTTCGAGGGCAGAAACAATGAGCGCGAAAGACCCGCGGCGGGACGCAGCGGGAGCGGACAGAGATCCGTGCTCGTATCAGCATTGACAGCCGGCTATATAGGAAGAAGCGTGGAGGCTGTGGAAGTCGGCGGTGAATCGCGACGGGACGAGGCGAACGGCTGCAGCGACGGCGGACAGCCAGTCGACGGCGGAGGGAAAGAGGGCGAAGCTCTTTGTCCCGCGGACGCGAGGCGACGGCCGATTGTGCGACGCGTTGATAATTTTGAAACAAAGCCCCGCCGGCCGGCCGGGCATTGTGCAAAAATCATAGGGAAACAGCGAAAAAGAGGGAACGCGGGGGGGTGGGAAGGCTCGCTCGGTTTTGTTCGCTCGCCAGGGCGAACGACACGCGAGTGGGCGGGGGGGCGCGTGCTTTTATCTCGCGTTTACGAAATCCCGAGCTTGGCCTCGATCGACTAATCGACCGTGTCGACGCCAGAGATTCCCTGAAAGCCTCCGCCGGTAGAAAAAGCCTGTCGATACGCCACTCCGTGCGATTCGCTTCCCGCCAAGATACGCCACTTTCGATTCCTGTTGCCTCTGTCCGCTTTTTGCGCTCCTTCGTCTCGTCCGGAAGCTGCAGAATCGACGCGTAGCACGGGGAAATTAGATGAAAACACGATGGGCTCATGTATGGACCTTTATTTTATCGTTTTAAACAATGTATGAACAGTCTTCGTCGATGTGGCCACTGCTGAAAACTTTACAAAAGGTCAAAGTAAAAAGGAACATAGTTTTTCTCTCATGTCCTGTTAAATATTAATTGTACGAGGAAAATGGGTATCATGAAATTTATAGTACTAGAAATTTTCTATGAAAAAGGTTCTATGAGCTTTTTTCGTAGGAGTAATCGTTACTGGAATAATATCATTTGATTCTTCTCAGTACCCCTTCTCCAAGCTGCCATGCAAAGAAGCGCAATATCTCCCAAAAATATGAAACATTGCAAGTCGTTGTACGTTGAAACGGTTACTCCTACGAAAAAAATTCATAGAAACTTTTTGTACAGAATTTCCTGGGCAACAAGTTTTCTAATGACCATTTTTGTCATGAAATTAATGGATAACGAGATATTACTGCAAAATTGTTTTGCAAAATCATGAAGGATTGTAAGTCGTTGTACGTTGACACTGTCACTCGTACGAAAAACAACTCATAGAAGCCTTTTTGTAGGGAATTTCCAGGGCTGTAAATTTTATAAGAACAATTTTCGTTGGAAATGAAGAATGAAGAGTTTATTAGCGAATTAGAGCCTCGTATCGACAACGCGTTGCGAGCGCACGTTTTTCCCTAGTGCATTCTGTCAATCGACGGGAACGGGCTGCAGCGAAACAGTGCAAATCACAGCGGCGCGTACAGCGATGCATGTCATAATGAACGGCTGGCGACTTTTTGTTTCGGTCCCGTCGGCCGGAAATATCGGCCATTTTGAATTTTCAATTTTCAACGCTCTAGTAAGCCCCTTCGGCTCTCCCTGCGTCCACCCCCTCGTCCTGGCCCTCTCTTGGCCATCGCAGCCAAATGCACGCACGGCACCCATTCCGCCAAACAATGCTCTGCCCTCTGAACAACAATTCTCAATTTTTTAATTAGTTCAGGTTAGGTTACGACCAGTTCAGGTTAGGTCACAGCCCGAGAAAATTTCGGCGAGCTTCTGGAACTTTTTCGTAGAGATTTATTTATATTCCAGAGGGGAATGCAATTAGATGGCGAAGAACAAATGCAGAGGCGATGAAATTTATTTAAAGCGCGTACGCCCTCGCATTTTCTTGTTCGGATCCGTTTAACTATCTTCCCCTCGCTACGAATTCATTTCGTGGCTGGACGATTTTTATGGGCGATCCCGCGAGATAGCCAGTAGTAAATATTCCCCTGCTGGACGTCTTCGTTCTCCCCAGAAAATTACCGTTTTCATGCATCCCTAATTAATAAGGATTCTCTTCCCAGTATTCCGATTTATGTATCCTACACTCACGCCGGTTCCGCAATTGTTACTTTGACAAACGTTAAAGGGGAAGTGGAACGCTGTTAGGTGTCATATCTTCTACTCACAATTAATTCCTTTCACCGCCACTTTTTAAGGGAAGCTGTACAGGGTGTTCGACAACTGGTGGGAGAAATTTGTAGGGTTGATTGCTGAAACGATCCTGAACAACTTTTTCCTTTGCCAAAATGTTGGGCAGGGCTTCGTTTTTGAGTTATTAACGAAAATCACAGACCAATCAGAGCGCGCTATCGCGGTGGAGGCGTGGTCTACGCGCGCTCTAATTGGTCTGTGATTTTCGTTAATAACTCGAGAACGAAGCCCTGCCCAACATTTTGGTAAAGGAAAGAGTTGCTCAGAATCGCCTCAGCAATCATCCCTGAAAATTACGAAACGATCAATCAGAGTAAAACCACTTTGCCTTCCACACCTTCGCAGCTTTTCCAGTCAGCACAAATCGAGAGACGAGTCGATTGTTAGCCTTTCAAGTAGCTATCAGGAATTCCTTCTGCATAAGATCCCCGATCGACAGAGGCTCATTAGAGGTCGGCGACGAGGCGAATGCGAGCAGGTGCCTCGGGTACGAATACAGCTGGGTGAACGACACCTGCGGACACCCTCCGCGCCGGCGAATTACGGCGCGTAGCCGCGCGAGATATTTATTACGCGGCCTGCTATCGACGGGACGCGCGTAATTCATCCCCGTGGCGTTAATCGTGGGATCCGCGGTTTCGATTCCGCGGATTCCGCGCCGCGATGATAGGGGCTATTCGCCGATTCATCAGCGCTCACCCGTCACGGGAACGTACGCCGCGCGGCGGCTTCTGTCCTCGCGCGTTCGTTTCACCGACCCAGCGGAAGGGTGGATTTTCCGCGAGCGTGAAAAGGTCTCGCGGACGATCGCGGCTCGCGATTAACAAACGCGCCGCCCTTATCGAGCCCAACGGGCGGTTCGTGGCGGCTTCTCCGGTGGCATACTTAACACGGAATAATAATAAAACAAAAAAAAAAAGCGGCCACGGCGAGACGTGTTCGGCGAACGTCAGCAGATAATCGTGAATTATCTACGGCCGGGGCGAGCACGCGGGTAAAACGCGACGCGTGTGCATGCGCGCGAGAAGCCCTCGCGTGCCGCTCGCTTGTGCACGCTCGGTTATCTAGATGCTTATCTGGCCGGTTTATCGGTAATTTATCTGAACGGGCATTAGTTTTTGCTGTCCGATGGCGTGCGCCCGAGCCTAGATTATTCATTATCTAGAACGAGGGCCCTCCGCCTCTTCCTTACCGGAATGTCCCTGAGTTCCTTAGCTGCCTCCGGGGGTGGGCTCCTTATTTTTATTCCCCCACTCGGAATTGCGCTTCTGTTGCATCCCCGAAGCATTACCACGTCATAAGTTCCTCGTGATAACGTACCGTGAGCTTTGGGAATAATTGTATATCATTTCCTAGCCGCGCGCGCCCCCCCCCCCCTCTCCCCGTACACGGACAACCGCCCCCGACGACGGGGCTGGATATTCGTCTTCGCTGGCCAGCCTGGCGTGCATAGGGTCAACCCTTGGAGCGGCTGAAATTATGCATCGCCGGCCGTAATTCTTCTGGAATGTACGTGGCGCGAGCATACACCTGCCCAAGGTACGCCTGACGTTTATTAATTACGTTGGAACGCGCTACCACGGACAGGCGTCGGTCGCTTTTCCGATTAATGGAAAATTAATTACCGAAGACTCTCGATAAGTGAGCGAAAGGGATAGTAAGAGAAAGAGAAGGCGGTTCGAGAGTAATGCGACGATAAAACTGTCTTAATGTTAACTTTTTTTTAGAAATGAAAGTTTTATTAATGAATCGATTAGATTTTTCTGATTAAAACGAGACCAAACGCGAGTATCGCATTCGCTTCTTCTACACGACAATTGACGGTCCATTGTCTCTATTTACCGTCGCTTATCGAGAATGTACTGGAAATCGCGAAGGAGGATAGTAATTAATTTTCCAATTAGTGACATTATTCGTCATTAGGGTGACACGGAATAATCTACAGACTTTTGTTTATTTAAAAATATACCTTTATTTAAACAAATAGTATTGCACATGAGTTTAGCTATTATTGAACGTTCCTATTCTGTACAATCTTCTTGATCAAGCAACTTAATCCAATTTGTACTCAAACTCTTATTATTAAAGCCCTCAGCAAACAAGCGTTTCGCGGTTCACGGATGCGAAAGATCTTCCCGCAGATTCGCGCGGCGTGCGCCGATCGCGATTAGATAGTCCGTCGGATAAAAGAGAGGCGATTAATAATTAATTATCCGCTCATTATCGGCCGATCGACGTTTACCATTATCGATGAAGCCGTCACCGCGAACACGTTCCCGGCTTTTTCCTCTCCAGTCGCTTCCCGTTATTTGATTGTTCGCTCAGGGAAAGTGATTACTGTAGAACGCAGGCGGCGGAGGCGAAAAGAAAAAAATTGATTAGCGAGGGGGCACGCGAAAGTCGGCGAGGAAAGAAACGACGGATATCTAGCGCCGGCGCGGTAGATAATTATTCACGTTCGGATAACGAACGGCCGGCGATGATATCGAGCGGAGGCGTCCATTAGCGGAGCTAAGCGTCGGCCCGAGCGAAGGTATATCTATTTATCATCAGATAACGTGGCTGGAATTATCTCGAAAACTCGGGCCGAACGGGGGCTCGGTATCGCTCGCGTGTCGCCGCCTGCTCGTTCCACATCGTCGCCGACGTTAGTTTTTCTTCCCTCCGAAAATTTCGAGGGAAAACTCGCCCCTCTCGAGTCGCCGAGGAAAAGGCTCACGAAACTTCCTCTTTGGCTTTTTTTCCTTCCTCCGCGCCCGGATTTTCGTCTCTACTTTTTCTCGCCCAAGCTAGACCGACGCGGTTCGTCGCAGCCCCGAATTAAATATCGCACGCCTTGTATCGCGACCCCGTTAATACCAGCTATTAGGGATGAAGTGTTCCAGGGAGGTTCACGCGAGCCAACGAAAAATCGGCGAACGTTAACGAAATCGTGAGGCGAAAGGCCATGTCCCCCCCCCCCCCCCCCTCCGCCCGGTTCGTAATATACGTTCTCTCACGGCAAGCCGTGGCCACTTCCGGCGTGGCTAACCGATTATATATTCGCCGCGCAGAAGGACGAAGCCGCGTAGAATCGGCCGTTTAAACACGAGCCGGTGAGCTTCCACGAGGCTGTCCAGTGGCCGGCATCACGCTAACCCCTCGTTAAGTCATAACTTACCCCTACCTTTCGTCCCCTGTGCACCAGAGTCTGTCCTCCTTGTTTAAAAGTACTGGAGCTAATTAAGCATTGGAGGCGATTGCTTCAAACATGGATCGGGGCCTACATACGGGCTGCCTTAGCTCAACCTAACCTAAATATGGACCGGTTCAAGTTTAGGATCGCATTGACATACGCATATAGTCACGAGAAAACACCTCAAAAGCTCGAACTTTGTTCTATTTTGCGCGGGAGGGATGCATCTAAGCGGATCTCCATTAGTTCCTGGCTGAACGGCAGAATAAGTAGGACAGAGCCACTCGAATGGCATGGAAGTTATAATGTATGTATAACCTAACCTAAAAGTACTGGAGCCAATTAAATATTAGGGACGATGGTTTAAACATGGATTGGAGTCTAAATATGGGCTGCCCTAGCTCACCTAACCTAAATGTTCACCGGTTCAAGTTTAAGATCACATTGACATACGCATATATTCACGACAAAACACCTCAGAAGCTCAAACTTTGTTCTGGTTTGCGGGGGAGGGATGTACCTAAGCGGATCTCCATTAGTTCCTGGCTGAATGGCAGAATAAGTAGGAGACATCCACTCGAATGATATTCATGTATACAGGAATTGTGTAAATCAGAAGAATATTGAATAATATAATTATATACCTTGATTTTTCACGTAAAACGCCATTATTGTCTTAAAATATAACTTTACAGTGACTTACATAAAACAGCTCACAACATTCTTTACACGATTTTAGTAAGTTAGAAGTTTAGTTGCAATAGAACTTATAAAACATAATAATATCAATTTTCCTGTAGCAGGAACATATATTCTGTTCACCAATATTAACAAACTTCTGAATCATTGTAACAACTGAAGAATACTGTTCAATATACTAGGTGTATGCCAAAGCTTTAGTCTCTTTTTCTCAATTTTCTTTCATTTATATACAACTGATGCATTAAAGATTAGCGTTCGAAATGTCCCCTCTCTCCATTTTCTACGAGTCTCATCTGTTCGGCAAGCTTCGGGTTTCGTCGCGAGAAAATGACATTAGTTTGGAGGCAATTATTTCGAGGGTGGCCCATATTTAAACCGCACATTTAAACACCAGCACTTTCGCTGTCATTCTAAATACATAATTACGTTATTAAATCACATATCTTATTCTTTCATTAAATTACATATAACGAACACGGTCTTCGAATAATCCAGCTTATTCGAACGTCGTATCGTATAGCAAACATAATCTAAATGCCCACTGTAGCGTTACGTATGAAGGATCTGTCGAAAATCCCCGTGTTTAGCCCGTTTCCTCCAATTAAAAACCCCGCAGAACAAGTTACTCGTTTTTCGCCGGGTTTCGCCAGGCAATCGGTCCGAGATACCTCGGGGATAAAGAGCTGCGGAATCACGAGGTATTTATCTCGATCGTGGCATCGCGATCATTAAAAGATAATTAAGCAGAGGGAATCGTCGAGAGCCGGGCTGACGGCGATCGAACAGCTTGTAGCGACCTCCAACCGCTGCCGCTAGAGGGACACGGCGTGAGCTGCCATTTTCTCTCGAAAGTGCTCGCCCCGACATCGGGTCCTATATAATAAACATCCTGCGACCAGATGTCTAAAGGCAAGGGCCTGCTAGGTGGCCCTACTGTCGAGTTCTCTAGCAGGCCCAGGACGAAACTCTGTCAAACATAATTTTCCGCTCAGTCCTCCCGGCACTTTAACCCCGGCTGCAAACTCATTCGCAACCGACGCGAAACACACACACTTCGCTTTCCTCGAATCGTGTGCGAAAACTCGGTCTATCAAACTTAGGCCCCCGTGAATATTCACGAGGCGTGTTTCGTTCGCGGGACGCGAGCAACGAAAGTCAAGCAGAGAGAGAGAGGGGGGAGGGGGACAAAGGTGGCGGGAAGAGGGAGGATTTTAACAAGAATTTCGCTCGGAGCTCGCTGGGAAGATCGCCGGCCACGGGAACGCGTCCCTCCCTCCCACGCGGACCACGGGGTGGCTAACCCATCATTATCGACAATTTATCAATAGCCAATAATATTATATTAAAGCGGCGTGGAAACCGAAGCCGATCGCGCGCGCGCGCGCCGTATTTATGTTGCCTCGGATCAGAATGTTCGCGTCGCCGCGAAAGTTGCGCGCGGTGCGATCTTCGGTCGGATCGCCACGATTCCTGCCGCGGCGCTGGAATATTTATATATTGATAGACAGGCGAGGATCGACGGAACGGATCGCGGCGAAAACGAGGCGGTTAACTCTCGCGGGCACGACCCGACGGGACCGCCCGGCCGTTAACGATATTTACCCGAGTTCAAGGAGCTAGCCGGCTTCGTTGAATGCCGTTTCGCTTACCGCAACGCGGAACCGGCGTGGCGCTCTGTTTGCGCAGACGGGACCGTTTAATCTCGATAATTCTCCGACGGTTTTCCCGCCGCCGCCGCGCGCTTTCCAGGATAACTTTCGTCCGCCCTGCGGGGGTGCGCCGATGGTTCGCAAATATTGTCCGTCACGGCGCGCGGGGCGTCGTTCGGGAAAAATTGAAAAGATAGAATCTGTGTCGGCTCGGCCGCGCCGCGGTGTCCGCCGCTGCCTTAATTCGCCAGAGCGATCGCGGCGATAGCCGCTCTTGTCGGGATATAATTTAGCGGTAGTCCACGGACGATCTTCCCCAATCAACCACTTAGGCCGACGATGTATTTACGAGGTGTTTCGTAATTTCCTCTAATTCGACGCGACTCTCTCCCCCCCCAATCCCTCGGAGCTCGCCAGCACGCGACGCTTCGCACCCGGCGAGAGACGTCCCCGTGAAGGATCTCCACCCCTCCGCCCCCTCTGTTATGCTTTATGGCGTCCGCGATTATTTGTCTTCGCCGGGGCCAGTATACCGTCTCGCCGATAGATCTTCATTCGATCCGAGATTACCATCGAGATCCACCGTTCCCCGCTACCTGCCACCTCGACACCGGAGAGTGAGGGCTTCCCGTCAGCCATCTCGGAGATTCGACGGGCCACCGCGGTCGAAGGAAACTTCGGTAGTGGAGGCTGCGAATGTGTGAATCAGCGCCGGTGGGACAATTGCACCGCCACGGCCTGTTACTTCAGTCGGCGAACAAAAAACACCGGTCCCCCGATCGTCGATGTATCCGGATACACGGTGGATCCACCGGCTGAAGGGGCGGGGGTGGGGTGCTGGTAGACCGCGTGTCTGAAAGGATGCTAACTAGATGCTCGACCCCGAAAAGGGCCGGTCGATCCGGTTCCTTCCACCTTCTTCTTCTTCTTCTCCCCCCCATCAACCCCTCTCGCGTAGTGTTCCTCGTCCTTAACTCCCCCCTCCCCCCCTCCCCCCCTCCCCCCTCCCCCTGCCGCCCTTCCTGTTCCTCTTTCGCAGCGGCTGACCGGGCCCCAGAGATTAAAAAAGTTAATGGGGGGGCGTGCAGTCGGGGGCGTGCAGTCGGGGGCGTGCTACGTGTACGTGGTGCCGGGATTTATGTCCGCACCACCGAGATATCGTTCCGCTCGAACGCCAATCGGCACCGGCTCGTTCCACATCTCAACCCCCGACCCCCCCCCCCCCCCCCCGCCGGTGTGTGCATGCGTGTACCCCGACTTTCGCGAAACGAGCCACCACGGGCTATCTTTAATTCCTCGAACGAACGCCACGTTCGAGCGAGCGAGCGAGCTGTAAACGCCGCGACGAGGCTGCCCCGATCGAGGGAGCGATCGTCTTCCGGGACTTCCAACCTCACGATTCCTTCCCGCGATGCACGAAATCGATCGCCGTCCGTCCGTCGTCCCACGATCGTTTCAGGTAAAGAGAAAAAGAAAAAGAAAGGCTAGACGCTGGCCCGCAACTTGTATCGAATTTTTCGTTCCATTTCTCCTCCCCCCCCCCCTCCCCCCTTTTAATTGCCGATAATTTATATACGGGGAAATATTAGATTCGTGCGAAACCGTATTAAAAAGAGGGTCCCGGGGGTTCGGGGGGGGACGAAGGGCAGCCGCATCGAAGACCTGTAATTATTGGCAAACATGAGCACCGCGACCCACCGGATTAATTTTTACGCGAGATCGAAGGAGATCGACTGACGTCTGCCAGAGGATCCCCTCTTGGGGGGCTATATTTCCCCCCTCTGTTTTTGAGGAGCTTAAGAGAACGTCTATAACTTTATAGAGAAATGAAAATGAAGGTTGTGTAAGTGAAGAAGGTTGGCTTTTAGGTTATGACGGACACGGTAAAAAGTTCTAGATTTCAATGGAGGAAATGGTCTAAATATGGGTACTAGTTATATTTAGTAATATAGCATCATATGATTCATAGGTTTATTTAATGAATGGTACGAAAAGGATAACTGCAATGGTATCGTAAGAAGTGTGGAACAATAAAGAACACTTTCGTAGCTTAATTTAACTGTCACAGTTTTTGTTTTTAATATTGACGAGCAACATATTCGTTCCTGCCACAGGAAAATTGTTGTTAGAGGAGGTGGTATAAATGTGGGCCGGCATTTTTATTTCAAACACTATTGTTTGAAACAACATTTATTTAAAAAGTGTTTCGTTCAACATAATATCTGCTCCTGTTGATTTTTTCTGAAAGGAATTGCTATTCTCAGGAACCCCTTTGCAAAGCATTCTCATGGAATAAATAGCTTCGAATGTGTACATTAAAGGCACCGTAGAGACAAGTTACTTTCGAGCATTTATTAAAGAAGTTTCTCGCAGATAAATAAGGGAATCAAATCATATAGTTCTCTTACTGTTGCATGATATTACATTATTTATTCAGTGTGCTCGTGAAACAGATATTTTAGAACCTGTACAATTAAAGTGCCATGGAAACAAGTTACGTTAGAACATTTGTTAGAAAAGCTTCTGCAAGATAAATGAAAGAAACAAATTATTAAATGCCAGTTTTATTTAATGGTTCAGTATCTTATTATTCATACGTTCGTTTAACAAATGGCATGAAAGTGATAACGTAAATAACTATAATAGTTTCGTAAGAAGTTATTGAACAACTTAATGTAACTGTTTAATAGTTTTTAATATTGTAGTACTATAATTAAGCAGTCATTAGAATGATTCAGAACACCTTTAAAATGTCTGTTCTTGCCACAGGAAGTGTATTATTATTAGACTGCGGATTTTTCTGCAAATTCATACTTTTCAAAATATAGTAATCGTAGTAGAACTTCAGTAGAACATTATGTCACTTATCAGGTGTTTTGAAAAGCACTATAATTTTGATATTTTGTATATTTTTTCAAATTACGTGCATTTTGCACAATTTAGCATCTGCAAATTTTCTATAAATGCATGAAAAGCCTCAGTCTAATTATTATATTTTATTAGAGACTGATACAACTAAACTTCTAGCTTACTAAAACTTTATTGTAATTAGCTTAAGCTTCGACCAGCCCATATTTAGACCCTAGACCACATTTGAGCCATCTCTGTTGAACAATACAGAACACGTGTCAAGAAAAATACCCAAGTGTCATTTTTCTCCAACTTAATTTAACTGTTACAATTATCTAACCCTTTGCACTCGAGACGTTTCGTAGCGCTTTTGAATTTACTACCTCTAACGTAAAATGATTACACACACAAGGTAGCACACGAAACTTTCATATTTTAATATTTAATGTATTTTTACATCTTTACAAAGATAATTTCTTAAACATTAGTCTTTGTAATGTTTCTTTATACGGTATTTCGTGAAACAATTGCCGAGATGTATGCCCAGCGTTTCGGGACAAGCATCACGATAGTATCTCGTCTGATGTCTTTTACCATGTTTAGTTCTTTGAGAGCAAGACTTTGCAATCTTTCCTAACTCCCGTTAGAATGTTACGCAGTTTTCCACTTTTCTGGTTTTGCTGCCACGGCTGGCAAGTTCGAATTGAGACCGAAAATCGCAGTCCAGTTGGTGGTTGCGTACTAATTTCAGATAAGAAAGTCTTATCTCCATTTGAAGGGATGTCATTTTACACTTCGTTAGATAATACAGAGCGTAGGAACCCGCGTCGAAGAAACAAAACGTAAACAGTTACCGCCGCGCGTCAAGTTATCGCAGCGAAGCAAGTGGTGAGCGACAGTCGCCTATCGAGTGCAAAGGTTTAACATTGTTGCAGTGGTATATTGCATAATAATTCAGTTACAATGATTCCGAACGTTTTTCAATGTTGATGAACCAAATATCTGTTTCTGTCACAAGAAAGATTGGTGTTATTGCATTGTATAAATTCTATCGCGACGAAGCTTCTAACTTACTAAAACTTTTATTGCAACTTAAACTTCGACTAGCCCGTATTTGAGCCATCTCTTCAAATCTCAAAGAACGTTGTGCGCTCCTTCGTTTAAGCTGCACTAAACTTATATTTTCAGACCAACAGTATCATTTCACCTGAAAAAGGTCAAAGTGTACAATAATATTATTCAATATTCCCCTGATTTACACGATTCCTAATATACTTCCATGGGATTCGGGTGGACGTTCCCTACACACCCTGCCATTCAGCCAGAAACTAATGTGGATACACTTGGATACATCCCTCCCGCACAGAACGGGCTAAATCAAATGGTTAACTCAAAACATCGACTTGCATCGCGTTTCCTATTAACCGGCTCAAAGAATAATGTTGATAATCTCGTCCTTTAATTGCGACACGATGAAAGGGGTAGCCCGCCCCCCCCCCCCAACTCCGCTGACACGGGGAACGGTTTCTCGAGTTTCGCGGAGGTGAATCGGTGGCGGGATTACCGAATGGAATCTATATTCTCGGCTAACCCAACGGCGGACCCCGTCTTCCGTGTTCGATGCCGAAATCGTTCGCCTCCCCCCCCCCCCCCTGCTCCTTCGTTGCTGACAGGCGTGCAATACGCTGCGGGATCGACTTAATCGATCGGCGACCGCAAAGGCGGTGCCAGCGCGCTTTACCGGCTTTAATTACGCGCCCCGTGAGAATTTCGGCCGGATCGCGTATCGGCGTAACGAACTTAACGGCCAAGCGTCTCTTCCCTCTCGGTGAATGGTAAAAGGCAGAAGACGAGGAAGAGGAAGGAAAAGAGATCGCAGGGAGAGAGAAAATCGACCGGAGATACGTTTCCAGTCGCATCGGCGCTGCGATGAGCCCCCCTTTGGCCATGAATTACCACCGCCTGACCATTAAGACAAAACCCGGCCTCCGCCATAACTCTCCATAGATTTATAGTAGCCTGCCGCGAAGGGAACGGAGCCGGGCGTTATAATCGTCGCGGTGCCCGTTCCGCGGGGACACGGAAAGCGAACGCGTCCCCGCGCGGTGTCCGCGCCGTCAGCCTCAGCCTCCCCGCGCGCGCGCGCGCGCGCATAAACCAAGCCACCGAGCTATAAATATCGGCTTATTTACGGACGCGGGCCCTGGCCGCGCAGCGGGGATAAATTCAGCAAAACGCCCGTTTAATTAACACCTTATTTATCGGGACGCGTCCGTGTCCCAAACGTGTTCCCTCTCCCCCCCCGGCCGGAAAGAGTGCAGAGTGCCTCGGCACTCTGCAGCGCGCGTCAATGTTTCCAGGGGCGAGGCTCTCGCCGAAGCATCGTTGCCGAAGGGAAAAAGTTGCTCGGAATCGCCTAAGCGATAACCCTTTAAAAAGTATCGGACGCGAGTAGTAGTAAGCGTCTTGTTGCATCCCTGTCGGGGGGCAACTGAACGGCGACCCCTCGCGCGGCCGAGTGGAAAGAGCATCGAGTGGCGGGAGCGATCGTGGAACGAGTGTAACGTTTACGAACGGAAACCGTGCGAGGAACAATGCGCGGAGAGAAAAGGTATATCGCGCGCCCCGAGGGGCGGCGAGTGGAGGACACTCGTCAAAACAATCCCATGCGATTATTCCCGCGCCGTTGTTCATTCCGCTCGCGCACCGTTCTCCGCGTTCGTACAGCACAATAACGCGGGTAAGAAAACATAGCTTTCGGCACGCGTCGCGCTCGATGGACACTCCACGGGGCCATTCGGTTGGCTGTTGTGCGGCGGGGCTTCAATTACCAGGCTCGGGAATTAGAACCTCGTTAAATAATCGTCGAGAGGCTGGCGCAAAGTGGCCGTTCGATTCGTAGCAGGCCGGCTCTTCCTTTTACCCGCGTTCAGGTGCCACTTTTCTCGAAGATTCAGCTGCTGCCCCGGCGATGTCTTCTTCTCTCTCCCGGCCGAGGGATCCAACGGTCGCTACCGGGTGGTACGGTACACCGGGAGGAGCCTCGATTACACCTGCTTTACAAGAGCCTGCGCGAGCTCTTCTCTCTCTTTCCCTCTATCTCTCTCTCTCTTGTCGTTACGATTCCCTTAAACGATTCGTCTTCTGCGCTGCACGCGCGAAATAGACCATAGAATGAGCTTACTGGACTCGAGAACCTCCTAAGGACCAGAGGGTAATCGCGTCTTAGATGGAATATTTATTGAGACATTTGTCGATCGTTTTTCGGCGTCTCGAAACGAACCCGGCGGCTCCCAACTCCCCGTGGATCGTTCCCGGCCGCAAAACCGAGGGAATCGCACCTGCGCAGGTGGCTGCCCGGGCAGGTGAATCCTCGGCTCACCTGAGCACCGTAGCTTTCGCGCACAAAGCTGCCACGACACGTTGACACGTGTAAAGAAAAATATAGGCCCGGCCCGGGGAAAAGTGTCTTCGAGGACACGGGCAGGTGATATCAATTGCACGAATTATGCTCGATCGACTTACGGGGATCCAACCCTCGCCCGGAGGGCGCCAGACATCGGGGAACTCGATGAAACGTTCAGGAATTGCGAAACCGTGGATCTTTAAAAAGAAATGACGAATCTTTGCACAGAGAACGTTTGTGGAATATCTCGTCGCCAATATCTCGGTATCTATTAGTTCCACGACAAAAGTGGTCATTATGAAATTTATAGCCCGCGAAATCCTCTGTAAAAACGGTTCTATGAGTTTTTTTCATCGGAGTAACCATTTCAGCGTGGGACAACTTAGAATGTTTCATGTTTTTGGGAAATAATGCACTGCATTCCATGGCACCACGGAGGAAGGGTGCTGAGAGAAATCAGATGATATTATCTCGGCAACGATTATTCCTATGAAAATGACTTACAGAACCTTTTTTATAGAAGATTTGATGTACTATAAATTTTGTAATACCTGATTTTGTCGTGGAACTAATAGATAACGAGATACTCCCGAAAAACTATTTTTTAACATTAGCAGTGCATTAGTTGTCAAAAGCACGAGACATTGCAAGTCGTCTTACGAAAAGAAACTCACAGAACCCGTTCTGTAGACAATTTCGTGGGCTATAAATTCGGTAATGACAATTTTCGTCGTGAAGCTAATAGATAACGAGATATACCCGAAAAACAACTTCAGTTTCTACATTACACATTGTCAAACAGTGCTTCAAACGGCGGAACAAGGGTCCACAGAAAAATCCAGCATGTTCCAAATTATTCCTCACAAGAATCCCAATGCCCCTGGTCAGTCTCCTCGGAACGAAGAGGCCTCTGCAGCTGTGGCCCTACTTTTTCTTCGATCATCGAATAAAAACTGGCCGGTATCGATCTATAATCTCTGCGCACGAATGTGTAAAGCAGGTCCGCAGTTCTCCGCGCCCCGTCGGTCGCATGCAGCCGACCGGGCGAGTCTTTGGCCCGCGCGTATGCTGGGCAATCTTTGTAATTATAGAGCAGCCGCGCGTCCCATTAAAGGGTCCCGTGCACGCGGCCCATCGGGCAAGAAGTATCGTTTAGCCACTGACCAGCTCAACGTCGCCCGAATAGATCCCCGACGAGAGAGATTTAATTACGAGAACCCATCATCGACGCGCCGTTTCGTTCGCGGTACGCGGGATCCAGAATCGGGGACGATCGTAGGAGGCCGACGAACCGGACAGCGAACCGAAGGGCAGGTTGCGCCGCGGCCGGAAGTCGGTTGTAACGCCCGTGCAAACTGTTCACCGTACGAAAGGCGTTCACGCACAAGGGAGCACCGACAATGATCCCGTAAAACCACGAGCCCCGCGGATTTGCCGGTATGCCAATGAGAGGCTGCTGCCCCCTCGGAGAAGGTGTTCCTACGCCCGAGACACCGCTCGTTAACTCTACCCCTGATGTCATCATTCCGCTCGACGCCTCGCCTCGGCTGACTTTTGACTCTTCGAGCGAACGCTACGTACCTCGCTTTCCATCCAGTCCGGTCGGTTCAGCGGTCCCGGGGACCCGTAATCCATCGGTTGCGCCGCAGGTGCTCCCGCGGGTCCGGCTGCGAGGAGCTATTAAATCGCGATTTTATGCCCGTTCAACGATTCACGCGCCCCAACTTTGACCGCGTCGCGCTCGAGGCCCCGTCCTATTTCCTGCTGCAATTCGATGCCCGTTTCATTAATTCCGTCGCGTCGGGACGCGTCGCGTGTTCGACTCCGCCACGCGTCGTCACCCAGGCAGGTGTAGCCTCTACCCGCTCGCCCTTAATACACTCCTCTGCTCGCGAATTCTTTGCAAATCAACGCTTTCGTTCCTTCCAACAATTCTTTTTTTTTACAGCGAAGCGCGGGCGCTTTATTCGTAGCTCTTCAAACGCGAGCTTCGGTCTTCGGTTAGTAGCATAAGTCAATCATAAGCAGTGCAGATAAATTGTCGGACATCAGGCATAACTAAAGTATGCAAGTAACTAAAGTATAAGTCAATCGTACTACTTATGATTGACTTATACTGCTTGCGATTAGTATCATAAGCAGTACAACTAAATCATACTACTTATGATTGACTTATACTACTTGCGATTAGTATCATAAGCAGTACAAGTAAATCATACTACTTATTATTGACTTATACTACTTGCGATTAGTGGTATAAGCCCATCATAAGTAGTACAAGTTAATCATAAGTAGTACAAGTCAAGCGTAAGTAGTACAAGTTAATCATAAGTAGTATAAGTCAATCATACGTAGTATGGGTAAATTGTCGTACATCAGACATAACTAAAGTATGTAAGTAACTAAAGTATAAGTCAATCACGCTACTTATTATTGACTTATACTACTTGCGGTTAGTAGTACAAGTAAATCATAAGTACTACAGGTAAATTGTCGGAAATCAGGCATACTTTAATTATATCTTCGTTCATTGACTGATGATTGAGGCCGTTACTTTCTTCAAAGGAAGTGGGGAACGTTAGACGGACTTTTCCGCCGCGGCCGAGAGTGTTCACCTGTCGCGGCGACGTTGCATTTATTTTCTAATCAGTCGAAAGTTCACACCTGCTTTCCATCCGCTCTCGGGGCGGCCCTGTTTCTGCGGTCTCGCCCCGGCTCTCGATTAAACCGGTAATCGTTGAAGCTCGATCAACGAGTCCGTGCCAAAAAACGGCCGGGGCCTCTTTCGCGGTTAATCGATTTATCGGGCCCGCGCGATCGGCCACGTTGATACATAATTAATCGGCCAGGGAGAAACCGCGCGAGTACGATGATGAGCAGTTTATTTGCATGATAAAAGTTGCTTGAAATCGTATTCCACTTTTGTCGCTCGACTGGCGTTATTAGTGCCGGGCAATTGGGATTCTTCCGCGGAACAATTCTGAGCCAGCTGAATTTTTGTGTGGGACCTTTATTTTGTTGTGCTACACGATATTTTATAATGATTAATGTAGAAACGGAAGCGTTTTTCACAAAAATGGGTATTATGAAATTTGTAGTGCATTAAATTCTTTATACAAAAGGTTCTATGAGTTTTTTCGTAGAAGTAACCGTTTCAGTTGTAAGGCGGCCTGCAATGTTTCATGCTTTTAAGAAAGAACGCAGTGTTGACGTAAAAGAAAGACAGTTTTTCGGGAATATCTTGTTATCTGTTAGTTCCACGACCAAAATAGGTATTATGAAATTTGTAGTACATTGAACTGTCTACAAAAAAGGTCGAGTGAGTTTTCTCATAGGAGTAACCATTTCAATGTAGAAAGACTTGCAATATTTCATGCTTTTAAGGAATAATACACTGCTATTATCTCGATAACGACTACACCTACGAATAAACCTCATCGACCCTTTTTCGTAGGCAATCTCCTGTTCTATAAATTTGATAACACCCATTTTTATCGCTGAATTAATAGATAGCGAGATAGTCGCGTAAAACTGCTGTCCTTTCACTTCGACAGCATCCGTTCGATCCCAGTTAGCCAAATCGAGTTTCCCCTAATTTAACACGAACACGGAGCACGTAATCGTCAACGACGAGCAGTCACGTATTGGCCGTCCCCGCTGGGTGACGGCAGGGCGACGGGGGACGTTCGCATTAAGCGTACCTGTTACTTGGCTCGGTCATCTGTAATTAGTTCAGCTGCAGCGAGCGGAGACGCGTGCCCACTGCGCGCTGCGGCTGCACCTGTCGCCCCGGACGATGCACACCATCATAAATACGAAGTCAGTGGGTACAACCGCGCCGTCGACACAGGCCCGATAAAAAGCCCGCTATTAAGCACGATTCCAGACGTCCGGCCCGCCTCTAACTATACACGTTGTTGCACTTTAAATTTGATTTAGTGCTATCGCGAGTCGCCTTCTCCCCTCCCCCCCTCCCCCTCGCTCTTTCTCTGTCGCCGCGAGCAAACGGACAGACCTTTTCACTTGCAGCCCCAGCGCCCGTGGCTCGTTCCCTAGGCGACACTCTCCTAGAGCGGGCGAGCGTTCGCAGGTGTCCCGCTGCTGGCGAAACTCGCGATGCCCGCTTGTAAGGCGCACGGGTCCTCCCGCCTCGAGTATCGCGCGCGGCCGATACGCGGACCGTGGAGCGCGATAAATCTCGCCCGCCGATACCGATCTCGACTATGCCAGCCGGACGATTTCCTCCCGCGACGATCCGGGCTCCCGGAATTTCGATAGCACCGAACTTCCGCGTGCCTCCGCGAACCGCTCGCTCGCGCCCCACTCGGCAGCTCCGCGCGGAATCAATCCCCTACGACGTTTAGCTCGGTTATCGGAATTCGTTTTGTATTCCTTCCTTTTTTTGGGGGGCAGGAGGAATGGGGGGGGGGCTGTTCGGGTAGTTAGGCGCGCGGTCACGAAACGGCCGGGGAATCGGAAATTAAGGTCCGCTCGTCCGGCACGCGACAAGAAGCATCTGCGGGCGCAAGCTGCAGCCCTTCTCTCGCGGCCGCGATCGTATGAATCACGTGGAACGCGACCAAGCTATCATTATACGCCGATAATCACGATCATTTGTCCGGGGCTGTTCTAATTGAGAGTCGATATCGGCCCCCGCCAGCCAGCGACTGTACACCATCGCCGAGCGAAGTTTGCTCTCCACGGTGTTCCGCTGGTCGGGGCCTGCTCGATGGTTAGGAACAGAGAGAGAGAGAGGGCGCGCCGGTGGTTCGCGTGATTTTCGTTTAAGAGACTGCAGTCGGATCGGTAGGCTTTTTTTTCTACTTTGGCGCGGCGAGGAGTCGAGGGAAGGAACGCGGGTAACAAGAGAATGCTAGGGTTAACGATTATTGCGCAGTAAATAACCGGCGATCCACCTGTGTGTACCGAACGGACGCTTGTGAAAGGCGAGGAACGCTCCATTGTTTTACGCGGACGGTCGTAAAGCATAACGAGGCCGCGAATTTCTGTCCGCTCCCGCTAGATTGTATTAGTGTGCTCGGATGATACGGTTTCTCTCGATTTGCCGGCACCATTGCCGATGAGTAGGTAACATTTTAAAGTAGCGTTCAGATATTTCACTGAGAATTTCACTCTTCCACCCGAACGATTTCTGCCTTTGTTTAATTATTTGTTCGTTTACTTGCTGTCTGGCAGAATGGATGTGACTACGTTATGCATACGTTCCTCCCTTGTACATTTCCCTTGCATAAAGCGGTCAATGTGTTGCAAGTTTAAAAAGTATCCCTCCCATTAGTTTATGCTCTTATATATTTAATTTGTTCCTACCTACGAATATCTTAACACGCATTCTGTCTAGTACTGCTATCAGGATCTGTAAAATAAGTTGTAGCGTAAATTAATTCGTAAGAATAGGATATAAGTCATAGTTTTTGATAGAATAGTATAATAGTATAATATTTTATATCATGTAATAACATAATATTATCATATTTTATAACATCGCAGTTGTTATAATATTATAATTCGTATGATATTTTAATATAATAGTGTAAGCAATAGTTTTTAAGTCTAAATACAATCTACTTCGTAATTTGTATATCGTTAAAATGTTTAAATAAACCTTCACTAAATGAAACTTGTCTAACTTTATCTTTTCAATGCCTGCCCACTCCTAGGTAGAGAACCCCACTTCGATTCTATAAACGACATTATTTCCAAGAGTTTCCCAGAACTTTGCATGATACGAAATTAAAATCCTGAGCACAAGGGATTCCTTAAAATTCACTTCTGGCGAATTCTTGGAAATAACGTCACAATTCCAGGAATTTCTAAGATTTAAAATCGTACGGAATTATGTCATTCTTTTGCAAGCTTTTCGGTTTGGAATTCTACAAGTTGCTCCGCGGTGCTTTTGGTTGAAGGGATTGGAACACGATTTTCTGGGTATGGTACAGTGTTAAAAAATTAGATCAGTTTGCTTAACTTATTGAACATTTATTTAAACAATTTAATAATGTACAAATTGTTGTGACATTAGTGACATGACTTAAATGCTACTACTTATAAACTATCCTTATCAATTTAATTTACAATACATTTGCTATATATATTATAGTCCAATACAAATTCTAATATAATATTCGTATATTAATGTAATATAATATAACATGATAATAATAATTTCTACTAAGTGACAGAAGTCTTCTTCTTCTTATTGACGATGGAATGCACAGACCACAGTCTACTTCTTCTCCAGTACACACAGGAAAGTATGTTAAATAACTATTTTAGTATACATAGAGAAGTTTAAATCAGTAGAAAGTATAATATGGGCGAGAATTGAGAGCAGTTAACAAGTAACAAAAGCAATGGAATAATAATTACCATCGAAAATACCGTATCGCCTGCGCGAGCTCTCATCCCTGTCATCCTCCGTCGTTCCCTGGAAGGATCGAAGCCGCGACGGGGAGAAAAGTCCGTGGTACAAGCCTGTTGTCTGGCAGCCGTGGAGAAAGAGCTCAAAGCAATATTATTTAACCGTTAAAGTCAGGCCTCGTTAGGCCGTGGCCGATAGAGGCGTGGGTCGTGTCGTCGTATATTAGTTCGGAAACGCCTCCTGCGGGATCGAAAGGGGTGATGGCACGCGAGATTAATAGCCAACGGGTCAAGTACGCCGAGAGCTGTGCCGCGGCGAGTTACCGCGAAAAGTTACGGCCGCGATAGCGAAAACCAACCGCGAGCGAAAAATCATCCATCGGCGTTTTACCACTAAGCGAAATAAGCACGTGCCTGGGGCCCCGTAAAAGAAGGGGCACGCGTTAGAGGGATTCATCGTTGCCGCAGGAAACAAGCAAACCCGCTGGCTTTGATTTCTAAATTTAATTTAAAAGATATATAAGAATAATAATAATGCCTTTACTTGAAACGCCATTGGCATATCTCGAGGTGTTTATTGCCGATAGTCATTCTTGTTTATGTAAAGAGGGGCCCCGTTTGGATGCCCCGGGCCTGAATAACTCTAGACGCGGTCCTGTTCATCCGTGGACACAGCTCGCAACAGTCCTAAGACGATTGCCCTCCGCTCCTCGCCATTACTTACTCATCACTCGTCTGCAGCTTGCGCGATGCCTCACGGTCGTCCCCGATCCCGCTGATAGCCCAGTGACGCGATCGCGTCCCGCCGGACGGAAGCGCGCGAGCAAGAAAAAGACGTACTGCCGAGAAAATCCTAACGCGATTCCGGCGACGGTCGAGGGTGGCCACTAAATCCTAGCCCCGTCCCCTTGGCCCCGGTCGAGTTCCTGGACGCGTCGTCCTGGACAAATGCCCGGATACCGACGGTGGAAGCAATGCGTCTTCGCGAGGCCCGCCGTACGCGCGGGGACGTTTAACGCCTCCGACACGAACGCCTAAGAAACGCGAAAGGGAACAGAAGCTCGGAGTTCCGCGGGGCTATAAGTCGGCATACAGAGGAAAGTAGTTAAAGTCGGATGGCTTCTGAAGAAAATAAGCACGGCACAGGGATAGGGGTTCGTCGCTTCTCATTATTTTAATGATCAATGCGCGATGGTACAGGAAGTTCTAAATACAGGATTTATAACGAACATCATCCTTGTTCAATCACTTGAACATCATACTGTAGAGATAAGTAGAGCAACTGGTCTAAATGTGGAGTAGCACTTTCGTATCAGACATCATTGTCAGAGTTGAAGAGCTTTTTGATGTAACACTACAGTGAATATATACAACATGTTTGTTACGAGATATGTGATGTTCAAATGTTTATGGAAAGAATTGTAACGCTTTGGAACTTCGGTGTAAAGTGTGCTCATGGATTGGGTATTTTAGAATCTGTGCAGTAAAAGCTCCATGGAAACAGGTTGCGTTGGAACATTTATTAAAACAGTTTCTATAAGATTAGTATTTAGTAACGTAGTATCATGTGTTATTCGTACGGTTGTTTAATGAATGGTATAAGTATGATAGCAGAAATAACTATAATAGTTTCGTAAGAAGTATTGGACAGTAAAGAGCATTTTTGTAACTCGATTTAAATACTATAATTATTTAACAGTGTCGTGTTATTATATTGAACAGCAATCAGTGTTTGTTACAATGATTTAGAACCGTCTTAATATTGCTGAACAAAGTACTCGCTTCTGTTACAGGAAAATTAGTATTAGAGGAAGCGGCCTAAATATGGGCTAGCAATCAATTACTGTCAAATCGAAGATTTTTCAAATGTAACACTGCAGTGAATAATCAATATGTCTGCTGTACAATGTGATGTTCAAACAAGATGAACAAAGATCCTGTTTGTCATAAATTATGTATTCTGAATGAGAGCGAAAATGCGGGTGTATAAAAGTGTGGTTTAAATATTGGCCACCCTTGAAATAACCTAAAAAAAAGGTAAAAACTGCCTACTTTAATACTTTCAAACATGTCCCAAATGTTGCTGAGAAGAGTTAAATGATAGAAGTCAATTTACAATAGTTGCACACGTAGACACATGTCTTTCAGCACCTGCACAAGCATCGCATGCCTACAGATAACACTAAGAACGCTACACCCAAAGTTCTCCTCCCAAATGTTCAGAGAAGAGTCCCTTGCAAAATGTGCAACTCGAATCCACCCAGTCCGGGTACTATCCCTGACGAATTTCACCCTGCAGCCCATACTTAGACCACTTGTTCAGCAACGTTTGGAGCTGTGTCAGTCATTCCTATGCGATTCTATCTATCAAACAATTTATGTTGAAAAAAGCCTGCGACGTCTGCAGTGCAGTGCTCTTGGCAAACTAGCTCTTGGTTCAATAGATTATCGTTAAGAAGATGAAACCAAAAGCCCTGTAATATCTTTTGGGATGGTAAGAGAAGTCCAATGACAAGTTTTGCAACAAATACAAGCCGTTGTCTGCATCCCCTGGCTTCCTTTGATTGCACTTGATCGGACTGTAGCTTCTCATTATTGCCACTATGGGGGTACTTAATTTGGTCTTAAACCTCAACTAGCACATATTTAGACTCTGGCTCATATTAGAAGCATCTCCTCTAGTATCGTAATCGATTTAAAAACAGTTGTGCTATTATTTTACATTTAATTATCCAATAAAATAGACTCGGTTACTGTAAGTATTACTGCAGTTCCCCTTTGTCGCCACTAAGGTGGCGCACCTAATATAATCCTACACTTCAAGTGGCTCAGTCCAATCAGGACTGTAGCTTCTCATCATTGCCACTAAGGCGGTGTGCACCTAATATGATCTTAAGCCTCAAGTAGCACATATTTAGACTCTAGCTCATATTAGAACCATCTTCTCCAGTATCATAATTGATTTGAAAATAGTTCCACTAGTATCTCACATTTAATTGTCCAATTAAGTAAACTTGGCTGCTGTAAATGTAAAGATCTTTACAACAGTCTAGAACACTTGAAATCCGAGCAATCATCACCATACCAAAGAGTTGCAGCTATTTCGAACATAGATGCATTGCAAACGAATCGAACCATGATTTAGTGTTGATTTTTGGCACGATCTAACATGTTGATACAATATGATTTAATATGATCTTAAGTTCAGGCCCCAGCGCGTATCTAGACCCTTGGCCCAGATCTCAACCGTCCCTTCCACTTTCGATTCCCGTGTCCCGGCCGACCTCCGAATAATTAGTAATTTCTCAGTGCTCATATTAATTCGATCACTCCGCTGTATCCTCTGTCCCGCTCTGTTAGCCGTACGCGTTTCAACGATCCCGATGAAATTCACCGATCCTGCCGTTTCTGCTCGGCTCGAGAGGGTCGTCGCTGGAGCTAAGGCCGTGAGCCTGTTCTCCGTGTGCAGAGGAGAGGAGGCCGAGGCGGGACAATGACCGTGGAGAAAAGCTATTACAATCGTCGAACGATTAGCCCGATCGTTTTTTGGCTGCCCCGCCGTGGCGGAATCACGGGAGGGCATTCACTGGCGTTATGAGGCAACAATGACTGGTCATCCGCGGGCGTCCTCCTCCGCCCGGTCGATGATTAACACGCGCGTCTACCTTATTTCGATCCGGCCGGATCCGAGCCGCAACGATCGAGAACGATTCGGCAACGGGAGGGCGCCGATAATTGCCGTTATTAGAACCTCCGTCTTTCTTTTTTTTCCTTTGTTTATCATTCTCCCATTGGCTCTCCGGTTTTAACAAGTCGCCCGTGATTCGCGCGACTCCCTCGACTTCGCGCTCGCGTCCCGGGAGCCGCGTCTAGCATCTTTCCCCCCCCGGGGGTTACCCCGCGACGCGGCGTCCTCCTCGAACGAGGCGAACGGGTGCGTTCGTCCCGCGGAATTACCATTCGGACGGTGCATGCCGCCCCCCCCCGCCGCTGCGCCGAATCCGTCGCGAATTTACAACTTCATCGCGCGGTTCACGACCGGCGCTTACCTCGCCGTCCCTTTATCGAACGATCGGCGAGAGCCCGTCAGCCTCGAAATTTCCTTATCGACGCGATCTTATCGGACGTGGAATTGGATTAACAGGGGGGGGGGGGGGGGACGAGACCGTGTTGATGCGATTAATCCGGCGGACGTGTATCGTCGGGCCCCTCGAACGAAACGAACGATGGAGCGGCCTTCCTTCGCTGCTTGCGAAAGGCGCGGGGGCGGGATATACGGCGGGAGTTGCACGCACGAGGTGCCGGGCGAGCCGATCGAGGGCCCCGATCTTCGACAAAAAGAAAAAAGGAAAACAGAAATAAGATCGAGCAGAGAGTGGCGTTTACGAGGCCCGCAATTAAATTGGCCCGACGGAATTTCTACGCTTCGCGGACAGATCTCGAGTTTTCCGCCGAAACGCGAGGCCGTCCAATGGAATCCCATCGGGAGGCAAGGGACTGGGATCAGTGGGGAAGGGGGTGGGGGGTTATAGGGCCAGCGGGGGTGGACCAGCGTCGTTATTAATGGGCACGATTACTTGGCGAAACTCGCGCCTTTGTACGCCAGCCTCCAACCGCTGCCTTTCCACCTTCGCAGCCACTCATAATACCGGCGCGAGCATTCTTCTTTTACACCTGTACGAGCCCTTCTAACTTATGCATGGGATCCTCCCACAGAAACAATGCACCCGTTCCTTCTCCACCTTCCCTCTCCACGCAGCCTCTCGCCTTCCTCGCCCTGTCTTTGCCCCCGTCTGACCGTTCGTTTCCTTGCCAAAAAGTCCCCCGAACGGTCAAGCATGGCCGTTCCTAGCTTCATCGGGGCGAACGGATAAAGGATTGCGTAGAGTCCCCCGCGGAATGTCGAAACACGGCATCGTTACAAAGACTTTCATTCGTCTCTGTTCCACTCACTCCCTGGTAGCCACTTGCGTATGCGTCCGTCGACGTGCAGCGCCACTTCGAAAGCCTAACGGCGATCAACGGATCGTGCAAAACGGCAAAACGCGTTCCCTTTCGTCTTCTTTCGCATCCGCTTCGCTCGGATGGGTCTCTTTCTCTATCCCTGTGTAACCCCGGAATCGCGAGCGGCCGGTTTAATGACAAGGCGGCAACGCGAAAAGTTGGTCGCCGCGAAGCTTCCGGTGCGGCGCTGCACGTCGTTGTCGACGCTCGTCCGGATCTTCGCTATGGGCGGTGTGATAGCCTAGCTCTGCGATTCTAACCTAAATAGCGCCGCTGGAATCGTAGAAACACTCGACCCCTTCGTTCGTTCGTAATAACTCGACGAACCGTGTACAGCTGGGGACGAGTCCGTTCCCGCCGGCGAGCATAGAGAAGTCTTATTTGCAAACGGAGCCCTCGAGTGGTGCCGCGGAGACGCCGACAATGGCGATTGTGAAACCGCTCCGGACAGAGGGAGGAAGACGCAAAGCGATTTCCCGCATGAATAAATCGAGCAACAGCGTCCTGTTTGCTCCGCGGATCACCGCCACCTATAATTCGCCCTTCCGATCCTGTTACGTGAATGCCCGCCGACCAGGAATCCATTCGAGCCCCTAATCTCCGGCCTATTGTCGCGCCGCTCTGATCGATCGGTGACCGTCCCCGATCCTCCTCGCTCGTCGATCAACCGAGCCACGGTTCGGCCCGAGAACGATCATCGATCCCCGCCGGGATTCCCCTCACCGGGGCGAGGACTTCTTGTATGAAGACTTCACGGGACTCACGTGGGTGTTATCCACCTTCTACCCGCTGGTTAGCCTCTCATAAAGCCGCGGCGTAAATTATCCGCGAGACCGACGCTCCGGGGAGTGTTATTGCGATTGCCCCCCGCCCCCCCCCCCCCCCCCCCGTCGACGCCCTCGTAGGGCAGGAATCTTCGGAAAGGGGACAAGTGGCGATTTCCAGCGGGTTGATCGATCCCCCGTGTGTTTCACCCTCGAAGGCGAAGACGCGAGCAGAAATTCGTTAAGGATAGCCAGCGCCACCCCCCGGGAAGAGCGAACAATGCGTCCTCTAATAGAAATCAAATCGCCTCGCCGTTTATAACGACCCACCTTACCTTTGTTTCCCCTCCGCGCCGCTCTTTTTCGCCCATCACGGAATAATCGAACAAGATTGATGAGAACGGAGTGACTGGCGTTTAAAGGGTGAGAGAGAGAGAGAGAGGTAGAGAGTGGAATCGTGCCGTTCCTCCGGGCACCGCGACATCGGTATTTATACAGACACCAGCTCCCGACATCCGGAACGATCAGGTTTCACGCCTGGAATTCCCATTGTTGCCTGATCGCTACGGAAAAACGCTCTCCTGCTAGTGAAGTGAGGTTCATCCATCGATTCGGTGTCTGTCAGAAGTGAGATCCGTTGTGGCAACGGCTCGCGGAGGGCCTGGACGCAGTTAGCGGGCATAAGCAACTGTTCATGGATCGTACGTAAGAGGCGGGCTCGTTCGAGATTAGCGGCGGATCGCGGGGGTTCGGGATGATCGAAGCGGCTCTCTCCGCGGGGACCCCTGGCGCGAAACAACAAGCAGTCAGAAAAATGGATGGGCCGCTAACCGTGCCACACATGGAGGCACGGTTATTTCGCCTTTTACCTGGCCGTCCCCGCGGCGCGCAACGCGCTTTAATCGGCTCCGTTCTTAATTACGTTTTCACCTGTGTCCCCGATGAAATACAGCAGGGTTCAATAGAGGGGCGGGGTTCAAGTACGTGGTAGGTTCTGGATATGAGCCACTTGAAGTGTAGGATCATGTTAGGCGCACCACCTTAGTGGCGACAAAGTGGAACTGCAGTAAGACTTACAGTAACCGAGTCTATTTTATTGGATAATTAAATGTAAAATAATAGCACAACTGTTTTTAAATCAATTATGATACTAGAGGAGATGGTTCCAATATGAGCCAGAGTCTAAATATGTGCTTGTTGAGGTTTAAGATCAAATTAAGTACCCCCATAGTGGCAGTAATGAGAAGCTACAGTCCGATCAACTGCAATCAAAGAAAGCCAGGGGATGCAGACAACGGCTTGTATTTGTTGCAAAACTTGTCATTGGACTTCTCTTACCATCCCAAAAGATATTACAGGGCTGTTTGTTTCATCTTCTTAACGATAATCTATTGAACCAAGGGCTAGTTTGCCAAGAGCACTGCACTGCAGACGTCGCAGGCTTTTTTCAACATAAATTGTTTGATAGATAGAATCGCACAGGAATGACTGGCACAGCTCCAAACGTCGCTGAACAAGTGGTCCAAGTATGGGCTGCAGGGTGAAATTCGTCAGGGAACGTACCCGGACTGGGTGGATTCGAGTTGCACATTTTGCAAGGGACTCTTCTCTGAACATTTGGGAGGAGAACTTTGGGTGCAGCGTTCTTAGTGTTATCTGTAGGCATGCGATGCTTGTGCAGGTGCTGAAAGACATGTGTCTACGTTTGCAACTATTGTAAATTGACTTCTATCATTTAACTCTTTTCAGCAGCATTTGGAACATATTTGAAAGTATTAAACTAGGCAGTTTTACTTTTGTTTTAGGTTATTTCAAGGGTGGCCAATATTTAAACCACACTTTTATACACCCGCATTTTCGCTCTCATTCCGAATACATAATTTATGACAAACAGGATCTTTGTTCAGCCTGTTTGAACATCACATTGTACAGCAGACATATTGATTATCCACTGCAGTGTTACATTTGAAAAATCTTCGATTTGACAGTAATTGATTGCTAGCCCATATTTAGGCCGCTTCTTATAATACTAATTTTCCTGTAACAGAAGCGGGTACTTTGTTCAGCAATATTAAGACGGTTCTAAATCATTGTAACAAACACTGAATGCTGTTCAATATAATAACACGACACTGTTAAATAATTATGGCATTTAAATCGAGTTACAAAAATGCTCTTTACTGTCCAATACTTCTTACGAAACTGTTATAGTTATTTCTGCTATCATATTTATACCATTCATTAAACAACCGTACGAATAACACACGATACTACGTTACTAAATACTAATCTTATAGAAACTGTTTTAATAAATGTTCCAACGCAACCTGTTTCCATGGAGCTTTTACTGCACAGATTCTAAAATACCCAATCCATGAGCACACTTTACACCGAAGTTCCAAAGCGTTACAATTCTTTCCATAAACATTTGAACATCACATATCTCGTAACAAACATGTTGTATATATTCACTGTAGTGTTACATCAAAAAACTCTTCAACTCTGACAATGATGTCTGAAACGAAAATGCTACCCCACATTTAGACCAGTTGCTCCACTTATCTCTACAGTATGATGTTCAAGTGATTGAACAAGGATCATGTTCGTTATAAATCATGTATTTAGAACTTCTTGTACCATCGCGCATTGATCATTAAAATAATGAGAAGGGACGAACCCCTTTCCCTGTGCCGTACTTATTTTCTTCAGAAGCCACTCGACTTTAACTACTTTCCTCTGTATGGCTACTTATAGTTCCGCGGAACTCCGAGCTTCTGTTCCCTTTCGCGTTTCTTAGGCGGTTCTAAATCATTGTAACAAACACTGAAGACTGTTCAATATAATAACACGACACCGTTAAATGATTATGGCATTTAAATCGAGTTACAAAAATGCTCTTTACTGTCCACTACTTCTTACGAAGCTATTATAATTATGTATGCTATCATTTTCATACCATTCATTAAATGAACGCATGAATGATACATGATACTATGTTATTAAATAAAACTTGTACTTAATAATTTGATTCTTTTACTTATCTAACAGAAATTGTTTTAATAAATGTTCCAAAGCAACTTGTTTCCATGGAGCTTTTACTGTACAGATTGTAAAATATCTAATCCATGGGCGCACTTCGCACAGAAGTTCCGAAACGTTACGATTCTTTCCACAAATAGTTGGACATCGCATATTGCATGGCGGACATGTTCTAGATGTTCACTATAGCGTTACGTTTCGAAGCTGTTCAACTAGTTCGACAGTGTCGTCTGAAATAAAAGCGGCAGGCCGCAATTTAGACCGTTTCCCCTATTAAATACCGGGCTTTCGTCGCGTCAAGTGGACGGAATCAGGTCTTCGTGGAAGCATCGCGTGGAAAAATCCGTGTTAATTCCCGTCTCGAAAGTGCGTGACTCGTTGAACCGCGTTGCGTGCCACCGCCACCATTAATCGGAGACGCGTCCGAGCCAGCGAAATCACGAAGATCCGTCATGCTTAGAGCAAGTCCGCCCTGGGATCGATTCTGTGAGCAGAGAAAAAATGACGACGGCCGTTCCTAATCCGTGAATCGACTTCCGAGGCAAATCCTGCCGATTGATTCTCCGCGCTTCACCCCGGCGGCCACGAAATCCCTCAGTTTCACACTCGACGTGAGACTGACCCCTCGCCGTGCTTGACCCGCGCCGCGGGATACGCGACGAGGGATTACGATTTCGACTTCGATTCAGCGATTTTTCGTACGGCGGCCGTCCAGCGGATTCCCGCCAACTCGGATCGCGTCGATGCGTCACTGTTGCCCGGCGACGCGGAAGGGACCCGACTTTGGACGGATCAGGTACGGGGACACGGGCCGTCGGGGCGTCCCACCGGCCGGGGATACTTCTGCCCCGAGCTCGGGATACTTCGGACGATGTTTCTGCTACATTGAAGTTTCGATAGGGAGCGCGGGATCGAGGTCGTATATTCCTTCGGCGATTAGTAAAGCTTCCCCCGTTCCTTGAGGCGGTAATCCTTCCGTCGATACGAACGGTACGCGGAATCGTTGGAGCCGCTTTCTCTCGCGGCTAACGTGAACTTCTTCCCCGGGCGTCGTGACCTTTTAAGCCGATCGATCGTTGCCGATCGAGGTACAGTGATTTCGGGAGAGGCCGCTTGACGTTGGGACGCCCGAAGGACAGCCCCGCGCGCTCCAGGAACGGGATTACGTGAAATCCCCACCGGTTCTCCTAGAGCCAAGCGTCCTCTCCCCGACCGCGATTATCCACGGCTGTTCCTTTCGATTCCACCGGCTTTCCTCCCACCCGCCCCTCACCTTCGAGAAGCCAATTGCCGGCCCAGCTGCCGCGACTTTGCGCAGACCTATATACAAAATTAATTCGCCGTAAAACGAGTCCCCTGTCTCCTCCAGAACAAACTTCTACGCTCGGATAGGGCATAAGTTCTCGAGCAATTTTTCGCCCGGACCCGTCTGTTCACTTTGGTCTATCTACGGGTATATTGGATTGCACGGATGGCCGGCACTATTATAAAGCTAATTCACTTGGTATTGATCTCTGTGGTATTACTCGCGTATCGAGTGAATTGGAATTTTATTATTGCAGTTTACGTATTACTCCTTGCAATCAAGCTTTAACTACCCTCTTTCTTCCATCGCAATGTATTGCGTTCTTTTTTCCTGACAATAAGTGTAATAAGTCTGTAATTGTACGTGTATTCTTTTTTTTTGTACAGAGCGAGAGGAAGGGTAGAGGTCTTTCATCAGAGATATTATTCAATAATCGTTGTATTTTAAAGTACATGAAATTCAACCGTGAGATTGTATTGTAAATTAGTTTAAGCAAATAGTTTGTATAATGTTTCAAAGTGACGCCTAGTCTGTAGTAAACTAAATATGAAAATCGAATAAATAATGTACAAGACATTCATCTGTATATTTTATTTAAAAGCGTTGGAAAGCTATTTGATTTATTCCTATTTCGCTTCTTTAAGAAAAGAAGTATCGTTAAGAAGCTAGAAATACGAAGTTCCAAAGGAAGTTGTAAAAAGTCTTTTTAGCAAGTGATGAAAGTTTGAGGAAAGTCTAATATACAATAAGGGAAAGTCAAGGAATTATGATTGAATTTTTCTAATGATTTAATCATAACTGGGATGATTAGCGTTAATTTGATACTCTTTTTTTGAAAATTAAATGCTGTTTAAGAGTTGAGGAAATTATATTGAGAAATTGTTGTATGCATTGGGGCTCGTCGCCATCTAATACGGCCCTTAATTTTCCTGCCGTGCGACACTATAACCACGTAGCGGTGAACGGTGCAACTAAAATCTGTCATCTGGGCAATATTAAACCAAAACAAGGATCCTCGTGGAACTATATTGATTTATAGCTGCCATTATTGCCTTCAATTTGCGATATTATTTATGTAAGAGAACTGCTTGGGCATTGAGAAAGTTGCATTGAAAAATTTGGGGACAGTCGTCACTTGATACGGTCCTAAATTTTCCTGTTGTGCGACACTATAACCACGTCGCAGTGAACGATGAAACTAAAATCCATCATTTCCTTAGCATCAACGTTTCGAAGTGATACCGTTTGAGAAATCAGAGTTCAAATTAATGGTAAATGTTACAGCTGTAAGTTAATGAAGTTTCATAACAATCCCTGTTCTGGTTTACTTGTTATAAATAAATAGAGAATGCTGTTAAGGATTAGTCAGAAGATGTAATAAGAAATAATTAAATGTAATATTGCAAGGTGACAGATTTTAGTTTCACCGTTCACCGCGACGTGGCTATAGTGTCGCACCGCAGGAAATTTGCGGGCCATATTCAAAATTGCACGAGCGTTAGACTTAAAATGAGTTGCGAATGAATTTACAAGAATAGCGTACAAGTCAATAGTCTTTAAGTTTAAATATTGTTATTTTTGTAATTTGTGAACTATTAAAATGTTTCGATAAATATACCATCAAGGATATCTCTCCTTCTTTTTAATTTCACGCTCTGATCGCTCTTACGTCGCCCCTAAATCACTCTTAGAATGATCCATTGCAATTCCTTAATCGATAAACATGGCGCAGGAACTATAATAGTAAAGCTAACAAGCGAGGAACTTGTAAAATATTAGACGTCCCAATCGTAAATAAATTTAAATCTTTCTTAATATAATAAACATCCATTGTATTCAATATTTCTTGCATATGAAAACTGTTCAAAACAAAAATGTTGAACAATTCAGGTTACAATGGCAGAAATTAAATAAACGCTTGAGCCAGCACATATTACAATATCAGACGCTATCAGTAACTTGTACCGTCAAGGTACAGCTTATCATACCCTTGATCTTTGATCAGCCATTGATTCCCGATTGATATGACCTCTACTAATCAAAATAAATTTGGAAATCTTTTCTAACAGGCGTCAAAAAGTGGCCCAACAAACTGCGAAGCTAAATTGTTTACTAGACACTGCGAAAACTAAAATATCAAGTCATCCTATGAATAATGTCTTCTTCCCTATTCCAACCTAACCTTTACGTGCAAATTAATAATTTAACCTCCTTGCCATCTTCTTCAACCATGAATAAAAAACACCGCCGTATCTAAAGTGTACCAGAACGACAGACCTACCCGAAAGTACCTTATCATTACCGACCCGCTCGTGCCAGGCGTTCTTACGTATCTCCGGCGACTGCGTAAAAGGGAAATTGATTCCTAATCGAGTACGGCAAAGACCGTTTGCTTCGTCCGCGCGACGAAACCACGGATCGGAGAGCCTCTCCACGGCCGGATATCGATAGCCATCGCCCGGCGCGACGGAATGCATTCGCTTTAGCGATAGCCGCCGGTGCTTATCTGCCGCGGCGGTCTTTGATTTGCATGTAAACACCTCGTGCCGGCTGATAACGCTTAATTAACTCGCACCTGTTAATTAATAAGGACCCCGCGATCGCCAATTATTCTCCCCGTCCGTCCGTGGAAAGCAGAATACTTCGCTCTTTGCCCTCGCGAAGTGAGAACGGAGGGAGGATGGGGGGGGGGGTGTTTGGATGGCGCGCGTTCAACGCAGGAAAGGGCCGCGATTATGCGTGAATTATCGTTAATTTATTTTAAGTTAAAACCTTTTTTTTTTACAACGATATTTTACAGTGTCGCTTTATACATATGTCCTCGAGAGCTCGACAACGAAGCGACGGGCCTCGAACGGGACGCGTCCCCGCGCTCGGCCGCCCCATGCTTCCCTTACGAATTATTACATACTTGGATATATCCGGTTCTCCGTGTCCGCCTCCTGTTGCGCTCACGTGTGTTCGTGTGTATGCGTGTTTTGTACAGTCTATACGCTACGCCCTAGTAATACTATTTATTAGAATACACCAGCCCCCCCTCGGTTCCCCCGTCGCTCCTGGTCGTCGAAAGGACCTCACGGATCTCGAGCCCGTTTCCCCTCAGTCTTTTCGATTTCTCTTCTTCCCTTCTTTTCCCGTCCTCGCGTTTCTCTCCGAATCACCCGCACACGCGCCATTTAATCCGCTACCCCTTTCGCCGCGCCCTCGAGCATGGATCTTAGCCTCTACCATCGATCCTGCGCCTTACACAGGGGCGGGGGCCAGAGAAATTTCGAAGGGATTAAGAAGGAATGGGGGGGGGGGCGAGAGTAGACCTTTGGGACGCTAGGCGGTAGAAGGACGAAGATTGGAAGGATGCTGTGGTAGATGTTTGATTAGGAACGATTTCCGGAATGCGCCGAACCGACGCTCGAGGGCATAGGGTTTCCTATCTTGTTTTTCTTCTTCTCTCGTTCTTTTCTTCGGTGAAAAGGAAAGGATGCGCGGCCCGGGGCTCGACGAATTAATCAGAAGGAGAGATTAACGAATAATCGGCGACAACGTCCGATCGGCGGCCACGATAACAGTAATAAGAACAATAATGATAATCGTCATTCACGGCTATTAACCTTTCTCGCTCGCGATAAATCGTTTTAATTAGCATCGCGCCACTATCTGGATGCAAATCTTGCGACGCGCAATTAACCGCTAATTTTATGCACAATCACTTTTACTCCCCGATGGATTTTTGCTCGCGCGCGGCGGCGGCAGCGCCGCTATTTATAATATTTATAATATTTATATTCATCTGTATTATATATATATATATAGATTTCCGTTTATTTATATATTTATAATATTTATATATATACTATTATTACAATGATAACGATAGACAATCTCGAAGATACAAAATTTACAACCACGTCTCTTTTCGCTAGATTTTTTCCTACCTTTTTTTTTTTGTCTTCGCTTTCGCGTCGCGCCTAGCTGTCTCGCGGCTAGCTTTTCTTTTTCTCCTTTTTTGGTTTGCTCCTCTCCCCGTTCCCGCGTCCGTGCGGGACCGCTGAAGTCCCGCGACGGCGCGATCGACGCTCGTATCCGGACATCACCGGGAACACCATGCGCACGATCCATCGAAAGACTCTTCTCTTCGATACCTTACGCTACTACGCGCTGCGCGCACTCGACACGTCGCTCGCCAATCGCTAAACGCGGACGCGCGACGCGTGCCCGAGCAACGATCGGACGCCGATTCCCGAAGAACAGAAAAAAAAAAGAACAAAAAGAACAGCCTAAAAGCGCTCGTGCCACCTCCCCCCGTTCTTTGGGACACGAGCGCCGAGTGTGCTTCGACGTTAAAGCTAAAAGAAAAGAAAAAACGAGAGCGAGACGAGGTCGAGTAATCGGCGTCCGATGGCGGCCGCGCGCGTTGCACGAAATAAAAGACCTGGGGAAAAATTGCACGATGTCTCTCTGGAATACACAATTCTTTAAAACGCTAAGTCGCTGGGCCCCCGAAGACCGACGCCCCCCTCCCGCCCCCGACGCGCCGCCCGCTAAGAAGGTTTCATACCCTCGGAAAATTGTGGTCACGGCTCGAGGCCGGACTCTCGACCGTTTCCACTTTTTTTTTTCATTTTTTTCTTCTTTTATTTCTTTTATAAATAATCGAACGACTCTCTCGCGTTTTCGGCCACGTCGGGGATCATCGTCGAAGGCGGTCGGTCCCCGCACCCGCACCCCCTCCCTCGGAAAAGAATCACGACGAAGGTTGCGGGGGCGGTGGAGGGGGGGGGGGGTGGTTGGTGTGACCCCACGCACGCACGCGACAAAAACTCTCGCGATTAAGTAAATTAGGGTTTTATGTACAGAGTGGCGTGTCTGACAAGACTCGATACAAGTTAATTAGCTGACTTTGTACTTCGGGCACGACTGTGCCCTTACCGTGTGAAACTTTACATATTTACAGCGACGCGAGACCGCAACGTAATAGAGGGGGGGGGGGTGGGGGTTGGGGGTGTACGAAAGAGAAAGGGACAGATAAAATAGAGAAAAAGGGAAGGGGGGTGGGTGGGCGAGGGAGAAATATATATTTTTATACACACAAGACTGTCGCGTATGTCTCCTGCTTTCTTTTTTTCTTTTCTTCTCCTACGCCTCTCCGATGTCTCTCGGCTTTCAGAGAGAGTGAGAGAGAGAGGGGGAGAGAGATTAAGGGTGGAGAGGTCGATCTCGAGAGATTACGTGAGAACGAGAGTGGCGGGCTGCGTCCTGGGCTGCTGATCGCTCGCGATTCATGTGTACTCCGATCGCCAACCGGTCTGGAAACAGACAAACAGAACGTGCAATATGGTTTTGCGTCCTAAACGCCGGCGCGCGGTGGTTCAAGATCCGTAAAATAGGAAAAATGGGGAATTTAATAGGGAAAGAGCGGTTTCATGGTTTTCGGGAGTCTGGTAACCGTTTTTATAAGCATGCAACGTTTAGTTTATAAATAATTAGTTACAATGATTGAATTCTGCTAATTAGTCAGAGGGTAAGTATGTTCCATCGTTATAAGTGTAAATAACTAAACAAGTGGTACAATACTGTGATACAATACAGGAAGTGGCCTGAATATGGACTAGCACTTTTATTTCAAGATTCATGGCTGAACTAGTTGAAGATTTTCTAAATGCAACACTGCAGTGAATTATCTGCAATATGGGCTAGGCTTGAGATAATCTAATAGGAAAGTAAAAACTGCATACTTTAATACATGTCCCGAATGTTACTAAGAAGAGTTTTAAATGCTGATAGTTAATTTACGATAGTTACAAATGTAGATACATGTGTTTCAACACCTGCAGATAGCACTAGGGACGCTACACCCAAAGTTCTTCCAAATCCAGAGAAAATATACCCTTGCAAAGTATGTAACTCGAATCCACCCTATCTGGGTGTTTCCCTGAGGAATTTCGCCCTGCAGCCCATATTTAGACCAGTTGTTCAGCGATGCTTTATTCATTATTATATTTATGATTCCATTTATTAAATAATTGATGTTAACAAAAGCTTTTCGTCTGTAATGCAGTGCCCTTAGCAAACTAGCTCTTGGTTCAACAGATTATCGTTAAGAAGATGAAACAAACATCCCTGTAATATCTTTGGAGACGGTAAAAAAAGTCCACTGACGAGTTTTATAACAAATAGAAACCACTATCTGCTTCCCCTAGCTTTCTCTATAGCCACTAAGGTATTGCGCACCTAATACGACCCTCAACTTCAACTAGCCCATATTTAGACTCTAGCTCATATTAGAAACATCGCTTCTAGTACCATATTTGATTGCAAAATGGCTGCACCATTATTTTACATTTAATTATTCAATAAAATAGACTTTGTTACTATAAGTATGTCTGTAGTTTATTGCTACTAAGGTGTTGTGCATCTAATACGATCTTAAACTTCAACTAGCCCATAGTTAGGCTTTAGCTCATACTAGAACCATCGTGTCTAGTACATAATTGATTTCAAAATGGCTGCACTATTATTTTACACTGAATTATTCAATAAAATAGACTTTGTTACTATAAGTTTGTCTGTAGTTTATTGCTACTAAGGTGTTGTGCATCTAATACGATCTTAAATTTCTACTAGCACATATTTGGACCCTAGCTCATACCAGAACCATCTCCTCTAGTATCATAATTGACTTCAAAATGGCTGTACTATTACTTTACATTTAATTATCAAATAAAATAGACTTTGTTACTATAAGTGTTATTGTAGTTTATTGCTACTAAGGTGTTGTGCATCTAATACGATCTTAATACTAGAACCATCGTCTCTAGTACATACTTGATTTCAAAATGGCTGCACCATTATTTTACACTGAATTATATAATAAAATAGACTTTGTTACTATAAGTATTATTGTAGTTTATTGCTACTAAGGTGTTATGCACCTAATACGATCTTAAACTTCCACTAGCACATATTTAGACCCTAGCTCATACTAGAACCATCGTCTCTAGTACATAATTGACTTCAAAATGGCTGTACTATTACTTTACACTTAATTATCCAATAAAATATACTTTGTTACTATTAGCATTACTATAGTTTATTGCTACTAAGGTGTTGTGCATCTAATACGATCTTAATACTAGAACCATCGTCTCTAGTACATAATTGACTTCAAAATGGCTGTACTACTACTTTACATTTAATTATCCAATAAAATAAACATTGTTACTGCAAACGTGACTGTGGTTTCTCTTTATTACCACTAAAATGTTGCGCATCTAATACGATCTTAAACTTCAACTAGCCTATATTTGGACCCTAGCTCATACTAGAACCATCTTCTCTAGTATCATAATTGACTTCAAAATGGCTGTACTATTGTACTGTACTATAAGTATTATTGTAGTACCCCTTTATTGCCACTAAGGTGGAGTACTTAATACGATCTTAAACTCAACTAGCCCATATTCAAACTCTAGCTCATACTAGAACCATTTCCTCTAGTATCACAATCGATTTCAAAATAGTTACGCCAACATTTCACATTGAATTATCCAATGATGTAAACTCTGCTGCAGCAAACGTAAAAATCCGTACAATAATGATCTCATCTCAGTCTAGAGCTCTTAAAAGATGCAAGAAACACCGTCCCGATGTCAAAGAGCTGCAGCTTGTTCAGAATGTATTTGTATTGTGATAAAAGGGAATCGAGCCACGATCGTACGACGTTTGACGAGGCGCAAAGGCATTGTTAATTAAGCGTTTCCGAAATTCAAGACCCCCCCTCCTTGTCGAATACCCCGAACAGATGGGAGTACTTACCATCGCGTTCGTGGTGGCGGCAAGCTGGAGACCCTGAAGACTCGTCATGTGATGGGAATGGGAATGCGAGTGGGAATGGGGGTGGATCGGCGGCGGTGCCGGTGGCGCGAAGCCTTGGTGGAGGCCGCCGGCCACGCCGACCCCCGTATGGTACATATAATGCTGCATCGCTGGATGCATCGTGTGATGATGCTGCGACGTGCCTGCAATCACGATTGAACGACCACCGTCAATTTCCGTTCCCAATCATCTCCGGCCGGCAGACGGAAAATTCGAAAACGGAAGAGCCAGCAGCGACAACGAGAACAACACTTACTCATAGGCGAGCCGAAGCCGGAATGGAAGGGTTTGTTGTCGAGATCGAGGTGTCCGCTGGCCTTGATCATATCGCCCATGACACCGCCGAGCCCCAAGCAGCCGCCGGCCTTCTTCTTTTTGCTCTTGGACGACAGCTTCCGGTTTCTCGTCTGGATGCCCTCCTTCTTCATCGTCAGCGGCCGGTTCACCTGCAAGAGTCGTAGCCAACAATTCGTTGAGTCGATCGGTTACGATCTAAACCGCGTAAGCGCGGGACGCTTCGAAAGAAATCGCTCGCTCGGAAAACATCGCGCGGACACCAAGGGACAATAGAAGGGGGCGGGGCGGAGGGGTGGAGGGGTGGTTAGGTTAGGCGCGCGATTCGGCAAACTCGGGCAATCGCGTGATTCCGAAAAGAGTCGTTGACCGTCTGGACTACGTCGGCGAGGGGGCGGCGCGGGGGGCAGCGGGGGCCCGATCGCCACCTCCAGAAGGCTTGTTCGCGCATCCCGCAATACCGAGAATCTTTTCCTCCGTGTTGGCAGTTGCGTCACGCGTCGCGGCAAACCACAAAGCGCTCCACCCCCGGCACCTCGCGCGCATTTCCTCCTCCTCGTTCGGCGCCGCAGCCGCGATGCAAGCGTGTAACGCTTGCATACCCGGCCCCAGTCATTTCGTACTTAAGCATCGCACGCGGCTAGCATCCGTAACGCGCGCGCATATAATTGGTCCTCGGCGAATGAAAATCTGCCGCTGCCTCGCCGCGTCGGCCGTCGGTCAATCGAACGGGGCGGGAGGAGCGGCGGGGTCGTGGGTGTCGAGCGAGTTTTCTGGAAACGGACGGGAACGGTTCGACGAGGCGAAACCGCCGCTGGAGGAAGCGGACGCGGGACAGAAGGAAAGCGCCGATCGATTTGAATACAATACGAGAGCGTCTTTAATAGGGAACGGAGCGACGGGGCCGAGCGAGGTGCAAACAGCGGGGCGAGGGCAGGCGGAGACTCGAATGCAGATTGATGTGGTCACACACGATGCAACCGCGCACCGATCGCATACGAAATCGCGCCGCCAGGGTGGGGTTCAACGAATGAATGAAAGAGATGACTCGATGATGGTGACGCCGATTCACCCGAGGTCGCACTACTATCATCTTTCGTCAGTACAGGTAAACGCTGGGCTAAACTTATTCTGAACCGGCCTCGAAGCAGTTCTATATTTTGTTCATATGCTCTTGTTACGATCAGAAACAGATAAATAAACAGATAAGTTTTAGTTTCAATTCAATAGAACTTGTAAATGGTAATAATAAAAGTTTTCCTCCAACAGATAATTTGTTCAACAATGTTAGAAAGGTTCTCAATCATATCGTGAGTACTGAAGTACTGAATACTGTGGATAACATTACTGGATAGTACTATACAACAATATTAAATAATTACGACGGTTAAATGAAGTTATAGGAAGACGTTAGTTATTGTTCTTTTGTGTCCAATATTTCTTATAGAATAATTACAATTATTTGCATCGTGACTCTCACACGATTTATTAAATAAACATCTAAAATAAAGCTGGTACTTAATAAATTGTTTCCCTCACACGCCTTACATCAACTTTTCTAATAAACGTTTTGAAATATCTGTTCTATATTTACATTTTACAATCTATTCCATATTCTGCTACGAGAACACTTTCTAAATAAGTCCTCGAGGGTAACAATGAAATCTGCCCGTAAAAATCCAAGCAGAGTTTTTACCAAAAAAAAGAAAACAAAGGGAAACTGTTCCTTTCGTCCTCTTTCTGAGCCCTGATTATAATCCCTGAATCCTCCGATAATACTATTCTAGCGGCTGGAATGAAATCGGGGATAAGAACAAAAAGCGGGCGGATTCGATCGCGGGATACCCGTCGCTCCGCTCGCGGAGGAATGTCTCGTAGCCGGCTCGTCAGGGGCATATCAATTGGCGGCCCTTTGCGCGCCTCTTCTGCGTAGCGCGATTTTACAACTTCCTCGCGGGACAAAGCCGTTTCTCGGGATGAGGGGGCAGGTTGGCGGGGGGGTTTAGCGAACGCTTCGCCGACGGTGATTTATCCGCGAGTCGAATGAAGAAGGAATCGCGCGCGCGCGAGAGAGAGAGGGAGCCCTCGGCGTCTTAACCTAACCTAAATCTTAACCTAAAAATTGCCCGCTATCGGTCGATCGCCGCGGCCACACACGCGCCGTATATCTAGCCCAGCATCCAGATCCGTATCGTTGGAGACAGCGGACCACTGTTCCACCGTTGCTCCGAGATTGGTCTCTATTTCCGTCGCTCCTGCCGTCTCGAATTCGCATCGACGGAATCTCGCGGACCGGGAATCGATGTAGGGGACGCGGGATGGGGGAGGGGGACACCGTCCGGCGACCCCCGGCCGACCCGGGCCCCCCTCGCGGGGGCCCGAATTTCTCGCGGCGATTAGCATATTCCGAGCCAGCCGGTAGTACGCTCGGGGCCGAGAGCACGAATAATCCGTGTATTTTCGACTAGCGCTGCTCTCGCGCGACTCGAGCGCGCGCTATCGGCCCGCTCTATCTTAACGACGCCGGATCCGTCGTTCCCCCCCCCCTTTTCCCCGCTCGCTTTCTATCTCGGATCTCTCCGGGCAGGCCCGGTGGAACGGCCGTAGTATATACCCCGGTGGCAGGTACAAGAGAAACTGCCCCGGGGACGGTGCTCTCGAAATGATTGATCTTTCGCTCCGTACCCTACCGCCCCCCACCCACCTAACCTTCCCGCATACTTGGTAGCCGTTCGCCCCCGATTCTTTCTACACCGCGTCGATTTCCATCCCGCGGACGGGCGCGCGAGACTTTTCGATACGGTTACGCGAATGGAATGCATCATCGAGGGGCGGGAAGGGGGGCGGCGGGTGAAAGAACCTTGGAGGAGTCCACGGACCCCGGGGCTAATCCTCGCGGCCGATTGTTCGGCCATCGACTATTTCGTGCCGGCGCGATTCAGCGCCCGACGGTGTGTAACGTGTCGGCTTAACGTCACCGAAGACAGTCAACCTCTATTCGAGCCCCTTACCGCGCGCAATAAAAACGTCCACCCTTGGTGAAGAGCGGCGGACGAATGTAGGGCGAATGTTCGGGAGAGACGGCGTACAACCTGACTGTGGTACCTACCGATCGGGGGAAGAGAATAATTGATGCGCTTAGGTTGGGTTATAATTATTGTTGTCACTGTTATAATTATTGTCTGGGAAAGTAGTGGTGGGGGTGGCGGGATGTTGCTGGACCCCTGAGGAGGATTAGAGGAAGTGGTTTCAGTATGGACTACCATTTTCGTTTCAGACATTATTGTTCGAAACAACATCCGTTGTCGAAGCGATTCTTTGATTCTTGAACTGCAGTCTCTTGTTATTGTCTAAGATGGCGTGCACCTAATACGATCTTAAACTTCGACCAGCACACATTTAGACCCTAGCCCATACTCGAGTCACCTCCTCTAGTATCATAATTCGTATCAATCATTTCCATAATTAACCTAACCTTACTTAATTATCCGATTAAGTAGAGTTTGTTACTGCAAGTGTAAAGATCGTTACAATAATGCTTGATATGATCTAATATGTTCTAGCCTATATTTGAACCATCTCTTCTAATATCATAATTCGTTTCAAAATGGTTGTATTAGTATTTTACATCGAATTATCCAATTAAGTCAAGTTTGCTACTGTAAGTGGAGAGATCTTTGCACTAATGTTCTTACAGTACAAGAAATTGTGATTTCAAAGAGTTGCAGCTATTTCGAATGTATCTGCATCCTTGTGAAAGAATTGTATGACGTTTGATACGATCTGATATGACCTTAAACTTCGGCCAGCCCATATTCCAACCATCTCCTCTAGTATCACAATACATTTCCCCAATCAGTTTCAAAATGGCTGCACCAGTACTTTACGTTCAATGATCCAATTAAGTAAAACTTTGTTACCGCAAGTGTAAGGACCTTTACAATAATGTTCTCATCATGGGAACCCTTACAGTACAAGAAACTGCGATGTCAAAGAGTTGCAACTATTCGAAATGCATTTGCACCCTTCTAAAATAATGAAATCATGATCGTGTGACGCCTGATATGATCTAATCACGATATAATACGATCCAATATAAACTTCAACCGGCCCATATCCGAACCACCCCCTCTAACAAGACGCTGAAACGTTAAACATCAAGATGCAACCATATGTTCGTCATCGTCCCCCAGCCAAAAAATTGCCTGCGCCCCTCCTGCATTTCCCTTGGAACCTTCCCTTTTCCGTTCCCGACGGAAAGTAGCACGGAAGGCGGACAGCGGCGCGGACGTAAGCAAGAGTAACCGAATTTATTCCCCATCCTCTGCAACCCCCCCCCCCCCGCCCCCCACCCGCCCGGCGACGGAGGAAAGGGCCACGACGTCCCATGTCGGCAGCCCTGCGCTTAATTAATGATTACCAGGAAACGTGTCTGGGCCTTGCCTTTATGCCGGGCATTAACCAGCGCGAGGATGTCGCCGCGGCGGCAACCGCCACCCTCCCCCCCCCACCCCGTTTGCTGCTCCCTCACGATTCGCCGCAGATCGAGCGAGATAAACGTACACGAGAAAACGCGAATTAAGCCCCGGCGGCAACTTGTCGCCCGTTTAATAGATCGCGTATCTGGAGCACGGTTCGCCCCCGCTCCCCGTCCGTGCGCGCGCGCGCCCGCGCGCACAGGGGCCCGTTTCGAGCGTTCGCGCTTCGGAATCCTAGAACTCGAGAGGACGCCGCGTAGAGCGTGCGCGGCTCTCCGCGAGCCGAGATCGAAACCGGGCGATACAGACGCCGGTACAGGGGGGAGGAAAACGAAGTTCGGCGAGCGCAGTTCGGTTCTAGGACAGAGGGAGCCGTTGTGCCATCGAGGGGCCAATTAGCCGCGAGCGGACGTCTTATCGGGGATCGCGATTATTTTAGGTGCGCCCCAGGAGCGGGGGGGTAGTAAGAAATCACGGCGACGGCCCGCTTACGGAGGTCGACGACGCCCACACGTCTGGCGGAGATTTCAGCGAGGAAGCTCCTGAGAAAAACGCACGGCGCAGGATGTCCGCTTTCCCTCCTCCCTTTGTCTCGCCGGCTCGCTTCCTGTGTCACACGCCGTTGAGCACGCTTCGCAAGGAGGAGGGGGGGGGGGGCTTCGAGGGGGATCTCGGTGAGACACTTTGCACGTCCGGCGAGCACCCTAATTGTTGATACAACAGAGGGTAGCCTCCTCCTCGCGGAAGGGCTGCGTCGAGTGGCCACCCGCGTTCGAACAATGACCAGCGCGATGGGAACAGTGGGGGGGTGGGGGGGGGGGTGGCACGATTCAGCGAGTTTCCAACGAAAAACGTAAACTATCTGCCCCCCCCCTCCTCCTCGAGCCCCTTCGCGACGCGGCCGATCGGTGAATAGACCTGCGGCCACGGGACGATGGAGAATCGAGGAATTAGGTTCCATCCCCGGGACGGGGATTGGGGGGGGGCGAGGGGGGGTATATATACACAATGTACCGATCTCGAGGAGTGCCTCTCGCGACAATAGCGGGTTCGGATATTACGTTACACAACGTCGACGGTGGGCCGGAGAACGACCTTTTGCCTCGGTATCCGTTGCCCCGATATCGGGGGGGGGGCCCCCTTTGTCGGTGTCGCCGAGAGAAACATAGTATCGAGTGGCGCTTCCTTTGACGGTCCCTTCTCGCTGCGACCCGCGTTCCAAACGGAAGCGGACCCGCGGGGCGAGCACCGTGCGTTTCCGTGAACGAGCCCGCGAGGCGTCGTCGTTAGCCGACATTGGGGGCGGGGGGGAGAAGGGGGGTGGATATCGATGCAAAAGGAGTTTAGCAGGAGAGAAACACATGATCGATGATTACTTACGTTGTGAAGCTTGTAGTAGAGGCCGCACGCGTTGCAGACTGGCTCCCCGGCCTGGTTCCTCCGCCATAGCGTGGTGGTCGCGGTCTTGCAGTTGGCGCAGCTGGTGCCCGCCCGCCTCGCCGCGCTCTGCAGCGACAGTTTTTGGAAAAGAAAGAAACAGATATCACACCTGTAAAGGGACCGAGGATCGGGTACCCCGCGCGCGCTTTTATCCGCGCTACGAGCACGCTCGACGCGATCTCGCGGCGCACGGGGTACGTTTCTTATACCGTGTACGCAGGTGTGGAGGATCGAAGACGCGCGACGGGTACCGCGCTGCGGGCAGATCCGTGGAAAGCTTCCAGAATCAAGAAGCCACAAACTGAGCCGGGATCGCGTGAAATCGGCTGCCCTTAATCCCCCGGGCGCAGGGAGCGGAAACGTGAGCCGGCGACGATCCTCGCCGTGAGAGGATCGAGAGATCTACACCTGTTCCTCGCGGAACAAGGGGCGAGGGGCGGGAAGCTTCTTCTTGCACGGTGGTTCGCTCTGTAAGGCGCGGAGTCGCGTCGTGCTCGCTTCAGCGACTTCCTCTCTCCGTTTCCCCTATCCCCCCCGTCCCCCCTCCCATTCAAACGGCCACTTAACCCCCCCCCCCCCCGAAAAGGGACCTGGAAGCGTTGAAAAGGGAGCACCGTCCTCTAATGGAAAAACCGATTGAAAGCTGTTTGAGCGAAAAACGCGGGGTCGAAATCGCGCGCCCTCTTTGTACCCGCGATGCGTCTCACGGGCGCGTGTCCACGAATATAAAATGTCCTCGCAACTGTTCCTCTTCCTCCTCTCGAGACCACTTCAGCCGGCACCCGCCCCCCCCCTCCTCGCTTTTGTGTCCCTGGGCACAATGACGATTTCCCTTCTGTCCGCCGAAAGAATGACGGCCGGGTGTAATCGTAGGAAATTCGATTTCGCCGCCGGTGGACTTATTAAGAATTTCGCCGTAGGCCGTCGAGACTGCGACGAGGGGGACGGAGAGAAAAACAAACGGGGGGGGGGGGGGGCAGGCGGACCGACCTCTCGCGGTGTGTAATCATGGCTTATCTGGCGGATCTTATCGAAGCGCGTAGCAAAGGGGGTGCTCCGGGGCCCCTCCTGGAATCAATACACCGGAGAGAGCCACCTCATCAATATATAGAGGGGCACCTATCTGCTCTAGATCTTTCACACCCTCGCCGCGTCCAGCCTCTCACCTTCGCCCCCCCCCCCCGCCCAACAAGGGGTAGGCTCGAACATCGCGCGCGCGCCGGTCTAATGGTTATTAAACGAGGGAGAAACAAGCGACCGATGTATTATTCGTGAAACGGCCGGGTTCGATTTGGGGTATGACGCGCGGCAGCGACACGGTGGACGCGAAAGAGGAGAAAGGGGCGGCGAGAAGGCCGACGGGAGATAGAAGCATGATTCTACTCCGGGTGAAGGATGGAAGAGGAGCCACCCCTCGGCCCGGGTCCCGGAGTGGACGGGGCCCGAGGGAAGGGGGTTCGAACGAGATCCGTGCGAAACGGTCGGGAAGCGACGGGGGCACGGAAGGGAAAGGGCGAGACTGACGTGGGCTCGGAGAGGAGACGAGCAAAACGACGATAAAGAAGGGGAACAAGACCGGGCAGAAAAATCGAATCGAAATAAAAGGAGAGGCGCGGCGGAGCGAGCGGCTAAAACGAACGAGAGGAGAAACGTGGATGGCCACGAACTTCAGAAATGTCATATCCGTCAGTGTCCACGCGAGAGCCTTCTCTCTCGAAGGGGCAACCGGTTCCCGGGCTGCCCCCCGGACTAACAAGTATCGTCCTCCTCCTCTCTCCCCACCCCCTTTCGCATACGGGGCCCCTGTAAACGGCAATTACGCGTCGCGGCAATTATCGCATCGATCTCCCGTCCCCCTCGATTCATCGACGGAGGCTCTCGCGGCCGCATTAGATCGAGGAACCATCCCGTCGGCCGGAGAGGAGCGTTTTACGCCGCGCGTTCCGACGCGGCCTAATCGCGCAACAATGCGTGCAATGGGACGGTCCGTTGGTCACCATTTTATATTCCGAGAAGGAAGACACTTCGCCATAGAGCCGAGTTTTCGAGGACGAAGAGGGCCCCTCTCGCGGGGCAGCAGCGAGAGAGAGAGAGAGAGAGAGAGAGAGAGAGAGAGAGAGAGAGTCCGTTCGCAGAAATCTAATCGGGAGGAAGAAGAGGAGCTGGGGGCGGTGTGATCCGCAGGAAACCGGATCGTACCGTGACTCGGAACGATTTCTCAAAGTTAATTGCCAACGAGTTATCGATCGCTCGCGACAGACGGCGCGGGTGTAATTATTAGCGGAGATGGTTCGAACGTGGGCTAGAGAATAAATATTGGCTAGAGTCTAAGTATTGGCTCGGAGGGTCTAAGTATTGGCTACTCGAAGTTTAAGATCATATTGGATTCATGTGTCGAATCAAACAAGATCAAACGTCGTACAATCATGGCTCGATTCTTTTACAACAATGCAAATACATTTAAAATAGCTCTTTGACTCTTTGGCATCACAGTTTCTTGCACTTGAGGAGTTCTATACTATGATGAGATCATTATTGTAAAGGTCTGTACACATACAGCGACAAACTTTACTCAATTGAATCATTCAATGTAAGATGCTAGTAGAACCATTTTGATGTTAATTGTAGATATTATGGAAATGATTTACGAGGCTAAAGGAGATGGCTCAAAACTGGGCTAGGGGGTAAATATTGAATAATTGAAGTTTAAGATCATGTTAGATCATATGTCGAATCAAACAGGATCAAACAAGATCAAACATCGTACAATCATGGCTCGATTCTTTTACAACAATGCGCATACACTCCAAATAGCTGCGACTCTTTGATATCACAGTTTCTTGCACTTTAAGAGTCCCAGACTATGATGAGATCATTATTGTAAAGATCTTTGCACTTACAGTAACGAATTTCACTCAACTGCGTCATTCCATGTAAGATGCTGGTACAACCATGTCGAAATTAATTATGGAAACTACGGAAACGATTTACGCGGCTAGAGGAGATGGTACAAGTCTGGGCTAGGATCTAAATGTGGGCTAGTTAAAGTTTAAGATCATATATTGGGTACTCCACGTTAGGAGAAGTAATGTGAAACTATATTTAGTTCAAGAACCAAAGAAAGCTAGAGGAAGCAGACAATGGCTTGCATTTGTTGGAAAAACTTGCCATTTGACTTATTTTACCATCACTAAATATTTCTACGTCTGTAACTATTGTAAATTAGTATCATTTGGGACATGCTCCAAAGCATCGAAGTATGCAGTTTTCACCTTTCTTTTAGATCGTTCCAAGGCTACCTCGTACCCGTACCACACATTTCAACACCAACATTTTCACTTTCATTCTAAATACATACATCTACAACGAACATGATCTTCGTTTAGCTTACTCGAGCATCATATTGTATAGCAAACACGTTACAAATATTCACCGTAGCGTCGCATCAAACGAACCTTCAACTACCTTGAAAATAATATCCGAGATAAAAGAGTGCTAGCCCGTATTTGGACCACTTCCTCCATCCGTGCTCCGGTATCCGACTGCCCCCGAAAAGCGTCTAAGAACCGCTTGCACAACAGCTCGTCGAATCGACCCACCGCGTGTCACTGCCGATCGATTGCCCCGTTATCTCTGGCCCCCCCGGCGTGATGAATCGTCCGGCAAAGATCACAGGACCCGTTATCGTCCCCCGAATAGCCGATTCCTCGAATGCCGGCCGATCCGCCGGAAGTCGAGTCGATCCTGATAAAAGGCGCCCTGCGCGCTCCGGCAGCGCCTCGCGAATCCGTTCATTAATCACCGCATCGGGCCAATTAATAACCGCTCGATAGCCGCTGACGGCGCCGCAACCGCGTTTCGCTGTTAACTCGCCCAAGAAACCGTATTCGGATCGCAAGAATCTGCTCGCCGTTTTATTTATTCAGTGAAGCACGGAGGGGGAGGGGGGCGGAGGGGGTAGGTAGGGAGCGAGCCAATTTGTATCCCGATGGGAACAATGTTTGCATCGGAGTACTCCCTCCGCTTCTAGTCACGATTCAGTCAAGGATACACGGAGATCGTTATCGGGGGGGGCTACGCTCGTAAAACGATCGTTTACCCGATCGGGCCCGGGGTAGCAGCGGATCCGCGGCCGCGGTCGGATTATCCACCGAATCGCAGCGATTAAAGGCTTCGAAAACAATGCGGTGAGTAGTAAGTTCGATGAGAGGGACCGTGGTGGGGGGGATCGGGACGCGAGAGAGTTCACCGAAGGGGAGAAGAGGAAGACGACGAAGCGACGACATCCCCCCCCTGTTCGCTTAACGCGTAGATCGCCGATTGAATGCCTATAGTGTGGATTTCCCTCGATTCCCAAAATGTCGGACGGCGTGCCGTGGGGAGGCAAACCTGTTATACCAGGCCCAATTATCGTACATCGTTGCGCGGCTACGTGGCCGGGGTTCGGCAAAGTGTGTCCGATATCGTAGAGGCGTCGCGCGCCTAACCCGGCCGCGCTGTATACGCGACCGCATAATATAACGTAGCTGCGGTGCAACGCGCGCGCTTGTGACTGTGACAAGCCGTGGTACCGCATTCCTAACACTAGCGCTCGACCCGCTCTCGGTGCGCGCACCTTCTCCTACCCTTTTGTCTCTCCTTGTTCCGCCGTCAGTAACGCGTTTTCCCGGCCGAAGCGACGGATACGAACGTACGACGGGCACAAACAAATCGAGATGCGTGGAACGCTCGCTCCACGTCCCGTGTAAGACGGCGAGACGTTGAACGCGCGAGACCTTGGATCCGAACGGGGAACCTTTCACTCATCTTCCATAGAGACGCCGATCCGATCGATCGATCGCCTTTCTAATCGTTCCTCGCCGAAGACTCGATTCGTCATCGCGCGTTCCCTATCGTTCACGGGCGCGCAAAGCTCCGAGGAAAGCGGCGGCGCTGCTCGATCTGGATCTCCGCGCGGAGCGGGTCGCACCGTGGCCACGAGAAACGGGGGGGAAAGAAAGCGAGGGCAGAGAGCGGGTGAAAAAAAGAAAGGTACGAACCGTCGGAGGCACGGTGAATTTATTTAAATTGCGAGCAATGTTCCAGCGTGTTCAGCAGCTTCTTCTGGGCGATCGAGCAAAAGGAGCAGCAGAGCGTGCTGGGATCGCCGGTTTATATAAGGCGGGGAGAAACGGTGTGTCGCCCCGTGGGACAACGCCGCTCCTCCGTACCCTCTTTTATTTCCCCCCTCCGCCACCCTTAAGCCGCGATCGCGAGGAGAGGAAGAAAAACCGGGGGAATGCCTTTCTCGTCAAATAATTGCTCCGATAAAAGAAGGGACTTAAATGCGAGAGACAGTAGTGACCATTTCCCCGGACTACCCTGCACCGTCGTTGAACAGATAACCGGAAGCCATCGAGAGCTGGTTTCGAGACTGAAGAAGTTGTGTGAAAGCCAAACAAATTGCATCAAAACTTATAGGACACTTTTTGCAGAGAATTTCAAGATATTCGCAAAAAACTGTTTCTTTTTTTATTCCCCTTTAAATTATTTTTAGTGAGCTGAATCATTGTACGGGTCGCCGTTTCGTCATTTTAAACATTATAGCAAAACTCGTAGAATACTTTTTGTAGGGAATTTCCTGGGCTACAAATTTCATAATAACTACTTTTGTCGTGGAGCTAATAGACAACGAGATATTCGCAAAAAACTGTTTCTCTTTTTATTCTCCTTTAAATAATTTTTAGTGAGCTGAATTATTGTACGGATCGCCGTTTCGTCATTTTAAACATTATAGCAAAACTCGTAGAACACCTTTTCTAGATAATTCCCTAAGCTGCAAGTTTCGTAATAACTACTTTTGTCGTGGAACTAATAGATAAAGAGATACTCGCGGAAAACTGTCCTTCCTTTTACTTCTTTTTAAAATAACCCCTAGTAAGCTGAATTATTGTACGAACCACCGTTTCGTCAGTTTAAACACTACGCTAAAACTCATAGAACACTTCTTGTAGAGAATTTCCTGAGCTACAAATTTCATCATAACCACTTTCGTCGTGAAACCAATAGGTAGCGAGATATTCGCGAAAAACTAACCAACGGTAGCTGGTCCCCGGCTTGCAATCGTGCCGCGCGCGGCAGGCTCCGCGCCTCGGCCACTATTAATCGGATCGCAAACGCGGGGACCAACGATTATTCGATTCTCGAACGGGGGATATTTAGCCACAGCCGCGATAAAGGGTTTCGAGGAGGCGGGCAGAGAACGGCTGCGAAATAAAGTGGCGTATTTACACGATGAGGCCGCAGGATGAACACTTAGGCTCGCCTGTAAATTGCACTGTAAATCGTGGCCTGTTATTTGGCCGTGAAGCGAGAGCGAGCGAAGCGAAGAAGCGCGCTCGGCTTTACGGAGCGCGAGATGATTTACGGGGCGATAGTTGAAAACGAGTCTCGAAGGATCGGGGGATATTTAAATTACTGCGCCCCGCGTTGCCACCGAGAGCGCTACTACTGCGCGAAGCCGGGACCAGCGGCTTGATAACGCGAGCGTTAAAATAGACCCTAGGATCTATGGATCGTTCCGCGACGGAGAGATTGCTACGAGCGAGTGCGTTTCCTGGCCGGCTTTCAGCAATTAAGGTCAGCCGTTTACGCGGTCGGCGTGGCGACACCGGGACACGTTATGGTTCTCTATCGGGACGGTTCCCGAGCGGGGCTCGTTCGGCTGTCTAAACAAATATAAAGCTCGGTCGGTTAATTGTCGCGGAAGCGAAAAAGCCGGCGGCCGGCCACAATGCTGCAGTTACACCAGGACGCGTCCAAACGCGTCTGGTCGCATGCGCGCGGTCCGCCTACGCGCCAACGTGCACGATATGGGAAGCGTTAAGGTCGCGAGCTGAATTCCAATTCAATTTCCACTCCAGCTAGGGTCCGGCCGAAAAGTATCGGGAAGCCCGCGGAGCTTTCCGGTCCCGCGGATAAGGAGATGGAACCCGTGATAGAGCGCGGAACAAAAGGTCTCGGGTGGGGCGGAGGAGGGTGAATTATGGAGGGCCACCCCTTGGAACCCGCGTGTACAATGCATAAAGCACGCGCGTCCCGAGTTCCGCGTGCGTGTGCGTCCCGTGCCCGCGATTCACCTCTCGAAACGCGATTTATGGCTCCGGCTAACCGCGTGTGCAGCGGCCAAGGGCTCCCTTTGCCGAGCGAGATGCAACGGACTCTGTAAAACGCTAATAGTCCAGGGAAATTGAACAAAGATCGGAGTAAAAGCCTGGGAAGTTGAATTTCTTTCGATGGACCACTGTTTCGCCATTTTAAACATTACATCGAAACTCACGAGACACTTTTTGTAGAGGATTTCCTGGGCTACGAATTTCATCATAACTACTTTTGTCGTTGAACTAATAGATAAAGAGATATTCGCGAAAAACTGTTTCTCTTTTTACTTCCTTTTGCAAATAAGTCCTAGGAAGCTGAATTTTTGTGTGGATCGCTGTTTCGTCAGTTTTAAACATTATATGAAAACTCCTAAGACACTTTTTATGGAGAATTTCCTGAGCTACAAATATCATTGTAACAACTTTTGTCGTGGAACTAATAGATATAGAGATATTCGCGAAAAACTGTTTCTCTTTTTACTTCCTTTTGCAAATAAGTCTTAGGAAGCTGAATTTTTGTGTGGCTCGCTGTTTCGTCATTTTAAACATTATATGAAAACTCATAAGACACTTTTTATGGAGAATTTCCTGAGCTACAAATATCATTATAACAACTTTTGTCGTGGAACTAATAGATAAAGAGATATTCGCAAGAAACTGTTTCTCTTTTTACTTTCTTTTGCAAATAAGTCCTAGGAAACTGAATTTTTGTATCGATCACTGTATTCGCCATTTTAAATATTACATCAAAACTCATAACACACTTTTTGTAGAGAATTTCCAGGGCTACGAATTTCATCATAACTACTTTTGTCATGGAACCAATGGATAATGAGATATTCGCGAAAAACTGCTTCTCTTTTTACATTAAACCTTCGTACATTTTTTCCACGTAATTTCGAGGCTCCCGTGGGGTTGATTCCGCGAATCCCGCACGACACGGACACGCTTCTCTATCCAAGCCTCCGTGGATCATTGTTACACGGCTCTCCGCAAGGATAGCCATCTACGATTCAAGGCGTTACAAGTAAACGGTCCCGACACGACATAAATCTCTACTGACTCGATCTTTCAATAGCGAACTTGCTTCGGCACGGATTTCCACGTATTCTCCCAGCCCGCCACCTTCCTTCCACCTTGATCTTTTCCCTCGCGAAGCAGGTGAAGCTTGCGCAATCGAATTCCAACGAATATTCGTATATAACGAATATAACGCTCGCGCTCCAACCAGTCAGAAGTTTCTACGTTTCACGAAATAGAAAACGCGGGCAAACGCGTCGCGAATACACCGCCCCCCCACCAGGAATGCACTTGAAAAATTCACCGAAAAAACGACGGACGAACGATTTGAATAGACACCGCTTCGCTCGGCGAAAATTACAATATTGAGATCTGGGGCCGAATTGCGAAGTAACTGCACCGCGATTACCAAGTGAGATCCCATGGATCACTGTCCCCGTTCCGGCTTCTCGTTGAATTGCAAAGGGAGAGAGAGAGAGAAAGAGAGAAGAAATGGAGCCACGGCGCGCCGGGATTAAGCGACGATCGGCAAAACTAACGATCGTCAAAACAGTCGCCCGTTGAAACGCGCTAAACGATGCGGCGCGAGACGACGCGGGATAATTGCGATCCGACCGTAATCCGCGGTTAGGTAATGATAGGCAACGATTACCATACGGCCGAGTCGCGTGTAGACACGCGTGTGTGGTCTCGCGTTGGTCCGCTCGATACCACTTTAATGGCATCATCATCATCATCGTCGGCCTCAAACGCTGTGTTACGCGACTTCATCGACTCGACTGATCTCTGTAATTTTGCAATTAACGAGACTGGGGCCGAGCGAGTAAATATTTTCCCGCTGCGCGTCCATATTTTAGGGGGCGATTGCTGAGGCGATTCTGAACAACTTTTTCCTTTGCCAAAATGTTGGGCGATGCTTCGTTTCCGAGTTATCAACGAAGAAACACTGACCAATCAGAGAGCGCCGACCAAACGCGCGCCCTGATTGGTCAGGCTTTCCTCGTTAATAACTCGAAAACGAGACCTCGCCCGAAATTTTGGCAAAGGAAAAAGTTGCTCAGCATCGCCTCAGCAATTACCTCTCGAAGTACATATTCGAATAAACTGGCAGAAACACGTTGTACCGTCCTAACGATAATCTCGTTAAGGCCGCGCCGTTCGTTCAGCCGTCTCGCGGAATCCTGAATGTGCCTCGACTCCTTTTGGCAGCCGTCCACATTCGCCTCGGAAGCTACCTGCCTCGGATATCGGTCAGGAGCCGCGGCCTCTCCTGCCGGAGAAACCGCGCGGCGTTAAGTGTGTTAAGTGTGCTCTAGTGAACTTTTAGTCACGGCCACACCCAGCCTCCGTCCGCGGCAAGGCTGGACCACTCGCGCACACCCACACTTACTTTCGTCCAGCCGTTATGTACCGGGTGGGAAGGAACGAATGGCGTGCCTCGATCCCGAAGAGAGCTGTCAATTAAGATCGGAGCCCCGGTTCTGTCGGGAAATTGACGGTCGTTTACCGGTCGTTACGCGGTAACCGCGATCGACAAGATCGCCCGGCCGGTAATTGAAAATCGTGGCAGGCTCGCGCGATGATTTCCCTGGTGGCCGTCGATCGTGACAAATTGCCCGATCCAATTAGAGGCGTTTCTTGTTTTTATTTGTTTCCCGAGGAAAAATGATCCCGCCGGAGCGGAGCTCGGCCACCGGCCGTTAAGCCGTTCCACCGGTACGGCCTGCGTGTGTGTCTCGGGCGTTCCAAAGGATTTCCGCGGGGGGCTCTCGCATCCGAATCGGTCGACGCCGTGTACCCGCACCGGCCTCGGCGCGAGAAAGTCTCTAGGCGGTGCATTAATTACGTCACGGGACAAAACTCCGTGGCGCAGTGTTTTAAACCCGCGTGCACGTAGACCTCCGTCGTCCCTCGTCTCGTCCCGTGTATTGCTCTAGCGCGTGGTCGTTCCGTGCGCCAGCCGAGGTGCGACAGAGACGACACTGTCCCCAGGTGTGTACCGCGAGCGGACGGCGTTTTGCTGTCTGTGCCGTTTTACAACGGCGCAGGGTAAGCGGACACCACCTTTGGTCGGACACGTGCCTTCCGTCGCGAGGCCCGCCGCGTCCGGGATCAGGGAAAACGCGGGAGGATCGCGCGACGGTGACCCAAAGTAACTCGAGTCTAGAATCCTGCGCGGGCAAATATCGCGAGGCTTGTCGCGCGTAAGCGTGCCGGGGGATTGTGCAACCGGCCTGCACACACGCACGTCAGGCAATATGGAACGCGGCTCGCCGGCAACGGGACAGGATTGAATATCCTGTTCTGGCTTATTGGGGCAAGGTGGCCAGCCTTGCCGCTTCGATACCGGCACCGCTTCGACGCTCGATCGCCGCTCTGTTCGCTCGTGGAATGAAAAGGGAGATTCTTACATTCGCGTTGCAGGACGCACTCGAAGGATCTGGATAGATAGCTAAGTCCGGCAGAGGTGGCCCATTTATCTCCGTATCGTGTGAAATAAATGGATCACTGGGTAGAGCGGTAATGATAATGGAAAATCATCTTTCCAAATTAGAATTGCATGGTTAAGTGTTAGGGTTGATGTAAAGAACAAAATAGTTTTCCGGGAATATCTCATTATCCATTAGTTTCACGACGAAAATAGTTATCATGAAAATTGTAGCCCAGGAAATTCTCTACAAAAAGTGTTCTATGGGCTTTGGTACAATGTTTAAAACGATGAAACTGGGGCCGATACAAAAATTCAGCTTGCTGGGACATAAACAAGGATTAATATAAAAAGGGGTACAGTTTTTCGCGAATATCTCAGTATCTATTAGTTCCACGACGAAAATAGTTATCATGAAAATTGTAGCCCAGGAAATTCTCTACAAAAAGTGTTCTATGGGCTTTGGTACAATGTTTAAAACGATGAAACTGGGGCCGATACAAAAATTCAGCTTGCTGGGACATAAACAAGGATTAATATAAAAAGGGGTACAGTTTTTCGCGAATATCTCAGTATCTATTAGTTCCACGACGAAAATAGTTATCATGAAAATTGTAGCCCAGGAAATTCTCTACAAAAAGTGTTCTATGGGCTTTGGTACAATGTTTAAAACGATGAAACTGGGGCCGATACAAAAATTCAGCTTGCCGGGACATAAACAAGGATTAATATAAAAAGGGGTACAGTTTTTCGCGAATATCTCAGTATCTATTAGTTCCACGACGAAAATAGTTGTTACGAAACTTGTAGCCCAGGAAATTCTGTACAAAAAGGGTTATATGCGTTTTCTTCGTAGGAGTAACCATTTCAATGCATATAACAACTTAATATCTTTCAACGTTCATGAAAAATCAAGTTTTACCATTTCAATAACGCCCACTCCTGCAAAGAAAATGCACAGAACCTTTTCCGTAGAGCACTTCCGGGACTGTAAGTTTCATAATGCCTATTTTTGTCGCAGGATTAATGGATACCGTGATATTACAGAATAACTATTCCCATTTTCGCGTTGATCCTTAGCATATCGGTACCGTTGACGAAACAATAAAATATCGACGCATCGCGCAACTTTACAATTTCATAATTATAATAAGCGGGCCATCATTCCCCCTGGTCCATCTCTATTAACTCCATCTTTACACTCGGTTTACGTAATTCAACTGCCGGCGCGCGAAGCGCATTGAAATTTCTAACTAGCCAAAAAAGTGACCGCGGCGTGATTTTTCTCGCGGCTTTTCCTCCGCGCCGACCATTCGTCACCGCCTTCCTCCCTTTCTTTTTTTCGGTCAAGCGCATTAAGCGCACACGAGGTCCCTGTTATTTATTCGGTCAACGATCACGAGATTGCTCGCGGTAATTATTCAAGCCCCCTGTCATCCTAGGCGGCTCGCGACAATCCGTCTTGGCTTGTCACGTCCACCTGGTTAATTATATCAAACTTTTCGTCCCCTCGCTGTCGCGGCTATCGAGGCACTGATTTCTGTCCTCGTCCCCCGCCCCCGCTGTCTCACCACTCGCTCCATTATAATTGTCGATGCAAGAAAAAAAAAAAATACACGCGCATCGTCCTTGATTACCGCCGGCGGCAAGAAACCTTCGACGATTACGTATATTCCTGATCGCGTGGCGGAGGAGAGAGAGAGAGAGAGAGATAGATAGAGAGAGGGACCCAACATTTACCATACGTGCTCGCAGCAACAATAGAGACAACATAATGACGCTATAAATAAATAATAATGCCACGGTCTGAGCACGGTTGAAACTAGTAGAAAGGCTCTTTGTTGCGGCGCATTCGCCACTTGCCCCTCGCGTTTATTATTCCGCGGAACACTGGCCACGCTCCAACGGCCACGGATCTCGAGAAAAAGATAGACGGGTTTATCGTTTAAACAATATTGGTCGAGGAAAGCTTCTGGCGATGGGGAATCCGGACCGTTTTAACGTTCGTCCGTCGATCGGGCCGCGTCGATCGACGGCGTGCTTGTTATTTACGTAAGCATAGTAAATGAAACGATCATGACTGAGTCAGCGGGGCAACGTTATTGAGTCGCGCGTATTTCCAAGGAACGTCGGGGGGACGGCGTGCAAATTTATTCCGATGGAATGAAAAGGCGAGGCGCCTAATGAGCCCGTGCTCGGATTAATATTTATCGTAAACGCTTTTCGTTTTTTTGTTCCATTTCATCGGCGATAATTTATAATATCGGCCACGCGCCTCGTCGGTACACGCGTTTCCCTATTTGCGTCCGCGTTCACTCCCGGGCCCGGCGGACGTTTTAATGATGAGAACGGTGAGCGTATCTTGGCCGTAAAGTCCATGACTGTCGGCCGGAATAGCTGTTGCGCGTTCGTTCGCGTTTATACTGCCGCGATAAATTACGTACGCGCGGTTGCGGGAGCGTTCGGGGCCCACCGAATCTCCGTCGCGGGCCCATAGATCCGCCGGAGGCGGAAGCGACGGTTCTCTTGAGAACTGCCGAAAGAAACTGACGGACGGAGAAACGATTACCGTAGATTCTTTGTGAGTGACGGTCAATCGGGACCCTGGGACCGTCACTTATCGCGTAGAAGGGGCGCGATTGGAACCGAGACTTTGCGAAGCTTTCCTTCAGCGCTTCTCCTTGTTAGCCGAGTGTAGATTACATAGTATAGTCTCCACAAGTGACGGTAAATCCTGACCCTAAAACCGTCACTTATCGAGTAGAAGGGGCGAAGCTAGAACCGAGACTTTGCGAAGCTTTCCTTCAGCGCTTTTCCTTGTTAGCCGAGTAGATTACATAGTGTAATCTCCACAAGTGACGGTAAATCGAGACCCTAAGACCGTCACTTATCGAGTAGAAGGGGCGAAGCTAGGACCGAGACTTTCCGAAGTTTTCCTTCAGCGCTTCTCCTTGTTAGCCAAGTGTAGATTACATAGTATAGTCTTCACAAGTGACGGTAAATCGAGACCCTAAAACCGTCACTTATCAAGTAGAAGGATCGAACCGCGATCGTTAGAATCTACGAGGCGTGGCCAAGGCTCCGACAAGAGCGGCCGAAGCGTGGATAACTTTCCGTCACTTGCGTGCAGATCGGAACACCGTCACTTATCGAGAGTCTGCTGTGCAATGAACGCGCCTGGTTAATCGTCGTCGCGCCGTTTACTCGGCCAGCGACTAATCGTCGCGACGGGCGCGAGCACGCGCCAGCTTATCGCTGGAAACCGCCGGTGTGCTCGCGTGCGCGGCCAGACAGAGCGATAAATAACGCCGCGGCGGCCATTACTTGTCGCTCACCCTGGCGAAGGTGCGCGGCGCGGCCACCCCCGCGCGCGCTGCTCTCCGTTTTCCGGACTTTCCAGCGAAAACGCACGGGAATCGATCAGGCTGTGACTTGCCCCTACTTCTCCCCTTCGCGAAACCGTAGTCGAATGGAAAGCGAAAAGGAATATCGTCTGTAAGGGACGTGTTACATTTTGGGAGAAGGGGGGACTTGATTGCGATGCTCACCCGCTCTTTCGTTCTTATTCGTCTCCTTGCTCGGTTCCTACTATCGCTGCACCCTTCACGGTGAACGTGCTACAGTAGATTCTCGACAAGTGCGGGTCTCCTACACGTAAGTGACGGAACGGTATCCCCGCCACGTTTTAACCGCCGCCGTCGAAACAATGACAAACGTCGGAACGCGTTTGCCACGCCTCGTACATTCTGTCAATGAAACTCCACTCCTACACGATAAGCGACGGTCTCGAGGTCCCGATTCACCGTCATTTACAGAGAATCCACCGTATTCCGGTGCGCCGTTCGAGTGCCTTCGGATCGTTCGCGCCGAAGCGAACTATCCCGTTTCGCCCCATCGGGTCGAAGCATCGGACAGCAGAGAGATTTCCTCGGACATCGTTGTGACGAGTCGTCCCCCGACGGCAAGATGGAACGACGCCAGCGCCCAAACGTGGAGACGCCATGCGTCGCGGGGTACGTTCGCCATTGGCCGACGCCGCGCGTCTGCGCGCCTTTCCGCTCGGTATCGACTTTACACCCTCGCCTCCTCCGCGCAGGAACAAAGAAGCGACGCAGAACGCGCGGGGGCCGCGGGGGTGACAAAGGAAGGCGGCTGGGTTCACCGGTAGCGGACGGGGAGAAAGAGAGAGAGAGAGAGAGAGAGAGAGAGAGAGAGAGAAGCGGGCTTACACGCGAGGCGAATGTCTTGCAATTGATTTTCACGCCAGTTTGATTTATTCGATCCGCGCCGGCGGCCGCGCGTTTTTCCTGTGCCCCGCGGCCTTCGACGAGCCACACGACGACCCCCCCACACCCCCCAAGATTTATAGACTTTCGCGACGATTCTTTAGATTAATAGATCGACGAGAGACTTTTTCTGCGAGTCGCAGCTTTTTTCTTTCTCTCCCAGCGACGGAGTTTGGCGCGGGTTAGGAAATTTCGGACATTCGAGAGACAACGAGGGTTCCCAATGGGGGGAGAAGGGGGGAGGGCAGGGAAATTCGGTCCAGCCCGAATGCTGGGATTTACTGCGGGGACGGGAAGGGTGGGATAGGATTGGTCCTCGATCGCTGGAGGGGTCGTTTCCTGGACCCGGGTGGGATCCCTGAGATCGCGACCAATGATAGCGGTCGCAGCTGCCCTAGGGAATCCACGAATCCTTCGAGCCCCTGCGACGCGGGTATGCGAAAGGAGGGTAGCGTCATGACGCCGTCGAATCGCTGATAGGGAAGAGGATTACCACCCTAACTGGCTGGCGCGGCGCGCAGGGAGAGACGACTCGCCGCCCCGATATACCCGGTGTACGCCGTTCTCAAGCGTTTCCTTTGCAGAGGAAATCGATGTAAAAAAAAAGAAAAAAAAAGGGAAAAGCAGTAGGCCGGCGACGGAGGAGAATCGAATATTGGTTGGAAGGTAAATCAATTTCGAGAGTCCGTCGCTCGTGCAGCGCGGTAGTTTATCCGTGCCGCCGATTGTTTCTTTGTGTCGGTGAATGATCGATCGACTTGTCGGACAGTCGAAACTGGTCGTCCAATCGCGCCGTGCCGAATCTTAAGTAGCCGGCCCGCGACGAGAAAAAAGTATCTCTCGGTCTAACGGTGTCTCCGCCGCCGGACTCTCTTATTATCGCTGCGATTGCGAGTCAAATTCGACCGCGAGCGTTCTTCTTACGACAGAGATATGAAACAGACGGGTCAACGTAAGAAACGGAATAGTTTTTCACGGATATCTTTTTATCTACTGGCTTTATGAGAAAAATGGTTATTATGACATTTTTAGCCCTGGAAATCCCCCACGAAAACGGTTCTGTGGTTCTTTCCCGCAGGAGTAACCATTCCATTGCACAATGATTTACAATGTTTTAATGTTCAGGAAAAATTAGATTTCATTATATCGGTAACGATTACTCCTTCGAAGAAAAGTCATAGAACCTTTTTTGTAGGGAATTTCCTGGGCTACAATTTTCATAATAACTATTTTTATCGTACGATTAATAGATAATGAGATATTAACGAAAAACAATTTCTTTTCTACTTCGTCTACTTTTTAATAATTGCTAGCGAGCTGATTTTCGTATGGACCCCTGTTTCGCTGTTTTAAACATTACGACAAAACTCATAGAACACTTTTCGTACAGAATTTCCTGGGCTACAATTTTCATGATAACTATTTTTGTCATACGATTAATAGATAATAAGATATTCACGAGAAACAATTTCTTTTCTACTTTGTCTACTTTTCAATAATTGCTAGCGAGCTGAATTTTTGTATGGACCCCTGTTTCGCTGCTTTAAACATCACACCAAAACTCATACGACACTTTTCGTAGAGAATTTCTTGGCCTACAATTTCCATCCTAACTATTTTCGTCGTGGAACCAACAGATAAACAGATATTCGCGAAAAGCTTCTTTCACATCAGCACTACATTGTTTCTCAAGATCATGAAACATTTCAAACCGCCATAGATTGAAATAGTTACACTTAACGGGAAAAAGTCATAGGATCTTTTCTGTGGACAATTTCCTGCGCTACAAATTTCATACTACCCATTTTCCACGCAGGATTAATAGATCACGAGCTCGAACAAAAATGCTGTTTCCTTTCCCTCTATGAAAGCGAGCACAACGACGGGGCCTCTTCGTATACCGTTCGAAAGCAACGAAACGAAGGTTCACGCGAAAGTTCTGCTTGCAACGAGTTATTCCGCGGACGAGCATTGCCCCCGCTCCGCTCCAACATCCCTGCACCGTTCTCGCAGCGGGCGGGTAGGTGACGAGGCAATTAGAAGTACGTAAACGAATTCGTCGGCCGAAGACGAAGGAGACCGTTGCAACCTATTAACTCGTAAATTGCATCCGACTATTGCAGCCGGTGGACGGGCCGGGCGATCGCCGCGCATAAATCCGCGAAATAAATCCTGTCCGTACGAACGGGACGGGACTCGGAGAGTTATTGGCCCGCGTCGATTGGCGGATCGCCCGTTTCGATTCCGTCGCCTCGCTACTCCGCAATAAGAGATCTCCGTTTTACGACTGAGACTCGACCGATCGGTAGAGCCTGGGAGGGGGGGTTCATTAAAATTGCAAATCGTCGAAAAGCCGGTCGGAGCGACGGTCATTCTAATTCCACCGGTCCGCGATACTCGAGAAGCGCGAACGAGAAGTAACCGTTCGCCCGACGCGAGAAAGAAATCGCCCGTCGGAGATCTCGAATCGCCCCCCCCCCCCGCCCCCTTGCCTCTTTCGCTCGGCCGCGATCGACGGGCGGGACAGCGACGTATTCAAAGTGTGAACGGATGCAAATCCCCGTCCCTCATGAGCGGAATTTTCAAGGAAGCTGAAAGATGGATGGAGCACGGCCGCCCCGGCACCGGACAATACGAGACCGGCATTTGCATCTGGTACATAATTCAGTTGTCGTCTCTGCGCCTTCCGCCCCCGCCCCCCGCGGCCGCAGCAGAGTGCGCGGGTCGCTCGGAAACCAACGGGCGCGCGCCGATCTCGTTCGGATTTTTACACGGGAACCCCGGATAATCGTGGGATCGAGGGATAGTACGCTCTCCCCTGAACCGCCCCCCTCCGGGCGATTAATCTCGATCGCGCGAAGAGCGTCGAGCGCTTTTCACTTTCGGTCGCGGGCCTCGAGGAAAAATGGCGGCTTTCACGAATCGGCGGCAACGAGAGAGGGGGGGGGGGGGGGTAACGACACGCGGTCACAATGCTCCGAGAGATGCTCGGCTTTGATAACACCGCTGACACCCAGCGGCATTGTGCGACAGATATACGTATGTATTTTCGTCCGCGCGTAGAGAGAGCCCAACAATTGGGCCAGCATCGAATATTATCGCCGGGCGCGGAACGGAACGCGAAGTCGACGGCCGACGATTTTCATTTTTCCACCGCGAGATTCCGCGGCCCGGGCCCCTTGGAGAAAAATGTCGGGGGAACGGAGGGTGGTTCAGAGGCGAGACTTCGGCGAAGAAATTCCTGCCGGTGGATTAACGGGTCCCGCGAGCGTCCCGGCGCTTCTGTTGCCGCTGGAATGTCCAGGAACGCGCCCGGGGGACCGTAAGTCGTGAAGAGAATCGCGCGCGCGGCAATAGCGATAAGCATCGCGAAGGGGGGGGACGGGGAGGCGGGAGCCGTGTAGGACAGCCGTTAACGAGCGATCCGCGAAGCGGAAGCACGCTCGGCGACCATCCTCCCAGAGAGGGAAAAGCCTCGCTCGCGGAATCCTCCTGGCGAGGGGCCGGTCGAGCCGCGCCGACGCTTTCGAAGCCGGCAGGGGTGGCGCGCCCCTGTCGCGCCCAAATAAAACGGACAAGCGAACGGTCGGGAAGGAATACGGGAGGAGCGGAAAGTGGAGAAAAGTTCCCAGCTGTTTCGAGCCTATCTCCGTGGCGAATCAAACATGGAGTCCGGTCGGTTGCGGAGCGGCGGGGCTGGGGGGGGGGGGTTCAACCCTTGCTATCTGGCCCATCGGGGCCCCTCGAGAGCACGTCAGACCGTACCCCGTTCATAATAACGCTCGGCTGGAATTTCCGTGGCAGAGACACGTCGGCACAATGCGTTTTCACGTGGCCCGATACGCGCCACGACTTTATTATTTCCCCCCGTGCAGAAAGAGGGGGGGCGGCAGCGGCGTGTATACCTGGTGGTGGCGGGTTTTTGTTTCGTCGATCGTATCGCGGGCCCCCTTTCTCTCCGTTGGTCCCATCTGCGACCGGATTCGCTCCCATGCCAAGCCCCGTAAAAACGCGACATATTGTGCGAAAAGCATATGCCCCTTCATGCTCCTCCTATTTTGTTTTTTTGTTTTCTCGGGGCCCCGCCGTGCCCCTATCCGAGGCGTCGTCGCGAGGGGGTCGAGGCGGCTCGGTCGGAACGAGGCCGCGCGATGGTGACTCGCGTTTTCGTTACTTCCGTCCGATGCTGTGTCGACGGCGATGGGAAACTATCGTGGCTGGTTATTAATTTACGGGGGGGAAAGAAGGGAACTGGGGGAAAAGGAACACGAGAGGCAAGAAACTGAACGTGACACGCGTGGCAATGATAAGTGGCCGTCTATCTGTTTAAACCGATACATATTTTATTGGAGCGGGTTCTGCCGGCTGACTGATAGGTGGGCGGCGCGGATCCTCGTGCTGTCACGATATTTGATCTATCTTCGATCGCGAGTTGACTGAGGGATGATCCACGTAGTCCAGGGAAAATTAGGCAAAGAGGGTCGAAGTAAAAGACAGTTTCTCACGAATAATTCATTATCTGTTAACTTTACGATAAAAATAGTTCTCACGGAAATTGTAGCGCGGGAAATTCCCGACAAAAAAGGTTCTACGACTTCTTTTCGAAGGAGTAATCGTTCTTGAAATGATAAAACCTGATTTTTCATGAACGTCGAAACATTGTAACCCTCCGCACGTTGAAACGGTTACTCCTACGAGAAAGACTCGCAGAACCTTTCTCGTAGAGAATTTAATGTACCATAAATTTCATAATACCTATTTTCGTCGTGGAACTAATAGACAACGAGATATCCACGAGAAACTGTCTCTCCTTCTTTCAAACGAGGATCAATACGAAGCACAGCTACCTGGGAATTATTCCGCGGAAGGATCGCAATTCCCTTGCACTAACGCCCCGGTGGCCGTGCGTGTCTCTTCGAAAGCGAAAGATCGGCTCGGAACCGGCGGACAAATGAACGCAAAAACGTCGGCGATGAATAAAATCCCGAGCGCGTGCGTGAGCGACGTAATTAGACGGGCTGGAAAAAAAGAAGCCTGAATCCATCAGCTTTGCTCCGTCGCGCGTAGGAGAAAGCGGCGAGAGGGATAGTGAAACGTCAGCCGCGCGTTTCTGCCCCGTGAAAATTTCGCGGAGTTCGCTCTCCGGCGGCGGGGGGTGGGGGTGGGGGTGGGGGCGAGATTTACGAACGCGGCGCAACCAACGGCGGAAAACACGAGCCGTATCGAGTTTCTCGACGGAACCGTCCCCGTCCGCGCGGGTGCCAGGCTGCTCTCGGTTGAAGATCGATCGAATTCGCGCGGGGGGTTCCACGGGGCGCGATCGCACGGAAACCCCTTTTGCGCGCGGGGTGTGTGTGTGTGTGCGCGTGTGTATCGATCCGAGCAAGTTCGAGGCGACGCGATGTCCGGCGGCGGGAAAGGGAGCGTATCGATGGTCGCGGACGGGAAATCAACTTGGCCTCGTTTTTTTTTTTTTTTTTTTAAATATCGCGCGCCGCGCGACACGCGTTGCCCCGCGATCGTTTATCGATTATAAGCGCGGCGCGAGGAAACGGCCAAGGACGGGCTTTTACCGGAACCGCCGGACAGGTGCTGGAACGAAGGGGACGTTTCAACGAAGTGACGGCAACCGTGCCGGGACACTTGTAATTGGAGAGGCAGAATCTCGCGTCACGCGAAGCCTCCTTTCCGCCGGGCTTCGCGATTTAGATAGCGACGGCCGTGCGCGCGTCTTCGATCCTTTCGAAACCTGTGAAACGTATCCGCGGGCCGCAGGCTCGGCCCGGGGGGCGGAGAGATGATGATTCAGCTTAGACACTTACCAGGCGTCGTTTCGGCTTGATCAGCGGTCGATTCTGGCCGTTCATCTTGTAGTAAAGGCCGCAGGCGTTGCAGAGGTAGTGCCCGGTGCCGTCCCGTCTCCAGAGGGGCGTCGATGTCGCGCCGCAGTTCACGCACTCGCGGCCCTCTGTCGAAACGCCGCCGTGGAAACAAGCAAACGAATTAACGCCACGAGAAATTTGTCCAACGGTGCCGTAGAAGTTTCCTTAGACAACTGCTTGCCGGCTTCGTCCGTCGAACTTTTAAAATTTTTATTCAATAGACTACTGTATATCATCGTTGCCGATTATGTACAAATCAACTGATACACGCTGTTCGATCGGACGAGCTTAGGAAGCAGGCTCGCGCCCGCTGGCTCTCGTCGAAATTTCAAAGCGAGAATGCCCGTGGGCGATTCCTTCGAGCCAGCGCGCTCGACAAGTACACCGAGAGAAAGACCACAGGTTCAGTGATGGAAGTCGCATGCAGTTGCGGAGACATACCATGTATCAAGCGGTTACCAGAGCAAAAGCAGAGTCCCTTTTAGGACCGGGGCCGTTTGAAGGACTCGTGAACCGTGCACGACCTTCCGACAGCGTCCTGTTATTAGTAAGGACGACACGCGCAGACGGATAGAGGAGTCGATGAGGGATGAACGGATTAGTCTACCCCCCCACCAGAAGGAGCAAGGAAGTGGGAGAACCGAATTTTCAGAGCTCGCTTATCGAATTCACTGTCGATATTGCTATGCACGTTAGACGAGATGGATTAATTATGAACTGGAGTCTATACAGAGTATCGATATTTTGAAGGGCGACTGCTGGGGCAATTTTGAACAACTTTTTCCTTTGCCAAAACGACGGTTGAAGCTTCGTTTTTGAATTATTAACGAAGAAGCGCTGACCAATCGGAGCGCGGGTAGAGCGCCCGCTTAGCCGAGAGGGCGTTCGAGAGCGCGCGCTTTGCACTCGTTCCGATTGGTCGGCGTTTTTCGTTAATAATTCGAAAACGGAGCCTTGACCAACATTTTGGCAAAGGAAAAAGTTGTTCAGAATCGCCTCAGCAATCGATCCTTAAAATATTGACATGTAGAACATCCTGCGTATGGGCTAGAGGGTCTAAATATTGGCTGGTTGAAGCAACTTTTTTTTTGACTGAAGTAACTTTCGTATGAAACATCATATAATCATGGTTTGCTTCTTTTACGACGATACAAATAGATTACAACTGCTGCTGGTTCGAATATGGGCTAGACACTAAATATTGGTTACTTGAAATTTAAGATCATATTAGATTCATATGTCGAATCAAAGAAGATCAAACAAGATCAGACAAGATCAAACAAGATCAAGCATCGTACAATCATAGCTCGAGTCTTTTACAGCAATGCAAATACATTCCAAATAGCGACGCTTTGACATCACAATTTCTTGCAATTTAAGAGTTCTAGACTCGGATGTGATCATTACAGTAGCAAACTTGCAATCAACTGGATAATTCATTGTGGAATACTGGTACGACCGTTCTGAAATTAATTACGGAAACTACGAAAATGAATTATGATACTAGAGGAGATGACTCAAATATGGCCAAGGGTCTAAACATTGGCTACCCGAAGCTTCAGACCATATTAGGTGCTCCACCTTTGCGGCAGTGATGAGAAGCTACCGGGTGGTCCAGGTTTTAAGGCTCAAACTTTGTCAGTACATTCTATGGCACTGAATGAGAAAAGGAAATATTACGCAAACGTAATTATCTTTTGCTAAATACGTTGTAAAACTTGCCATCTGACTTATTTTACCATCTCCGAAGGTTCTACAGGTTTGTTTCATCCTCTTAACAATAATCTGTCGAGCCAAGAGCTGGTTCGCCAGGAGCACTACATTGCTGACGCCGTAAGCTGTTCTTTTTTCAACTACGTTCGTAACTACTGTAAATTGACTATCAGCATTCATTTATTCTCAGCTGCAATTGGGACATGCTTGAAAATACTAAAACATGGGGTTTGTACTTTTCTTTTGGATTACTTGAATGACGGCCCACGTTTAGACCACACTTTTAACCACGGGCATCTTCACTTCTGTTCTAAATACATGATTTATAACAGCAGCGTTACATTTGCAAAATCTTCACTCTGACAATAATGTCTGAAATAAAAGTGCCAGCCAGTAATTAGACCACTTTCGCCAACACCAATTTTCCTGCAACAGATACGGTGTTCAGCAATGTTAAAAATGGTCTGAGTCATTGCAACAAATGCTGAACGCCGCTCAATTTTGTCCTACAACGATACTAAATAATTATAACATTTAAGTAAAGTTACGAAAGTGTTATCCTTTCATTCGAAAGCGAGTCTGAACATTCTTGGGAACGCCAAAAGGGAGTTCTTTTCCCAAGGAATTTCTTTCGTCCTTCGAGCTGCATCCTCCTCGAGTTTCGACCAAGAGACTGAAAAATATCCGAAGACTACACAGCATGATAAAGTCTCGCACATCAGCTTTGCCGCAGAACGCGATCGACGTGGCCGCTGAGATTAAAAAAAAGAAAGAAAGAACAACACGCCTAGCATTTTTTAAACTGATTCACTCGAACCGCGATGCTCGCGAGAAAGAGACGGAGCGTTTCGGCGAGAAATTGGCTCGTTCCGAGGGAACGGGTCCTCTCGGGAAGCGGCGGCTGCCTCGTGTGCCACTTCTGCCGTCAAACGGATGAATTATGATCCGGGACGCGAAAACCGGCGTTCCGTCACGAGTTTCGCGGAGATGCGATTCCCGCGAGAACAATCGTCGAAGGCCTGAGGCAACCGAATACCGGAGGGGGGGCGAAACGATACAGCCGGATTACTTTCGCGGCAGCACCGTGGCGCGGAGTTAAGAAAGCACGGAACAGCACGGCGCACGTTAATTGGACCTTTCCCTGCCGGCAAGGCGAACGCGTGCGTCCGTGTTAATTAATAAAATCCCGGGTAGACGTCCGCCTAGACAATTGCCAAGAGAAACATCGTGGTCGGGCGCAGGAAGATTATCCTATTAGCCGGCGAATTAGGAGTGGCGAATATTTTACTCCCGACGATCGGCCGCTTTCGCGGGAAAGCCGTTCCCTTTCGCGGCCGGCCATAAGCGGGGCCGCGATCCACGGACTCGTCCGGCTTCGCCGTAGCCGAGGCCGCCGCCGCCGCTCCGTGTCGTAAGTCTATTTAATTAGCGGACTTCCACGCCGCGAAGCCGGGCCATTGTTCCCGGAATTAGGATTTTTACCACGCCGTCCTCGCCGCAGAACGGCTGTTATTACCGCAATCAACGTATCCGGCATTTTTCAACCGTTTCGTTCCCGTCCCCGCCGCCCCTTCGATCGCCGCCGTCGACCCGGATTATTACACTTTTCCTCGATCTCTCATATGCGGGGCGTTCGACGACAGGTGGAGAAACGATTTTCACGGCGCGATTCCTGACGCGATTCCGAGCAACTTTTCCCTTTGTCGAAACGTCGGTGGACGCTTCGTTTCCGAGTTATTAACGGGAAACGATGGCCAATCGGTGCGCGCGCAGACCACGCCTCCGTCGCGATAACGCACGCTGATTGGTCAGTGTTTTTCCGTTAATAACTCGGAAACGAAGCATCGACCAACATTTTGGCAAAGGGAAAAATTGCTCGGAATCACCTCAAGCGATAGATCATTCATATTAAAATTTCTCCCGCCCCGTACGTGTACGCAATCCCCTTCGAATGGCCCTCTTGGACGGATCATTCACCTGAGCCTTTGAACGCTCCCTCGGTACGCGGCGGAAAAAAGGTCGTGCGAGAAAGCACTGGCGAGCAAAAGTTAGGTCCGGTGGACGCTAATCGAGAGGGAGATTCTTGCTGGGTGGCGAAAAAGAAAAAACGGCAGCGTGTAGGCACACCACATCGAGACAGAGTGTGAGTGCTGTGATCTTCCGCCTGTGTGTGATTTCGAACAAAATACAGATCTATGGAAAAAAAATCGGGTGTGGTGCTGATCACGCTCGACGTTTCGGGTGCCGCTCAAAAAAACGCACATCGGTGTAGGCAAGGTACAAAAACACGCGTGTCTCCCCCTCCCGCGGACCTTTGCAGTCCCCTCGAGGAAAAGAAAACGTAATACTCCCGTCCCGATCGTCGGACTGTAAGCGAAAGACGACCGCCACCAAAAGCTCCATGGGGATCTCGATAAAAAAAATGAACGAAAGAAACCAACGACGACTCCCGATGGCGTTCCCGGGGCCCTCCTCTGTATTCCAGGCACAGGTGCGCGAGGAATATCGATCGGGCCCCGCGAACGCCACGGAGCTCGGAGTCAACGAAAAAAAAAGAAAAAGAAACCAAATGGATGGGTGGTTAAAGCAAAACTGGGAACCGAAAGCGAGGTACGAGCAAAAGTAAAAGGAACCCAAAGCCAAAGTAAGTACCAATGGGAAAAGCGCGGGAATAAGAGAGTGCAGCCCTTCCTTCGACGCTCCCAAAGTTACAATTCCACCTTGGGCAGGGCGGAAGGAAGGCGCGTGAGCCCCGCAACCAGAGAGAACCCAAAGAAAAGAAAAAAAAACAACAGAAACGAAGATAAGACAAATAAAAAGGGGAAAGGATGGCTTGGCGTGGCCGCTTACCGGCGGACGTCCTCGACTTGTTCCTGGGCTTTTGCTGCTGCTGCTGCTGCGCGGACGGCGAGGTCGGCGTGTTGGCGTGCGCGTGACCGACCAACAACTTGGAATCGACGCCGGCCGGGTTGCCGGCCCCGCTCGCGGCGTGATGAGCGAAAATACCGGGGACCGCGGTCCCGTTGTGCGGATTGTGGGACGAAGACGACGAAGACGACGAGGAGGCGCCGTGATGATGGTGGTGGTGATGGTGGTGGGTGTTACTAGGATACTGCAGGTGCTGGTACATGTTATACGCGGACGTCGCCGGATCGTACTGGGACCCGGACGTGGCGTGGTGGCTGTTGGAGGCGGCCGCCGCGGCGGCGGCCGCGGCCGCGGCTGCCGCAGCGGCTGCGTAACCGTCCCTGCACGAGGGCGAGCTACCGCCCCCGTTACCACCGCCCGCCACGCTGTTCCCTTGGTACTCTTGCTGCTGCTGTTGTTGCTGTTGCTGTTGCTGCGCGGTGCCCGCCTGTTGACCGCCCGACTGGTTATTACCTTCACGATGCTTCACCTGGCCGGTCGGCGTGCCCGCGTTGGCCCCCGCCGCGTTGCCCCCGTTCCCGTTGGACCCGTTATGCTGCTGATGAGGCGGGGACGGTGCCCCGTGATGATGGCCCAGCATCACGCTCGGCTTCACGTCGCACGAGCTCGCGCCGCCGCCGCCGAGCGCGTCCTGATGATGCATGAAGGCGCCCATCACCGCCGCGTGGGCCACCGCCGCTTGGTACTCGCTACTCGCGCCACCCCCGAGCCCGGACAGCGGGTTGCTGCTGTTGTTGTTGTTGTTGTTCGCGCTACTGCTGTTGTTGTTGTTGTTGTTCGAGCTGGACGTGGTGCTGGCGGTGATGCTGTCGGGGGTGGCGTCCTTCGGCGGCGTCGGCGGGAAGGAGAACAGATGATGGCCCGCGCCGCCGTGGCTCGTGAGACTGCCGCTGCTCGGGGGCAGCGACGAGCCCAGCGGGCTCTGCGGCTTGTCCTCGCTGACCGCCCCGCCGCCCGACCCCGTCGACGTCGGGAAGCCCCAGGGCGTCTTCGACGTGTCCGCCCCGCTGCCGGACAGCCACGGGTGCAACACTGAACTGTGGAAGTGCGGCCGACACACTTGGCTCACCGGCCCGCTCGCCACGCCGCTGCTCGACATCCTCGCTGAAAGAACACAGAGAAAGCCGCGTTAGCGATATGCACGTTTACTGAACAACGGTGTGCTCCGTCGACAATCGAACCGGTACAGAAATCCGTTTTTCCCTCTCCTTTGACATTCCAAGCGGCGATTCGCGCTCCGTGTAAAAACTTGGACATTTATCATTCCGCTACCTCCGCCTGGCGCGGCTCGGCTACTTCTTTCCATTCCGCGCCGCTCGTTCATACTTTTTGCCCCCGCCCCTCGCGTCGTCCACCCACGGGACGCGTTCGCCGGGCGTAAATCGACCGGGTGAAAATTTCGCCGGGGCAGCGGGAGGGCCCGGGAGGGAAGAAACGTCGCGACGGCCTCGTTAAAGGCTTTTGCGGGGAGTTCCTTAGCGGTCGATTCCCAAGGAACTCGTTTCGTAACGGGCCGCCTCCGATATGGCGCCGCAGCTCGTTTCCACCTCGCTGCCTTGCGGCGCGAGATTTCGGCGAAGAAATCCGCCGCGGAAGGAATGGAATGGAAGTTTCCTAGACCGGTCGTCCTCGAGCGCCCCTGCGCCCGCCGCCCCGGACGATCGAGACGCGATAGCGCGAGATCTACGCGCGCGATCTAGATCGCTGGCGGTAATCGCTTTACGCGATCGCGCGCGCGCGACTTCGACGACGACTCTCGCGGAGACCAGACTACGCCCACGCGCGATGAAAACGTTCGATCCGATAAGTCGCACGTCCTGCAAGTTCCCGCTATTAATATGATAATTGACTTGGACAGTGAATAGTGGTACGTTCAGCGGTGGATCGAGATCTCTGGCGAGTTTCGTCAAAGCGGCCACTCCGAGTGATTGGCCCCCGCGGCGGTAGCGGGCTCCGCTTTTGTGCCGAGGCGTCGGGGGCGAGGTCAAAGGCTCGAAAGGATTCGAGGCGTCAAAGGGCGGCGAGCTTTGCGCGGAACTCCGTCGGCGGGGTCGTCGAACGCTACCGAACGCCGCCCGTCCGCCGTCGTTTGGCATAAGGATACTGATCACCGGAGCGACGTTACGGCACGTCGTAAATCGTCGAGTTACGATGGTTAAAATAATAGAAGACAAAAGAAAAAATGGATCAATGCCTTGCGGCTCGTAAGATTCCAGTAGAGGGTAAAACGTCCCATTTCGCCGGCGCAGCTCTCGGCTAGATAATAACATGCAATTTCAGCCGGGACGCGCGTCCCGCGGGTTCCTCTTACGCGTTCGTCGGTTATTCAGCCGCGAGGAAGGGAAACCGCGTTCCTCGGGGACGGGGAAGCATCGGCAGAGCGAAACGGAACGCGGGGACCGAGCGTGTTGGTTGACCTCTCCCGTAAAGAATCTCGGGAGGACTGCCTCCGCCGAGTCGCGGCACGGCGATGGGGCCGGAAGGGGGAGAGGAGCGGGCGACGAAGTGGAAGATTGATCGCGGTGAAGCTGCATCGCGAGTCGCATCTGCCGTTCGCGAGATCCTCCGGGCCGAGAGGACGAGGAGAGGACGAGAGAGCCTTGGGGAGAGGCTCCGCCTTCGGTTGGCGTGTGCATTTGCGCAAGATGGCGGCGATCGTTTTGCACGACCTGTGCGCGGCGAACAGGCGCCGGGGATCCTCTTCTCCCATGGGACTCGAGCAGGCAAGCACTGCGGGCCGGATGATGGATCATGGAATCTTGGATTATGGACTTTGGACTCTTGGACTCTGGACTCATGGACCCTTGGACTCTGGACTCATGGACTATGGACTCCTCGATTATGGAATTATGGAGTCTTGGACTATGGAAGTTAAATAGATAGAGTAACTGAATAGTAGGAGATTCGAGGGAAACAGCGATAAAGAACGAGAAAGGAGGGAGGAGGAGAGGACAAGGGGAACGGAGGAGGGCAACCTACAAAAGCAGTGGCTTTCGCGTGGCCTGCAATTACGTATGCACCTCTCCGAGAGGCCGTGGGCTCCGCGGTTGGCTGCGCTTCCTTCCTGTCTGCCGCAACCACCGTACTGTGCACATCCCGCAGCAACCGCGGAGTCCGCCTGTGGCGTTATCATTTTTGCCCCGTCCGCCCCCGATCCTTCCCCTCGATCGATCACCACCGGACGGGAAACATCCTCCCGCGGCCGAGGATTTTTACGAGCGAGATACCTTGCGAGTAGGCTCTCGCGGGCCGAGGGCGTTCCCGAGGTTTCGCGAGTCCCGTGTCAAGGGGTCAAGCACCGCGGGGACGGAACGGAAAGGGAGGTCGTAAAAGAAGTCGCGGGGATTTCGGCCGGCCAGCGACGGACAGAGATTTGATTCCGATTAGGGCGCTGGCTTTTTGGCGCAGCACGGGTTCAACAGAGGGGCCGAGTATGATCCGTTCGCGGCGGCGAGGAATCAGGGGTATCGCGTTCCGCGACCTCAGCGTCCCACCGGCTCGAGTTTCGTGGGCCCGCGCCTCTCCTCGTCCACTTTTCGGCCCCGTTCACCCTCTTCCGAGCCGTCGCGCTTTTTCTGCCGGCTGCTCCTTCGTGCCCGGCCGCAACGCGGGACCGAGCAACGACCATCCTGGGACTCTCACGATAAATGCGGACGAATGTAGGTAAACCGATGAGAAGATTAGAGTCCACGCTTCTTTTCGCTAATTCCGGGAAGAGAGAACGTTCTTACTTTCAGCGGAAAATCGTTTGCCGAATGTGCCGAGGGCCGGCCCATCTGGGCCCAAAGATCAAGGACGCGAGGATCTTCTCAGCCGGTTCCCGAAAAGAGTTATTCAAACCGACTCCGGAGAAGCGGTAAAAATTCTGGCCGAGGGGCAAGGTTTCGCAAAGTTTCCGGGAATTCTATGGCTGTCCCGCGGGGCAGCTAGCGACACGGCCGTAATTAAATATCCGCGCGGTAATTAACGAGCTAGACCAAGACGCCATTAGCCGATCGTTGAACCGAGTCGCGAGAGGCACGCGAAAGAGAAAATGTAAATACGCGTACACCGGGGCGCTGCTGTTCCACGATCATGGGGGTGGACGATGCGTTGCAAGGGGGCACGGCAACCCCTTCCACTGCACGAATTTTGAGGGTAGAAATGAATTGATAATTATCCTACGATTGTGATTAGGGTAAGTAGACCAGCGGGTGGATGGACGAATTGTAGATTAATTGATAATCATAGAAAAGTTGGATTCTTTATCTGTATTATTGCAGTTTTTGCATTTTAAAGAGGAAACGTTTGTTATTTTGTGGAACTAATAGTCTGATTGGCAACTTCCGTTTGATAAACCTACCAGTGGAACGAGAATTACAGAAAAGTTGGCTCTCTGATCTATATTATTGTTTGTTCTATTTAAGATAAGAAACGTTTACCACTTGATGAGAGCAATATTTTAATTGCAAACTTGTGTTTGACAGAATCACCATCTACTGGTAATTCAAGGTACGAATAGAACTTCCATCGCTTTCCGAACAAATCGCTTTCCTTACACGAAACTGTTATTTTCTTCCTTAAACATTTTCTACTGCCTATTCCTTCGAGACCAAACCTTTTGGTGCAAACTTCCCTAAAATGTCCATCTACTGGACTCCTTACCCTGGTAACGAAATACATTCCCTCCATTTACCAGAGAGGAAAAAAGAAGGGAGCGGAGAAGGAAGAGATAAGCCGTTGCAAGGGGTATCTGCTAAAGTAAATGCAAAGATATCTTATCTGATCTACCCTGGAGAGGTTCGCAAGAAAGCCAGGGAATCTTAAGGGGAAAAAACCTGGCAAAGGAAACCCTCCGCCGTTGAAAATAAACTCCCCAAGATTGAGGGGCGGGGGGGATGAAAAGAAAAGGGTGTTCAACTTACTGTGAGCGTAGTGCGCGGCGGCTGCGGGGTGATGGGCGGTTGGTCCAGCGTGGGGGTAGTAGCCCCTGTAGTCCGTGGGGTTGCCAACGACCCCGGCGCCCCCGGAGGGCGGCTCCAAGGTGGACCTAGGTGGTTCGTACCACCTAGCCGCGCTGGACTCGCTGCTCATGTCCATTTCACAGTGGGGAATCGTCCAACGGGTCAAAGGTCGGCGATCGGATACTTCGGAGGGGATCGCTCGAGCAGGATACGAGACGGGAGGGGATTAGAAGCGGAAGTGCTTCTCTGTCGGAAGCGCGGTCCTTCTGAGGACGTTCTTGGGGATCATAGGTGATCCTGGCTGCTACGTCCCTCGCGAAAGACGCCTTCTGCAATGAGAAAAACAAAGAAACAACAGCGTTAGACGAGAGCATCCCTTGAAAAGCGTGTCAATCACGAGGATTGTACAGGGTGTGCAACAACTGGGTGAAATTTTAAGGGCCGATTGCTGAGACGATTCTGAACAAGTTTTCCCTTTGTCAAAACGTTCGTTGGGCCTTCGTTTTTGAGTTATTAACGAGAAACGTTGACCAATCAGAACGCACGCTCGGCAGCGGTTCGGAACGCCCCGTCGGCTGAGCGCGCGTCGCTATTGGTCGGTGCTTCTTTCGTTAATAATTCGAGAACAAAGCCTTAATCGACATTTTGACAAAGGACAAAAGTTGTTCAGAATCGCCTCAGCTATCGCCCGCGCTCGGTCGCAAGAGGGCGCGCCCCGCTTGGCCGACGCTCTTCCTTAATAATTCGAGAACGAAGCCTCAAGGAACATCGCGGCAAAGGAGAGAGTCGCTCGGTATCACCTCAGCAATCGGCCGGAAGTCCCACCTGCTTGCCAAACACCCCCGGTACAATGTCGGGCGACCGAGCGAAACTGGATAGCCCGGCGAAAAGGCACGGAATACGGTTGCCAGCGGTCAGTTTATCTCGTTACACGATTAGACACTCGGATGAACGGAGACACGGGAACCGGAACATCACTATTTCTCGCCGAGCGTGTATATGGCTGGCGTGCGTGCGCGCGCGCGACCGCCTACGACCCTGCCGCGATTCTTCCTCGATCGTAATCGGATCCTCATCGGATCTCCATCGATCGGACCCCGGCCAATTTCGACGGATTCGTCCTTAGCAAGGCCGCGCTACGATCGGCAAACCGGGACTGTGATCGAGAGATTCGCGTTGTTAGGGAAGACTGACGCGATAATCGATCGGTCCGAGCGATCTCCGTTAATTAGCTCTGGATCCCGGGCGACACTGGCGCGGCGCTCCGAAATGGACTTATCAATCTGCCCCGCGCGGTGCCGATGATCAAGGTCATCGATGACGCAACCGTAGGGACCGCGTTATCGTTTTCGTCCGCGAAGGAAGAGGAAAGCAGTCCAATATACTCCGGAGACTCGAGTTTCGGAAACGCGTGAACTGTATGAGCTAAGAAGAAATCGATGAAGATTTTCATCGAGGAATATTCGCCTACAAGATTTTCCAAAGGGGACGTATGTATGCGCGTATTCCGCGACGCTTCCAAAATTCTGCGTCCATAGCAAATAAAATACTCGAGAACACGATCCGATAAGATACGGAAAAATCCGGCCGATAAGATTAGCGTCTCGAAATCGGTCGCGACTAATTTTTCACACGCCTCTCGCGACTTTCTAACGCAATCACGCCGTAATTGCCACGGGCATATATGTTTACGTCGATATAAAGTAACAAATAACACACCTGTCCGTTTAGCGAGCCAATTAGCGTGACTAAACGGGATTCCTCTGCTGAAAGTCGACTGACGCGTTAATATCTTAGCGGAGTGCAGCCGGTCGAGAGGTCAAAGTGCACGGATTATCGGTGATCGCAATCTCGGCCGATTTCGGCGATATTCGTTTATCAAACAAGATACGCACAGGGTAAGTTATCGCGGCTCACGGACCGGCCGGATAAGATTCCCCGCGCCCGTTACTCCGGCGTCTCTCCACCGCGGCACGAATTTCGCACGGATGCCTCATCGGGCTTTATCGCTGTTACGTCAGCGGGGCGAAAAAAACATCTCCATCGAGGCGAGCCGGCCGATCACGTATATCGCGGCGTTAATCTTATCGCGATTCGTTAATCTCGTTCCAGAGGACCCGTAGAAAGAAGCGCGCCGCGGCGATGCACGTGCGGGCGAATCGCCGCCGATTATTTTGGGACCCGAGCGAACCGCCGAACGGGCACGGCTTCGGGAGCAAAGTCCAGCGGGGACTTTCGGCGCGCGGCTCAGATAACCCCGCGCGCGAGAGGTTTTCTCGAAAATTGAACACCGTCGCGGCGGACACGAATTTAAATTACGCTCCGCTCGTCGAGGACGCCTCGGGAAGATCGGATTACGAAGGATTTCCAAGGAAAGGAATGTCGGAATGAACGAGGCGGGGGTATTCCAAGTCCCTAGCCGACGGACCGAGATGAGCAAATGGCGAACGCGATTTTTTTTTTCCTGCGCCTCCGCTACACGATTAGCGACGGATTTCCGCTGGCTTATCGTATATTTGCCTCGGTTGCTTCGAAAGGGTAGAGTAAAAGGTGTATCGGCAAGTGGAACGATCTGCACTTTGAGCGAACGGAAGTCAAACAACCACTGTTTAGAGTTTATCGCCTCTAGTATACGATTAGCGACGGATTTCTGCTCGCTAATAGAATATTTGCATACGTTGCCTCGAAAAAGTAGAGTATAAGTTATGGTAGCGAGCGAAACAATCTGTATTTAAACGAACAGAAGTCATTTCCATCAATTTTCACAGTCAATCGCCATCATTACACGATTAGCGACGAATTTCTGCTCGCTTATCAAATATTTTCCTCAGTCACCGCAAAATAGTGCAGTAAAAGTTATATTAGCGAGCGAAATAATCTGAATTTAAACGAACAGAAGTTATTTCCACCAATTTTTACAGTAAATCGCCTCCACTACACGATTAGCGACCGGTTTCTGCTCGCTAATGGAATATTTACCTCAGTTGCCTCAAAAGAGTAGAGTAAAAATTAGATTAACGAGCGAAACAATCTGAATTTAAACGAACAGAAGTCATTTACATCAATTTTCACAATCAATCGCCACCACTACACGATTAGCGACAGATTTCTGCTTGCTAATAGAATATTTGCCTCTGTTGCCTCAAAAGAGTAAAGCATAAGTTATATTAGCGATCGAAAGAATCTGAATTTAAACGAACAGAAGTCGTGTCCACCAATTTTTACAGTCAATCGCCTCCACTACACCATTAGCGACGGATTTCTGCTCGCTTATCGAATATTTACCTCAGTTGCCTCAAAAGTGTAGAGTAAATGTTATATTAGCGAGCGAAATAATCTGAATTTAAACGAACAGAAGTCATTCCCATTAATTCTCACAGTCAATCGCCTCCGCTGCACCATTAGCGACGGATTTCTGCTCGATAATGGAATATTTACCTCAGCTGCCTCAACAGAATAGAGTAAAAGTTATGTTCAGAGAGTGAAACGATCTGAATTTAAACGAACAGTAGTCACTTCCATCAAGTTTCACAGTTAATCGCCTCCACTATACGATTAGCGACGGATTTCTGCTCGATAATGGAATATTTACCTCAGCTGCCTCAACAGAATAGAGTAAAAGTTATGTTCAGAGAGTGAAACAATCTGAATTTAAATGAACAGTCACTTCCATCAATTTTCACAGTTAATCGCCTCCACTACACGATTAGCGACGGATTTCTCGCTAATGGAATATTTACCTCAGTTGCCTCAAAAGTGTAGAGTAAAAGTTATATTAACCAGCGAAACGATCTGAATTTAAACGAACAGAAGTCATTTCCATCAGTTCTCATAGTCAATCGCCTCCATCACACGATTAGCGACGGATTTCTGTTCGCTTATCAAAAATTTGCCTCAGTTGCCTCAAAAGAATAAAGTAAAAGTTATATTAACGAGCGAAACAATCTGAATTTAAATCAACATAAGTAATTTCCATCAAATCGCCTCCACTACACGGTTAGCGACGGATTTCTGCTCGCTTATCAAAAATTTACCCCAGTCGCCCCGAAACATTGCAGTAAAAGTTCCATTAGCGAGCGAAACAATCTGAATTTAAACGAACAGAAGTCATTTCCGCCAATTCTCACAGTCGATCGTCTCCACTACACGATTAGCGACGGATTTCTGCTCGTTAATGGAATATTCACCTCAGCCACCTCAAAAGCGTAGAGCAAAAGTTTCACTAGCGAGCGGAACGATCTACGCGTTACAGCGAACGGAAATTATCCTCACCATTACACTATCTGCCTGCATAAAAATCGCTGAACTGCACGATTAGCGACGGGGCCCCCTTATCGAACGTAACTTACCCGCTCTATCCAAGAGCGTAGCAACCGAAGAATCGCGTTTAGAGAAGAGTGCGATCGAAAGAGATCGGAATCGATGGACGGTCTCAAAAGCGGAGCCAGCCAACCGGGAAGCGAGCGTTTCGCCAGTGAAAAGAATGTTCATCGCGAAGAAACGAGCGGAGTTGCAGCACTGGACGCATCGTTGCGCTAATAAGCGGAGGCATTTCGCGGCTAATAAATGAAAACAGAAACCGCCGGCCGTTTATTATACTTGCAAATTAGCAATTACAGGCCGCGCAAACTGCCAGCCGATATTCCCTCCCTATTCGCGCGGGGGCATCGCCGCGCCGCTTTTCCCTTCGAAAACCGTCGAGTTTCTCGCCCGACACTTACGAGTGACCGCTCTACCGTCACGTTCGCCGCAATGATTAATTCCGTTTACAACGGAGGTCGGCCCGAACATGGTGGTAGACACGTACACATCAAACTTTACCGCGAGACTAATTAAAAAGGGGACAAAGGAGAAATGAAATCTTAGGGGAAAGATAGTGTCGTTTTAAAAGATCTCGGTTACTGGGCTCTTTGTACAAGTTAAGCGCGCGGTCGATTAAGCTGTAGATCACCGCTCGTGCGACTTTTTACGGTGGCTTTGCCCTCGCAGAAGTGCGGCTACCATGTACACGTATGAACTCCTCGAAATTACAAAAACTGAACGCGATTCCGTGGACCCCTATAAGAGAGATGGGGTGGTACACCTGCGACAAAGTCCTAAGAGGCTTCGCCTAATTGCAATTTCCGCGTCAGCGGATACTCATTTCGGCTGGCAAAGGACTTCGTGGAAGAACAAAGGGAAATCCTGGCTGACGACTAGTTCTTGGGATCCTTCGGCTGGATCTACCTGTGTTCCGTCGGGATCCGATCGACCTGGTCGACCTGGCTCTAGTGGTGATCGTTGCGCAACGGACCATTCACGAGATGTTACATTCGTTTCTGACGAAAAGCTTGCGAATCCCGCTTTAGCGAAAATAGAAATGATTAGGCGACTCCGTTTTCTCCATCCCTGACTCTATCAGCGAAATCCCCAGCCCTACCTAGATCCTGTTCTCTAGTCCTACGCTTTCCAACGACGCACTTGTTCCCTAAGTATCGACTCCGCCATGCACCGTACTGATTCCTCCCGCGGGGGCGACGCTTAGAGTGAGATCGCGGTCCAGCCACGGTGTCGCGTATGCCGGCGGATAGAATTCGGGCGTCCTTACCTTGGTCCCTTATCAATCCCGAGCGGCGCGACGAATCGCCGCGCGTTTGCCTGGCCGCGTCGACGGCTCGTGGGCGTGTTCGAGGTATTTATCTTTATCACTAAGTTAGCACCAACAAGAAGACACTGCACTGTACACACACACAGCACATCGTGGCGTTCGAATGGTTCACCCGTGCGGAGAGTCCTTCTCGTCCCAGGATACGAAGCTGCTGCTCGGGAAACGACGGGACGCGCGAGATGCTTCTCGCCTACCTCCCCCGGGCTTTCCTTTCCGCCAGTTTCTTTTCTTTTCTCTTCTCTCGCGCGGGGTTCGCTCCGCGGCGGGAGGGGCAGAGACAGAGAGAGAGAGAGAGAGAAGGACAGAGAGAAAGACTTTTGGAGGCACGCGCGCGCGCGCACTATACCGAACTCGATGCGACTATGTTGACACCCGGCGCGGAACTAAGGCGAACGAAAACACCGGCCTCGACGTTCCCCTGGCGTTCGCCCCGCTCGTGCCGACCCGGAACCGTTCGGAATCGTTCGCCGCCGCTCGGCCACGCCCACCGGAGCGGGGACCAACCTACGAGCGGGCGTTCACTCCTCTCCCCACCGCCGGGACACCCGGTATGTTCCGTGTCGCTTCTCCTGTCAACGCGAACCCTCTCCGTTCCTCTGCCCCTGCGTTTCCAGCGGATTTTTCTCGCGTTTCGGACGGAATACACGCGGAGAATTTCGAGTCGAACCAGCGCACGGGACTATACTCTGCGAAGGGCCCATCGCCGCGGAGAGCGGGATTCGACGAGGAGTTTCTCAGCTTCCCGTCCAGACGCTTAAGTGGCACGGAACAGAATTTTCGTCCAAGATCCACTCGCGGCGATAAAGCGGCGGCTAACGGAGCGAATTTTTCAGCCAGCTCGCCGCCCGATTGTGTAAAGCGTCTATCTGATCCCCGCGCGGGACACGCGCCTCCCCCTCGATCGGATCTAAATTCGGGTCGGGGCCGATCGCGCGGAGGCATCTCTTTCACGCGCGCACACCTGCGTCGCCGAGGCACGCGCGCAACAAAATCGTAAGGACGATGAATTCTACGGGATCGTCGACAGCGGGAAAAGCGTGGCACGGATTGCGAAACACTTTAGACGCCGGGCTATCGCGGATCTACGCAAATTTGTCGAGCAAATATTCCGAGCCGCCGCGGGTTATTAATGCGTCGAAAGCGGGCTGCGCGGTGCCGTGCACCGATGGAACGATCTGGCAGCATCGAGCCGCGGTATCTGCCAATCGCTGGTGAGAACTGCATTAAATTCGCTCGCGGGGGAGGGGGGTGGGGGAGGCATTGAATTTTCGCCGCGCGTTCGAAAACACGTGGGGCGTGGAACGCGGGCAATCGTTCACTTCCGTTGGGAACGTTTAAGAAAACGTAAACGCTCGATGAGCGAGCAAGAGTCCGCCGCTAATCCTGTAGTGGAGGCGATTGGCTGTAAACGTTGATGGAAATTACTTCATTTCGATTGAATTCAGATTGTTTCGCTAGCTAATATAACTTTTACTGCACTCTTGTGAAGCGACCGAGGTAAATATTGGACTAGCGAGCAGAAATCCGTCGCTAATGGTGTAGTGGAGGCGATCGACTGTAAACAGTGGCTATTCGCCTTCTGTTCGCTTAAAGTGCAGATCGTCGCACATGCTGATGTAACTTTTACTCTACCCTTTTGAGGCGACCGAGGTAAATATTTGATTAGCTTGCAGAAATCCGTCGCTAATCGTATAGTGGAGGCGATCGACTGTAACAGCGGCTGTTTGCCTTCTGTTCGCTCAAAGTGTACATCGCTCCACTTGCAAATATAACTTTTACTTTACCCTTTTGAGGCAACCGAGGTAAATATTCGTTAAGCGAGCGAGAATGCATCGCTAATCGTATAGTAGAGGCGATTGACTGTAAACAGTGGCTGTTTGCCTTCTGTTCGCTCGAAGTGCAGGTCGTTCCACTTACTAACATAACTTTTACTCCACCCTTTCAAGGCAACCGAGGTAAATATTTGATTAGCGAGCAAAAATCCATCGCTAATCGTACAGTGGAGACGATTGACTGTAAACAGTGGTTGTTTGACTTCTGTTCGCTCAAAGTGCAGATCGTTGCACTTGCTAACATAACTTTTACTCCACCCTTTCGAGGCAACCGAGATAAATATTTGATTAGCGAGCAGAAATCCGTCGCTAATCGTACAGTGGAGACGGTTGACTGTAAACAGTGGTTGTTTGACTTCTGTTCGCTCGAAGTGCAGATCGTTCCACTTGCTAACATAACTCTTACTCTTCCCTTTTGAAGCAACCGAGGTAAATATTCGATAAGCGATCAGAACTCCGTCGCTAATCGTGTAACAGAGGCGTTCGACTCTAAACAGTGGTGACTTTGGTCCGTTTAAAGACAGTCCCGCTCGCTAATCCGACTTCCACTGTACGCTTCCGAGGCTCTTTTGTAGCGTCAATAGGGCACGCGTTTCCGCGAGCCGATCTTGATGCCGCGGGCCTATCTAGATGAGATACGACGAACGAGATACACGTCCCCCGAAATCCGAAGAGCGTAAAACGGCGGAGATGCGGCGCGACAAGAGTGTGCACCGACCGTGTTACAGGTTGGCCCAGGTCGGGGCCGATCCGATAGCGGTGCCGACTCTTTTCGATCCGCTCTATCGCGATCCAGCCGCCGGAGCCGCGTCGATAACGCCGCGTGGATCCCGTTTAACGAGCCACCGATTCGCTCCCGTCGCGGATTCGGGATACACCCGGTACCATCGAAAACGCCTTTTCGCGGACGATTTTCTCGACTCCGGCCCGGCGTTTTAGCGCCCTCGTACCGAAGGCCCGAGCGTTCTCCTCTACTAGATGGCTAGGCCCTCCAGGTGGAAAACAAAGGGAGACACATACGTAAGGGCTTGAAGGGAGACGAGATTTCCCTGGTCGGGGCGAGAGCGTTAGTTCGACCGTCGACGGCTGGAAGGACGCGTGTCCCTGCTTTCACGGCAGTCGTGGTAGTGGGGCTAGATAGAGCGCGGGTATATGCGTGTCGCGGCGGTGGTGTTGGAGGGGGGGGGGGGGGCGAACGGGTTGCCGGGTCGCCGCGCCGGGCGGCTGGAGAACCGACGGAGAGAACAACCCGAACAATCTGTAGAAGCTTGTTCGGGACGAGAGAAGTCCGTAGATCAGCCAATCAGATAGGCATACCCCCTCTCGCCCATTGTCACAAAATGGCGGCCCTAAATCAGCGAGACTCCGCCTATCTCGGCCCCCACCTCCGCTGCCACCAACACCGGCGTCCTGAAAAACTCCGCCTATCGATTAATTTTTACCGCTCTTCCTTCTCCCCTCCCGCCAACCGCTCTCCATCCCTCTCCGTCCGTCTTCCTCGCGGTTCTTCTCCTAACATACGGAGCCCGTGCATCCCGATTTCGTACAGCCGGGAAATCGATGGGAAGCTTCGCTCGAGGGGCAAAGACCCGCGGGGGTGAATCACTCGCCTCCAACATTCCCCCGCCGCCCCTGGAGGAATCCACGCTTTCTAATTCGACCTTTTTAATTGCACGCGCTTTACTCCTAAGCCCGTCTCTCTTAATGCTCGCTTGGGTCCCCCTCGTCGAGCTTGGATTACAAGTTCGCGTTAAACCGCCCCCCTTGGCTGAAACGGCGGTTGAACCTGTTCGATGATTTGCCGACGTCTGTACGTGAGACGCGTGACCTAAGGTCCGTCGATGGCGCTCGTTACGCCGCGGCCAACTTGCACTTTCGCCGCCGCGTATTTTACCCGACTCGACACCCCCACCCCCGTTTATCCAGATTCGGCGAGAGCAGCGTCGGACCGCGCGAAATAATCCCGACTCCCCGCCGGGGTCGAGGCTCGTTTATCGTTAAACGCGTCCCGGAACAAGTTCGACCTCGGCGCGGCTAAAGTTCGACGGATTCGTTCGTCCATCGATTGGCAGAGTTGTTCGTTGATCGAATCGCACCTGCAAACGCTTGGTTTTCGACGATGCGGAACGTTGGCGGTCGGTTGCGCGGTGCTGGGACCGTGGATACGCCGCAGATTAGAAAGCGGAAAGTTAATAAAACCATTAAGGGACCCACGTTCCCGACGACCCGCCGATTCTCCGGTGTAAGCGATCCGCCAATAAAAAGTCCGTGAACTTGCGGCGGACAGCAATAGGCGTCTCGTTTGTCCGGGGAAACCAGGTACAAAGGTGTCGTAAAACATCTTTCCCGAACGCCGGGAAAGCGTTTTCGTACCTTTCCCTCTTTTTGGTAGGAACGCGATGGCCGGGCAGACACGGAGATCGAAGAATTCCAAGCGTAAATGAGCTTCGGCTAATCGTTCCTACGATGATACACCGGCTGCCGCCATTAAGCGTCATTAGCGAAATAAAGGAAAGGCTTTAAGTGGCCAGCTAATGTAGCTTCCGAGCCACTTATCCGGTCGACTTTACTCCTGCTTCGGCTACCGTTCTTTAAATGCGCCGGCTTTTCCGTAAACAAATTTCTTGAGAAGGCCCGGGGAGGGACGGAGGAGGTGGCTCGAATGCGGGCTGGAGTCTAAACATCCGCCGGGGGGTCTAAATATTGGCTAGCTGAAGTCACAGATCGTGTTAGATCATGCCGTGTCATCCGTAGATTACATCTAACATAATGCCATCATGGTCTGATTCTTTTACGGCAATACAGATGCATTCCAACTAGCTGCAACTACTTTCCACGTCAGGACAAGTTTTTGCACTGCGCCAGTTACCGTGATGAATTATTGTAAAGGTGTGTACACTTGCAGTAGCGAACTTTACTTAATTGGATCATGAAATGTAGAACATTGGTACAATCATTTTGAAATTAATTGTGGAAACTATGGAAATGAATTATGATTCTAGAAGAGATGGTTCGAGTCTGAACTAGGGTCTAAATATGGGCTAGTTAAAACTTAAGATCATATTAGATCATATGTCGAATCAAACAAGATCAAACATCGTACAATCATGGTTCTACTCTTTTACAACAATGCAGATACATTCTAAATAGCTGCAACCACTTTTGACATCAGGACAACTTTTCACACGGTTCCAGTTAGTGTGATGAGAACATTATTGTAAAGATGTTCACACTTGCAGTAGCAAACTCTACTTAATTGGATCACTGAATGTAAAGTACTGATGCAACCATTTTGAAATTAATTGTGGAAACTATGGAAATGAATTATGATGCTAGAAGAGATGGTTCGAGTCTGAGCTAGGGTCTAAATATGGGCTAGTTAAAGCTTACGATCATATTAGATCATATGTCGAATGAAACAAGATCAAACATCGTACAATCATAGTTCTTTTACAACAGTGCAAATACATTCCAAATAGCTGCGACTCTCTGACATCACAGATTCTTGCACTTGAAGAGTTCTAGACTGTGATGAGATCACTATTGTAAAGATCTGTACACTTACAGAAAAAACTTTACTCAATTGAATCATTCAATGTAAGATGCTAGTAGAACCATTTCGAAATTAATTATGGAAACCATGGAAATGATTTACGAGGCTAGAGTAGATGGTTGAATTCCGGGCTAGGGATTAAATATTGGCTACTTGAAGTTTAAGATCATATTAAATTCATATGTCGAATCAAACAAGATCAAACAAGATCAAGCATCGTACAATCATGGCTCGATTCTTTCGCAACAATGCAAATACATTTAAAATAGCTCTCTGACTCTTTGACATAACAGTTTCTTGCACTTTAAGAGTCCTAGACCATAATGAAATCATTATTGTAAAGATCTTTATACTTACAGTAACGAACTTGACTCAACTTCATCAATCAATGTAAAATGCTAGTAAAACCATTTCGAAATTAATTATGGAAACCATGGAAATGATTTACGAGGCTAGAGTAGATGGTTCAATTCCGGGCTAGGGTTTAAATATTGGCTACTTGAACTTTAAGATCACATTAGATCGTATCAAACATCATACAATCATGTCTCGAGTCTTTTACAACAATGCAAACGCATTCTAAATGGCTGCAACTACTTTTGACATCAGGACAACTTCTTGCACTGTACCAAGTCACTGTAATGAGAACATTATTGTAAAGATCTTTACACTCACAGTAACAAACTTTACTCAACCGCATCAATCAATGTAAAATGCTAGTACAACCATTTCGAAATTAATTATGGAAACTACGGGAATGATTTACGAGGCTAGAGGAGATGGTTCAATTCCGGGCTAAGGTTTAAATATTGGCTACTTGAAGTTTACGATCATATTGGGTACTCCGCCTTAGGGGAAGTAATGTGAAACTACATTTAGTTCAAGAACCAAAGAAAGCTAGAGGAAGCAGACAATGGCTCGTATTTGTTGGAAAACTTGCCATTTAACTTATTTTACCATGTCCACAGTTTTTACAGGTCTGCTTCATTTTCTTAACAATAATCCGCTGAACCAAGGCCCAATTTGCCAGAAGCACTACATTGCTGACGTCGCAAGCTTTTTTTTAACAGAAATTGTTTAGTAGATAGAATCGTATAGGAATGACTGACACTGCTCCAAAGCATCGCTGAACGAGCGGTCTAAATATGGGCTACAGGGTGAAGTTCATCAGGGAAGCAGCCAGATAGGATATTTCGCAAGGGACTTATAAGAAGAACTTTGGGTGTAGCGTTCTTAGTTTCTTACGCGTTTGTAACTATTGTAAATTGACTGTCAGCATTCGGGACACATTTTATAATATTAAAGCATGCAGTTTTTACTTTTCTTCCAGATTATTTCAAGGCCAGCCCATATTTAGACTTCCTCCAATGCCTATGAAAGAATCTTACAGGATCTTTCATATGAGTCACTGTAAACTTGTATTCTAAGGTAATAATGTAATTTGACCTTAAAAAATCAAGGTATACAATCATATTACTCAACATTCTTCCGATTTACACCATTCATACGTGTGCCTCCCATCCAAGTAGTTCTTACTCTGCCACTCAACGAGAAACTAACGAAGTTATGCACACTTACACCACACGCACTCCTTGCACGCATTACAGATACTCATTGCAGGGCTACATTAAAAAATATATATCTTCAGCTGGTTGGACAATAATGTCTACCCCTTTCCAGCACAAACCTGCCACCCCACACTTGAACTACATCCTCTACTTTCAAGGGAGGCGCGCAAGTTATCACCAGCGAGAATATGAAAAAGTCTCGCTATCTGAAAGGAGGCCCCGACCAGCCCGCTCTCTCCTCTATCTCCTTATTCCCTGCGCTCGATATTCCTCCGCTGGCTTTCCTAGAGCTCGCGGTTCGCACGCATCCCCTCGAACGTGTGCGTCTCGTTCCACAGGGGGTGCCCGAAGCGTGGACTCCTCTCCCTGGGCGAACGCGGGCCGGATACGATTCCCGAGCGGAGTCGTAGTCCGGTGATCCGCGGGCGAGGAAAGGGCTATCGTTTACAGGGCAAACACTTCGAGACGCATGGATGGGCGAGCCGCGGGGCCCGGACGCTGCGCTCTTTACCCCCGGGCTGGGTAAACAAACAACGGCCGCGGAGAAAGGTGCCCCGCTCCCCCGGGAGAAAGGGCCGAAAAAACAACGGGCGGAGGAGAGAGACTTTCCTTCCGAGGCCGTCTACCCTCGTTCGGCTAATTTACGACGCTCGCTTTTCACGATTGGGCCTCTGTCTCTCTCACTCTCTCTCTCTCCGTCGACTTGCCGCATTGTGCAACCTGGACGTGAAATCGTAAAACACAGCCACCTTCAGGGTCCTGACCGCGAGATCCAACGATCCTCGTTAGACAGGACATCGATATCCTGGTCAGGGGCGACGCGACCGTCCTCGCCAGGTAACGAACGAGGGGAGGAAGGGCAAAAAGAGAAGAAAAAAAGGAAGAAAGGAAAACTGCTGGCTACCCTTTTGTCTTTTTTTTTTCTCTTCTCTTCGCGGGATTCGAAAGGAGTTTTCCCGCGTGCGGCGCTTGATTTAGGGCGCCACCGCCTGGTGCCTAGTTAAAACTGGCCCCTTTTGTTTCACGGGGCTAATTCCGTGGGAGCGGCGCGGGCTCGTAACGAATGGAACGCCGCTTTTTCACCGACCGGCCGGGGCACAACGATCCCCGTGTCCGCCGGGGGTTGCCGCGCGCGTTACGCTCCGAGAACGCAAGCGGACTCCGGAGTCCGGGGTGTGGTTAATTAACGAGAACAGGATCGGCCCGGGTCCGCTGCGTCGATGTCCGGTCGGAGAGAGCTCTCTCTCTCTCTCTCTCTCGCCCCCGTCGGAACTTGCCGGCAGAGATTTACTGCCCGAAATCCTTTTTTCTGTTTTTTTCTCCTTTATTGTCCCGCCTGACGGACGCGAGAGATAGAAGCAGATACGGGGAGGATCCGCGGCAGAACTCGTGGAGAGAGGGCGCGCGTGTTCGAGAAACGACGCGCGCGTTAGCGCCGATCGAAGGTGGCAGCCGGAAAATGAGAGGTTCGGGTCGCAAGAAAAAAAAAAAGAAGAGAACGGCCCCCACCACGGTCCCCTGTGATTACGTTAATGCACCGACCGCGGGGTCGCTTCCCTCCGACGGCCTCGCTCGCTCCTCCGTGTTCTTCCTCTTTCGATTCATCATTGTGCTATGCCTCTCGAGGGCGCAAGTGCTCCGCCGAATCCGTCGCGAACGATCGGCCCTCTCGATTCCAGCCGGCCGATTCCCGACAATTCCAACGTAGGACAACAAGGATCTGTTTGCGTGCAGATCGTAACTGTTCCGTGTCCCCTCCCTTTTGTTCCGCCGCGACAATATGGTGGCGGAGGGTGGGTGGGGGGGGGGGGATGGGACGTCGACGTGTCCTTGCACTCCTTCCCCCGACGGGTCTAAGGATCTCTCGCGGCAGATAGGATCTCCGGGCTTGTCACCGCAGCGCGAAAACGACGGGGCGTCTTATAAATTCCGGGCAGAACTGTCCGTGATCCCGACGCTAGGCCACGGCGACGGGAGCGCGTAAACGGAGACGCGGAAACGCGGAGGAACTGCTCTCGGCGCTGGTCTCCGAAAAGGGCAAAAAAAAAAACATAAAGCACGCGCACAATGTGCTCCTCTCGCGAAGCGTTTCGGCCCGGCGACGTTCTCTTTGGTGGAAACACAAAGCCGGGGCCCGGAGTTATCTTGATGAACCCTAAGTACTACAAGACCTATTTGGCCGGAGCGACGGGACCGCGGAGGGGGCGAGAGGTAGAAAGGAGCCGAGGATGGCAGCGTCCACCTTTGGAAAAGAGATCTTTCACGGTTGTCGATGCCACGATGATAAGCGGGGAACGGCCGTTCCCCGTCGCTGCTACTCTTCCCACTTCACCGGGCCCCCCTTTCTGTGCGCGCGTACGCATCGCTTCCGCGCGTTCGACGTACGCGCGCGTACCCGATCGCTGACGGCGCCGCTTCGGGTACGCGTCGCGACGAATTTCAGCCAAAGAGAAAGAAAGAGAGAGAGAGGGAGAGAGAGAGTCACTCCGGGGTGTTTCTTCGCGCACCTGGTCGTCGGGGCTTCTCGGGCGTACGGGCCGCACGAGTAATTAACGATCCGATGGCCGACCCGTCCGCGGAACGGGCGCGTCGTCGGGCAATTAAGTTGCGGCGACGCTGGCAGACCGACGTTTCCACCGAGGGCGTGACGCGCGGCTCCGTCGTCGTTGCCCGCCGTTTCCGGAAAGGGTTGACGTGGCGGCCACGCGCTGGCATAAATCATCCCGTGCGAGAGAACTCTCTCGCCGGGCCCGATTTCACGAGGCTTCCGCGGACAATCGGCCTGTTTGGGACAGCTCGCGCTATGGGTTCCGGATATCCCTTTTGTCTTCGCCGGCCCGCTCTGAAAGCGTCTCGTGGCGATCAGACACGTCGGGGATTTTGTTCTGAATGAAATATAGCCCGTGTGAGATTAGTGGGGGGGGGGGGAGGGGATAGGGGTTTAAAAGTCATCAGTTTGTTCACGTCGAATTTCGTTTGAAAAATACGGGCCTCTGATCCAATTCGAATTTGGTCATTTTCGCACAGTTTTGGGGGAAAACAGACTCTGCGTTTGCGAATTTTTCTCTAGCAAACCTTTCAACTATTTGAGCTCGTCTTTTTCTTTACTTTACTCGCGAAGGTTTGCCCTATGGCGCTACATTTCTTGTTTTCCGGAAACATTTATTTCTCGTACTGGAAATTATAAACAGTGTTTTCTTCATCGAGAACATTGCAGAAGAAGATTCCGTTACAATTTTCGGTATGAAAAGTTACATTTTCCGGAAAACGAAAAATGTAGCATCATAGGGCAAGCCTTCTGGATTAAAATGAAAGAAAGATGGGCTCAATAGGGTCAGTAGATCCCGAGATAAAAATTTATAAGCACAGTCTGGTTTCTTAAGAACGGGTGAAAATTGCGAAATTCAAAGATCGATATTTTTTAAACAAACTCGAAACCAATAAAATGATAACTTAAAGCGCAACTTATCTTGCACTGACTACGCTATATCGCATTTAGAACAAAGTGCCTGTCGTCGAGATCAAAAAGTGATCGATTTCGGGAAACAGACTGCTTATGAATTTTTATCTCGGAAACTACTGAACTTATCGAGCTGTTCTTTTTTTCATTTTAATCTAGAAGACTTGATCTATGACGCTACATTTTTTGTTCTCCGGAAACATTTATTTCTCGTACTGCAAATTATAAACAGTATTTTCTTCATCGAGAAAATTGCAAAGGAATAATCTGTTACAATTTACAGTATGAAAAGTTAAATTTTCCGAAAAACAAAAAATGTAGCATCGTAGGGCGAAGCTTCTAGATTAAAATGAAAGAAAGATGGGCTCAATAGGGTCAGTAAATTCCGAGAGAAAAATTCGCAAGCACAGTCTGCTTTCCTAAGAATGGGTGAAAATTGCAAAATGTTCATTATTCAAATTTTCAAAAGGTCAGCATTTTTTAAACAAATTCGAAAGCAGCAAAACGATAACTTAAACCCCCACTAACGTCACATGGACTACGTTATATCTCATTTAGAACAAAGCACCTGACGCCGAGGTCGAAAAGCGATTGATTTGGAGAAGGACCACTTATCTAGCACTGCTGGTCCCAAGCAGATAAGCAGGCTCGTGGCTTTTTACACCGTGTCGGGGCGTGTCGAAGATACATCCGGATCCCTCCTCGTTTGCTCGAAATTGGAGTTTATCGATGCGCCTGTTGTCCGCCGCCGCCCCTTATCGCCGGGCCTTTTACCACCAGCCGGAAACACGTGTATAATCTCGCCGGGTCGAAAGGGTTTCCATTTTAAAGGGTCGAAACGAGCGACAAGAGAAACTCGAAGCGTCGCAATTTTCGCGATGAATTTATTAAGAGAGAAAAAAAGGAAGAAAGAAGAAACAGTTCCGAGGCGAGGACGGCTCATATTTCTATGCAAATGCGCCCTGGAAGGGACACTTTCGGGAACGGTCCTGAAAGGGGAAGTCTTGGCCGCATTGTAAAGCAGGCGCCAGGCCTTGTAACCTTTAAATACCGTCCCCCTCGCCTTTCTCGCCCGCCACACGGCCCCTTTCTTCCCGGGGGTTAGTAAACCCCGATGGCATCTCGTCTTACGCCACTCCCGCGACACGTCTTTATACGTTCACGTTCCACGGCCCTTCACGCCGGCCGCGTTCGTCTACGTGACCCGAAATAATTCACCCTCCGCGCGTCTCGGATTCGATTGACCGGCCGCGGTGTCTGGTCCGTCGAATTCACTCGCTACTCGAACCCCGTCGAGACCAAAATCCCGGGGGAGACTGCCGGGATGTTACATATCTTGGAGTGCGGAGTGTTTCGACGATGGCGGCGCGCACGGGATGGCAAGAATTGAAGAAGACCATTAAGATGCGTCTCCCGCAATTCCCGTCCGAGGACAATGAGCCGCGTTTCGCCTCGCCCGCTACGTCCACGCGCTTACCTGCGGGCCAAGCTGAATGGGGACGATCGACTTAAGGTACTCTCGTGTACCCTCGGTGGACGGCGACAGGGGTGACCCAGTTTCGCATTACCCGATATTTACGATGTCGCCGGGGGGGCCCGCAAGGTGTATCCCGACCGTAGCCGACTGAGCCACTTACCTGGATCACCTGTGCCCCTCGGACGCGATTAGAAACGCCCGGCCCCCTCCTCGCGATCGAAAATCTTCCCAAGCGTGCAGGGCGTTCTGCGTGTCGATATTCGGAGGAGCGATCGCCGGGGCGATTTCGAACAACTTTTTCCTTTGCCAAAACGGTGGTTAAAGCTTCCTTTTCGAGTTATTAACGAAAAACGCTGACCAATCAAGTCGCGCGTAGAGCGCGTAGAGCGCGCCCTCTGATTGGTCAGCGTTTTTCGTTAATAACTCAAAAACGAAGCTTTAACCACCGTTTTGGTAAAGGAAAAAGTTGTTCAGAATCGCCTCAGCAATGGCTCAATAAAATATTGACAGCAGTAACCGAACTGTACATAGAAACGCTCGAAACGGAAACTCCTCTCTTCCGCAAAATGACTACTCGAAGCTCGAGGAGTGTCAGAACGAAAAAATCGCCAATCCCTCTGTTTAATTGTTATACCGGGGGGGCGGATTAGTCCGTGGAACAGTTTCATCCAGATTAGGCCACAGGTACGAAGGGCCCGCTCCGGAATGTCGCAATGTCTTACGTGTCCAGGAACCATTGTCCTTGTCCCAGGCACCCTGCCTGCGCTTACCCTGCCCCCCCCCCCCCCCGTACCGCCTAACCACCACAGGACAGTCCACCGAGCTCCGCGCTCACTGCCGTATACCTACGACACGGAAGACGCTACGGTTTTATGGTCGGACGTGGCTGATTTACGATCGGTGCGAACCCGTGAAAAGTAAAAAGTGCCCCGTACTCGCGTGAGAGTACTCTGTGCCATCCCCCCCCCCCCCCCCCACCCCCTCCCTCCTGACGCGTTATGTGTGCGTTGTCTACACTCGATTCACCTTACTTTTTCCGTGACCCCTTTTTTTCTTTTCTTTACTAAAGGATGATCGAAGAATGAACAGTTTGCGGGGAGAGATGAGGAGAGTGTGTGGGGGGGGGGGGGGGGGAGAAGGTGGGTCGCTTGCACCTTTAGCCGCACGAGGAGGGCTGTATTGTCATAATTGATCTGCCGGGGTATCAATTTCAGTGGTCGTAAATAACGACCCACCCTTCGATGCGGGGTGTCCTTGTGACTCGAGCTGTTTCGCATTCTTCCCGGGGATTAGGGGCAGCGCAGGCAATACCTTGGAATTTTATGGCGCGTCCGTTCCCCGATCTTTTGCGTTCTCTCGCTTTCCATGCGACCGTCGTACCTCTGCACCCCCCCCCCACCCCCACCCGCCCCTCGTTCTTTTTTCTTCCCTTTTTTTTCGCCACCCCCGGCCACGACTCAATGAAAAGAAGTCCCGTTGGGATCCGGCGTTCCAGGGTGCACCGGAAAGAATTCTAGCGCCGCTTCGAAACTCCTTCGACGAGATCGCTCGGTCGCAGCACCGATCCCGACACTGTGATTACAGTTACGAACGGGGGTGGAGACTGCGAGAGCTTGTCAAGCGATTCGATCGTTTTAATCGCAGTTAATAGCGCGATTAGCAGCCGACACGTGACGGGTCCTCGAATTCCTCTCTAATAACAGGGCCTGTCGAATCCTCGCCCCGAGGGCCACTCCTTTCTCTGCTATTTCTTACAGCTTCCCCCGATTCGATAATCTGTGCCACGTTTAAACGAAGAAACATCGGGAGCAATTGAAAATGACGATTTCTGATTGAAACGCGAAACGGAGATGTTTTTAAATATGTATACACCATGTTTGCTATACTATTGTATAGCGTGGTGTTCGAAAAGGTGAACAAAGATCGTGTTTGTTGTCAATTATGTAAGAAGTGTGTAAAATATTGAATTACATAAAAATGGAAATGCTCGTGCTTAAAAGTCTGGTCTAAATATGGGCCACCCTTGAAATAATCTAAAAGTACAAACTGCATACTTTAATATTCTCAATATTTTCAAAGATGCTCCAAACGCTGCTAAGAAGAGTTAAACGCTGATAGTCAATTTCCAATACTAAGAACGCTACACCCAAAGTTCTTCCGAAAGTTCAGAGAAGAATCCCTCGCAAAATATCCTGTCTGGGTACTTCTTTAATGACACTTCAACCTGTAGCCAATATTTGGATCACTTGTTCAACGATGCTTGGAGCAGTGTCAGTCATTCCCATGCGATTTTATTTATTAAACAATTTATGTTAAGATAAAGCATGCGATTAGGCAAATTGGGTCTTGCTCCAACGGATTATTGTTAAGAAGACGAAACCAACAGCCCTGTAAACTCTTTGGACATGGTAAAATAAGTCAAATGGCAAGTTTTCCAACAAACACAAGCCATTATCTGCTTCGTCTAGCTTTCTTTGATTCTTGATCTAAATATAGCTTCTCATTACTTCCACCAAGGTGAAGTACCTAATATGATCTTAAACTTCAAGTAGCCAATATTTAAAGCTTAGCCCAGACTTGAACCGTCTCCTCTAACATCGTAATTCATTTTCATAATTTCCACAATTCAGTTCAAAATCGTTGTAGTATTTTACATTCACTGATCCAATTAAGTAAAGTTTATTACCGCTAGTGTAAAGATCTGTACGATAATGTGCCCATCACAGCAACTCTTATAATGCAGAGGTTCCCGAAGCCGGCGATACCGCCCCCTGGTGGGCAGTGGAATCGATGTAGGGGGCGATAGTAGGCTAGGATGCAATCGGGAGCCGTTGAACGGAGAGAGAGTAAGAAAATTTTAAAAGACCTTGGGGCCGCTGAGTAATTATTTCTCCGAGAAGGGGACGGTAAATAAGTTTGGGAGCCTCTGTCATAATGCAAGATGCCGTCCCGATGTGAAAGAGTTACAGCTATTTGGAATGTTCTTAAACTTCAAGTAGCTCATCTTTAGACCCTAATCCATATTCAAACCATCTCCATCTACTTGATGGATCGTCGCAACGACTATTATTTACCCGTTCCTGGCTTCCGCACGATATTTTCCTTGCCGCCCCTTTGAAGACGTTTCGCATAGGGGCTCCGTGTCACGTGGGGGCCAGCAGGAAAACACAACTGGCAGGAAAAACACGTGTAAATCGGCGGAAAGTGAACGGGGCCGAATTCTCGGAGGAGCGATAGAGCAGAGCAGGGACGGGAGAGGAGGAGGATCCGCAGGAAGGTAAATCCTCGAGGGATATGCGATCTCCAGGGTCCTTCGAGTTTTCAGCGCCGCGCAAGGAAAACGAGACACGCCTCCCTCGTTATCGAACGACTCGTCCCGTTGAACGCTTCAAGACCTTCTAATATGCGTCTCCTCCATTGTGACTTCCGTCCCTCGTCCGCCTTCGCCGATCGAGCGCGACCCCTTGTACGGTGGACGTTACCCGACGGCCACTTCGGCCAGCTTAATTCGCAAAACGTTCCGAGAACAATGGGGAGGGCACGCCTCGATGATTTCCGTGGCGGTTAGCCAGTTGACTCGAACGAAACGCGACGTCCGCGAGAGCGTCGCCTCTCGTGACGGTCCCGTGGAGTGGGTCGCGTTAAACGCTTTAGCGCACTCGAGCCTATAGATGTCGATAGGGCAGATCGTGGCCCTTCTCGAGGCGCGCCACTCGACGGGCGAAAAAGGTAACTCGAGTTCCGCGACGACGTCGAGTAGAGCCTTTTCACCGGAGCCCTCCCCCCCGAAGAACACCCGTATCGCTTTCATTGTCGCGGCACGGAGGAGCCGGAAGCCGCGACCCTCCATGCATCTTCCAAGATCCGTCATGTATGAAAAAGGGAAGCTGAAGAGGAGCACCTTCCTCGCAGCTTTCGGTATTCTCGTTAATTAACGCGGCGCGTCCCATTGGCGGGCGGGGGCCGAAACACCTGGCGCAAATCATCGGCCAATTATACGCGCTATTGGTGCCCCGGGCCGACTTCGGGCGGAACAGAGACAGCCGGACGAGAGAAACGGAGGGACGAGGGTGGACAGTGTCGGCCGTCTAATTTACGCAAACTGCAAATCCGCCGGCGTATTTGCGCGGCAATGCCGACGACCTCCGACTCCGCGAGCAAACCAAGATCTAATAAAGCGACAAATCAGCCTAACGAGCGGCCACGCGGCCGCTGGAAACGCGCGTTAGATTAACGCCGCCGCTAATGGCTTTCCTATGGCGCGCGCCAAGCAGATTCCCAGATGGCTCTCCTGATCGCCGCGACGAGAATTCGGGAACGCCCGGCCGGGGGTTCGTCGCACGGGGAAATACGATCCCGAAACGACGGGCCCGGATCGGCGGGCGACGGATTAATTAAACGGCGCATTTATGCGCGCGCGGGCAATTATGCGACGCGAGGGATAAGACTTTCGGCCGGGTCCGCGCGGCTAATTGAAACGCCACCGCGCCCCCGATAAGCCCGATTGCAGCGGAGAGTTACGAGACAATATTATGAGGCGTCGTACGTCAAGCTGAAATTAATTCGCTCCGCCGCGGCAGATAGCGCTCACCGTCCGTCTCTATACGTCATCCGGGTGGGGAATCATGATCGTTTCCGCGCCGCGACTACGTCTTTGCGATGTTTGAAGTGTCGCCGGTCACGTGTCTACGGGGTCACGTGTCTGCTACATGTTAATATTTATAGGGGTGATTGCTGAGGCGATTCTGAGCAACTCTCTCCTTTGCCAAAATGTTGGCTAAGGCTTCGTTTTCGAGTTATTAACTGAAAAACGCTGACCAATGAGGACGCGTGTAGCGCGCGCGCTCTGATTGGTCGGCGTTTTTCGCTTATAATTCAAGAACGACGCCTTAACCAACATTTTGGCAAAGGAGAAAGTTGTTCAGAATCGCCTCAGCAATCGCTCCTTGAAATATTGACATGCGGTTGCCAAACACCATGCATATGATCACGGGCAACCTGTCAGCGAGGGCCGTGGAAGAACGCGCGGGACGGTCCAGATGGCCCAACGACGCCCCAGAGGGCCGATCAAGTAATTCCGACGTCAACACTGCGGTCCGCAGCCGCGGCGATTTAATGTCTCCGTTTACGCGTTCGCCAACAGATGCGCGGTGGCAGTTCGATGCGGCCAATTGACCTCCACGGGTGGCTCTGTTACCGGGGGAGAGGGGGGGGGTGACACGGAGGGTGGAATATCGACCCTTAATTGGCGGCAGGGAATCGTAGCTCGGAGCTACAAACGGCTGGTGGCTGCACGATACGTTGCTACCTCGCGCGGGCGTACACCTGTTATGTGCTCCACGGAAAAGTCGCGGAGATAAAAGGACGCGCGAGCGGAAGGAAGAGGGTTGCGAGCATAAATCAGCCGCGAAGGCGCTGCGGAATACGAAACAGAAGAAGGATCCCGCGCGCGCGCCCCTTCCCACGAGGATCTAAGGGGGCGGCCGACTATTTTCCAATAATTTAGCCCGCCGGGAGGAGGCCGGGGTGGCGGTTTTCCGGCCGGGGGGGCGGGGGGTGGGCGCCGCTGGTGCTCGGCCGGCCACGACTGACACTATCGCGGCCATAAATACCGGGGAGCAGCCTCTGACGTCACCCGGCGAGGGCCCGATATTATACTTTATCTCGAAACTAATTCCCCGCGACCAGATTTATTGCAAGAAAGGGGTGAAAAAAATACACCATCTCGCCCCTCCGCCGCGGATCCATGACTTATCTGCCGGGATGGAAAAGTAACGGCCGATCCCTACGCGTTTTACACTCACACCCCGGCCAGGCTGGCGAGTGAGCCGAGGAACAATTGGGGGAGGATTGTTCTAACGTCGGTCTAAATGTCTGCTGGTCTTTAAGAACGTATTAGATCGTTTCAAACATGGCGCAATCGTGGCTCGATTCTTTCGCAACAACACAAATGCGTACCAAATAGCTGCGACTTTTTGACGCCACGACGATTTGTTGCGCTGTAAGAGTTCCTATGACGAGGGCATTGTTGTAGATATATTTACAGTTGTAGGAAGAAACTTTGCTTAATCGGGAAATTAAATGTGAATGCAATGAGAAACTGTACTTGGTTCCAAAGGGGAAGCAGATAATGGCTTGCATTTGTTGTAAAAATTGTCATTTGCCTTATTTTTACCATCTCCATAGATTTTACAGGGCAGCTCGTTTCATCTTGCCAGCAATAATCTGTTGAACTAACAACAAGAGCTAGCTTGCCAAGAGCACCCTATTGCTGAGGTCGCAAGCTTTTTAAATAATATAATAAATGCAATCATAAGTATAATAATGGCTGAAGCATCGCTGAACAAGTGGTCTAAATATGGGCTGCAGGTTAAAATTCATCAGGGAAGCAGTCAGACAGGCTGAATTCGAGTTGTATATTTTGCAAGGGGCTTTTCTCGGAACTTTTGGAAGAAGAACTTTGGGTGTAGCGTTCTTAGTGTTACCCGTGGGCAGACAATACGTGTGCACGTGTTAAAAGACGTATATTTGCGTTTGCAACTATTGAAAATTGATTCTCAGCATTTAACTCTCCTTAGTAGCATTCGGAGCGTGTTTTGAAGTATTAAAAATATTAAAGTATGCAGTTTGCACTTCTCTTTTAGATTATTTCAAGGGCGGCCCATATTTAGACCAGACTTTTAAGCACGAGCATTTCCACTTTTATTCTAAGTACATGATTTATAACAAACACGAGCTCTGCTCGCCTTGTTCGAACGCCACGCGATACAATAGTATAGTAAACACGATATATACAGGGTATTTTGCTACTGCGAGTCACTATTTTACGGAACGATAGCCGAGGCAATTTTAAACAACTTTTTCCTTTGCCAAAATGTTGGTTAAAGCTCCGTTCTTGAGTTATTAACGAAAAACGCTGACCAATCAGAGCACGTGTAGAGCGCGCGTTGAACCCCTCTCTCGGCTGAGCGCGCGCTCTGATTGGCCAACGTTTTTCGTTAATAATTCAAAAACGGAGCCTCAACCAACATTTTGGCAAAGGAAAAAGTTGTTCAGAATTGCCTCAGCAATCGCTCCTTGAAATATCGACATGCAGCAGCCGAACACCCTGTATCTACGTTCGTAACTATTGGAAATTGACTATCGACATTCGGCTAATTTCACCAGCATTCGCGACATGTTTCAAAAGATTAAAGTATGCAGATTCTCTTTTTCTGACTGTCTCAGGGCTAGCCCATATTTAGTCCGCTTTCTCTACAAACTTCTCCAGAAGAAAACTTCTTCAAAGCTAGCACTGAAATCATCATTTCTAAGATCCCTCCGCGAATTCAAAGAATCTTTTCTTTTCACCATAATTTCACTAGAACTTTACCTCCACCTCTACGCTAAAGGAGTGAGAAGCTTCCGCATCGAAGGCGCGTCTACGGTGCAAATCTGTTTCACGAACGATGCTCTGTATAATTATGCGCGAAGCAGGATACGCGTGCCTATATAAGGGAAGGGCTATCCGGCACGGTATCTTTATAGCTCATTGCAACGCTTTGGGCAGTTCCCCGACCGTATTCGTATGCCGATGCAACAGGATTACGACTCGAGGCACGAATTTTCTCTTCTGCCAAGCGTCTAGCCTGGATTCGATCGTTTCGCCCGATAATGACGTCGGGTATCGTTTATTTGCAGACGCCAGCCACCGCGTCGCGATAACTCTGCGCGGCAGGTGCGTCCGGGTCGTTTCGGGGGATCGCCGAGCACCGGTAAGAGTCCTCGCAGCTCCTCACCCTTGGCCCTCCCTGGTCCTTCTCCTTCGCGACACCGTGTCCCGATCAAATTCGATCTCGGCGATAGTCCGCTTCGAAGTTGACCCCGCGTTTTATGCGGGAAGGATGTTTAAACGAAAACGCGAGGCGGGAGGAGGCGCGAGAAGGCGATGGACAAAAGAGCCCGGAGGGACGTAGTCGCGAGTACGGCGCGTTATCCCGGTGGCGGGATCGCGAAATCCTGCGCAGGAGCTTTGCAACGGCCCCCATTGTCTCAGGCATTGTCGAGGACGGAAGTGGGCGGCTCCACTTTTCCCCTGTTTAAAACTGAAGGATCCCCGGGCCCGTGCAGCCCCCGCTGCGAAGGATCGGCCTTAATCCGTCGCAACAAAAAGAGTTGGCGCCGATATAACGAGAGCCGCGTAATGCGAGCGTATTGTTGGCAACCTGCTCGAACAATGGCCCGTTCGCGTTAAGCTCTGTAAACATCGCTGCCTTCGACTCCGCTCCCCCTCGCTCGGAGCTTTCGGTTTCTCTGCGGCCTCGCGTATGCCTCTCAAATATTAAAACGCGCGGACGCGCCGCTCTAGCTGTCCTCACCGTTCGCCCCCTCCGCCCCCGTCTTCGTCGAAACGAGATCTTCGATGGACGACATGGAAATGGCTGTGAACAACATACACACACACAGAGACAGAGTCTGTCTCGGAAAAGGCGAATCGACGATGGTTCGTTGAAAGGAAACTTAAAAGGTGTCCGTGGCAAAAGATCTCGGGGCCCTGCGATCTCGTGGCAGGATAACGCAGTTTCTAAAGGAGTTCGCGAAACTGTTAGCGAGGCCGCGCGTTAAGCTGGATTCTCTCCCGGTGTCGCGTTACCGAAATACCTTTCTCTTCGGCCCTGCTTCCCTTTGTCCCTCGTTCCGAAACAAACTCGTGTAAATTCTTTCGCCGTCCCGAGAGCTAAATATAGAGCGCGGTCCCTGGACTTTGGGGGCGGGGGGTGGGGGTGGAATTCTTCGAGGCGATTTCATTGAAGGATTAAGGCGGCGAGAGCGAAGGGATGAGAATAAAAGGAGAGAGAGACGCGTTTGTCCTGATCGAATTCAACCACCCCCCGGCGGGGGAGGGAGCGTGGCGTAGACCGCGATCGACGGACGCTTAATGGAAACATCGGTTATCCGTGTCTATTCACTTTGTTGCTTCCAATTACCCCTTCCGTGCGTTTTCCCTCGAAGGGCCGAGGAATTAGGTGGACATTTAGCGGTGGATGGAAACTTATAAAATCGAAGGTGGGGGCGGAGCGGGTGGAAGGCTCGTTTAATTTCGCGGCTTGATTGTTTTCTAAATTAAAGCCGATGCGGCAAACCACCACCACCACCACCCCCCCCCCCCATGCAGGGCTCGGGTTTTTATATTCCTGAGATACGGGGAGGCTTTGTTCAGGAAGGGGTGAGTTCGGCGGTCCTCGTTGGGCAACGCTTTGAAATACTGTCGGCCGAGGAGGGGGCGGGGTGGGTCGGCCGTGTATTCGTTCACCGGCCACGGAAGCTGCCGCGGGAAAACGAGAAAAAAAGGGGGGAAAAAGAAGAAAGAGCACGGAGTAAAAATGTGAAACGCGACTCGCCTGCGGGCAGCCTCGAGCTCGAAGAGTTCACAAAGTCCGACGGCGCGGGAGTAATTAAAAATGCACGAAAGCGCACGAACGTCGGGACTAAAATAATGGGATCGTTATCTGCGAGTTAAAAACGGAAGGGAAAAGAAAAAATTGCGCCACAGGAGAACGGCCGTTGTTTAGCCGATAGCATTTGCACGCGGGCTCCTCGTAAAAATGTCTTCCCCCGGTCGCTAGCGAAGCGTACGAGTTCGATATATCTGGCCGCAGATAACGCCGATATCTCTCCGACGTACGCGCCTCGAATTCCGCCCGAATTCCTCCCTAGGACTCGTCCACCTCGTATATCCCCGGGAACGGCGGAAAAGTAACGGAGAGAGAGAGAGAGAAAAAAAAGCAACTCCCATAAAGCGGCCTGAACCTTGTGCAACGCTCGACGAAATCTGCCAGGCATACGGAGAAATATGGGCGTTATTTATTCGACGAGTTTTATCGGGCGACGATCGGCTCGCAATAGTTCCGCGGGAAATTAAGATTCCTCGAGTCCGATGTTCGGGGTAAAGTTTTTACCATTGGATAAGTAACTATATTATTCCCTGCATTTTCCAGGGCCCGTCGCTTTTATTTCATTTGCCATTGGATAAGAAGGTATATGTGTTATTTCCTGCAGCTTCCGTGGCTCGTCAGTTTTATTTCAGTCTGTTGCACTGACTTTCGATATATTGAAAATACTGGTTTGTTTTTTTCTCTCTGGACCGCGGTGGTTGAAACCGCAGAGATGAGTATCGTTTCCCGATACCGATCCGATAAGCTATCACTATGCCCCGGTTCGTAGGTTGTATCAATGAAATTTCGCTCCTTCTACACGATAAGTGACGGCCTCGGGAGCACTATTCACCGTCATTTATAGGAAATCTACTCCAAGATTCTCTGTTACCTATTAAAGGAGAATCAAATTTCCTCCTAAACCATAGTATTCAAGTTTGTACAGTAGATTCTCAATAAGTGACGGTATACGAATCTACACGTAAGAAAGCTAGCCCCGCCACACTCGTACCACCGTCGTCGGCAAACTAAGAAATGTCAAAACCGTGGCCACGTCTCGCAGAATCTATCAAATTCCGCTCCTACACGATAAGTGACAGCCCCGGAGTCCCGATTTACCGTCATTTATAGGGAATCTACTCTACTTTAAATTCCTCCGTTACCTATCAAAGGAGAATCAAACTTCTTACAATACCATAGTACTCAAGTTTGTACAGTAGATTCTCAATAAGTGGCGGTATACCAATCTACACGTAAGTGACAGAAAGTTATCCCGGCCACACTCGTACCACCGTCGTCGACAAACTAACAAATGTCAGAACCGTGGCCACGCCTCGCAGAATCTATCTATCGAATTCCGCTCCTACACGATAAGTGACAGCCCCGGAGTCCCGATTTACCGTCATCCGCAGAGTCTCGTGTACCGGCTTTCGAAATATTAAAAAATACTATGTTTTTTTCCTGGACCGCGATGGTTGAAACCGCGGGGGCGAGGATCGTTTCCCGATACCGATCCGATAAGTTATCGGCATTATGCGACGGCTTATAAAAACGCGACTGTCGTCGAGCGGGCGGAATTAATCTCGATCAGGCATTTTCCCGCCACCTGTCCGTGCGTTTTCCTCTCTCTCTCTTTTTTTTTTGTTTCGCGCCCGCACCGAACTAATACTGATTTATGGTTTCGCGTTAATTCGAGATCATCTGCCGATTGTAAATATACGAAGTGCGTAGAAAATGTATTTTTGAACGGCCCGCCAGATAACACGGCTTTTATCTGATTCACCGTCTACGCGCGTGATTTTTTCCGATCCGATTTCATCGGAAAAAAAAAAAAGAAGAAAATGCCATCTCCTCGCCGAATTTATATCGATGCTCCTTCGAGGCATTCCCGGCAGACAGCGATGCAAATACCTGGCCAATACGCTTACACAATGGGCCCAGGTAGCAAATCGATTCTCCGAGTCGGGAATCGGTCGGCGGTGATTGATTTACGGGCCCGGGGCCGATCGTGGTTACCGTTAATGATGTAATTGGCCCGGCGTCTAGGTGTCTCGAGACGGAAGTCACCTCGCGCAGCGTTTAATCCCTCGTCCCGACAAGCGGGCGCCGGAATCCGTGCGCCCCTCCCGAAATGTCTCGAGCTCCTCCGTGAAACGCGGCGAGCGTAGACGCGTCCCGTACCTCCCACGATCGCAGAAGACGCGCGGCACCGTTGTTCCGGGAACGCGCGCAAAGGAAGCTGGACGCGTGCATAACAGGGACGGATCCTAGGAAGTCCCGCGGCGGAAAGAAGACCGGCCCCCGGCGGGCCGTTTAACGCGCAATTGGCGTCGACCCAGCCGGAGAGAATCGCTGACGGGGCGTCGATCGAGTCTCCCCGCGTCGCGATTAATTCTAAGATTCCCAAAGCGCGACTCGCTTTTCGGAAGCTCGTTTCTCGAGAAAGCGCTGGGAGTTTAAAGCCCCGTCGGAGCTGTTCAATTTTTTTGTCCAGCTGCGAATGGTTTATGAATTAATTAGGGGGCGGGAAGAAGTTGGCGAGATTCCGTTTCGTTAATGATTGGTGTCGTTAGCGAACTCGCTAAGCCCGCCGTAGAAGTGTGTAGGTAGTCAGGTGGCGAAGCCAGCAAATCTTCGTGGGCGCTTTTTGAAAATCCGCTCCACTTTCAGGTAACGGGCCCGGGATTTGACCGCGATTAAAGAGGGCTAATCATCTAATTCCTTCCGCCTCGCCGCTGGGCCGAAATCTACCAATTACCGATCGCTTCCACGGATCAAAACAATAGGAAGATTACCTCGCCGAGCACCGATCCCGCGTCAAGCCTCGTTTAAGTATGTACTCTGTACTTCCCGGGTTTAGCGGAACGTTTTACATTCCTGCCTACCTTGGTGCCCATTTTTTTCCCCTTCCTTTTCGTGCGTCGAATATTCAAATTGATCGGACACGGTCGGACCGATTGATTCTTGCGCCCCCATTGAGGGAGAGCGCGCATTGTCCGTGACATCCGAACGTGGAATACGATTAACCGCATAGGGGTCGATGGAAAGAGGGCGCAGGCAGCGAAGAAGAGAGCTACGTGACGCGGACGTCGCATTAGATTTGGAGAGAGAGAGGGCAAACGTGCGTGCCTACAAACGTATCTCGCGATAATCTCGCCCCCCCCCCCGCCCTGTTTCTCCTTTCAACCCTCTCTCCACCCTTTTCGGCGGCCCACGGCCTCAGATACCGCGGCAGATAATCTCGCTTTACGCCAAACACCATCACCGGCTAAACCTTTGCACTGGGACAATGCAGATAGCATTCAACGGAAACCCGGTCTCTCTCCTTCTTGCTCCGCAGGCCGCGAGGAGGGTTTCTTTGATTTCGTCTCGCTTCGGAGACCTGTCCCTCTACACGGCAGTTCCAGTTTTTAGTTTCACGACGGAGGAAGACGGTATGGGCTGGAGTCTGGTCGATGTCCGAGATCATGTTGGATCGTATCGCGTCATCGTTAGATCATGTCAAACATCGTGCAACCATGGTCCGGCTCTTATACGACAGCGTAATCGCAGTAGACGCTCGATAAGTGACGGTATTCCGATCTACACGCACCGCTGTCGTTGACGCGGCAATAAATGTCGGAACCTTGGCCACGTCTGGTGGATTCTATCAATCTAATCTCGCTACTTCTACAGGATAAGTGACGGTTTCCGAATCCCGATTTACTGTTACTTATACAGAATCTGCTGTATAATCTACTCGACTACGAGAAAAAGCGTTGGAGATGATTTTCATTATGTCTCGCTCCTTCTATACGATAAGGGACGGTTGCAGAGTTCGAATTTGCCGTCGTTGATAGAGAACCTACTGTGTAATCTATTGGGATAACGAGAAACAGCGCTGGAGAAAGATTTTGCAAAGCCTCTGTCCTGTTTTCGCAACTTCTAGACGATAAGTGATGGTCTCAGAGCCCCGATTTACCGCCACCTATAGAGAATCTACTATACATATGTTCTACTTGACTACAAGAAAAAGCGTTGGAGGCAATTTTCGCAATGTCTTGCTTCTAATTTTGCTCCTTTTACACGATAAGGGACGGTTGCAGAATTCAAATTTGCCGTAATTGATAAAGAACCTACTGTATAATCTATTGGGATAACGAAAAATAGCGCTGGAGAAATATTTCGCAGAGCCTCTGTTCTACTTTCGCTCCTTCTACACGATGAGTGACGGTCTCAGGGCCCCGATTTACCGCCACTTATAGAGAACCTACTGTACGATCTACTTAGCTACAAGATAAAGCGTTGGAGACAATTATCTTAATGTCTCGGTTCTAATTTCGCCCCTCCTACACGATAAGTGACACGCCCAGGGTACCGATTTACAGTCATTTATGGAGAATCTATCGCACTTTAAGTTCCTCTGTTACCCATCAACAGAGAATCAAATTTCCTATAAAACCACACTACTGAAGTTTGTACGGTAGATTCTCAATAAGCGACGGTATTATTCCGATCTACACGCAAGTGACGGGAACACTTTGGCCGCTGTCGTCGAAGCAATAACAAACGTCGGGACCTTAACCGCGTCTCGTAGATTCCATCAGCCAAATCTCGCTCCTCCTGCACGATAAACGACGGTCCCAGGGTTCCGATTTACCGTCGCTTACAGAGAATCTACCGTACTTGGCGCTGGTAACTCGATCACGGTAGTTCAATCGCACCTCCAGGCAATGGACTTGCTCGTACGCCAAGAAGTTTCATCTCGAAAACTCGTCGAAGCCGAGCAGAGGAGCCTCCATCCTCAATAAGGACGTCCCGGAGGAACCGCGGGCAGCGGCACAATCCCGTCGTCTAAATTCGCTTGGAGTGAACTCGTTCGAGCGTCCCTTTCTCCCAGCACGTGAATATGGACGCGTGGTTCGCGTACACGGGTGCAAACCGCGAGGAAGAAAGGGAGGCGCGGGGCCAGGGGGATGGGGGGGGGGATGCAGATGAGATCGTATCGGGGCCGCGTAATCGTCGGATCTCCGGGAGCAGGACAATACCGGGTGTTCTCCAGTGTTCGGGAACACTCAAAACATCGGGCGCGACAATGGCGCGGAACGGGCAACAGCTGTCCGACGTTGTTCCCGCGACTCCCTCTCGCCCCTACGCCGGAACAGACTGGAAGAGCGGCGGAGGAGCCGCCGGTCAAACCGGAGAACGGGTTCCTTCCCGGCTCCTCCGAATCGCTCGACGCGCACAGGGTGGGACGCGTTCGTCGAGGGACCGTGCCTCGCGTTGCGACGCGACGGATCGGAAGGGAGCAACGAAACGGTATCGAACGGTAAAAAAGCGGCGGCGACCCCCGGCGCGACGGCCTCTCTCTCTCTCTCGCACCCCTCCCGCCGTCGGCCGTAAAAACCGAAAATCCGCAGATCGGCGATCGGCGATAAACGAAAATACAGCTGCAGTTTGCGGTCGCACGATGCTCCAGGCCCGTAGATGCCCGATCGCGATTATCGGCCGGAGGGGGGAGTAGCAGCGAAGGGGCGAGTATTTTGACTGGAACGGCCGTAATTTGCCCGGCATTGTGCGGCCGCATTGTCGGGCGCGCGGCGACGAAAACGGTCAGCGACGGGAACGTTGCGCGTCTTCATACGAGAAAAGATCGACGGGCGGCCGGGGATCCCCCTCCCGCCCCCTAGAGAATTTGTTTGCAGCTATATCGGTACGCGCGCCCCATTGTCGCTGTTCCGCGGGCGGAATTTGTCGAGGCGCGATCGTACGAGCATCGTGGCGGCGTATTAAAACATCGACCCGACGTGAGGAACGTCTGCGGCTCTAACAATCGAACCAATCAGCATCCCGAGGAGCGTTCCTCGGGCGCCGAACAAAGCGAGGCTACTTCGGGAAATAATGGGCCCGTGGAGCGACACGATCGTCAGAGGGGGAGGATGACGCGGACTTCCAGGATGTAACTCATACATTATGCGTTGGGATAGGTTCGCGTCCTGAGGGACTGGTAGCGCGCTGCCCGGCCGTAGGAGGCCCGGCCAACCGTCCTGGGGGGTTGGCCACGGCTGGCTATCAATCTCGACACCTGTGGCCGGACCGATTTCCCTGCGAACGCCCCGAGTCGCCCCGGTAATTTATATTACACGAGCGAGCTAGCGCCCCGGCCGCGCCCGCCTGGTAACTACTTCCTAGGAAACTCAACGAGAGCAAGCGTCCCCGAACGGCGAGGGAAAAGGTGGACGGGTGTGGCTCGACGGTAGTCGGAACCCGTCCGATGGATCTTCCTACGTCGAGCACGGGTGTTCCCCGAGGGAACGGCAGGATGTCGTTTGATTGCCCCCCCTTGTCCAGGAACGCCAGCTATCGTTGGAACGTTTCCTCCGGCATTAGCATTCTTAATGCCCCGAACGGTAGCCGCGAGAGAGGGATTTAAATGTGATCACGTGAACCACCTGACCGCTTCCTCGAAAGAGGATCAAGCGATCCCGAGAAATCGACGCTCGGAACACTTCGGCGGGGAGGCTTTATTAAGACCTCCAGATCGGGACGTCTGTCAAGCGAATCCATTAAATTAGGGGCCGGGAGGCTTCCGACCGAGCGTCGGCGAAATGAACGGATCGCGGAATCTCGATCGGAGAATTGTAAATATTTGAACTGTTGCAACTTGGTAAACGAAAGTCCTACGACAATCTGTCCGAACTCATTTTAAAGTGCGAAGCTTCTGCTATAATAGCCGTGAATCCCGTTTTGTAAACTCTAAACAGGAATGCCCAAAAAAATTCTGGCACTTTGCATGGTAGCTTGAATTTATGAAATTCGCGAACAAGAAAGCAACTTTTGTTTTTCACTTGCGAAACATGAAACTGGGAAAATATCATTGGAACTCTTCGGTGGGAAGCTTTACTAAGATATTAAGTCAGCCACTGATCGAAGAGCCCTCGAACGAATTTAAATAAAATGAAATTGAAGGATCACGAAATCTCGATTGAAAAATTATAAATATCTGATTTTTGTACCACTGTAAACTCGTACGACAATCTACCTGAGCTCATTTCAAAGTGCAAAGCTTCTACTATAATAGCCTTGAACCTCATTTTGCAACTCTAAAGAGCCCTCGAATGGATTTAAATAAAATAAAATTGAAGGATCACGAAATCTCGATTGAAAAATTATAAATATCTGATTTTTGTACCACTGTAAAATCGTACGACAATCTACCTGAGCTCATTTCAAAGTGCAAAGCTTCTACTATAATAGCCTTGAATCTCATTTTGCAACTCTAAAGAGCCCTCGAATGGATTTAAATAAAATAAAATTGAAGAATTACGAAATCTCGATTGAATAATTATAAATATTTGATTTTTGTACCACTGTAAAATCGTACGACAATCTACCTGAGCTCATTTCAAAGTGCAAAGCTTCTACTATAATAGCCTTGAACCTCATTTTGCAACTCTAAAGAGCCCTCGAATGGATTTAAATAAAATAAAATTGAAGAATTACGAAATCTCGATTGAAGAATTATAAATATTTGATTTTTGTACTACTGTAAAATCGTACGACAATCTACCTGAGCTCATTTCAAAGTGCAAAGCTTCTACTATAACAGCCTTGAACCCTATTTTGCAACTCTGAACAGGAATCCCCCAAAAAATTCTGCAACTTTGCACAGTCGTTTCAATTCATGAAATCGGCGACCAAAGATGCAGCTTTTGCTTCTTATTTTCACTTGCTCGCTAGCTTAAGTTCAATACAAAAACTAGTGGCCTCTTTTTAATTAGATGCTAAGTTTCTCCCCCGTTAATAAACATAAGTATGGTGAACACTTAAAGTGCTGCGCTTTATTGAAACGAGCAACTAAACGCTAACTCGGCCCCCGTTTCTGTGCACGCTTTCTGCAACAGCAGGCGTGCAAAAAGTCAGGCTGTTGTACGCGAAACGCAGCAACGCGAAGAGAACGGGAAGTATTGCGATTGCAGGCTTCGGCCTCCAACGGGGGAAAGTATTAGTTGCAATTAATTCTAATTAGCCGGTGACGATACGCGAATAATCAGTCACATCCGGGAGGGAAACGGGGGTCAGTGACGAGACGGAATAATTGCTCGGGCGCACCGCGGCCGTCTAATTAAACGAGCGAGAAGAGGAGGGAGGACGAGCGTCGAGAGAGCACAGACGACCGAGTCTTTTCACCTCGCGCGACAGAGAACTCCGTGTTTGCGCAAACACGTCAAAGCGCGTCTCCCCGGCTTCTCCGCGTCGAACGGGAAAAAACACGGGCTTTGATCGTGGCGACAGCGAATCCCGGGATGAATATTCAACAACACGGAAGAGGACGTTGAAAAACAATCTGATATTCCGTGGGCAACGGTTTCTTTTTCTTTTTTTGAAAGAAAAAGAAAAATCACGAAACACAGGTACGGAGGGAAAGAACGGGAGCAGCGTTCGGGCGGGGAAGAAAGAGGTTGGATTAAGGCAGAGAGAAAAGCTGGTTTCCTATGACGGGGGCAGAGGCCGTCGTCGTCGTCGACGTCGTCGTCGTCTATGCAGATACGCCGAGCTGATACGTTTCAGCTCCCGCGTCTAGCCCCCACAGATAGAAGCGATATCATTCAGCTAGCCTCCTCACTAATTCCATTCATTCGCTCGGAATGGAGAGAGGAGAGCGTTCCAGCAGCCGGACCCTCCTCGAATCGAGGATCGTGCAGCGGCACCCCTCGAATTTACGTCAACGCACCCCCTCCTTAAATCCTGGCGGACACTGTCCTTTGTCCTTTCCTCGCTTCCATTTTCTCCATTTAATTAAATCGTATTCTGCGGTATTAAAATCCTCGCCCTAGAAAAAGAAAAAGAAATAAGGAAACGAAAAAGGGACAATTTCAATAATAGGGAATGCGTCTCTCCAGATGTGACTATTTTACATGCCACTGCGACGCAACACTCTTCACTTCGCTACGTCTAAAAATTATGTCAACGGAAACTTCTGTGTAACGAAATGCACGAAGAAATATAGTTACCTTACGAACATCCACGGTTGGCTATTGTTTATCGCAACCTCTGCCGTTAATCTGCGGATTCCAAGTTTCTGGACCGCCTGGCATCGCGACAGGAACATATGCTAACCTAGGACACCTCCCCGTGTCTCGTTAAAAGACACAACGAACATCTCACTGGTCCGCACCCCGGTCCGGCCAAGGCGAAAGCAGATGCGCGACGCGAATTACACGGCCGGTTATTGCGGCGGGATCGCCACAGGGTTTCCGCATTATGTCCCGGCCACGTAACCCTCGTTAAGGGGTTTCTTAATGGGGATCGGGCCACCCCCGTATCGCTCGTCGATAGTTTACCGGCGGCTATTAACCGGAACCTGCTGCCGCGGCTAATCCCGCCTGTTCGATCTCGATACTCTCTCTCTCTCTCTCTCTCTCGGACGGACGGTAATGGCCCGGGACGCGTCTACGGGGCATCGAAAAACCAGTCCGGCGAAATGCTAAGTTCAAGCCGTTTCAGAGGTACAGGAAACACGGGGGAGAGCGCGGTAATTGGCCGATCGGCGGGTTGAAACAACGTGGCGCTCTAATAACAGGGAAGGATAGGGTGAATCCGCCGCGTCATCATCATTCCTTGGTTGGTCGCTGCGGGACAGGAATGGCGGTGCAACAAGGTTAATGTATTCCCCGGGATGGGCGTTTATCGGATAAAGTGCTGGGCGTCCACCTTAGCCAGCTCTTAGAATGTTACGTCCGATAAACTCGATCATCCGTGAACTCCTTCGTCGGGGAAACGGTTTCGACGATTGATTTCGGGCGACGGGAACGGCGGAGCGGAGTTTCGCGGGATAGCGGAACTATCGGAGCGGATCTAAAGTATCTATTTAACACTTTCGGGAGGGGTATAATCGAATCGGGAATCTCTCTCCTCCCGGAACGGCGAACCTAATTGGCCGACTTATCGAGCAGGAGCGCCTAAGGTCCGACCAAATCTAAAACATATTCGCCGGTTAAACGAACCGGAAGGTATATGTTTAGTCGATTTACTCTCACCCCGGAGGGGGTTGCGCGAAGCACGCGTTGCGAACCCCTCGTACAAGGGTGGCGTCTCTCCCTCCTGCGACGATCAACCCTGCTCGTACTATTTATACGCCGTTGTTCCCGAATCTACTGAATGACCCATCGTGTCATCCCGCTCCGGGGGGATTTTCCTTGAATTACCCTTCATTTACCTTGCTGCAGCAGACCCTCTATAAGCGACGGTAAATCGGGATCGCGAGACCGTCATTTATCGTGCAGAAGGAGCGAAATTAGAACCGAGGCTCTGCGAAATTTTTCTCTAACCCTTTTGCTCGTTAACCGAGTCGATTATACATGAGATTCTCTATAAGTGACGGTAAATCGAGACACTGAGCAGTCACTTACCGTGTAGAAGAAGCGAAATTAGAACCGAGAATCTGCGAAATTTTTCTGTAACGCTTTTTCTTGTTAGCTGAGTAGATTATACATGAGATTCTCTATAAGTGACGGTCAATCAGGACCCGGAGATCGTCACTTATCGCGTAGGAGGAGCGAAATTAGAACCGAGGCTCTGCGGAATTTTTCTCTAACCTTTTTTCTTGTTAGCCAAGTAGATTATACATGAAATTCTCTATAAGTGACGGTAAATCGGGACACTGAATCGTCACTTGCTGTGTAGAAGGAGCTAAATTAGAACCGAGGCTCTGCGGAAATTTTCTCTAACCTTTTTTCTTGTTAGCCGAGTAAATTATATACTAGATTCTCTATAAGCGACGGTAAATCGAGACCCTGGGACCGTCACTTATCCTACAGAAGGAGTGAAATTTGCTTGATAGAATCTACGAGGCGTCGCCAAGGTTCCGACATTTATTATTGTTCCGATGACAGAGGTAAAAGCGTGGTGGAGATAACTTTCCGTCACGTACGTGTAAATCGGAATACCGTCGCTTATCGAGAATCTACTGTACTAACATTCTCGGGCTACTGTACCGAAGTATTCGACTAATCGCCTTGGGAAAGCCGTCTTATTCATCGCCATCCTGAATTTTCCTGCACGACCCAGCGAAATCCAAGTATCCAGGATGTCGAACACCATCGATTCTCGGCTGGCCGAAGAAAAGGCTCTCGGAAGAAACCCCACACTCCACCCCTCCGCCCTCTCCTATACGAGCCTGAGGTCGACATTTCGTCCCCGTTCCCCAAGAATACTGCTTCGCAGAGATAAGAGTTATCTGCCGGCCTCCGATACGATAGAGCCCCCGGGTATTCGGTGGCGCGTGTGCGTGCACACATGCACGACACTGGGGGCCACTTTTACCCTCCTTTTCAGTAGCATACACACGGCGGGCTTTGCTTTCTCCTCCTCGAGGGTGTTATGAGCCATTGTTGGCCATGATGCATCGCCTCGTAAATATTGTATCGGGACGGCGAGTAGCTCGTCGCTTCGACGATAAACGTTCCTCGGGATTCTCCTTTCACGGATTTCCTTCTCGTCAGAGGACACGGGGAACCTTTTCTTTTTCTCTGCTCCACGTGTGGAAAATCGTGTCGAGCGTACTGTATCGAGCTGCTATTAAGGAACGGTTTCAGCCGGCGCGGGGCAATCTTCGTGGATTGAGAATCTTCTATCGCCCAGCGAGCCGCGGACTATAATTATATCGGCTCCTCCGAGCCACCGTGTATATTATTATTAATAATACTTACTCGCGGCGCGCGCTCGCATGTGTAACACGTTCCAGTTACTCCGGCTCCCCGCTGCGTACGTGCTGGCGGAGCACAATGGGCGCCGGAGGACGGGGGTGGAGTCCCGGCCGAGCAGAAGAGAGCCCTTATTTGCATACGGATCCACCCTGTAGAACGTGGAGCGATCGTGCTCCTCTCTACAGGGTGTTCCATTCGACTCTGCAATCGTTCGAGGTGGCTTTCTTTAAAATTACTTCGGATGGAGTAGCTCCGATTCAGCCTTTCCGCGGCAACGAGAGAAGACACGCGGGGGCTTCTTCGCCAGACGTTTCGACGACGGGCGACTGGAGCGCGGAGTGACGCGCTCGTTTTCCGCGGGGAAACCGTCGATCATGAGAAAACCTCGAACGATTGCCTCCCAATGGAATTTTCGTTTTAGACAGTCGCTCTTAGGAACCTTCGATCATCGAAACTTTTTCCCTCACCCCCCCTGCCTGGAACTTTGTGACGAAGAAGGCGACGACCTGACATCGGGGCCGAGGAACGCACCTTGTTGCTCTTCCGAGAAATCCGAAGGGGAAGACCGGCCGAGCCCGTATTCGAGACGCAACCTTCGTTTCGACCAGCGTTTTGACATTTCTCGACATATTTTGACGCATCATTCTTTTCCACAAGGTTTCCAAGCATCGGAAGACCTTTCCACCTTTTCTCTACGCCGCCGCGAAACGCGACAGGCATCCCCCCCGACCACTGTCAGCCACACCGAATCGGGTGAATGGGAATACAAAGTGATCCATTCTATTTACCCCTACACTGTTCGACGGTTCCGTACGAAAGAATACGCTGGTTGTGGAAACATCGCGGATCCATCGATCCGGAGACAATTGGATACGTTCCCTTTTCGTGGTGGCGACTGTTGTTTCAACGGAAATCGATTAAGGGTAGCGAACGACACCGTGTGGAATACTTCAAAGCCGCCCCGTCGATTCTGTATCGGCCGAAACTCGGAGCAGCCACTTAGTCACGAGATTAGCCGGGGCTTGAAATTCCGCGTGTCACCGTGCCAGTTTCCTCCACGATGATCGCCGGCAGGTAGGGTGAGGAGGGTCGCTCGGACGGACGGGATGACAGAAACAGTGAAGGGCGAACACGATGGGGAGGGAAAAAGAAAAAGAAGCCTGAGAGGGAGCACAATGTTCGTCAAGCGGGACAATGAAGTCAGTCCCTCCGACGATGGACCGTGGACCTCTCGCTCGGGTATCGATGCTAATCGACGGACACGCACGCATTCCGATACACGCAGCTTTGGCCGAAAGCCTTTCTTTTTTATCTACAGCTTGCAAATGTTTCGAATGGTCTCGGTTTTCATGGCAATTACAAGATGCGATCGCTCTCTCTCTCTTAAGATAATAGGATGAGTTGCCCTAATATAAAAGACTTGCTTAAAAGCACGATATTAAGCATTATCCTCGCATTTCCGTTCACTGGCCGGAAATACGGTCCGGTTACGTTTGTCATTTGCTCGGAATTCAAGTGAACGTATGCCGGAATTACGAGGAAGCGCGTACTCGCTAAAGGATATCGAAGCAAAGCCCGCTATCTCAGTTTTTTAATAGGAAACTAAATTGATGTTACACGTGACAAGTTATTGTTACAGTAGATTCTCTATAGGTGACGGAAAATGGGGACTCTGAGACTGTTACTTATCGTGTAGAAGGAGCGAAATTGGAACTGAGACTGCAAAATTTTTCTCCGGCGAGTTTTCTCGTTATCTGAGTAGATTATATAGTAGATTCTCCATAAGTGATGGTAAATGGGAACTCTGCGATCGTCACTTACCGTGTAGGAGGAAACAAAGTGGAACTGAGACTGCGAAATTTTTCCCCGGCGCGTTTTCTCATTATCCGAGTAGATTATATAGTAGATTCTCTATAAGTGACGGTAAATCGGGACGCTGAGACTGCCACTTATCGTGTAGAAGGAGCGAAATTGGAACTGAGAGTGCGAAATTTTTCTTCGGCGAGTTTTCTCGTTATCTGAGTAGATTATATAGTACATTTTCAATAAATGACGGAAAATGAGGACCCTGAGATCGTCAATTATCGTGTAAAAGGAGCGAAATTGGAACTGAGACTGCGAAATTTTCCTCCAGCGCTTTTTCTCGTTATCCGAGGACATTATACAGTAGGTTCTCTATAAGTGACGGCAAATCGGGACGCTGAGACCGTCACTTATCGTTTAAAAGAGCGAAATTGCAACTGAGACTTTGCGAAATCTTTCCCCAGTGCTTTTTTTCATTATCCGAGTAGATACAGTAGATTTTTTATAAGTGACGGTAAATTGGGACGCTGAGACCTTCACCTATCGTTCAGAAGGAGCGAAATTAGAACCGAGGCTTTGCAAATACTTTAAACTTCTCTGTTACCTATCAAAGGAGCATCAAATTTCCTACAAAATCATAATATTCAAGTTTCTACAATAGATTCCCAATAAGTGCGGTATTCCTTGCTGACGGAACCTTGGAAATGTTATAATCTTGGCCCCGCCTCGTAAGTTCGATCAACTTTCACTCGTACACGATAAGCGACTGCCTCGGGATCCCGATTTATCCCCACACACAGAAAGTCTGCTGTACAAAAGCGTTGTAAGCACGTCAAATAAATGGAAAGACAGTTATTCCATATTACGGCAGATCGCCCGTATAAATCAAATCAACTTCTGCTCGCTGCAGAACTTTCTCGAACCCTTTCGTCGAGCGCTGCGGACGACCGCAGAAAAGAGGGCTGTGCCATTGTTGGTCGCCCTTTCTGCTAAGTGATTCCTGACACGCGTCGTCCATGGAAATGCTTCTCGAGAGTGGGTCCGATCGATCGCTATTACAAGCCGTGCTTTCAAACCACACCTGACCATAGGGAATCCCTTCAGGGCCGATAAGTCGAGTAGACGATCATCCGTCGGCCCCTTTCCACCTCGCGCAACCGAGAGCTCCTACGAAAGAAGCCTGCGCGTGCGGAAGAGCGAAAGACAAGAGACGAGGCTGCAGCGCGCGAGAAGTCAATAAATTTCCTCGGACAGAGATGCATTAGGCGGGCCCATTCTTCTGGCTCCCCGGGCCCGGGAAACGCTCCGAGACAATTTCACGGCCAGTTCCACGGGCTTAATTTCTGCATCCCTCTTGGAGGCCGGACAATCCTCGGGGCAAGGTATTCCACGGTCGGGCCGAGGATAGTCAAAACAGCTCCACCCTCTCGTGGTCACGCGCATACCTACCCCTCTCGGAGAGCTGGATCCTCCGTGCTGGCCCCGTGAGCGCGTGTCCCGAGGGGGGGTCGGCGGAGTCCTGACGGGGAACCGTGACACCATCGGGTTACGCCTGTTTTGTACACAGATTCGGCACGGCCAATATAATGCCTATTTGCCGAACGGCTCGGCCGGGCCCGCCGGTCCTCGCCGCTGCCGGCGATCAAATTATCCAAGGTTACGGCATTATGATACACCGCCCGGGCGATACCGCGAACGGCCGCGACCGAGGATCCATTGTTCGGCGGCGCGAGCGAGCGTCGGGGACCGTTTCAATTACACCAGAAGCCGATCGGCGATGATAGATTTGCCGGCGAGAGTGTCGAGGAGGCGTGTGAAACTCGCCCGGGCTTCCAAACTGGAACGGCCCATAAAAACGTGTCTTCGCGGGCACCGACTATTATTCGACACGCCGACGCCTTCTCGTTTTGGCCCGATTGAATTCTGATCGGGACAGGTCGGTCACGCTTCCGATAGACGGAAACTAATCGCGGCGAGCGATTACTCTGTGGGGGGCGAGAGCTATTTCGCGAAGAGAAGGATGACCGTTTAACGCTCCGGCGGAACGAAGACGGAACGGCGCTACGCATACGATGAACAGAGGGGTCTTGCGCGTAGCTGCAACCGTGCTTCGTGAAACATTTCCAATTCGAACTTTCCGCTGGGATCGCGCCGCACGGTGGTCGGAAGTCGTCTAAAACGTGAAGGAAATTCATAGCACTGTTATTTATACGTTGTTACGTTCTAAACTGAACGTTCTCCAGGGTTTCTTAAGTGGTGGAATACCATTCTGATAACTATTTCTGTTTTTACATGGAATATCTATTTTTACATGCTAATTGTCATTAAAAAGATTCTACCGATGGTTTACGCGAACTACGAAATTATCCCTCGGATAACATTAAGTAATTACAAAACTTCAATTGCCCTTTCTTAAATCATTCTTTTGGAAGTTTCTATTATTTATAAATCACCAGTGTCAAATATTTAGTATCTGTCAATTATACATTTAATTATAAGGCTACGAAAATTCTAAATACTTATCCAAGTTCTCCATCCCATGTGACGTTAAAAGTGTTCTGCTCAGTTAGATATTGACTATACTTTTATTGTTACTACTTCTAAACTGGCAAATTAAGGCACAAATATTTTACGCGCCCATCTCTGGTACGCTTCAACGAACACTCTCATGCAAAACTCGTAAAATCATAAATCATAAGTATTAAACATTTTGTATTCGTCAATTATACACTCGATCTTAAGCTGCGAATGCTATAAACACTCAAGTATTTCATTACACATGGCTTTAAAGGAGTTCTGCTCAGTCAGAGTATTGACTACACTTTTATTGTTATTACTTTTAAATTGGCAAGCAAAGGGAAGAAAATGTTACGTGCCCACCTATAGCATACTCCAACGAGTACTCTCATGCAAAATTGATCGTGACTTCGCGTGAACTGCGCCTTGTAATCGTCAAAAAACAGGAAAAACAGGATATACACAAAGATTTACTGATCGAACAATTGAAAAACACTTATTTCAATCAAGCTTAAACGTGGCTGAAAGAATGTTCTTGAAGTCTGCGTGGTTGAATTCTGTTAAGTAGTTATCCGTACAAAACTGTGATTTAATAAAGTACGATAATTGCAGAGAAAAGAGTGGAAGCTTTCTAAGATAGGCATTTTTCTCTTTACCTCAATGCTGTTTCATCAGATCCTGGGTACACTATGGTGACTAATTTTTCCGCAACCTTTACGAATAAGTCACCTAAATCGCATATTAATCTTCCCCGACGTCGAATATTCGAATTTAGCTGTCGTTTCGACGATCTCCGACCGCAGTGCGCCGGTGCGAAACGCTCGCACGCCGGAACCCCTTCGGCCGTGCGCGTCTTCGCCCGACGAACAGCCCCGAAGCGTTCCGCGAACATCGAGGCCGCGCGTCGGAGCTTGGTAAATCTCCGCGCGCAACGGTTTACCGGTTGCGCGCGGTGTTTAATCGGAAAAGGACCAGGCGTTTCCATAGCCGTTACATCCCCGGTGAGCTCGGATTTCCAGGTGGCAGCGGAATCAATCAGACGAGACGGGTCGGGTCACGCTGTTCGCTCGCGAAAACAGTCAAGGAAGGGGGAGAAAGAGATTCGTAAGGTGCAACGAAGCCACGGGGGTGTCCGTTCTCGTCCATAAGGAGCTCTCCGCGGGTTCCCATGGACGGCACAGGTTCGCCCACCCATGGGTTTTTTCGGGACGCGTCGCATTGAGACGGGGCGAACACCGTGGCGAGGGAAGAAACGGATAGAGTCCTTCGTTCCGTGACAGCGGGGGCCCCCGGCGGATACAAACGCGTCGTTCTTTCGCGTTTCGCACTCATTGTCCCCCCCGGCCTCCCCCCCTTGGAAGCATCAATTGCGCGCCATTGTCGATGGGACGGGGGGATGCCGTGCGTCTCGTCTCGGTGCCCCGCACTCGTTACCCCGTGAAAACGATGCGCACTTGACTGCCGGGGGCCGAGGTGGAGGAGAGACACCGGAGGATCACCGAAGACCTCCGAGGGCGAGGATCGAGGGCGCTGCCCCGTCATGTTTTTTTTTTGTTTGTTATCTTTTCTCTTTCTCCCGGTTAACCCTCTAAACGCGCCGGAGGCTGACCGCAACAGTGGAGCGTCTCTCCAGCGTTACGTTTACGACGGGGGCATGCGAACGAGATTCGCCGAGGATCCGCCGAGGCTGACCAATTAATGCCCCCTCCCGCTTGATCCAACGAGTTCGGTCGGAGAAAACGACTTCCCGTCCCCTCTGGAATAACTTCGGCGTCCGCTCTACCGCCCCCCCCCACCTCCCCCTTGAATGAGGGTGTTGCGCCGACCCCTCGAGAGCGTTTCAACCCACGGCCGAAACACGTCCTCGTAACGAAGGGCATCGGCCACTTATCTGGCACGCGCATCGGATTGCGTTCCTTATCGCCGAGCTGCACTACTTTCGCTGCTTCCCGCCCCTCATCCAGCCCCCCCCCCCACGCCAAAAAAAAACACGAGGGTAAGTAAACGGAAACGAGGCGGAGGGAGAGAGACGAAATTGTCTCCGGGCGGGGGATGAGAAAAAGTCGCGGGTCTTCGCGGGGACGGTAGAATTTCGATGATTCCTTTTTCTGTTTCGTGAAACGACGTTTCATCCTTTCCCAGAGTCACCCTCCGGGGATGATATATGAAGCGAGAGAGAGAGAGAGGGGAAGAATCGCGCGAGCACGAACGACACCCTCGGCGCCGCGACACAGATCTTTTTCCAAACGTCACATTGTACATTGTGTTCGCCCGGGCCCCATCAACGTCTTATTCTTAAGGGGGAAGGGGGGGGGTGCCATAGAGGATCCTGGGAAATAGGAAGACCATTATGCCTCGAGTCCATTATGTTACAGGAGTGCATTAAAGTGTTGATAAATCATGCCAGGCCGGTTCCACGAAGGAGGAAGAGATATCGATGCTACGGACTTTTTCCCGTTTCCCCATCTCGCGACCGGCGGAGACGGACGAACGGTTCGGGAAATATGCGCGCCTAACCGCGGCGCGCAGGTACGTTAGCCCGGGACAAAGGAAACGCTTAATGGGGGCGGGTAGGGGGGAAGGGGGGGGCACCTAACTGTTTCAGGGTTCTGGGGAAAAGCTGGACCATGTGTCAACCCGAGGGTCGTAAGTTACGGCGGGCCTGGCCGAAAGTCTCCGGAGAAAATTATGCAGAAACGCGCGGGCCCCTCTACCTGAGAAGGAAATCGAACCCCGGCGCGTCTCGGCGGTGGGCGGACACGCGATACATACCTGGACGGGCCCGAGGATGATCAATGAAATAGGCCTATAGTCGCGGGAGCCGCGCAACGCGTTTTGTGCGACGCGAAAACCGGGTGGCGGGCCGGTTTATAATTGATAGACGGAGGCGGCGGGCATAATGCCGGGCGATTTGTCCGTCTACCCGAGCACAATCGGACTTATTGCCTTTTATGCCCCGCGTCGTATTCAGTGAGTCGCGCGCGCCCCTCTTTGGGAAAGTGTCTTGTTACGCGGCGATATTAATCCCGGCCATTAAAAAGTGGACGAGTGAAAAATAGGCCCGCGAAGGGAGCGCGTCGGCCTGGCTGGCTACCCGTGTTCGAACGGGGGGGGGGGGGGGGGGGCTTCTTCGCCGGCGGACCCGTCGGTTCGCGCGGCGAAGGCTTTCGGATTAAACGCGCGCGTCACGGGAAATCGTTGGCCCGGTCGCGGGCAAGTCCCGATGAATGAACACGACCGGGGGTCTAAGTTTGTTCTAACTAGGAGCAGACACCCGCGCATAATGCCCCCATTCGTCACGAGCGGTGCCCCTTTCTCCGAAGATTGTACATAATAATACGAGGCGTCCGGGGGCCTGCCGACGATCGTCCAACGGACCCGTGCAGCTTCCCCCGGGCTACGTTGGGGGTGGTCCGGGGGACTGTCCAAGGGACGCCACGCTGAGAGAGACGAGTAGTCCTTAATTGAAACGTTCGCTTTCATTTATTATTCCGAGACCACGAGACGCGTCGTCCTTCCGTCCTGGGAGTTTGCTGCGGAACGAGCTCGCAGCACGGGCCGAACGGCCGCAACCACAGTGGACACAACAGGAGGATCCTCGAACCCCTTGTTGTGCGTTAAACAAAGAGCCCCGAAAGGACAATTAACCCTTTGCCAAAACGAAGGGAACCGGCATCGGATCTACTCTGGGGCGCAGGTAAATTAACAAAGCAAATGGGATTGCCGGGGCATGCGATGTACACAGACGCGATCCGAATCTACGCAGGGATACGCATCGAAGCGGCGCGGATTTTCTGGTATCGGCCAGGGAGGAAGGTACGTCGCGGCTTGCAGTCGGCGGATAAGATCTGTTCATCCCCTAACGGAGGGTAAATGTCGCGGTTTCAACGCCACCGCCCTTTAGGCTCGAAATACGGTGGATTATCTGCAAGTGACGGTAAATCGGGTCCCCTAGGCTGTCACTTATCGTGTAGAAGGAGCGAAGTTTGGTGGATAGAACTTGCAAGGCGGAGCCAAGCTCCGACATTTCTTATTCTTTCGACGACAATGGTCAAAATATGGCGGGAATAGCTTTCCGTCATTTATGTGCAGATCGAAACACCGTCACTTATGGAGAATCTACTGTACAAGCTTGAGTATTGCGGTTTTGTAGGAAATTTCATGCTCTTTTGATAGATAACAGAGAAATTTTAAGTACAATAGATTCTCTATAAATGAAGGTAAATCGGCGCCCTGAGGCCGTCACTTATCTTGTAGAAGGAGCGAAGTTTAATTGATGGAACTCACGAGGCGGAGCCGAGCTCCAACATTTCTTATTCTTTCGACGGCAGTGGTCAAAATATGGTGGGAATAGCTTTCCGTCATTTATGTGTAGATTGGAACACCGTCACTTATCGAGAGTCTACTGTACCTAATCTATTTTTCCCGCTAGCTCAGAAGGAAATCAGTTCACTGACGCAACACAGAAGCTTTGCAACTCGCAATTTTAAAACTCCCCTCGAAGAAACGCTCCGACATTCTCTGCTCTGCGATTGATCTCGTATCGTTGCGAGGCCCGTCGGTTAGTCATATCGCTCGGGCGGCAATGAATCTGCCGAATAGCCAATGAGACCGAGCATCGACAGGCGCGGCGAAAAAGAAAGGAACGAGGTCGTCGTAACCAGCCGAGCCGGTTTCGAGACTTCGCTGCCTCCGATCGGGTTCCATTCTTAACCGGTGTATTTTCGGTAAGGAGATCGTTAGCGGGAGTCGCGGTCCGCGAGGATTCTTGATACTCGTCCCGATAGAGCCGGGGAAGAATAGCCGTGCTCCGTGTCACGATCGTGGAGCGTTCATTGGCTCGACTCGTTCGCGGGTGTTACATCGGTTAAACGATGGACCGATCGATCCGAAATCCGTATCCTTCGCGGGCGGAGAGATAACGGGGGGCGGCGGCGGCGGCGGCAAACGAGAGCGGGGTTCCGAGAGGCATTCGCGAAAGCCGTGTCTGTCAGTCACACGTCACTCGGTAACAATGTCCATTGTGTCGAAGTGAATCGTAATACCTCGCGGGATATGGACGAGTATATCTGATACGATAACCCGATATCGAGATGACATCGACTACCATGGAAGCCGCGGCGGCAACGACGGGTGATAATCGCGGGCCTTCTCAATGCTATCTGTCAGTCGCGCCGCCAGGATTGCCGCGTGTCAGAGGAGTAATTAGTCCTTTCGCGTGCGCCCGATTAGATTCCCGAAGCAGCATCTTCTGGATCGATGCCAAAGAGCCGGCCGGCAATCTTCGATCTCGACCCGTCCGTCGATCGCGATCCGATTTCACGCGGCCGCCCCGACAATTCTTGCCGCGATTTAAAAGTGAACTACTGGCGGACACGTGAACCACGATGTTTCCCTGATTTTTCCTTGCCTCCCTTTTCGCGTCCCGTCCGGGAGAAGGGGAAGCAGAGCGGCCACGCCAGCGGCATAATATCTTCGCCTGGAGAGACGGTCGGGTTGTGCAACCAGCAAGGGGTTGCCAGCCCCGGGGGCGCGGGCAAAAAGGTGTATACGCTATAAAATATAAAGTATAACGTATACAAGACCATAAAGCCCGATAAGAGAGCGGCGTAGATATACGGCCGGTGTGCGGCGCACGCGAAAAAGGGTTCGTTCGCGAAATTAGAATTTTTACGGCGGGAGAATAATAAAAAGAGAGATGAGCCTGTTATCTTGGGCGCGATTTTACCCACCCCTCTGCGACGCGTCCCGCGTTCGTTTATAATAGAATCTCGATAAGCGACGGTATCCCGATCTACACGTAAGTGACGGAAAGTTATCCCCACCGCGCTTTGACCGGTGTCGCCGAACGAATAACAAACGTCGGAAACTTGGCCCTAGCTGGTGCGTTCTATCAATAAAATTTCGCTCCCTCTACACGATAAGTGGCCCCGATTTACCGCCACTTATAGAGAGTATATTGTATTATCTACATAGCTAACAAGAGAAAGAAGAATTTCGCAAAGTTCGCAACCTTCTACAGGATAAGTGAGAGGACCTCGCGGTCCCGATTTCCCATCACTTATAGAGAATCTACTGTGCCCGTAAACCCGAGGCAAAGTTACTATCGACTAGGCGGGTTCTATTCGCAGGGTCTTGGTTCTAATTTCGCTCCTTCTACGCGGTAATTGACGGCTGAGGGTCTCGATTTACCACCACTTATAAAGAATCTACTGTATAATCTACTCGGCAACAAGAAAAAGCGCCGAAGAAAAGTTTCCCAAAGTTGCGGATCTAATTTCGCTCCTCTTATACGATAAGTGACGGCCTCAGGGTCCGATTTACCGTCACTTATGGAGAATAGACTACGTCGGTAGACCCGAGGGAAAGTTATCAGCGAATAGGTAGGCTCGGTCAATCGAATTTCGCAACCTTCTACACGATAAGTGACGGCCTCGAGGTTCCGATTTACCGTCACTTGTAGAGAATCTACTGTACCCGGTTTTTCCCCGCGTTACCCCTACTTAATGCCGCGGCACTTCGTCTACCGGATGCGTCAGAGTTAGCTGAGTCTAAGGTGCTGTTAATCCTCGGAAAGATCATCATCGGTGTACACGCGCAGCTTCCAGGCATCCTTACGATTCAGCCGGTATCCGTCAGGCATTTTTCATTCCGCACGCCGCGCGAAATCTATCCGGCCCGCGTATTCGCGGCTCGCACCACTGTATTACACGGTCGAGTACATACGCGGAGACGGACGCTCTCGCATAGCATTAGCTGTATCCGGCTGGCATCGTAGCACGGCGGGGATGCGGCATGGGCGCAATCTTCGCACGCATCGACATGTGTATTTAAATTAGTCGCTCCTATACGGCCGCTAAGTCCGAGGCCCGGCTCTCGCGGTGCATCCAGGATCGAGTTTGCACGTATTCACGCACACGCGTGTACGCCCAGCCGGCGGTGTCCGAGCGACGCGTAAGCTGCTCGGGCCGCGGCTTGTATTCAAATTAACTCCCCGAGAAGCTGTTAATTAGCGGTCCTATTGCTACAGGACCTTTCATTAGCGGCCCTCGCGCTTCGTTATCCGCGTAACTCTTGAATACCGCGCTCGCGTGTCGAGCGAAAGCCGCGGGCCCATGTTCCGCCCCTCGACGGCCGAACAAATCCGCCCGGAGTCGAAATACACGGTGACCGTTGTCACCGTGATCGGCGGGGAATCAGGAGGGACAGATGCGTCCGGGCAATAAAGGCGTACGTCGACGGCAACAAGTGCCAATCTCGTTCGGAGCATTCCGATGCTATCCGGCCGACGTGCGCGCGTGCAACGCCGCTATTCCCTATCCGAGGAGCGACGCGCGCGAAACGCGAGTATGCAAATGGCCGGGAATCAACGGGTCGGAGTGTCGCAGGCTGCAGACTTCGCTCAGCAGATAACCAGCCCCGATTACTTCTCCCCTTCGCGACAAGCTCTCGCTCTTCCACCGCGACGCTTCTTCCGCCGGTGAGCTAAGGCCGGCCGATATCGAGCTGCGAATTAAACCGGGCCGCGTCGAGAGAACAGCTGCCGCTCGATCGGCGACCGGATAGCCGCGGCTTAATTTCGCGTGCGAGACACCTTTCCCCAACGGACTCGTTCGATACGCGTCAACGTCGTCTGGATGCGTCGCCGGGAAACAGCCGCGCGGCAACGGAAGCCTGCCAAACTTGCCGCGACCGCCAGCCCGATAAAGAGAGGAGTTCGTCTGTGAATCGAAGCGGATCGGAAGGGAAATGCACGCCATATTGCGTGGCTGGAGCAGTCACGCCTATGATCTTCCGCGCGACGCTTGCACGACGAATCAAAGTTAAATCCTCCAAGTAACAACCCCGTCGACAGAGGGTAGATGCTGTCTGTAGCCCTCGGAGATGCGATCAATATTACGCCTCTCTCTCTCTCTCTCTCCCTCCGCCACCATTCTCCTCCCGGTCCCTATCCTCGCCCTTCCCGCCCCCGCGATCTCTCTCCACCCTGGTTATTCCGTCTCCTCCTCGTCGACTCCTAGCGACGGCCTCGAAACGCGTGAAATACGTCCGCGTGAACGTGCGCCACGAGTCGAGACGCCTTTTCGAAGGGATGACCCGTGGCGGAGGGTCACCTTGGATCTTGTATTTGAACGTTCGAAAGGATGGACAAGCACGGGAGACAGGGTGGATCGAACGGCCATTGCTACTGCTGCAACCCTCTCGGCGCCTTTCCCGCATTCTCTCCCCCCCCCGCCCCCCGGTTTCGTCCTCTTTCCCTCGCGGGAAAGCTCAGTCTCACCCTCCACCTGTGACGTCACTATCGTGGGACGCCATCTTGCCATCAGACAACCGAGGCCCTTATCGTTGCCTCTGTACAGCCGCGCCCTGCTCGCCAACCCTCGTCCCAGAAATCCCGGATTCCGGCAAGGATATTCCCTGGCTTCCCGTCGCCGACCCGCACCGTCGCGCGAATCAACGGGATTACCTCGGGGGCGGGGGCGGAAGCGTTCGCCGAGCGACCGACTCCTTCGCCGCCGACGGGGACCCAAGGTATCCGAGGGGGACCCGGCGGCTAGCGAAAGAAGTGACGCTTGAACCGTTACATGAACTCCGGGGCTCGGGTTCGCGCCAAGTGGCTTGGCGACCCCCCCCTGTGTAACGAGCGTACACCCTCGGGCCGGTGCACAATGGCCGCGCGGAGACGTGTGCGGCGGGTCGTCTCTCCACTCGTGGAGGCGCAGCAACCCCTGTAACCTACCGCAGCCCCGACAGCGGCCCCCGGGTGACAGGGGCGCGTGCCCTCACAAAGAACGCGCTTCACGGATGACTCGAGTGCCGTCGCGGTGGTAGTTAAGCCTCATTGTTTCAACTTAACAGCGGCCGGCGTTCGGTTGCGGAGGATCGCGAAAGGGGAGACGCGTCGGCCGACAATGCTTTCAATTCTGCCTCGCGAAACCGGTCCGATAATATAACTACGGACGTCTCCATTGTCCCGCCACGCGTGCACCGCCCCGGTGGAAACGGATCTTCAAAGCCGGCGCGACTCGGCCGGCAATTGTATCCCCCGCGCGTCGTCACCGCCTCGAGAGTGCCGCGGTTTTCGCGAAGCACCCCGCGACGGCCGAGCGTCGAGCCCCGCGCTCCTCCCGAGTTGCCGCGGCCACGCTCGGTCTCGCGGTGTCTCGTAATCCGGCATCACGCTCCGCGAGTCGAGTTTCGCAAGGCCGCGAAAGAGGAAGCTCCACGGCGGCACGGAGCGCGTGCAGCGATTGTTGCGAGTTTCGCAACTGATTCGAAACATATGCGTCGCACTCGAAGCCAAGTGCGCACGGCATCTGTAGTAGCAGCGCGTGCTGCACAATGCGCACTCGTACGTGGAGTACGCTTCCGAGGGTCCTAGGCAGAAGCCGTCTATGGGCTCTCGCACACCCCCAACCCCCACCCCCTCCCCCCTGCGAGACCACACAGCGCAAATTGTTGTCGGCCGATCTCTCGAGGAAGGGAAATCGATAACCGAAGAGTTGCAGAACATCCGTCGACTTCCCGGAAGAAAAACAATGAGGGGGACGATTTTCGGGGAGTTGTAAATTTCAGAGACAATCGCGCGTTGCGATCTTGCGTAGGGTGCGCGGCGCGCGAGTGCCAGATATCGGCCTAAGCATAAATTCCTCAAGCGTTGTGACACGCGGGCGCGTCCCGACGCGGCATAATCTCGCCAAACGGCTCGAATCCGCGCGCGCAATATCGTCTCAGATTTACGAGCGGCGGAGATAAGGCGAAATGATGTTCGATGCGGGACGGAGCGCGATCTAAATCCGCGATCCTAATTACCGAATGCCCCGATGCTTATTGATCTTCCACTCGAGGCGTCCTAAAACGGCCCGCACGCGGTGAGACTTGCCTCGAGACGCGACCGCGGACATGTCCTGGGTCCCAGGTTACCGCTGACCCTGGTCACAGGTCCCTGGTTACGTCGGTCACAGATCACAGGTAACCGGTGAGGCTGGTCACAGGTTAAATACTCCACTTCCTTCAAACTTCCTTCGATTCGCGACCGCGGACATGTCCCTGTCCCAGGTCACAGGTCACTAGTAACGGCGGTCACGGGGTAAAATACTCCTCTTCCTTCAACATTCCTCCATTTCACTATACTCCCTGTCCAAACAAGACGAGCCCAAGTTCTCCCGTTGCCAACGAAGCCTGTTCTTCCTTCTTTTCTCATCACAAGAACAGCATAGAGGCGACAGAGTGTAATAGTTACGAAGGGGATAGGTTTCTAGAGGCCAGCATAGGTCCTTTGAGGACGGCCCTTCGGACATGTCCGCGGACGCGTCCCGAGACAATTCCCATCGCGTACGGGCCGCTGAAGAGTTCGGTCGGGGCCGCGGGTGGAGTGTGAAAAAGACCATCCTGTGTCACGCAACGGGTTCCCCGCTCCCATTGGCTCTGCTTTCCAAGAAGATCGTGAACGCCCACGCGCACGCACGCGGGACGGGTTCTCGTGACCGGTGACAATATTCCCAGCCACCATTCTCGCCCCGCTGCTTTTATTCTTTCTCTTTTTTATCCGCGGCTCTCGCGCCGCCATTTTACCACGGCGAATCCCTGCCAGGCGTTTAACACGCGAGCCTCGATCGGGGCCCAGCCCCGGGGCTGCTTTCGATCGCGGCGACGAAACGGACGGGCGTAGGTCCCGGTGTACGGCGATTAATCCGTTATGAGCGCCGCTCGAAGACAAGCGCAATCAATAATTCGCTTCCAGTCTTGTCTGGAACGTTCATCTGCCCCTTCGGCCGACGATCGTTTTCCTCGAGCAGCCGGCACGGCGGAATCATTTATAAGAGGAGAGAGACCACTGTCAACCGGCAAACAAATGGCGCGGCGCGCTCGAACCGCCGCGGACCAAATTTCATTTTCGAAAGGGAGCGATTCACGATCCGGCGGGTAACGGGCTGCGATCGACGAGCGTCGATAAATCGGTCGCGGGGCTGGAATCGTATCGGAACAGAAGCGTTACCGGTTCGCGGAGGAAACGGCGATCGAAATAAACACGCGGCCGTTGGCCATGAATCACTGATACCATCGTCGCCCCGGCGCGCGCGCGCGTTTAGAGAGGCTCATTTGGAACACTGGAAGCCTTCTGGTTTGATAGGTGTCGCATGATTGAAAGGTTCGCCTCGCGAGCCGATCGCTTATCGATCGACGATTCCATTTCGAAAGCTCCGTCGTGGAGAGGCCTGTCCGAGCCCTCTTCGCCGAACGGGAAGATATCCCGGGAGATATATCGTTCCGAGAGAACCCTGGGCCATGCCCCCTCCCCCTTTCGCCGCTCCCTCGTTCGAGGGACAACGGACGTTTAGATATTGGACTCGCGGTCAACGTTTCGAGCTATTAGTCCGGGGACAGCGCGCGACGTCCTCGTGGGGGGAATGCCGGGGAATATTTGTAACCCGGTCGGAGGCGTCTCCGAATTCCAAGTCGACGGTCGTGTTCCACGGGAGAGTCCGAATCGCGGTGGACAAAAAGAAAACGAAGAAAAGAATTATTCAGGAAATTCGACAGCGACGAACGAGCGGCGTGACGAAGAGGAATGTGACAGCGCGTACGGAGCGCGGATGAATAATTAATAGCGCCGACCAGGCCAGGGGTCTCGCCGTTCATGAATGCGGGCCTCGTTGAGCGTAGCTCCGACCTACTCGAGCACCGATATCGGAAGCTAATCCGGCCATTAGGGTGGCTTTGCCACGCACGGAGTTGACGCCGCGCACCCCCGGCGCCCTTTCACGGGGGGGGGGGGTGGGCGGTCTGTATTGGGCAACCCCGTGTCGTCATAAAGCGTCGATACATCAAGCTTTGCATCACTGATATGGGAACCGGCCGCTTCTTTTCGCTCGCGGAATCGCGTCACCAGCGGCAGGTTCATGGGAAACAGTTTGGTCCTCGTTAAGAGTTACAAGGAGCGCAGAGACGGGTCGAATATGGGCTATAGTCTAGAGCATGGGCTAGAGTCTAGATGTGGGCTGGTTGAAGTTTAAGAAGTGATGGTTCGATTCTTTTAAAACAACACAAATAGATTTCAATACGTTGTAAAACTTGCCATTTGATAATGCTCTGTTGTACTAACTTTGCCAACTTGTCAGGTTAGTAACCTAATCATATACTGGTCAGGTCAGATTAGCGATCTAAATATTGGTGAGAGCAGGTTAGGTTACTAAGGTCAGAGTAGTAACCAAATCAAATACTTGTCAGGTCAGATTAGTGATCTAAATAAATATTGGTAAGAGCAGGTTAGGTTATTAAATTCAGGTTAGTAACCTAATCAAATGCTGGTCAGATCAGATTAGTGATCTGAATAAATATTTGAAAGGGCAGGTTAGATTAGTAAGGTCAGGTGAGTGACCTAATCAAATACTGGTCAGGTCAGATTAGCGATCCAACCAAATATTAGTAAGGGCAGGTGCTGGTAACTAAACCAAAGCAAACTAAAATGCATAGTGGTGAACGTATTTCTGTCAATATCTCGAAGGCTAAAAGAGCCCGCGTATTAAAGGAGACGGTTCAAACATGGGCCAGGGTCTAAATATGGGCTACTTGAAGTTTAAGATCATATTAGGCGCTCCACCTTTGTGCCAGTAGTGAGAAGCTGTATTTGGTTCAAGAACCAAAGAAAGCTAGGCGAAGCAGATAATAACTTGCATCTCTTTTGTTAAACATGTAAAACTTGCCACCGCTTGACTTACTTTGCCAACGGCGCTTCAATGCTGGCGCCGCAAGCTTTTCTTAAACATAAATTATTTAATAAATAGAATCATAAATGTAATCATAAACAAAGCCTCGCTGAACAAGTGGATCTAAATATTGGGCCACAGCGTGAAATTCATCAGGGAAACACCCAGACAGGGTGGATTCGAGTTGCACATTTTATTTTACAGCTCCTGAATGACATACATCTACATTTGTACCTATTGTGAATCGACTCTTAGCATGGAACTCTTCTCAGCAGCATTTGGGACACGTTTGAAGACATTAAACTATGCAGTTTTTACTTTTCCTTTAGATCATCCCAATGCTAGCACCTATTTAAACCACTCCCTCCAATACCTATTAAAGAATGTTATAGGATCTTTTCTGTAAGTCGCTGTAAACTTGTATTTTAAGTACATAATTATATTATTTAGTATTCTTCCGATTTCGTAGTATTCCGCGCGATCGGCGGAGTCGAAGTAAGAAAGCTCGTGGCACTAATCTAAATACAGAACCGCGGCGGTGATACGTTTGCAAACATATTTCGAGTAGCCGAACAACGGCGCGAGCAAATGATCGCCGGATCCTAAAGAAACAAACGCGGCTCCCTAAGCAAATACTCGAAAATCCTGTTGACGCCCGGTGACTCGGCGTTCGTTTACCCTATGAATCCGAGTTAGCACGTCGAAAGAAAAAGGGGGGAGGGGGCGAGGGCAACTTTTGTGCGGACTTGTGTCAGAGGGTGCGAGACAGCCACGTGCCGATCTTCTGTGGGGATCATTTAGGGCAAGGCGTTGGAACTCAAATCTACCGTGAATGGATCTCCTCCCGTGACTTTTCAACCATCGTTCAAATCCTCCACCCTCCGTTTCTCTTCCTTCTCCGGTCTTTCCAGAACGAGCCGCGCTTCGATCGATCGGCCCGGCCTCTCGACGCGGCGCTAATTAGGATTCGCGCGCGATACGCGGGAGAGCAGGTTGATTACCAATGTGCTTCTACGTACTGGACGTTCACCCGTCCGGACCGAGAAGGGCCGCGACTGAACAACCGGACGGTGTACAAAGTGCATGCCCCCGGTCGGAGAGCACGGGCGCCGAGATGCACGGCCAGGGAAAGGGGTGCGAAGGCAGCCCTCTCCCCCTCCCCCAACCCCCCGGGCGAGCACGTCGTAGGTGCAAAGTTTAACAACGCGGCGCGGGGCGAGCGGTGCGCTCGCCTAGCGCACCTCGGCCCCTCGCTAGAGCAACGATTTATGCGCGGCCAAGTCCGCCCACTTCTAGTATCTTCATCTCGGCCGGAGGACGTGCCTCGATTCGAGCGAGGGCACGCGAGAAAGAGGGAACAAAGAGAGAGAGAGAGGGAGTAACTATCCACAGTGACGAGCCTTCGAGCCTCTTCCTCCTGCTCTTCTCGTTCGACTCGAAACTTTTTTCGGGGAAAGAAAACTGGCGAACGTTTCGGAAAGCGAGGGACGTATATTTATTTATCACGCTTCACGATGCAACGCCTCGAGTCCAAGGGTCCTTGGCCCTGTTCGCTGTGCTCGCGCAGGAAGAACGATGCCGTGGAACGATAAACGGTGGAGGAAGCCTGGACCCGTGCAGGCTCGCGATACTCGTTATAAATCAGTCGGCAAACCATCCTTAACTAAATCGACTTTGCGTAAGCGATACTAGGATGGAGGGTTCGCGGTGGTTACCGGTGTGAAATGTTCCCATGGGGGGTCCCAGCGAAGGGGGGTAGAGGCCAACCCCATATAGGCATCTCGGACGCGCGCGAGCGCACGATCCCCAACAGGGACAATATGTTAGTCGTCTTTCGTTACGCCAGCCACCAGACATCCGATTATACGTATTATCCCGTGCGCCGCTGATCTCTGTGAGAATCGACCGCTATCTCTTTTTTCCTTCTTCTCTCTCCTCTGTTCGAGAGCGGCCGACCGACGCGCGTGACCTTTTCATTAATATCGTCCGACTCCTGACAACGACCAGCGACGACCCGGTCCGAGTAAAAACGCGTCTCGATTTTCTCAACTAATTAGCGGCTAGGCGTTCGGACAATACGCTCCGGCGAGGGGGCGGAACGGGAAGGCTGGTTTCGCGAACACCCACCCCCTTTTAGAAACGATCTTGCGAGGGAAATGTTCGAGATCTGCGAGACGGCGAACTAAAATAGAGAATCTGCTGTATAATCTACTCGGATAACAAGAAAAGGCGCTGGAGAAAAAGTTGGCCGTCTTGGTTCAAATTTCGCTCCTTCTACACGATAAGTGACGGTCTTGGGGATCCGATATACCGTCACTTATAGAGCATCTACCGTATAATCTACTTGGATAGCAAGAAAAAACGCTACAGAAAAATTTTGCAAAGTCTCGGTTCTAATTTTGCTCCGTCTACGCGATAAGTGACGGCTCAGGGTCTTCTTCATTAATATCGTCCGACTCCTGACAACGGCCAGCGGCGATCCGGTCCGAGTAAAAACGCGTCTCGATTTTCTCAGCTAATTAGCGGCGAGGAGTTCGTTTATTTCGGGTAGGAATTAATTGGCCCCGCGGACGCTAACGAGGATCGTTCGCTCGACACGGGGACGACGAGAAGCGGAAAACGCGGAAAGGACTTTCGTTTTCTCACGTGCCGCTCGGCCAGACGCGCCGCGGCCCGCGTCGCGTCGCTCTAATTAACGGAACGATGAAAAATATAGATATTCGCGCGAGTGCGCTGAGAAAACGCGCGCGCGCGCGCACCGAGGCGATTGTAAACGATTCCATTTCTGTCCGCCGCCGCCACCGCGGCTGGATTACGATTATCGCGATTTCTCTTTCGTCGCGAGTGAAGACTAGCACGATGAAACGAGAGCAGGAAAACGCGAGCTGGATCGAGCCCGCTCCGAGTGTGAATCCCTCGCAGGAGGGAAGAGGCTAATCACAGAGGTGGGATCCTCGTAAATCTCGGCTCCGTGTCATTCGCCGGTTGCCAGCACGGGATTTAATAACACGCCGGAGGAGCTGACCGGCGCAGGCTGTTATTTGGCTACGCGCTCTCTCGATCGGCCAGCGCCTACACGTGTATACGCTCTCTAATAATTTTCGTATCACCGTCGGGCTCGAGGTGTCCCTCTAAGACGGTACACGATCGTTTGGTGTTACGGGATGAACGGTAAACACCCCTGCCGCGACCCCTATGCGAACGGCAGACAAAGGGGGCGGCGGGCGCGCGACGGAGCGAGGGGTGAGATCGATCGGTGCCCCTGCGGCGCTCCGGCCAACCCTCGGGAACGATTTCGTAGGGTGAGCACGCAAATCTGGCCTATCGATGACGGTGTCACCCTCGAGTGTCGGGATTAGAGATTAAATAACCAGCATCCCCGGAGTTAACCGCCCTTTTAACGCCGCCGGAACTCGCAAGTGCCTGCACGCGAGATCGTTAACTACAGAGTTCGCCGAATTCACGAAGAACAGAGCGAAGAATGAAGAAAGATCGAGCGAAAGTAGGATGTTGGGAAATGGCAATTTTTATACCGCACTGCGAACGAAAGCATTCTCTTTGGACGTTTAACCCTTTGAGGTATAGCGGCTTCGTTTGAGTCCGTCTAGTATGTTTCCTCAACCGACTGGCACAGTGGCTGCGAATGAAGCGAAAGCCCTAACTTGTATGCAAATGTACGAAAAAAATTGATAAAGTGTCCCTTTCATTTCCTTATTGGGTGTTTGATTTAATTTAATCAAGTTCCAGCTGAGATTCAGTAGGTTTATGTTCTGCGCCTCAAAGGGTTTAGAGCATCTTTCAAGGGGGAAAAAATGTCAGCACTATTTACCCGAGACGCGATGGAACAGTTGAGAAAAATGAGTGCAAAGATGGAAAAGCGGCTGCGGTCGAAATTATCCGTGCATTATATTTCATCTTCGTTTTCTTCAAATTCCATAACGTAAACAGATGAGAGTCTTCTCATGACCGCCGGTCCAATGATAGGAATCTATTTCTTCTCGAACGACGTCTAATTGAGATGAAGAAATATGCATCCAGAATCAGTTTTTATCTCTGCACATATCTTCCTCAACGTTCCCATCGCATTCCTGCCACTTGTTTGCACCTCAAAGGAAGCTCTTAAACGTCCACCAAGAATTGCTTCGTTCGCAAAGAGGTCTGAAAACAGGCGTTTCTCAGCATCATTCAACGACACTCGACGTTCTCCTAACTCGTGATTCGTAACGAAAACAACCTAATCGAGTATTAATGAGAATTTTTGGAGAATCCATGGCCGAGGATTGGCAGAAGTTGTCGTCGATGTCCGACATAATCGCCCGGCTACCATTTTTACCGTCATAATCGGCCGGCTCGGCGATTGGAATAATTTTTCCATTCGTCACGGCCGGGCCATGGGAACGCGACGCGTCGGTCAAGACTCCCGCACGATCGGCGCTGCACCGATAATCCTGTTCGACGTTGAGCAAACACACCCCCTATCCGCGGCGAAGTTTGCCGAGGGATTCTTCTCCCGGGGTGCAGGAATTATCCCTGCTGTACGTCGAATTAGCGTCGTTTAACTTCGCAACCCCTAAAGCCCCTCCCGCCGCCCTTGTATCGCGCGTGGAATAATCTTCGATTCCTCCTCTAAATCCTTTGACTTCCCTCCCGCGGAATCTGATGCAATACTGGCAGGGGGTAGCAGACGTCGTTCGCCGATGCTCTGTTCACAGTCCAGTTGCCAGGGGCACGATTAATCGAGCAGCGTGTCGCGGTTAGTACGTACGGGCCACCCTCCCCCGTTCGACGGCCCGTTCCTTTTTGTCCACCGACATGGGAAACGAGCATCTCCGAACGCTCGCTCCATTAAATAGATAATGAACCGAGTGTCGATCATCTTCGCGATGACGGAGCGGCGACGAGAACGACCGGTGCGGAAAGCTGGCCAAACATTCGCCGAAACGCGAACGACATCGACACGGAGGAGTAAGCCATTGGAACGTGCTGGGAAAATGAGATCGCGACGGTAAATCGTACGGTGACCGTACAAGAACGGTAACGAGCTAACGGGCACAATAAATAAGTAACCGGAGCCGCCAACCCTTTCGTAGTTTAAAATTGACGAAGGGTGGGAAGGATCGGCGCGTGTGAAACGCTTCGCGACGCGGACAATATGCTCTGGCGAGGGGGGCGGGACGAGAAGGTTGATTTTGCGAACACCCACCCCCTTTTGGAAACGATCCCGCGAGGGAAATGTTCGAGACCTGCGAAGCGGCGAAAAAAAAATAGAGAATCTGCTGTATAATCTACTCGGATAGCAAGAGAAGCCGCTGGAGAAAAAGTTGGCCGTCTGGGTTCAAATTTCGCTCCTTCTACACGATAAGTGACGGCCTCGCAGTCCCGATTTATTCTCAGTTATAGAAAATATACTGTATAATTTACTCGGATAACAAGAAAAAGCGCTACAGAGAAATTTCGCAAGGTCTCGGTTCTAATTTCGCTCCTTCTACGCGATAAGTAACGGCTCAGGGTCTCGATTTACCATCACTTATAGAGGATACACTGTGTAATCTACACAGGTAACAAGAAAAAGCGCTGCATAGGAATTTCTGAAAGTCTTAGTTCTAATTTTGCTCCTTCTACGTGATAAGTAACGACTCAGGGTCTCGATTTACCATCACTTATAGAGGATACACTGCATAATCTACACAGCTAACAAGAAAGAGCGCTACAGAAGAATTTCGCAACGTCTTGGTTCTAGTTTCGCTCCTTCTACGCGATAAGTTACGGCTCAGGGTCTCGATTTACCATCACTTATAGAGGATACACTGTATAATCTACACGTAAATAAGAAAAAGCGCTACAGAAGAATGTCGCAACGCCTTGGTTCTAATTTCGCTCCTTCTACGCGATAAATGACGGCTCAGGGTCCCGATTTACTGTCACTTATAGAGAATCTACTATATAATCTACTTGGCTAACAATAAAAAGCGCTACAGAAGAAGTTCTCAAAGTCTCTATTCTAATTTCGCTCCTCCTACACGATAAGCGACAGTGTTCCGACTCACCGTCACGTTACAAAGGAATCTACTGCATCAGTAAATCCGAAGCAAAGTTATCAGTGAATAGATAGATTCTATCAATCGAATTTCGCAATCTTCTACGCGATAAATGACGGTCTCGGGATTCCGATTTACCATCACTTACAGATCTACTCGCGAGGCAGACAATATTGTCTGACGAGGGGGCGGAACGAGAAGGCTAGACTTACGAACACCCACCCAGCCTTTTAGAAACGATCCCGCGAGGGAATTGTTCGAGATCCGCGCGAGTCGACGAAACGGAACACAACCGTCCTTTCGATTCGTCGAACGAGTACTGGGATGGAAACGGGACGCTATTTATCGGTTAATAAAAAGAAAAAAAAAAGGAAGAAATGATAGCCGATGGAAGACGCGCGCTTCCGCGTGTATCGAAACGACGGGAGGGGCAGGTGGTCGCGGCGACGCGAGCTCGTTCCCTCTTTTACCCTCGTTTCAATGCGACGCGACAACTGTAACGCGGCATCCGATATCCATGCGAATCCTGTCGATGACAAAGTCCGCTCTCGCCTCTGCCAATAAAACGAGTGTACAAAAGCTGCCGCGAGAGGAGAGCGGAGTTTCCCTTGAATGCAGCAAGCGCCTCCGTTAATAGACTAGGGGTGGCTTTTTCGAAAAACGAATTTCCCACTACGCCCACTTTAAACCCCTCCGCCGATATAGGGTTAACTAGGAAATTTCAACATCCATCATCAACCCCTTCACGGCCAACCCTCGAGCGGCACGCGCCATTATAATGCTCGGGCTTAACTCGCTCGAAATTGAACTGCCCTTTAAAACTTTTTTTTTAACTACGCTTCGCGAACCCTGCCTTTACGACCTCTCGCGTTCTGTCGCTGCAACCGCCGAGAATCGACCGGGACGAACTCCATGCGAGACACCCGCGACGAAGACGTCTCGGTCCCTTGAACGAGTCCCTCGCGAAACTGTATCAGGGATTCGCGCGAGAACGCTCTCCACATGCGTTTCCCCGCGTGCAGGAGAGGAGCAACCGCGTGAACCTGGACGTGGCGTAACTCTTGCACACTTGGCGTGTCGTGGCAAGCTTCGAGATACGGCTTCCACGGAAGAAAGCGCGGCCCTGGTTCGTTACGTTTTAATGGCCGCATACATTACGCGCTTGCAACCTGGAATCAACGATACGACTTGCGGCCGATCGAGGGAATCGTCGTCCCGCCTCGTCTCGCCCCGTCCCCCCCCCCCCCCCCCCCCCCGCGGAACCGACGAATTTTCTCGTCCGGCAAATTAGAATCCGACCGGCCACGGGACAGCAGGTGATGCGAAACGCTCGCTGAATATCCGATAAGCCCGGCCCCGGGACACCTTTGGGCCCGCCGCAGGAAGAACGTAAAGAGTCACGTTCGCGTGTCGCAACGTCTGGACACGGTTCGATGTGACGGCGCAGGAAGAAGCTCGTGTTGCGTGCCGTTTCCCTCGTGTCTGATCGCGGCTCGCGATACCACGTTATACACACCGTTGTCTCACAGTTCGGCAATACGCGGGCAATATCGCGATGCGCACCCGTGACAATCCACCGACGGCCTTATATTGAGATCTCCTTTGGTGGTCGCGCGCGGTTACGCAAGGAACGTTAACTCATTCGCGAACCGTTTCTTCGCGGTGGACGGAAATTCGGCGTTGCCAATATCCGAATGTATATACACGTAATAATATCCCCATGAGCGGGCTGAGGTGGAGGAGTCTGCCAAAAAGGAGTCCCATAAAAGGGAACCACTTGCTGCTGCCCGCGGGCAATATATAAACCATCACCGATTGTTTCGTTTATCGTTCATGATGGAATGTTGGCAGCGGTTCTTAGCAATGATTCAGCGGCGAGAACGTTTCCACGAGGGGCAGGGGGGGGGGGTGGGGGCGGGAAGCTCGTTCACATGAATCGAAAGCGAATTCGCGGCGTTACGCAATTAAGTTAACACGTTTGTGTGCTAATCAGACCGATCAGAATTGTATCTGTGGAATCTGTTCTGTGTAACGTGCCAGGGAAATGTTTCGCGAGGGGGGGTGAAACGCGTCCTCCACTCATTGTTCGTTAAAAAAGAAAAGAAAACAAACTACGCACGATATCCGAGCAGACAGGATTCTCGAATGGATAGAAGCGGGGGAATATTGTTGAAGGAGAACCGCGAGGGAGTGACTTATCTCGGGCTATCTCGTTCGCTGAGCGATCGTCTTTTGGTTCGGCTAACGCGCCAGTGCCGCGGTGAAACCGGAAATTACGTCTGGGGTTCCATCTCCGGTGTTCCGCCGTGAGTCGCCGCCAGCCTTGCTAGAATTCTCCGTGAGAAAACGCCGCGGCGAACAGGCCTCCAACCACAGCATCGCTTTCCACCAGTTATTAAACTTCTAACCGTGCATCGCCCTCTCCGCCCCGTTCCTCCGCCTCGCGTAATGACAAAACGGAGGCTGGGAAAGGGGCGGCCGAAAGGCACGCCACGTTCCTGCCGCGAATCGAAGGTACGCCGACGTCGAACGATTGAATTTCTAGGGGCGGTTTTCGGATAATTGTCTCGTTCATACATTTCTCGCCGCGCGATCGCAGTACAGTAGCTTCTCGATAAGTGACGGTGTGCCGATCTACAGATAAGTGACGCAAAGTTATCCCCACCACGCTTTCGCTGTCGACGAAAGAATAACAAACGTCGGAACCTTGGCACCGGCTCGGAAGGTTCTACTATACAAATTTCGCTCCTTCTACACGATAAGTGACGGTCGCAGGATCCGATTTACCGTCGCTTACGAAGAATCTGTAGTATACTCTACTCGGCTACAAGAAAAAGCGTTGAAGACAAGCTTCGCAAAGTCGCGGATCTAATTTCGCTCCTTCTATACGATAAATGACGGCCGCAGGGTCCCGATTTACTGCAACTTATAGAGAATCTATTGTATAATCTACTTGGCAACAAGAAAAAGCGCCGAAGGAAAGCTTCCCAAAGTTGCGGATCTAGTTTCGCTCCTCCTAAAAGTTTCGCAAAGTCCCGGATCTAATATCGCTCCTTCTACACGACAAGTGACGGTCGTAAGGTCCCGATTTACCGTCACTTATAGAGAATCTACTGTATAATCTACTCGGCAACAAGAAAAAGCGCTGAAGAAAATATTCGCAGAGTCATGGATCTAATATCGCTCCTTCTACACGACAAGTGACGGTCGTAAGGTCCCGATTTACCGTCACTTATAGAGAATCTACTGTACAATCTACTCGGCAACAAGAAAAAGCGCCGAGGAAAAGTTTCCCAAAGTTGCGGATTTAATTTCGCTCCTCCTATACGATGAGTGACCACCTCAGGGTCAGATTTACCGTCACTTATAGAGAATCCACTGTATAAACTACTCGACTAGCAAGAAGCACCGGCGAAGAATATCGCAAAGTTTCGGTTCTAATTTTATTGCGGCAGACCGAATCGCAGGTTGCATCCAGCCCTCGTCAATCCACCCCCGGCGGCGACCGAAGGGGCGGAGGGGTAACGATGTGAATGCGGACGAAACGGAAGCTGAAGGCGGTCGCTATCTGACGAGATAAGGGCGCAATCTCTGCTCCCTGTCCACCCCACCTTTCCCCCCCGCAGAGATCAAATTTTCTCCCACCCTCTTCGTCCCAGCTCACCAGAATTCATCCCAGGGATCGCTTCTTCCGAATTTTCCACCGCCCAATTATAACGGATGACTTTTCATTCGACAGCGACGCGAAGAATCCGATTTTTTTTTCTATCTCTAAATTACTCCGAATCTCGAAACAAGCGGAAGCGCCCCTAGTAGGCTCTGCTTCGTTCCGACCTCCGTGCCACCCCCGCCCCCCGAGCCCCTCACTCTCTCTCCGTCCCTCCGTTCGGAGGGTGGAAGAACCCTCGGCGCGGAAGGGGTGGAAAGAGACAGAGGGAGAGATCGCGAGAGGGTCTGGTTGCCTTGGCAACGACGAGAGGGGTGCCCGCCAGTATAGATCGCTATCCAGCCACCTCCTCGGGGGCGGGTTGCGAGGGTGGAAGCGGCGAAACCACCCCATTGGCAAGATGGCTTTATTACCCTTCGCCGAGGACTTGCCGATGTTGCTGCACGGTAACTCTGCTCCTAGGAAATGACTTTGGCGTTGCTGCTTTACTATCTACGGTTCGCTCTAGATTGTACCCGCGGACCTCAGCCTCTTCCCCGTCGATTTATGGCGAATCTAACGCCGTTCAAAGAGACGGGGATATTAATTTCAAGAGGAACGGAGCGTTTGGTAGCGAGGGCTTGATTCGCCAGGACGAGAAGCTGCAGCGAAGACGTTATTCGACGCGGACAGAGATCGCATTTGGTTCCTTGCGAAACCGCACAGGCCGAAGCAGGCTGACGCGTTCGTTCCTCAAACGAGAAGTTTCCCATCCGTCCGTAACACCGGCTCGTATAAACGTTTGATCGAGGCGGAGAGAAAATAGAAAAACGAGGACCCGCATAGGACCGATCTTCCGCACGATCCCGCTCCCGCTATCACCTTCGACTCTTCCCGGCAATTTAATTCGCACGTGCCCACCCCCCTCTCGGCCGTTATTATTAACTTTACTCGCGAAAAACCTGCCCCGAAGGCGATCCTTCCTGCCCCGCCGTTCTATCCACCGTTCGAACAATTTTCACCTGCTAAACTCACCAAGAGGGCGGGGGGAAGGGGGCAACGGTGGAAAGGAGCGGGCGTTAAGTAACCATCCGACCGGCAACGGTCTGGAAATTAATTCGACCAACCTCTCGGCCGGATAATTTACGATATCGTCCGCGCAGAGAGTTCCCGGCCGGGGACACGAATTTCCTGCTAACGACCGAAAGAATGGGCCAAGTTTTTTCTTTCACCCGGTGAATATAGACGGGCGCAACGATAGAAAGGTAAAAGTTGGAAGTGTCTCGAGGCCATCGCTATCTTCCGCCGCGCGAAGAAGGAAGGGAAAGGGATCGGTAAGGGACGGTCTTAAACTAGGGGGGGGGGGGGGGAGATTCGAAAGAAAGTCGAAGCCCCGCGGCGGTGGCAGATCGTTCTCCGGGAGGAATTAAATTTTTATATCTCTCGCTGATAGTTTGAGCGATAGGAAGACTGCGGGGTTCGCGGCGTCGCCGGTACGATTAATTCCGATCGATGGAACGGTTCCGAGGCGTTCGCGGAACGGAACGACGCGGATGTCAACGGAACCGTCGAACGAACGCCGCGGTCCCGTCGGTTTCGCCGAGTATAACGTAGAATCTCCGGTCGGGCACGCCGCCCCGAGAAACGGACACGAGAATGAAAGACAATGGGTGCGGGAAGGAGGGAGCGAAAGATGCTCGTAAAAACTGAACGAGACGAACTCGATTGACGACGAGATCCGCTGAAGAAGGTCCGACGAAAATCGAGGGGGGAGCGAGCGAAGCGACGGGACTCGTAAACCGCGCGATCCCTCGTAAACCCCGCCTTATCCCGAGGCCCCTCGCGACGATGCTTTATCCCCGGAGTTCGATGAAAGTGCCTGCGACCCGTTAAAAACTCTCCTCCGCGGTTTTCCGAACTATCGACGCGCCGCCGCTGGTTGGAGTCGTAAAGGCGCGTTTGATAGTCGAAAAATGCTTCGGTCGCGGCACGGAATTTCTCGCAGCGCGCGATCGATGCCAGCAATTTAGACGGGAAGGGTCGAGATCCGGAGGGATCGAGAAACGGTCCGGCCATCAGATAGCTTCTCCCTTTAATGTCCTCTCCCGAGACGGGATCGCTAACGCGCCTAGTCCCCCCTTTCCCGCGTTGTGCTGGCCTTGCACTATCGAAATCGATCTGGCGAAAATCCCTCGGAACTCTCGAGCGGCGAGCTTCAACTTGACCGCGCTTCTAAACCGAAGCGATAGAGGGTTGCAGGATGGGGGGGGGGGGGGGGGGGGGTGTGATCGTGTAACGTGTTTTGCCTGCTGGCGGAAAATTAAATGGCGAGAGTGTAAATTCGGGCGTCGGCGAGTCTCGTCTTTATCGGGACCTCGTGGAATCGGAGAATGAGGCTCGTTTCTCGCGATAAAATTGCTCGGCTGATGGATAAGTTAGATTTCCCGGAAGCGCGCAAGTATTTACCCCGCGGTTGCAGGTAAAACTTGTGCGCTTATTAAATAATACCTAAAGTATAATGTAATGACGACACCTTTGTTTCTATCGTCTCGGAATTAACAAAGGACGTTATTTGAAATGATATTCGTGAACACTAAGTTACGTTAAATTATGCTAACTTAACTGAACTTATTTTAATGATAGAAAACCGTCTCATCATAAACGGTTTAAGCTCGTTTAGTTTATTCTAGCTGCCGCATCGACTTGTTTTACTATATTTACTAAAGAAAAATTGCAAATAGTGGGCTCCGCGGCGCATGGGTAAATTTCGTGCAGCCAATTTCGCCCTGAATGGGGTAATTCATTAAACATTAAATATCTGCGCTTCGACGTGCTAGAAAAAATCGTGCAAAGACCGCGGAACGCAAGTCAGTAATGGTCATAATAATAGGTTCCTCAGGTTCTAGCGGTAAAAGCAAGTCATTCTCCGGCATATCGTTCTGAAGCCCCAGCCGAATATAACACTACGCATGGACTGCATATTGCAGCTCCCATTTAAAAAGAAACAATGCCCGACCAGTTTTACCCTAGATTCCCCTAGCCGTTCTCAACGATCCGCTTTTCCGATGATTTCTCACAATTCCCTTTCCACGGACCGTTCCGATCCCTCCAGAGTATATCGCAAGGTTAACTCGAACGGCGAAAACGATAACGTTTAAGGCAGCGGGCCGAGAAACAGAGTCCAATACCTTGTAATTTTCCACTTTCTATTCGCCTCAAAGCTAATTAATTTACCACCAATTAATTACCGACAATTGCCCCCGCTCTAATTACGCGCGCGCTCGATTAGAATCTGCGAGAGTTTACGGCCGAACGGGCCGATCTTAGCGTCTCGGGTTTTGCATGTGATTTCTCCCGGACGATACGGCCGCGAGCCCGTTCGCCGAATTCGTGTTTTCCACGTATGCAGCGTAGCGACGAATCCGGCGGCCGCTAAATTATCTTCACAGTCTCTGATTCCCGTTAATTGCTCGGCTAATTAAGAAAGCGGCGAACAGTCTCGCATGGCGCGCCGAGACCGCGTTCGACGGAAAACGGGTGGAGCGCGCGAAGAAATGCATATTGTACTCGGAATCCGCCGTACGCGTAATGGGGGTGTTTCGTTGCCTCGTGCAAATATTTTTTTTACGGGACGATCGCCGAGGCGATTCCGAACAACCGATTCCATTGGCAAACTGTTGATTAAGGCTTCGTTTCTGAATTATTAACGAAAAACACTGGCCGGACTCTTTCGGGGTCCCGACCGATCTCGAAATCTCGGGATCTCGCACAGGCCTAGCAAAGGGGCGAAGCGACAAGACGGTCCCCAGCAGATGAAGGCAGCTTTGTAGAGCGATATCGCTAAGTGGAAATCAGTGGCGGCGCCCCCCCCCCCCTCACCCGTCCTCTTAAGGGCTCACGGTTTACGCTCCTGGAATCGCGAATGCGACTCTCTACCGGGAACTTGCTAACTTCATTAAAATATCGCCATCAACACCGAGCCCCATTGTCTACGATCCTAACCGGCCGATTAAACTTGCCCGTCCCCCTCGTGGAAGCGAACAGTAGCTGCGTTTCTCTTTCCACCACGCAAAAACATGGACTAAAACACTGTCCATATCTACGATCTCGAATAACATTTATAGATATACAATACTATATACGTGACAGTGAAAGAAAGAGGCGGAGCATCGTTCGTTGGCCGGCGAAACGGAAAGATGTTCGAGGCTGTCCAAGGCCTCCTAAGCGACGATCTACGCCAGGAATCGCGGCCGTTTTGCACGTACGATGGGCCAGAGTTGATGGCGGAAAAGCGAGCAAAATATAAGGCAGAGAGCCCTTAACGATGCCCGCAGTGCTGGTTTGAGTGACGCGGGACACGAGCCCGCGGCATTTCTTTCCCGCTTGGAGACACGAGAAACGAGTAACGCTAAATGTGCGACGAGAGCAACGCATAAGGACCACGCACGTCGTACGAAGAAGCTAACCCGTTGCAGTATAGTTTTTGCCGCGGCTGTAATTGAGCTTGTCTCGTCGAGCTACCGGCTAAATGAATTACGAGGCGCCGCACGAGCACGAGCGCGATCCTCGAGGTCTTTTCGCTTTTCACTTTTTTTTTTTCTCGCAAATCGCAACAGTTCCATAATACAAATTTCCGAATAGTTTGCCTCCGTCGTCGAAGGAGACTCTCGGGTGTCGGAATGAACAAGTTGTAACAAGCTGGGAATCAGTAGCATGCATGCAAAACGTTTACAAAGAATGCCTTTGTGATTATGAAACGCAGCTCGTTGCTAATTAAGCGCAGCCTGAAAAATCATATTCCGCGAAGAGACCGGCTGAATCAAAGCGCACTGAGAAATCGCAGGCTGGTTGCAATTAACTAACAAGGAAAAAATGGCCCTTTGGTCTGGTAAAAATCGCGAGGAAACAAAATGTAATTCGTCGAGGACGTTTATATTAAAGGATTTCCATTCAATTCTCTCGTCTGTTCAAAAAGCCTTTGAAAGTAATGTTACTTAATAATGATGTAATTAAAAATCGAGTCCAGGCACGTTACTGATTTCTAAATACTTCATACTACCGCGCTCTGTCGTTCAAGTTTATAACTAAACTGTGTCGGTAACAGCTCGACACTTTCCAGTTGTCGATCCAGGCTACATCTCTCTCTAATGCCTCGTAGTACCGAGAGATGGACCGCGCCACGTTTCCAATTCAAATTAAATGGCGCTCAATTATACGAGACTCGCAGTTGATTCCTTTTCCGCTTATTCAAAGGCATTCTATGCATTTAAATTCCAAAATAAATGTAGATCAAGCTGACTTACCCATTATGTTGAAAGGGCGTTGAGCTCGAGCACTGATTTTTTGTATTGTCGTCATTGAAACTGCTTACTGCCCCTCTTCCCGGCACCTCACGGCGGCTTCCTAGCGCGTCCTACACTTAGATCTTTCCACAAATCACCTAAAAAAATCGGAAATAAAGATGTTTAATTATATTTCTACCTATCATAAGATCTTGCAGCAAATAATAAAGTTAACAGAGTCGTCGATCACGGAAAAATTACACTTTGAACAATACGCGTCAACGAAACCGACGCCGCGCTCGTCAATTCGCATTTCGCCAATTTTCATTAATTAGTCGAAAGTTATGGCAAATACATGCGAAAATTGCATAGAGGAGGCACTTACCACTGTTTTTAGGCATCGGGGCTACAGATTTCAGCACATATCCCATTTTTTTCGCACTTTGCACACGCGAGCGATCCTCCACCGAGAACGAATACTTCCGAATTAATTTTAAAGATTCGCTTGCTAAAGTCGCGGTGTTATTGGTCGAGCACTGTGATTGGTTACCCGCGAACGAACCGACCAATCACGTTACTAGAAGAAAGCCTGAAGGGAAATTATTGAGTACGTATAGTAATAAATTATTTAACAATTATTTTACGTCACTACTTTAATGAGAAACCTCTGCGTTATTGAAAGCTATTTTAATTATATCCAGCAAAACGTTTCGTTGATTCTGAAACAAATATTATCAATGTCTGCTTGTCACATGTGTGCACGACATAGCCTAACATTTCTGCTTCGTTATTGAAACATCGAAACACAGTGCGGGAAGATATACGTTAAAAAGTTAAAATGTTACGAAGGCAAGCAAGACTTCGTCGTGAGTATCTATATAGAAAGTCGGTTCAGGATAAATTGAAAAGCATCCAAGAGAAAAAGGAAAGTTTGAAGCGGAGTTTAGAAGAAAATGTACCGATTCATCCAGATCTAAGGAAAGATGCTTTGAACATACAAAAGAAGTTAGCATGGGAGGATGCTGGTCCAGAAATGGCAGTAGCAATAGGGACAGAAGTAGGTGGAACCTTAGGGTCTCACGAAGACGATGAGTACCGATGGGCTGGCGTAGAAGATCCGAAGATTGTGATCACCACCTCCCGGGACCCAAGCTCCAGACTAAAAATGTTCGTCAAGGAACTACGCTTGATATTCCCCAATTGCCAAAGAATGAACAGAGGAAACTATGAAATGAAACAACTTATACACGCCTGTCGGGCGAACGACGTTACAGATTTTATTATCGTTCACGAACACAGGGGTGTTCCAGATTCTCTTGTCATTTGCCATTTACCTTACGGGCCTACCGCTTATTTCACAATGTCGGACGTTATCATGAGGCATGATATCCCTGACATCGGAACAATGTCTGAACAATATCCGCATCTAATCTTTCACAATTTCAAAACGAAATTGGCTGCACGCGTTACGAATATTTTGAAGTATCTATTCCCTGTGCCTAAGGAAGATAGCAAAAGGATAATCACCTTTGCCAATCACGACGATTACATATCTTTCCGGCATCACACTTACAAAAAGGTTCATGGAAAAGACGTCGAGCTAACAGAAATCGGGCCGAGGTTTCAACTGAAGTTATATGAAATTAAACTGGGAACTTTGGACACAGAAGCAACAGCCGATACGGAATGGGCTTTGAGACCTTACATGAACACTAGCCATAAAAGAAGGTTCTTATCCGATCAAGACGGATGGCAGCAAGAGGATGATATTAATTAATTAATTCTTTTGTACGATTTAAATACTTCCGATAAACATTGTAAATAAAACACTTTTGTATGAAAACATTCTGCCCCGGTTCGATTCATTAAACGCTATTAATGAATTTCGACTTACAAAGATCCACATGTACTTGAATCTGCAATTTATATTTCGGAGAGTAGGATAATTCAGTTTGAATTCTCGCGCGCCGAGTCCCAATGCGTCATTCACGGTGCGCAGTGCATTCTGGTTTTCGTCGTGGCAGTTGTTTTTAAAAACGTCTCGGAAATAAAATAAATCGGCGCTGCAAAGGGGAATATCTGGCATAAAAGCTGACCGAGGTTTTCCAAATGAATTTCTCTCCGAAAGGAAGAAAGTTATTACCGCGGGATGCACGCTAATGTTCGTAAGCCCGCGAAATCTGAGAGGACGCCGCGGCGCAAGAAGCCCTTGGACCAAAAGAGCGACGCTATGGATATGTTCGTGACGCCTAAACGCCCGAAAAGTGACGGTGAGATCGGTTTCTGTAGTGTAGGAAAGTGTATTTGGTAGAGCAGCTGCTTGTTTGCCCGTATCGCTTGCAGTATCTCGCATGATTTGCGCGCGTTAGTAGTAAATATATCAATTTCGTTGCAACATTTAGTCCGTGCTCCATTTTCGTTTAAAGCGCTTTTGTTCGTAGCGGAGGATCGTCGAACTAATGATGTGTACAATCCATTCGTGGTTAGGATTTTCAAATTTTGTACATTAAATGAAACGATAGCCCGATTGAGATATTATTCGAATCTCAATTTCTGTAGCTCATCAAATTCCATAAGACACATAATACGCGTCCACGAGATTCAATAATTTATACATTACCAATCTGAGATCGGTAGGACTGAGAAGTGTATTTATCGAAAATCGTTAAAAACCTAACACGTATGAACAACTGCACTGCGTCTGGATACCCATGCATCGTGTAGACCTATTGATCTTGAATGTAAAAGTTGCGGAAGTGATAGTTAGGATTTTCAAAGTATTTTGGTCCCTTTCTCCTTCTTGGCAAGGTGCAGTCCGCTTTATCTTTCAGATCTAGAGGTCACGGGTATCTCCCGCAGTGGCCGCGTGAGAAAGAAATCCTCCAAACTCGTCGACTTCGAGTCGCCAGACGATTTAGCGGATAGCAAATATAAACGTCAGAAAGCAAAGCAATTGCAAAGTCAAGAACTATTGGACAGATATGACGCCCAACATATGTCGCCGAATCAATCCATGCAAGCAGGAAACGACGGAAGGCAAAGGAGCAATTCAAATTCAATCTCTGAACCGCAAGGAGTTAAGTCAGACACATTATCGGAGAATGAAGGCCAGTCTTCTGGATCAGAGTCGGACATTCCGTCCGGACTGAACGAGGACGACAGATACAGTATGGATTCTGGAAGCGATGACGATGTAAATCCTCTCATGATAGACGATAGAGAAGGAGGGTTTAGAAAGCTCGAACCGCCTGGCCAAGAAACACCTTCTCAAGCGAACAGTTTGTACATGCTTGAGAAGTGTAAAAAGAAATTGATTATTAAAGATGGCAAAGTGATAGGTAGGATGAAGGCACAGCGAAAAGACAAAGGGGTACGTACGTACGAATGCTACTAAGGGGATTATTTCACAGTTCCATGATGTTTTCAGAAAACAAGAATTACCGCCTACATGTTGTGGGCTAAAGAAATTAGACAAGAGTTACTAGAACAGTGTCCTTACATGGGTATACAAGCTTAATTTCTTCTTACATATTACAGACAATAGTAATCAACGCTAATGTGTATTTGTCAAACGTTGCTTTTTGTAGATTTCGCAGCAATTTCTAAACGATTAGGAGAACTGTGGGCGACAGTACCGAATCTGGAAAAGTATAACTGGCGTAGACGCGCGAAGCGCTTGGCTGCGAAGCCTCATTCTTTACCTGCGAGTAAAGATGAGCCCGTTTGGAAAATGCCGCCGCCTGCTTCGCGAAAAAAGTTCATTAATAAAATTGGTGGGTTTGTTGGTTCTCACCTATACAGCATTTTTACCAGTATGTCTCTGAAACAGTTGCGCGGTAGCTCGTTCATTTTGATTTGCTTCTCGTGCACGCGTATTAGTCGAAAGTTTCTCGGATGAAATATTGTTTTGATGGCTAAGAATTATATAGTAGATGTCTCACTCTTAATTTGTTTGGTATGCATGTATCGTATGCGTTTAGAGGTAGGCCAGCTAAACGAAACCATCGTATATTAATGTCTCGTGTTCGTTTGCTCTTTGCGCGTTACAGGTAATGGGAAAGAACAAAAGTCTGCTAGCTCCAAAAAAACAATTCAACTAGGTCTACCCTCCGTTGTAGAGAACGTTCCGGTATCGCCGCCGTCGAATCGGACAGGGAAGGATCTGGTTAACGAACCGATGATAGGCACAGGAATGTACAAAGTCGTTGGGACTCAGCCGATCGATGTGGCCGCGCATTTGAAGCTTCTCGGTGAGAGTTTAACGATTATCGGTGAACGATTGAAAGAACACGATGGGCAAATAGCAGTATCGGGCAGCCTGTCGGTCTTGCTAGATTCTCTGCTTTGCGCATTGGGTCCCTTGATCTGCCTGACGCAACAGGTTCCTCAAACTAATGGGGCAAAGCACGAAACACTTTCGCAAATGCTCGACAATATTGCATACCTTATGCCCGGTTTGTAATATATGTACAAATTTCGAGGACTTGTAATAATGTACAATGTAAATATATACATACATATATATACATTTACCGAAAGATATCACGTAAGAATAAATGAGATGAAATAGTAAGCCTTTTGTTTGCTGAGCGCAAGAACTTAGGATACTTGTAATTTGCTTGTAAAGGTATACATTTCTTTTATAAATAACACGGTTGTACAAAGGATTACAATAAATATTTAAATAGTCCTATAACTAGCTGTACACAATAAATAGTTGCGATCGTCTATTGATAGGACGATACCGGGGGGCATGTGCAGAATAAATTTTTGTCACCGTATATGTCGTCTATTCTTCCTACGCTTGGCCAAATTTTATTACTTCCTTTTACGAACGGCTGCGGGAAGGAAGCGAATGTAGATAAATATACTTCGCTGCAAATTCTTCTCGGCATTTATACTTACAGCTGGAAACGCTGCCAGTTCTCTGGGGTACGGACGGTCCCACGAACTGGATATCACCTGTTCTTGAGTATGCGGTGCCATTTTCAATGGGTTGTCGGCAATGTCCAATTTACCACTTTCGATATCGCTAATTTCTTGCCTTATGCCTGAACAACAAATGGAAGACGTGTCACCGTTTATCGAGCAACATTTTTCAGGAGAACTGAAGGGATTTGCAATAGTCTTACAAATAAGGGCGTCGCAAAATCTGTCCAGTTCCTTCTTGTCTTCGGACTCCGTTGGCTCGATCATTAGCGTGCCAGCCACAGGCCAACTCATCGTCGGTGCATGAAAACCGTAGTCCATCAATCTTTTAGCGATATCCACAGCCTCGACGTTGGCCGTTCTCTTAAAATCCCTTACGTCCAGAATAAACTCGTGCGCCACTAATCCCGTCTTTCCTTTGTACAGGGTCTTGTAGTAGCTCTCCAATCTACGACTCATGTAATTAGCGTTGAGAATAGCAACCTGCGTTGCCTTTTTTAACCCCTTCGGGCCCATCATTTTAATATAGGCCCACGAAATTGGTAAAATGGCCGAGGATCCGAAAGGGGCAGCGGATACGGCACCGGATTGCTTTATACTACCGTTGACACCGGCGGCACAATTGATCACCGGATGGGATGGAAGGAAAGGTGTGAGATGCCGTTTCCTGTACAAAGAAAACGATACATTATTGCACATTCGTTACTAACATACATCCCAACTTACACTCCAATAGGTCCCATCCCGGGCCCTCCGCCGCCGTGCGGAATGCAAAACGTTTTGTGCAAGTTCAGATGCGAAACGTCGCTGCCGTAATCACCCGGACGACACAGGCCGACCTGAGCATTCATATTAGCACCGTCGAGGTATACTTGGCCGCCAGCTTTATGGACCATCCCACAAATATCGCCGATCGTTTCCTCAAACACGCCGTTCGTCGACGGATACGTTATCATTAAGCAGGACAACGTTTCCCGATATTTATCAATCATCTCGGTCAGATGCGCGACGTCCACAGAGCCGTCCTTCTCCACCAAAATCGGTTTCACTTGCATACCAGCCATTTGAGCGGATGCTGGATTGGTACCGTGAGCGGAGATAGGTATCAAGCAAACGTCTCGATCCGTGTTCCCATTAGATTCGTGGTAACATTGAATCGCTCTCAAGCCAGCGTATTCGCCCTGGGCCCCGCTGTTTGGCTGAAAGCTTATGTTGTCGTAGCCCGTGATAGCGCACAGATCTCGTTCCAGTTCGGCGAACAATTGTTGGTATCCTGTGGCCTGCTCCACCGGAACGAAGGGATGCACGTCCGTGAATCCTCGTAGGCTGCAGGGCACCATTTCCGTGGTGGAATTCAGTTTCATCGTGCAGGATCCCTGTTGAAACAATCGCAGTGGACAATTACGCCGTTGGCAACGCTAAAAGCCTTTTAGCTCGTCACGCAGCCATTTACCAGTGGTATCATACTATGCACGAGTGATACATCCTTGTTCTCCAAGGATTTCATGTATCGCACTATTCTCGTTTCAGACTGATGACTGTTGAACACCGGATGCTGCAAGTACGGCGTCGCGCGTGCGAAACGCGATTTACTCAAGCTCCTGCCCGTGCAGGATTCATCCTCGCACGTTTTCTCCACCGTCGTGCCTGCGGCGAATATCTCGTACATATCGTTCACGTCCTGCTCCGTGGTAGTTTCGTCCAGAGAGATGCCGACACCGTCCTCGTAGTACCTGAACAAGGTGATATTTTATTTGACCACTACAACCACTTCGTGTTTCATCGTTTAACTACCTAAAGTTGATTTTAAACGCCGCCGCGTTTTCCTTTACAGTTTCCAGAGACACTTTGGGCGTAACTCTTATGGTGTCGAAGAAGTACTCGTTCCCTATTTCATTCCCCGCTTTCTCCAATCCGTTTGCCAGGATCAACGTCAACAGATGCACTCTGTCCGCTATGCTTTTTATTCCTTCGGGCCCGTGATAGACGGCGTACATCGCGGACATGTTCGCCAGCAGTGCCTGAGCGGTGCATATATTGCTCGTAGCTTTATCCCTTCTGATGTGCTGCTCGCGTGTCTGCAGGGCTAAACGGTAGGCATCCTTGCCAGCCGAATCCTTCGTGACGCCGATCATTCTGCCGGGCATGAGCCGCACCAACTTTTGCCGGCACGCGAAGAATCCGGCGTGCGGCCCCCCGTATCCAAGTGGTACCCCGAAACGCTGACTGGTACCGACGCATATGTCGACTCCGAACTCACTGGGAGGCTTAAGTATGGCCAGTGCTAGCAAATCGGTCGCAGCGCACACGTATGTCTGTAATGGAATTCTTCAATCGTCATTGAATCGTTTAAATTACACTGCGCAACAAATTTGAACTTTTCTTTTTTTGTTTTGCGATATCCATTAGGCGATGCTTGCGGAGTTCACCGCCCTGAATACGAAATCCGGACGCAGGACTGCTGCCTCACGTACAGTTTCTGAGAAACGTGGATTTTTGTAAAAAAACATACGATTTTGGACAAGAATAACGTATTATATGAAAGCTAAAAGCGATAGGAATTTCGCTTTGGTCTTGAAAAATAGAGGAAAGTCTGCTGAATACAACGGTATGCAAGTTTATTATTCTTCATGGTTTTGAACGGTTGTAATTGGCTACCAAAGTATAAGAATAAGCTAATGCTTTTACAAAGGTTTATGCTTTTCAAGAACCGAACGGTATGCGGCAATTCTGCTTCCGGATTCGTATGCAAACTCTACAAGGATCACCCAGTGGGTATTTCAGAACAAAATTCATGTTAGACAGTGTCATCTTCTTCTGTAACGTTTGAAATACGTACTCCATCCTCGTGCGCCTTCTTCACGACGTCTTCAAAATCGCAGATAGACCCGGTCGTATCGGGATATTGCAAGAGAATGCCAGCTATGTCCTTCGCGGTGGTGTCAACACGAAAGATATCTCCAATCTCGAGGGCGAGACCTAAGGATGTGGCGCGTGTCGAGATCACGCTGATCGTCTGTGGATGAACCTTGTCCGAAACGAACAACTTCTTTCTCTTGCTGCTCCTGTGGGCAAGGGCCAGAGCCTCCGCTGCCGCGGTCCCTTCGTCCAGAAGGGACGCGTTCGCTACTTCCATCCCAGTTAAGTCGCAGATCATGGTTTGATAATTTAACAGACCCTCGAGTCTGCCCTGCGAAATTTCTGGCTGGTAAGGGGTGTATTGCGTTGTCCTATAAGCACACCCAGTTACATTCGCTGAACTCGTTCCCGCTAGTAGTTACCCTCCGAAATCACCTACCACCCAGGATTCTCGAATATGTTCCTCATGATCGTGCGAGGCACGCAGCAATTGTTATACCCCATGCCTATGTACGACCGCCACACGTCGTTCTTCTCCGAAATCCGTGTGATCCTCTTGAGCAATTCGTATTCAGCTAAAATTACAATCGTGTTATTTCCAGGCGAGCTGTAATCAGGACGCTGGGATATGCTTGAAGCCTCTGTAGGAAGCGTTCTAATTAGCCTTCAACTTTAGAGAATCACGTGAATGCTAATCTCGACGCACGAGACTGACCTCCGACCCGAGATAGTCCGTGCTCGGCGCAGGAGGTCGTGCCGTTCATGTATCTTTCACAATGCAAGTTAAGCGCATCTCGAAGAGGGACAGCAATGTTTTTCTTTAAACTAATGGTACAATTTACGCAATCCATGGCGATACTTGATGCGAGAATCAAAACTTGGAGAATGATCGTGCCATCAATCAGTTTTGGTATCAACGAGTTATCGCGTTGTCTGTGTACTTGGTCTTGCAACATTACTTACTAACTGGTTGTTCGATCCTCAGTTCCTCCTTGTAAAGAATTCTTTCTGGAATGGCTGTCATTGTCAATTCGTCCAAGCTCTGTGAAATTTAACGACTACGTTGAGACCTGCCACCGTTACGATTCAATTATTTTCTATTGCAAGCTAGTCATCATGCTACCTCGAATCCAATAGTTTTCAACATTTCCCGCTGTTCACATTCCCGAGGGCCGATGTGCCTCGCTTGAAATTCACCACTCGTTGGGAATAGCTCCACGACTTTCTTCCTTCGCACATTGCTCGACGTTAATCCGCGCACGTGGCGAAGCGTGCTGCTTCTATTAAGGAACTTCGAGCACTTAACAAACTCCGAAATATATAACATTATGGTTCTAAAACGTTAAACAGAACTCAATGTTCATGTATTACTGCTGCTATCGTGAAATGGAACACTGTAGTTACTTAATAGACTTCAGAAAACTAAGAATGCTTCTTACAGTAAGCGGAGATTTTATACCCCAAGACATATCGTCTCGTCGTGTCACAACTGCTGATTACAGCTTGAACTTTTGTAACCTTGAGCGGCAAAATATCTTGGGAAATATTAAGAACTAATTGTTAATCACAAATAAGCCGAAAGAGCAATTGTTGCGAGATGGTAGCTGAAGCTCTTCCCTTTAACTCGAGCCCTTATATATTAGGAAATTCTGCCTTGAAGCCGAAGAAGTTGCGTTTCTTTAAGACGCTAACGTTGGACTGGTTTTAGAAAAATTTCAACTAAAAATCGAGACGTGTACTTTTCATTAATTTAACTTTATTTATAGAATCTGAAGCGAAACAGATACGTGTTACACGTACTTCTTATGATACAGTGAAACTTAGGGGCTTATTGTGTACATCACTCTGTAATAACAATCGGGTGTATTTATTTCATAAATTTATCTTTATTTTGCGTAAGTATTTTGGCCGAAGACTTTGCATCCAAAAAGAGGGATCCTACTTCTTCTATGTCTTCTCGTTTTATTACCGTTCTTTCGTTTACTTTTGCTGTCAACGCCGCAGGAGTTAAAAGCTGCACTACGTATCTGAGCGTCGTTTTTGTACCCAGTTCTCCAAGAGCAGTTAGGGCCTCCTCTTCGACCTGCAACCCTTCTGTCGTAGCCCTCAATTTAACTATTTGCTCTATCTCCGATCTGGAATACGGAAGCGTTCGTATGATTAACAATCTGTCTAAGAGATCAAGTGGGATCCCGTGCGGAGACACGATGTCCTCTGTTCCACGTATCACGCAGCGGCCTCGATTCGTCGCGAAGATTACTATGGGAGCAATAGCGCTTTCCAACGCTCGATGCAGATAGGTAAACGTTTCGATGTCTAACATATGTACTTCGTCAATGAACAATACTCCTGGTACCAATTCCGCGATACCTTGGTCGATATATTTGTTCACTACTTTGTTTATCTCTTTGCGCAATTTATCTGGAACGAATAATTTCAAAGATTAATCTCAAGTTATGACAATTTCTTTTCTAGATGTCTTGAATAATTTTACCTGTAATTTCTGTTTTCTTAGGCTTCATTAACTGACCCATCATAGACATTATATCCTGACCCCCCTGCGGACTGGCGTTGGCAACGTCTAAATCGTGTAGCGTCACGTCTTGGATAACTTCCTTCTTCTTATGCACATCGCCCTTAGGTAAAGGTACATACTCCTCCGCTTCTAAATCGAACTCGGTAGCAAAATTGTCGCTCCTGCCTTGTCTTTTTACAGCGCCACTGTTTGCCTCGATGTATATCACATCCCCTGTCTCGACCTTCTCCTTTTGCAAAGACTCGTATATGGAGGGGTCCAGTTTCAACTGCTTCGTCCCCTTAGCGGTCTTTAAACCAATAACTACGTGGGACACCGTCTTTCCGTATCCGCCCATCGGATTCTCAGTTTCGACCGGAGTCAATTCGGTCACTTCTCCCTCGTATACTTCTTTAGTTTCCTTAATTCTGAGACCGATAGCTCTTCTAAAATTCTCCATCAGTACCTCCGTCTTCTTTATTTCGGAACTGTAAACCTCCGAACCCACCATCGGACAGAATGGCACTTTGTTGCCTAACTCTTGAGCGATAGCAAGAGCGATGGCGGTTTTTCCTGTACCTGGCGGCCCGGCTAGGAGTACCGCTCTACCAGCCATTTTCTTCGACTTAATCATGTCGACTACGATCCCCGCAGCCTGAAACACGTAAAATATCAAAGCGTCTCTATTTACATTGCTATCATCTTTTATTTATGCGTGAATCATTCTAACCTCCCGAGCCAGTTCCTGACCGACGAGGCCGGCAGCGATTTGTATCGCTACCCCATTTTCGTCGAGACCAAGGCCCTTGATATGTGTATGAGCGGAGATTCTCTGAGTCTTCGCGGTACTCTTTACTTCTTCGATCTTCATTCTTTTTCAAGTAAAAAAAGTAACTCTTAACAGAAAACACGTTGCACGAATATTTGTTTGATGCGACTTCTGCCTCCTCCATGCGTCGCAGTTGCCATGGATACGGAGCTTCATCAAGCTGACGCGTAGGAGGCGTTTCTCAATTCAAATTAGGCTCGCGTTGAGCTTGATATTTTATATTTAATTGCGATATTTATAAGCATCTCGTGTGCAACGTGCATACACATAAGGCATGTCGAATAAAATATATAACAGTGCATACATTTTGCAAACTGTATGTAGTAAATTTGATTTTTATTCAGGTTCTTAACTACAGATGTCTCCTAGATAAATTGCTTTCTCGCAAGTGCTCCGTGAGCCACTTGATTCGTATATAAACGCGTTTTAGAGAACGTACTGTCGGGTCCGATGCACCTGAGAAAATATTCGAGCAATGCAACGTATGATTTAAAAGTTTCACATTGATTTCAAAGGAGTTTGAATTAACACTCATATGCCCTAGGTGTGACGGTGACCCTCCCTTTTGCATTTTTCTCCCAATTTCTTTTTATCGCAATTATTAGGATTAAAACGACGAAGGAAACGAATCAGATGAAACATCTTTTATTTATACATACAGTCGTACAAAATTATACTTTATACAATGGTTTCCTCTCCTTCTCTTCGTCATCTGGGACTACAGTTTGAGTGTCTCTCATCTAGAAGAAGGATTTGTATTCATAAGAACATTACAGAGGCAAGAAGTTGCTGTACTCACTTTAACGTGTGCGTATGAAATGATTCCGACCAAAGTTAACGTAATGCCAATCACTTGATTTACAGCTAAGGTTTCATGGAAGACTAGCGATCCGCCTAAGAGAAGCAGGCAGAACTTGGAATGACCCACCATGTTGTAACTAGCGATCAGATAAGGGACAATACTTTATGGATCTCTCTTATCGCAAGACATATTAAGGAAGGATACGTTAACGGAGAAGTTTTTCCTATTATCCAATACGACGTTAAGTTTACAAAGAAAGCTACTATCCCTGATAAGGCAACCATGATCTGTAAGAAGAGCGCAAGATTACTCGACGTGCTTTCTGCGTAAATGCGTTTTAAGGTATAAAGTTAGCATACTATATCCAGCAGCGACCAACTCCTTGCGACTGTTTGCTCCACAGGCTCTAAGAATGGTACAACGAAGAATAACATAACGGCGGATAAAGGGGCTTGGTAATATAACAACTGCATCGGATCCATCTGAAATTCCTTCTGCTTTCTATTTACCATCTGGAAGCGTAACGAACAGTAAGCTTTGCATCGTCCAATCGTCCAGTGAAAGAATAATACTCGTACCACTTGATACAAAGACGTTACGATCACTCCTGCTGTCGCATACAACGTTCCGATGATATTGAATCGTATGTCGTAATAAAAATTGATTACTACTCCTAATATGATAGGAATCAGAGTCAGCTTGACAAGTATGCCAAAGTGTTTCTTGTAAAATATCATTTGCATCGCTATCACGCAAGGCGTAGTTAACATCTTAGCTATTTGGTAAGTCCCAACGGTGTTGTACGACAAACTTAAATTGGTCAATACAACGAATCCACAAAATGTCATGGCAATTAAGAACATCTCTTTAATCGCGATGTCTTTTATGCAAAAAACATCGAACTTCTCACAGATAATCAAGCCGATGAAAGTAATAACAAAATGTATCATAGACAGCGTAACGTTTGGGAAACCGGTATGGAGGTACAACCATTTATTCAGCAGTACGATTACTATGGAAAAGAAAATGTTCAATATTAAGTAGAATGCCGTGACAATTTTTTTATTCATGTTTCTTCACTGTATTTATATTGTTTGTACATAACCAAGAAGTAAGTTGTTCGGGGTTATGTTTCGTTTCAACAGCCGGTGCATGTTTTTACCGACATTTACCGACGGCACACTCGATTGATGGCGCCAAAACGCGGAGCGCGAAGCGTGAAACGTGACACGAGTGTTCGATGGCCGCTAAAAACTCGAGCGGCATTGTAATGTGATTTAGGAGACAAATCAACGGAGTATTCGATCAGAAATAAAGTTGAAAATGGAAGAATTCCCGTTAGGATATCGGGAAGTGGTGCCTGACCAAACTGTACCAGAGAAATGGAACGAAATCACATTGAACACGGGTACGTAATCATAACCTCTCTATTTCTGCCGGGCAATCGAATGTTCGAGTTTAAAAACGTATTTAGAAAGCTGTCAAGCTGATTCTCCAAGCTCTATCGCAGTGAACATTTCCCCTCGCTTCCAAATACATGGATTCCAGTAGGAGTAAATTGCGAATTTTACGGAGACATTTCTAACCTTACTTTATTCATCTCATTATTTTTGAACAAGTAACATTTCGACAACATCTGAGTTCTCGCTGTATTATTCTACAGGTGGGAGTCAAAGCACTTTGCAGGATATAAAAGTTCCAGAAAGAGCCGGCGGATATTCGTACAATGATTGCTCAAAGTATTTTACACGCAATCGTTTTATTTATTGGCGTATCTGCCACGATGTACTCGAGCTGGTTGAACATAGTTTAGATATCAATTTGGTCAACTGCAGGGTGCGATACAAGTTCACGGATACACCCATTTTAGATGGGATTTCTATACACGAGACTGTTAATTCTGTAATTATATTAATAGCGACCGTTTCGAGTGTTCACAAGCTATCGTTTCCTCATCCCGAAAGAATTCATAAGAGCGTAAGTATTGCATGGAAATGAAACGACAATTGTGGAATAATAAATATTATCTTAAAGAGAATCGACTGTCTTCTAGGAACATTCATTGAGCACGTACAAAGATTTGGGTATACAGTCGATATTTAGCGAAGCCTCCGCACAGAATTTCAAAAGGGCGAAAGAGGATACTCATACGTTCCACGTTATTACAAGCGCAGGAACTACAAGTGAGTAGTTCGTTAGTAAAGTTAAACAAAGAAGTATTATTTATTGCGATTAATCGTTTGTAGACTCTCCAGTTCCACATGCAGCTGCATCGTGGTTCGTCGCACCGCAGGAAGCGTTATTCGCTCTTGCTTACAATTCAGGAACTATACTCCTTCTAAGGCTAGATACCAAAACGGGTCTTGTGCACACCAGCGAGCTGAAGCAAGATTCGATAGTGCCGAGATTTCTCAGTGGTATAGCCACTGCTTTCAGAGGTCGCAGCTCCGAAGCCCACGTGGCCATGGCATTGACCATACACAGCTGCGGAAACGACACTTACCTATTCGCGTTATGCCGCGAAGGGAATATCCGTATGTGGTCCTGCAATAAAGCGCAGTGCGTAGCCGTGATTGACGCGGCGATTGATAATCGTGTCGCATCGCAGGGAGCGCAGGGTCACATGTTGAGAAAAACGCTGGGTCCCAATAACGAATTGTACCTGGGCACCTTTTTAAAGTTTAGCACTAGATGCGAGTTCAGCGTTTTAAAGCCTGTTCACGAAAATGGCGCGTTTAAATTTGTTAGACTGTGTACAAGATTTGCACAAGATGTAGGTACTTCGTTATTCGTTACCAAAAAAAACAACCCCGGAATAACTTTTATACTAATCCTTTGCAGCAACATTTGGTGGACTTTTCTTTCACGACAACTCGATTGTGGGCTGTTTGGAGGACCACCGAGATGGACACTGTCGAAGTAACGCACGCTCATTTATCGTTGAACGGCGTGCGCTCGAATTCGGAATGGGAAACCGCGGTCCTGGAGCAAATCCCGGACAGGGATTATATTCTTAGCGATCCCGACACCGATCCGAGACAAGCGTACATCAATTACATTTTCTATCCGGGACAGTTCTCCTTGGCGGATATAACGAAGGCGTTGAATATATACAGAAGATCCCATTGCGTGGAGGACAACGTTCTCTCCGCAGCCGAGTTGAAGGAACGCGTGTGCATTGCAGTGGAAGATGAAATACAGGCCGAGATAATGGACTACGAACTTATGGACGAAGATTATCTGGAAATCGCCAATCGCTGCTGGTCGAAATTCTATTCCGGAGTCATACAATATCACGCGAACAGTACCAGACCAGTTGGACTGCTCCTGTTGCCGAACGTTTACGGCGTGGTGTTACTGAAAAAATCCTCCTTCTCGCTTCTGAGGCCTATGGAAGCACTGGAGTATCTGATGTTCTGCAATGAAAAGTCGTACACGTCGCGGTTCAAGGCAACGCCGATTCTATCGCAGGACGAGGATATATGCCAGGATCTCATTACATTGATGTCGGCATTGGTGTTGCTGGAGGATCAGCTGTCCGAGGAGACGAAAACGGCGGTGAAGAAGGAGCTGTATCATTTGAAAAGTCCCGACATCATCATCGACGATCTGCTGTCGAAGCTAATGCTAGAGTCGGAGGAGCCGATAAGCAACTTTATCACGCACCACCCGAGTTGCCACAAGCTGTCGAACGTTAGGGACATATCCAACGCCATGGCGATGCTGCTGGAAACATTGACGTACGATCTTGGCCAGCCCGACAAGCTGCACCTAAACGGAGATCACGACGCGTCGAAGCTTTTACTTAGCATAAGCAATTTCTTTGCCAGCCACTTGGGCGTCTCGGCTATATCGAAGAGCGTCGCGCAGATCGTTCAGCTGAGATTCGCGGTCTGCCGGAACCTGTTGATCCTCCAACAGATGATACTGCTTCGTCCCGAACTGTTCGACTCGCGGTCCTTGCATTCCATCAAATCGTCGCTCGCGCCTAGGACAGTTGTGCTGATGCAGGCTTACTACGTTGTCACGTGGATCTGCGAGTCCACGGCATTGCCGATGCCACCTCAATCGCTCCTGGACTCCAGCGTCCAACGTCTGGCGTCGTTGAAGCTAGGAGACCCGCGAGCAAACGTGGGAATCCGCTTGCCCCGCTCCCTGTCGCTGTTGGAGCTGTTCATACAGAACAGCGGCGCGAAACACGCGCACAATCTGATGGCCCATACAAGCTTGGACGCCGCCACTTTAATTCCATGGCATTACGGCATGCTGACGCATGTCACGCTTATCGCTCAGCTAATGTATCCTTTCACCAAAATCAAAAGAAACGGACGTTTCTCTCTTGTATATCTTCTCTATCCGTCCTTAACGCGCGTTAATCAGATGGCCAAGGTCCGGGAACTTCATTTTCCCCGAATGGCTGTTGTCCAGCTGCCAGTTCCTCTTGGTCCAAGAGTACGTGCGCCTGCTGAACACGTGGTGCGAATGGAACAGCGCGTCGAGGAAGTTCATATTGGCGGTGGCGTTGCTCGAGATGGGGGAGGTTCATAAAGCATGCGATCATTTCCTGAGGGCCTCCGCCGGTATATTGACGGACGAATTCTTGGCCGACGCCCTGCTCGATTCCGGCGCGCTGTCGGAGAGTAATTCGTTGATCCAGTATTACCTAAAGGTCATCAAGCTGTTCGAGGAGTACAACGCGTCCGACTGCATCGTCGAGCTAGCGGAAACGGCTATACTGATGGCGGACAGGGACGATCCAAACTTGCCGACGCTCCACTCGATAATATTCGCGCAGCACTTGAACCTGGGCCACCACGTGAAGGCGTACAACTGCCTGAACTCGAACCCGGACGCCGCCCGCAGAGTGGACTGCCTGCGGCAGCTGGTGGTCACGTTGTTCGAACGACGCAAGCTGATAGACTTAATCTCGTTCCCGTACGTCGACATGTACGAGGACCTGGAGAGGATAGTGGAGGGTAGAGCAAGGAGCGTGGACCTCATGGAGAACAACTACTACGACTTCCTATACAGCTTTCACGTTAACAAAGGAAACATGCGAAAAGGTAGTAATGCGTTGGATCCATCGCCGGATCGTTTAAATGAGAAACGTTTTTCACCTGCTAATCCGTATCCGTTTGCAGCGGCGACCGTTATGTACGAGCAGGCCATGCGTTTAAATCAAGAGTCGCAGTCGGTGCCAGTCGTGTCGAGGCAGGCCCAGTGTCTGTTGGCCTGCATCAACGCGTTGCATCTCGTGTCCGAGAAGTACAGATGGATAGTCAGGCCTGTGATCGACCAGAACTTTGCGGAGGAAATGGATTACGAGGACCTGCATACGAGCATCGAGAACAGAGACGATTCACGGTACAGGATAAAGAAGCAGGTCGAGGTTCTCGAGTTGAGCGACATAAGAAAGGAGTACTGCATAGTGGACGCGAGGTTGCAGGTGTCGAAAATAAGCCCGGAGCTGCAAATAGTCTCGCATGCCGACCCGTCGGAGCTTATCATTATTCTGTCGAGCATCGGCTTGTACGCGACGGCGTTGCATTTGTGCGACGAGTTTGACATTAACAAAAGCACCGTGCTGGAGAGTCTGACCTCGCAATGCGTACGACTGAGCCGTTCCGAGGACCCGAACGCTTGGGAATGGCTTGTCCAGAACGATATATTCGATATCGGCATATCCAATACAAATATCGCGAATACCGCCTGGAGATTATTAGAGTATTTAACGTTGAGACACGAGCGGGACAGACGCAGCGACTTGCATAAGGCGGTGTCCCGGAGGTTGCTTCAGGAAGGAGCGTTTATTCCTCAGTGGTTATTAATGTCGTACAAGGTAAATAATTCTGGCAAACTTTGTTTCACGCGATTAAAAGCCACGGTTTGATTGTTACAGAAACGAAACGCCGCGGAGCTTCTCCGTCTTATGTTGAGCACTGGCAGGATAATAGAAGCCAGTGACTTGGCCGTCGAATATATTTACGCCGTTATGGGGAACGGCAGCGAGAGTTTTGGTCTTAAATCGCATTTAACGTCCGTAGCCCCTGCAGTGTGGTTACCGCTGAATACATTGGAAGTGCTCTTGCACGAATTGAGAGAAGTCAGGGAAACAGCGATATTCTCCGAAGTACATTCCTTTTACTACGTATACAATTTTCCTTTATAAAGATGTTAATGTTATGTTAATGGCGATTTCAGAGCTACCAAAAATTGCAACAAGCATTGAACGATTACGAGTACAAAGTGACGGAGGTGTCGAAGGATATGATCGGAATGAAATTGAGTAGCAAGAATCGCTAGAAGTAAGTATAAAAATTATGTATCTTCGTGTGTCCTGTAACAATATTAGGAATAAATGGGCGCGTGGTTAATCGATATCAGTGTCATAAATATAACGATAACGCCAAGAATCGATGCGACAATCGCGGAGACCATTTGCGGGCATCTTTTGAATAGAACCTGAAATGATCGTTAACTTGAATACGATCGTCTCGTTGTGAGGTCATTGGTGATCGTGAAGAGATTGTTACCATCAAGAGAACCATTAGAGCAAGCATGACAGTTGTTCCAATGGGTATAAGGAAAGATGCTGCCCAGTAATGTCTGTATTTTGGAATCTAAGAACAATGGCAGAAAGGAAACGAGTGAAAAAACTTGCCACTCTTTGTCCCATTGAAAGATATCTCACCATTTCTCCAAACAGTTTCGTAAACCTGGCAGGTAGTCGCACGAATCCTTCTTGTAATACTTTTATTTGTTATAGTTACAGAATCGAGGAGACGTTGCGTATCTAAAGATTGGACTTCAGCCCTGAGACTGTCTCCTACAATGTACATACTTGTTGTAACATTTCGTAGCCGCTTTTCCAATATGCTCAAAAATTTTCGTGTAAATTCAGAGAGGAGAAGAGGTGTGGCTTTTTGCCCAATCGTTATTAAACGTGATTGTCTTTTGAATGTGCGGTCGAAGAGAGCCGTTGTTTCCATTATAGTTCACAAGTGCCAACAGCGAACACCTTTACATTTTAGACTTTCGTTAGAGCATAAATGGGGATAAGGAATTGGTAATGCGCTCTCTGACTTCTCTATAAGGATCGAAGCGGAATTACTTTTACTTTATCCTCTACGCTGCCTAACGATGACCACTACACATGACTTTTTATTTAACTCGTCGCCATGCTCCATAGTTTTGATAAGGCATTAGAAAGCGAAGCATTGCCCATTTATAACGATTCTTCAATGTTTATCCGTCGTAATAAAATCTTTTGATACGTTTATAAGAAAAATGTACTCGAATACAGTATTCTGCGTTATGTTACATATCTGTTTAACTGCGTTACAAAAAACACCAGGATACGTGCATAACTTTATATTAACAGTGTATGTATTTGTTTATAAGCTGGTCTTAATTTTGCTAATCGCAGTGTCGATTCCACGCAGAGCGCTTACATTTTTTTATAACTATAGTTTCGTTAACTTATAAGTAAATACATGCAATAAAATGCCTTGGCGACACTTACCCCGAATCATGAACATTGTTTACATTATGCTAACAGTTTGAACATTAGGGGCCCCTTTCTAATTGTAATAATTAATTGAGCGATACGAAGAGAGCGTTTAAGAGAAACGAAAATCGCCGGACTCGTGTGTAATTTTAACGAATACCGTAATGGCTGCAACAGTAAAACTTTTAATAAACTGAAAACAAGGGCTGTATTGTTAAGGAAAAGCAAAGAGGAAGAAGAAACGTACGCATCGTGTATTATCGCGAGGTTGAATAGATAATGCGTATATAGCGTGCTCGAAGAATAATTCCTCTTCGATAATACGATTTGGGTAAAGTATCATTTATGTACGAGATATATGCAGTTTGCATGGATTATGTGTTTTTTAAAATGAATGAAAATTTTAAATCTAGAAATCGAAAGAAGGTATTTTTCGACCACCCGATATAAACACACATAACCTGACATTGTTTGCTTTGCAGCATGGCGGTGGTGACAAAAACCGGGTGAATGTCGATGTTTTATTATACGTGTGCAAGACTCGATCTTGAGGTAAACCATAAAAATGATGAAAATATCGGCACTGAACGAGGAATCCAGCGAGGAAAGCGAAGAGGAGGATGTACCAACAATCACGAAAGAGGCGCAGGTATGTTCCAATATTGTCGAACTTTACTTTCCGAAGAACATAACCTACAAGCTTGTCATTTGTAAAAATAATCCTCGTCCACATAGAAGCGTTCGTATTTTACGCATAGCGTTACAAGGAAAAGCACGACATCGAATTCTAGAAGCTGTTTCCGCAATATTCGCGCGATGCCATTAGTGACACAATCATTTATCTGTCGCAGGAACAAATAGCTCTTACCGAATACAACAAAGCCCTCGCGTTGTTGAAGGAGGATAAACGGGAGGAAGCGCTGATTATATTTAAGGATCTTCTCGAAACTGAACTGTTGGACGAAGTCGAGAAGCCCGAAGTACCGGACGGTAGATCCAGGCCGATGCTGTCGTTAAAGTATTCTTGCTTTAAAAATATCGGAGCTATACAGGCCGCTTTGGGGAACTACGACGATGCTATAGACAATTATTGGGAGGCGGCTAATTTAGACGATACGGACGTAACGTTGTGGTGTAGAATAGGCACGTTAGCTATGAAAATCTCCAATTTAGAATTAGCATGTTCGTCGTTTAAGCAAGGCTTAAAATGTAACGCGAATCATTGGCCGTGTTTGGACAACATGATAACTGCCTTGTACGCGGTTCCTGATTACATGAATTGCCTTCTGTATATTTCCATGGCGTTAGAACGTGATCCCTATTATGTGAAGGGTTTAGCTTTTCGCGAGAGAATATTCAAAGACATTCCATGCTTCGAAGAGTGCTATAAATTGTATAACAGCGATTGGCAGTTAGATCCCCCTTTGTACACCGAATACGACCATGCAGTAGGTGATAAATTAATTGCAGAAGCGAAAGAAATTGCAAGGAAATGGACAGAGGCGTGTAAGGTAGAATTCCTTCCTAAACCATTGCCGGATCTGACGCTGAGAAAACCTATAAAAAGCTACACGTGGTTAAATCTAGGCGATAGCCTGCTGGATATGCATAGATATGTAGCGGAGAATGATTTGAGTTTCGTTAGTAGAGTTAATTTAACGGTTCACGATACCGAGGAACCAGCTAAGGTGCATGCCGAAGCGGATATTCAGGAGAACAACGATACTAGCAGCGATCCGGAGGAATTAAAAGATGCCGCAGGGAAGAAAGATAACGATATTGACACGTGCATGAAAATGGAAACAGATGATGCGAACTCTGCGTTCGAACCAGCCGATGACAATCAAGCATGCGGTAGTGAATCTGTAATGGAATTCGAAGTAGAGGACGATAAAAAATCATCCTCCACCGATGTACAAATCATAGAGGACGAAGACCCTTTGAGAATTACAGACATCGATGGTGCACAGTTCGACGTACAGAAACAGGACCTGGAAGAGCAAAATAATTTGGAAGGGGACGAGAATGAGGATAAACTGGATGATGCTGGTAACATGGGACACAACGACGATATCAGTGACAAGGATAGTAATAAGTCTAATTACGAGGGAAATTCGAAGGAGCGTGATAAGGATGAATGTAAAGAGGGAGAAAAGTTGAATGAAAATGATGGGAAAGAAGAGGTACAGAAAGTAAAGAAGAGAAGAAGAAGCGCTCTATGTTTTCTACAGCAATGGGCTTGGAGTTGTAGCAACAGCATGAGACGATCGGCGAGAGTAAGAAGCTCGAATAGAAGGGAAGCGGAAAGGGATGATGTTCAATTGGAGGAAACTCTCAGGAGAATATTTCCTAGCACACTATTGCCAGATACAGTGAGATTAACCAAGGATGATCATTCTAAGAATATGGAGGATTCTATGGACACGATGGACCTGTACCAATTGTTCGCCAATCAAGAGAACAATAGTAATACCCTGGAGCCGGCTAAAAGTTCGGAGAGCTCGAAATCCCCGACACCAGACACGAATCGGCGGCAGAATTATTTCGGCACGGAATCCGAAGCGAGCGATGTAAATATGTTTATTAACGAGCACAGCGGCAAAAGCAATTTAATGATAATCATAGCCAGATATACAGAATTTCTATGTACAAAATGGAATCAAGAGTGGCCGGGAGGAATGTTAGATATATATTTACAGGCGTATACATTTATGAGGTAAAAAGATGAGGCTCAAAGATCCATTTGAATTAGCGCAGGGAATAAAGTTTGGTTTCCCTTCGTTTTCGCAGAGAACATATCCCGCACCCGTCTCCGTTCGAAGGAGACACGAATGATGATGCTCTAAAGTTGGATGCCGAAATGACTCTGCTGTTCGGTGAACTTCATACGGACAACTGGTTAAGCAGTAAACCGGATATCCTTCCTACTTCAACGTAAGTGCCTTTCTCATTATTACTTTCCAACGCGTAAGAGTGTTTAAAGCTCGAATAATCTCTTTTAGTTTAGATAAGCTTGGCACTGGATTGCCATCCGAGGAATTGGGCCAGATAATTTTTACAAGCGTCAGAAGAGATATTTTAGGGGAGGAAAGTATTTTTATATTGTTAAGGGTCCTATGGCTCAAGGCGAATATATTTCTGTGCCAAGGTGATACAGATATCGTCGTCGAAACTTTAGACCTGGTAAGCGGCATTAGTGCACGCAACAAAGACTCTCTTATCTGCTACTATGCTTCTGTTACTTTTAGCTACTAAGTCACATGCAGGAACTGGAGAAACAAAATCAGAACGTTTATCTGAGGCTGCCCAATTGTAAGCATAATTCCAAAATCAGTATTAAAGTAGTGGAGAAGAAGTTGAAGTCCATTCAAAGGGGGCAGAAGTTGGGAGAGATACAGCACCTGTACGACGAGAAGAAATACGCCGAGTTAGCCTGCATACTGCAGGACACGTTTAAGTTCGCGAAACAAGGAAACAAGCTTCTGCCCGTAACGGACAATATCGTCGATAGGGTGCAGCAATTATCAATGTTATTGGACAGCTTGTGGCATCTCCAGCAGTACGAGGAATGCTACGTATGGGCGGAGGCGTGCCTCAACGAGGCATGGCAGAATTACTTGAACGCTTCCGACGAAGCTGAGCAAAAGAAATGGACGGGTTCTATCTTGACGGCCCTCGAGAGGCTGGAGGCCTGCACCATCGAAGTTAGCACGTTTGTCGTGAAGTATTTGTCGGACGCCCGCCTCTCCAGATTGGTGCAGAATCTAGTTCACATCGTTTGCAATCAATTAGACGTGTCGGAGAACACGGTGGAGATGCCGCTCGAGACCGTCCTACCCTGGATCTTGTTGCACTACGTCCTGCAATACAAAGAGGACAAAGAGAGGGCGAAGGTCGAGTCGTCGTACAAGAACAAGAACAATTCCAGCTACTCCGAGTCGGAGGACGAGGACGAGGGCGTACCGGCGTCCATTATGATTCTGTTCATCGCCCACGATTTCATGGGACGGCACTCGTGGTGTTGCTACAACGAGGCGAAGCTGTTGTTCTTCACATTGAACCTGGTCATTCCGAAGCTGGAGACGCCGCAGTTCGCCGGCATAAAGGGCAAGGTTTCCAAGCATTTGGAGCAGATATTCTTCTGCCTCTACGGCCACTACAACAGAGTGAACAAGGGGCGTCCCAAGCACATAGAAGAGCACGGCGTGCCTCAAATGAAGGTGACTTGGGAAGGGGCGCAACTGTTGTTCGAGTTTTACAAGCCCAAGCAGATCCCAGAGTTCTGCTCGCCCCGAACGTTGACCATTAACGCGGACACCGAGGAGTTATTCAAACGGATAATAAAGCTGATACCCGCGGAGAGCGATCCGAATCAGGTGATCGACGAGATGATGGGCTACGCGATGGGCGAACGAGACGCGATGCCCACCATGAAGAAACCCCTGCCGCATTCCGTGTCCACCATTTATTACTTGCTGGCCGACTTCTATTTCAAGAACTGCAAATGGAGCGCCGCGATTCGATATTACCTGCTGGATCTGTGCTTCCACTCGACGAGATTAAGCTCCTGGACTGGCCTGGCGATGTCGTCGGGCACCATAATCGAGACCTGGCTGAACAAGTATAAACCGATGCAAGTATTCGTTCCGATCATCCGTCCGTACGGTGAAATACAAAAAAAAAAGACATGAAACCAATAACAATCTCTCCACCCTATCTCACTTTTAGAAACGAGGATAAGCTCTTGGCGAAGGCAAGATTAACCCAAACCAGCTACCGGCACGCGGTCGAGTTGGACTCCTGCAATCACATCATTTGGACGGAGTACGGCAATTTCGCGTACGTCGTTCACTCGTTCTGCTCGAGGCTGTTGAAACAGGAAACGGAGACGCTGAGCATGGAGCGGTTCGAGGTCTTGGAAACCAGGAAGGAGGAGATGCTGGAGATAGCCTGCCAGTGTTTCCAAGCGTGCGCCCGTTTGTTCATCGCCGTTAAAGACGGGGCGATACCGCACGACGAGAGGTGGCTCTATCAATACATGCTCGGGAAGATCGCGGAGAAGAAGAATCAGGATCCGCCTATTTATTTAGAACACTATGCGAAGGTAGGGCTCTGCGACAATTCTGCTAAGAGAATCGGCCAGCGTGTTAACACCTTTCGTCCCCTCGTTGTAGGCCAGCGAGTTGTTGTATCACAATAACGCGCAGTATCCGCGCAGGATAAGCCACAAATGCCCGCAGCACTTGTCGATCGAAGCGTTGGAGGTGCATTACCGGATCCACGCGAGCGTGCTGAAGTATCTCGAGCAGCACGAGGGGAAGCCTTTGAAGAAGTCGCTGGGCAAGGTGTTGCAGTATCATCTGGAGAACTGCGCCAACGGGCCGTTCATGAAGTACACGTCGAAGCTGAACGAGAAGGGCAAGGAGGACGGCGGTTTCGCGGGCGGCAAGAGCACCGGCAGAGAAGTGGAGATCTCCGCCGATGGGGATAGAAACGTGGTGACCATTAGCCGGCGTTCGAACAGCATCGAGGAGATCGAGATCGTCGACAGGACGGGTAAAGGGCAGGGTAGAACGGAGGCGCGGAAGAGGTCGCCGGCGGAGCTGCCGCAGGAGAACGTGAAGAAGATAAAGCTGGCGAGTGTGTCGCATTTGCAGCTAATGCAGGACGTCGTAGCGTTGATAGACGACGTGATCACTAGGGTCTGCGACATGGTCTCGCAGAAGGAAAGGGCCGACGACGTAATGGTGTTGTCCAGCGACGAGAGCAACGAGGCGAAGTCCCAGAGAAAGAAGGCGAGGGCGCAGGCGAAGCCGGAGGACGGAGGGAAGGGTCCGTTAAGCTCCATTAAGATCGAGAACGTGTTCGAGGGGGAGGGCAAGCCGGAGAACGTTCAGGACTTGATGGACGCGCTCATGAAGCAGGCGATGGAGATCAGCCAGGAGTCGCGGCAGTCCTCCCCCGAGGAGGAGGACACCAGGAAGTTCGAAGGGAAATGGCTGCAAAGCGAGGATCTACAGCTGAACGGCAAGGAGGCGAAGGACAAGCCGGAGGGGAAGAAGAAGCCCGCGACCACCGCCAAGGAGGAGGTGACTTTGAGTAGGAGAGGCTCGCAGGAGAGCACCACGACCACGCAGACGACCACGACGACGACGGAGACGAACAATTCCAGCTCGAGCAGCAGCGACGAGTCGAGCAGCAGCACCGACAGCACCGACAGCGACAGCTCGAGCGACACCGAGAGCGAGTCCGCTGAGAGCGACGCCGAGAAGAAGAAGGAGGAGCCGGCCCTCGCGCAGAAGGAGGAGAGCATGAGCGACGAAGAAGTCGCCACGCTGATAGCGTACTGTCTAGCTGGCCTGGAGCAATGCGTTCTAAGATTCTCCGAGCACTACAAGTCGTTCTACAGGCTGTCGCACTTCTTCTTCAACAACAAGACCGCCAAGGACATCACGAAGTGCAGGAACCTTCTGTTGGACAGCTACAATTGCCAGTTCTATCGCGGGGAAAGCTTCCAGGGATTGTTCGCCGATAGGAAAAGCACCAATTTCTTCAGCGTAAGTATATACATACATATGTTTACATACGTTCAATTTTCTTACAGATACACGTGGGTCAAGAGAATTGATCTAACAGCATCTGCTGGTAGGCGGTCGCGTTAATCGATTGGACGAGTCTTACATTGCGTCGCCTGCCAGTCGCATTGGTGTAATCCACCAGAACGGAGCCCTTTGCCATTCCATCGAATACAGGGGATACATTCGTTATTGTAGACTTTGTTACGAGTTCTGGCCGCAGGATGATCGCTGCCGCCATCGTGTCCGAGCTAATCCAAGAGCTGCTGGTCGACGAGTCTACTCGTTCCGCTTTGTTCAAGAAACTGACGACGGGAGAATCGATTCTACCGAAAACGTTCTTGCGCCAATCCTGCAGGGACATATAACTGGTACTACGTACACTCTTCTTTCGTAATTGAATGCAATTACCATAGGAACGTCGGTAGCGAGCGATGCCTCCCACGGGACCAGAACGCTTCCCGTCGTTCTGTTCAGTATCATGTAATTGCCTTCCGGATCCTGGTAGAAGTTGAACTCGACGCCGGGCAAGATGTTACCGACCCCGGCAACACTGCCGCCTAATATAAAATGATTCTTCAGCTGCTTGAGAAACGACGGCTCCAGTGCGATTGCTATGGCAACGTTCGTTGACGGGGCGATGCTCAGTAGAGTGATTTCATCTGGAAATAACAACGAGGATGAATGAGACGGGTCTATCCATGCATTCGATCTTCGGTTATCAAACTATCAACCTGGGTACTGTTTCACCAAGTCCACGAGCGCAATGGCCGCGTGCTTGCTCTCATTCACTTTAGCAGTTATCTCCTCGGTGAAGTTAAAGTCTCCCAGGCCGTCCGAGCCGAAGAAATGGTCAGGTTTATATTCGTTTACTAATGCTCTCTCTGCACCTTTGTACACCGGTATCTGCCGGACGTTCCAAGATGAATATCGCTGTTGGAGTTATCAGGAAACGTGGCACACTTACGTCACTCCTGTTGGCGACTGTTAACACTTTAAGCACATTGGTGACCACGTTCTCCACGTACGTGTTCCCGTACGTGCACGTGATCGCCAGGACCTCGCACTCGGACCTGAGCATCAGAAGTATGGCCACGGCGTCGTCGCTACCAGCGTCGGTGTCTATCACGATCTTTTCCAAGGCATTCGCGGACCTTGAAAGAGTAGACTGTCTCACGACGAGATACACGCTGCGCGCATAGGTTGCATGGAACAATGTTGTTTCATATCGAACATTCTTCCGACTCGGAATTGTTTCTAATCAGACTCTGAAGCGGCATTTACCTCGCTAAGCCGCACAGGATTACACAAAAAGAGATTGCAAGCTTGCAAGGAAGCGTGCAGGTGATCCGCATGATTCCTCCACGAGGGATTGGTCCTGCATAGAAATGGCAAAGATATATTAGAAAACAGCGGCTGACAAGCGTTTAGATGGCCCGTCTAACACGGATATCACTGAATCACTTTTAAACGTGCTTCAAGCGTAAGTGTCTTATCGCGCCGCCAAGCGAGATCAATCGTCCCTTATCTTTCCAGGGTGTTTGGCATATACCGAACAGGGAAGTCGACAGACCAGGAAGTTTCGCGTTTCACATGTCCCGCTGCGTAACGCTGCTAATGCAGGTGCTTAAGGAGACGAACGACGCCCGAATGCTGATACAGTTGAGCGTGCAACTGGGCAAGATACCGGAATCGGACAAGTACGCTGCCTCGAGTATCCTCGCATTTTTCTCGCACGAAATCTCTATGCCACCTTTTTTTTGTAGGAAGTATTTACGTGACTCGGAAAGGGAGCAGCTGTCTTGCCAAGCGTTGACTCTCTGCTTGCAGTCCCTGAGGACGAAGGTGCAGTTAATGGGAGGCGGCACTTCCGAGCCCGCATCCGGCGGCAACACGGACGCCAGGACTCAAGTACTTCTCGACACGTATTGGGTGTATCAGAGGGCGGTAAAAAGCTTTCAGAACAAGGAACAAATCATTCAGACCCTTGCTTCGTTGCTGGTGGACACGTACAAGACGTACGCCGGTAACAAAGTACGTTCTCTGCTAAACATGTGCTTCCTTCACTTGCCATTTAAAGGCTTAAACGATCTAGCTTCCGTCTCCCTCTAATATTCCATTCGTTCGACAGAGTTTGGAGGGCAACGTGTTGGAGATTGCTACGAAGTTCTGCAACGAGTACAATTACAATCGGAAGGTACTGAACAAGATATTCTCCAGCCTGGACGCGCCGTCCGCGGAGGCACCGGCGCAGCCGCAAGCAGCCGCGTCTCCGACTCCTGTAACTTTTCCTTCCTATATTTATATACGTATAGTATTCCACGTACTTGGTATGCAAATCCTTTTTCTAACGTTCGCACAGATCGTCGCGCCTCAGCCACAAATCAGTTGCGCATCTGCGCAGTCCTCTCAAAGCCGGAAACCGTACAGGAGTCTGTCATCCACGGGCCGTCCGAGGGGACGTCCGCCCAACGTGAACAAATATCTGCAGGCCATGCAGCAGACGAGCAACGCCATGAATCAGTTCGGCTCGAAGGCCGGCTTCGCCAACTACATGAACGCCACCGGGAATCGTTCCATGATGAATCCCTACTTCATGCACCCGCTGGTCGATCCAAGTATACTGACGGCTATACTAGCGGGCGGTCTAGGCGGTGGCATGATGGATCCCCTGTCGGCGATGAATTACATCAACCAGATGGGCAATTACCAGGACATCCTCAGGCAGTATCAGAGCAACCTGACATCGTTGTCGAGCTTGACCAGCGGGTTAAGCGGCACGATCGCCACCGCGCCTAATATTAGCAACGTCCCTACGATGAGCACGTCCAGCTCCGGCATGAGCACCGCCCCGAGCATGGGCAGCCTGGCCAATCTGACCGTGCAACAGTTATTGGGCTTGAACAGCTCGGCGACGACGACAGCCCGCTCGACGCCCATGTACCAGCAGGCGACGATGGGAAAGACAACCACCACCGCGTCGATGGCCAAGGACAGGCCGAACATATCGATAACCCCGGTGAACGCGGCCCCGGCGAAGAGCAAGCCGCCGAAACAGAGTCCGCAGAGCGACGCCCTGCCGGTCCAGCTGCCGAAGTCTCTGCAAATCTCGCAAGCGTCGAAGGCGGTCGCGCAGCCGCCGGCCACGCAGGTCTCTCTGCTGAAGACGTCCGCGGTTCACGCGACCGTCAAGCCCGCTCCGCCGAAGCAGATGAGCGCGCCGCAGATACGGGTGTCGAAGTCGCTCACCGAGCCTCAGCCGGCGCACAAGACCAACTTGTCCTACTCCCTGTTGAAGAGCAACGCCGCGGCGAGCGCGGCGGCGGTCCCGCAGGCCGCTCACGCCGCGCTCAGCCCGTCGATGGGCCTGAAGCAAGCGTTGCCCATGAGCGTGCCCGCCACCCACACGGGCACGTCGTTGCAGCACAAGCTACTGTCGAAGAAGAACTCGCAGCGGCCGTACGCGCATACGAGCGTCCAAGCAACGGCGAGGAAGTCGAAGCCGACGAAGGCGTTGCCCGCGATACCGAGCGGCTTTCCCAATCTGCTTGGCGCGATGCCCGGGAACTCGTCTATGCCGCAGCCGCCGTACATACCGGCGGAGCTGAGCGGAATCTCCGTGAGCCCGGTGCCTCCGCAGGCCGGCTTGAAGGGGCCGAGCATGAAGTATAATTATAAAAAGCCCGCCGCGAAGGCCAAGCCGACGATGGAGATCGCCGGCTCGATGCCGGCACCGGGCTCGTACGCCCAGGGCAACTCCGCGGAGGCGTTCTCGATGCTCTCCCAATTGAAACAGCACTCGCATCTAGAGATCATACCTCAGCAGAAGCCGCAACATATGAAGCCGGCTATGGATTACGGGAAGGGCCTGTCCTCGGGCGTGAGCTTGCTACCGCAAAAGGTCCCCGACTCCCTGAGACCGTCCACCGTCGAGTGCAAGACCATGTACGACTTGACGAGAGCGAAACCGAGCGGCGGGTCCGGCAAGAAAGCGGAGAAACCGATGAACGACAGCGTGGAGATTATAACGCTCGACGACTGAATACCCGCCTACCGGGAAACCGTTAGTACCTTTATATCCGTTAGTCACGAAATTACCCGATACGCTTCAATTTGGGGCAATCGCGATAATTGTAGTACGCGCAGTTACCCAAACAACATTCCCTAATGCTTTTCCATTTCTTGCAGCCTACAATTCTTTTCGCCCATTAAGAACGACCGAAATTGATCGCCAGCCTTCACACGTACGTGCCTGACGGAATCGTTCCGCGTGAACGGCCCGGTTTGCCGCACGGGACAACAGATAATTATATTCTAAACGGTGGAAATAGTCGAAACGGAATTCCTGCGCAGCACACGGGACTCGTATCCCGTATAATTCTCTTCGCAAGTTGGACAAGCCAAGGGATAGCGTTTGCTTCACGGGGCTCTGCTCAACGGTTTAGATTCAGAGAGCAGCGTGACGACGGATCGCCTCTGAACGTCTACGGAGCGATGCGTCTTACCATAACGATGAAGCGACACATTATTTTTCTACCGTGCGCGTTTAGCGACCGATACACTTCTCCTTATACGTAGAAAAAGAAAGGAGAAAACGCACAAACGAGTAGGACGTAATTAGATATTTACGAAACCATTTTATAATTAATCATTTACACGGATATCCTTTTCGTTTGGGAAAGGTATACATGCAGATTCGCGATGCATACTACCGTACATGTATTCTAGCTTGTCAAGTTTTCTTCGCGGCAATTCTTGCGAGCTTTTCTATACATATATATATACATGTAATCTATAAATTAGCTCGTTATAGCAGTAATTTGAACGTTAAGAGACTGCGTTTTATATATTTGTACATACTCCACGTATTTATACATACATCTATGTTAATTTATCCGGCAGTTTAAATGAATTCGCAGGGGTGCCACGAACGCCCAGACCCTTTACGGCGAACACGTAGCCGGCGTTCGGTTGCTCCTTCAATTCGTTCTCCTTCACGCCCAAGCTCGCCGTTGTCGCGTACAGGATATCGAAGCCAGGACCGCCGAACGCGACGCTGGTCACGTTCTTGGCGCCGTTGATTTTCACGTAGCGCAACAGCTCGCCCGTCCTCGGATTTACTTGGAGTATCTGACGATCCAAGGGGAGATAAACACGCTATCGTCGCATTTTTGCAGAAATCATAGATATCTCCGTGCGCGGTTAGATAGGATACTTACACCGCCCCCGCCGAAGAGGGCTATCCAAAGATTTCCATCCGTGTCGATGGTCATGCCGTCCGGCAGTCCAGGGATATCGTTCTCCCGAAGATCGAAGATCGTTCTCCTGTCACCTGAATGGGACGAGCAAATTAATATAACGCGGGATCGCGTCTAGTAATGGACACGGTCGTCTTACTGATAGTTCCCGTCCGAGAATCGTAATTGAATGCCACCACTTGGTACGTCGGTGAGTCGATGTAGTAAAGCACGTCGTCGTCCGCGTTCCACGCTAACCCGTTGCTTATAGTTACAGGGGACACTTGCTTCTCGCATAGAAGATCGGTGCCGATCGAGTAGAATGCGCCTACCTTAGGGAACGTCCCGTCTTCCTGTATGTAGCCCATCGTTCCTAACGTGAAAGAACGCAAGATCGTGAGGAGAGACGCTTTCCCCGATCGCCAGCCAGTTTACCGATCAACCAACCGCCCCATAGTCTTCCACGAGAATCCGCTTTCGCATCGTTCCACCTGGTCTCCTTCGGGCTGCTGTCCAGACTGAGCAGCTTCTTAGGCGCGCACTTTGCCAGATCCTTCTCACCGTCCCACGATACTAACACGAAGTCCGTGCCGGAGCCTGCTACCAGTTGACCGCCGCTACCCTCCACGGGAATAACGAATCCGACAGGTCCGTCCTCTAACAATGTAAACAATAATGCGCGTTGTACAGCAATATTAACGGGGATTTCATCGAACTTTACCTATGTAGGCCGACGTGAGAGCACGAGTCTCGGGATCCAAACGGAATATTCTCTGGGCGAATATATCGACGAAGTAAAGCTTCTGAGACTTCGGGTCCCAATGCGGCCCTTCGCCCAATTCGTACGGGCCGGCCAATGGTTCGACGACCACCCCCGACATTTTCCTGCTTGCAATAATTAATAGAGATACGCCCGGCGAGGCGGCAACAGGTGTCCTATCACGCGAAATTCAAGCGCACCGGTACGATAGCTCGCTCAAACATTCATTATTCACTTGCCCGATGAGATACTTACTTACTTACCCTTTGATTCGATGAGTATCGTGTTAGATGTGGCGGACTCGCCAGTCGAGACGTAACAATGCCCCAAGGCTAATAATCTTGGAGGGATATACATATAGCGTGCTCGGGCAGATAGAAAAATGTGCGAACGATGATCGGGTGGGGTAAGGTTATCGCGAATCGAGTTATGTGTATGCGCAATTGGCACTTGAATGTAATCTCTGTAGATAGGAGAGCGGCTTTAGAGGAACGGTTCACACGTTCTGCTTCGTCATACTGTTTATTCGTTGTTTATGGTGGCGGTAGAATGCAAGTCGACCGTCGCATCGGTGCTTATAATTTGAATGAATTCGCAGGATAGCCACGAGTGCCCAATCCCTTCACGGTGAACACGTATCCCGCGTGCGGCTGGGCATCCAGCTCCTCCGGAGTTAAGTCGCGGCTGGACGTTGTCACGAATAATGTGTCCAGCGAGGGGCCGCCGAACGTGCAGCTGGTCACTTTCTTCACTGGAAGCTCCACGAAGCGTAGAACTCGGCCGGTACGGGGATCCACGTTAATCACCTGTTTGGTGAACACGCAACTATGCTTGATCGTCACAGCTTTCTTTAGATAAAACGATACTTACACCTCCGCCGTTGTACAAGGCCACCCAAAGGTTCCCAGACACGTCTATGGTCATGCCGTCAGGTAATCCAGCCACGTTATTCTTTTGCAGATCAAACGCGATCCTCTTGTTCGCTGAAACGAATTTATGTTCATTGCAGATACGCGTTAAAGGTCTAGCCCTCTGGATCACACGTACATATGGTCCCATTGACGGGCTCGAAATCGAACGCTGCTACTTGAAGGGTCGGTGTGTCTATGTAGTAAAGCGTATCATCCTGGTGGTTCCAAGCCAGTCCATTGCTGTTTGTAACGGGAGTTATCTCTATCTTTGGTTTCAGGCTGGAATCGATGCGGTAAAAGGTCGCCTCGTCGGGCGCGACAACGTTGTTCTTCTCTGGTCCTATTGTTCCTGTAACAAACTGGTGCATGCGAGAAGCTGTCTGACGACACGTGGGTAAATATACATATCCATCGGATAGACAACGTTCGACTGACCGCCCCAAAATCGTCCAGCAGAGTCCGCCTTGCCGTCGTTCCATCGAGTGCCCTTGCGGTTCCGGTCGACGACGGCCAGCACTTCGGGAACGGATTCCGTGACATTGCCACGACCGTTCCACGTAACTAAAATGAAATCCGTGCCGCTGCCAGCCACAAGCTTCCCGTGCTTACCCTCGACGGGGACGGTGACGCCGACCGGGCCATTCGCTAAACGTTCATCGGCGAGTATTGTCAATTGTAAATTCCACTTTCTGCTATCTGGTATATATTAACATTTCAACTACCAATATAAATGCAGGAGAGATGTTCCGTTGCAGGGTCGAACCTGCATATCTTCTGCGCCTCTATATCGACGAAATACAATTTCTGCGTAAGGTGATCCCAATGTGGACCCTCGCTATGCTGAAATCGACCCACGACGGGTACAATAGACAGTTCGTCCGTCTGTCGTTGGATACTACAAGTCGATCTATAAATAATGGCAAAGACAGCGTAGATGCCATAAGCGTGAGAGAATAATTGCGAACAAAAGGTATTACCGGCTGTACGTTTCGTAATAGTAATTAACATTTTTGCTCGTACAGACGTTGTACTCTTTCTTTCTTTTCGGTGCATATGTTCCGCTTTGCAAAGGAAATACTTTCACTTACCCGCTGCGAATGAAGGAAATAAGATACAATACGAGGAATAAAATCTTACGAATGATGTCTCGCATTTTGTATGGAAAAGCGCCAGAGACGCTGAAACCAGTAACAGGCTGTAACTCGCGGTAACTGGAGAGCGCGTTCAACGAAAAAAAAAAAATTAGTCGAACTGGCACCTTGCTTCGCTCTTTATATAGTACTTGCGCGTCCACCGTGTTTACCGACAGCTGTGAAAAATTTGTCCCTACTCTATCGAAGTGCGTGTTACAAATGGAAAACTTTATAATACGACGTTCGGTCGGGCGACGATCCGAATGGCTTATAGGGAGACAAATTTATAGATATATCGATTATAATTGTTACACGCAGAGCTTTGTTCCATTAAAATTTTTCGCATAAATTCACTCAAATGATTGATTAATATCTCATTGCGATATTCTCTTAGGGATACGCGCTACGATCGTTAAGCAACGCTTCTCTCATTAAAAATGTAATCTGTTCAATCATGCGAGAAGTGAAACTACGAGTTACATAACTCTCAGATCAACGATTCCATGTGATTTTATGGATCCGCATAGTACGAGGCTCTTTGTTTTACATACTTTTCAGTGAATATAAAACCAGAAGCCGTAATACGATTATTAATTAATGTTGCGCTTCCTTGAAAAAAAAACTTATCGCCGATTTAAACAACACCTGTTGACATGCAATTTGCTTTTTCATATGCACAAATTTATCCTTAACGACTTGCTGCTGCAAATGTTGTGCGCCGCTGGACAGAATAATAAATTGCAGCTCGCATATATTGCGCATTTTAAGTGAAACCATTCGAGGAATTCAATTTGTTTTATAGTCGTTGATAAAAACTGTTTGTCCGGTAACAATGTTTTAAAAGGCAAGCAATTTGCAACTCAAATAGGATTGCGATAGTAGATATTCATAATTTAGTTCGAATGTCAATTTTAAATATGTTGAAGGTTGAAGTTCGCGCCAACGCACAGAGCCGATGCTGCCATCTGTACACAAGCGGCTGAAACTACTCGCGTCCCTACCTTATCCAATTTCGTTTCGCCGTTGTCGATAAGTTAGTTCCGCATAGCGCCATCTACCATCGTTCGGCCGAACCTCTTCGCCATGCCGGCCAACATCATCAGGTCACGTGACAATAGCATATTGATACGTGTCGTCGAAGGGAGCCACGACTTGCTACGGTTTGCCAGTCGGGCATACGCGGCCAGATTTACTCCTCGGATTCTTTCGTCGATCGAGTGTCCCCGCGGCATTGTTGATCCAAGACTTAGCGAGGAGCATCGCAGCACCGTGGTCCTGTGACATAGTTACACCTCGGATTCGAAATGGGATGTAAGTACATCGTTTCCAGTCAAAAATTCGAAAATATCTCGTCCCCGGCCCTAAGCCGTTGTGATTAACCGCGCTCGCAACCTCGGTGATTTCTCCTTTATTAAGCATATTGCTCGCTCCGTCGAAACTCTAATGCATCGATCTTCGTAGGAACATATTATTACCGCAATAATTCACCTCTTCGCACGCATGTTTCAGTCAAATTTCTGGAGGTGATAAAACCGTTCTGCAGTATCCTGCCGGAAATAGAGAAGCCGGAACGGAAAGTAAGTGTTCGCCTCTCCAATTCCTATGCTCGTCTTATATTTACAGTTACGCTGTTGCACTTTGTCAGTCTTCGCCTGTACTTAAACGCGTTCGTTACTCGGATAGAGTTACTAATCGTTTGGCCGACCGCGTCTGCCTTTGCTCACGTCTAAACTCAAATTGCTCTCTTACAGATTCAATTCAGGGAGAAGGTATTATGGACAGCGATTACCTTGTTCATCTTCTTAGTATGTTGCCAGGTAAGAATCGCTTCCAAGCGCTGTAGACCTACTGACGTATCTTCTACGATGCTCAAACTGTTCCATTCTTTGTCCAGATCCCACTGTTCGGTATTATGTCCTCGGACAGCGCGGATCCTTTCTATTGGATCCGTGTGATACTGGCGTCGAACAGAGGTACCCTTATGGAACTAGGAATCTCTCCCATCGTCACGTCCGGTTTGATCATGCAACTGTTGAGCGGCACCAAGATAATCGAAGTCGGCGACACTCCGAAGGACAGGGCGTTGTTTAACGGCGCTCAGAAATGTAAGAAGGTCGTCCTGTATCTCATCGGAATGCTAACGTTACGCATCTTATTTACTTCTTGCTCCTCGCAGTATTCGGCATGGTCATTACCGTCGGTCAAGCTATCGTGTACGTAATGACCGGGATGTACGGTGACCCGACAGAAATCGGAGCCGGCGTTTGTTTATTAATCATCATTCAGCTGTTCGTCGCCGGATTGATAGTCTTGCTACTGGACGAATTGCTCCAGAAGGGATATGGATTAGGCAGCGGTATCTCCTTGTTTATCGCTACAAATATTTGCGAGACGATCGTATGGAAAGCATTTTCTCCAGCCACCGTGAATACAGGTAATTTCCATTTTTCTTTACGAACACCTTGAGATTACGAAAGTGTAATGTATATTGATGCACTGTCAGGACGTGGTACCGAATTCGAGGGGGCTGTAATCGCATTGTTCCACTTGTTGGCTACGAGGCAAGATAAGGTTCGAGCCCTCCGCGAGGCATTCTATAGGCAAAACCTTCCAAATCTCATGAACCTGCTCGCCACCATCTTAGTGTTTGCCATAGTGATTTACTTCCAGGTACTGTTGCAATCGAATAGGATAGCCAGCTCGAAGAGCGAGCAGAATAATTATACTTCCATTCGCAGGGCTTCCGTGTCGATTTGCCGATCAAGTCTGCCAGATACAGGGGACAATACAGCAGCTACCCGATCAAACTGTTCTATACGAGCAATATCCCGATTATTCTGCAATCCGCGCTGGTGTCCAACTTGTACGTCATCTCGCAAATGCTGGCGGTGAAATTCCAAGGGAACATTATTGTCAATCTGTTGGGCGTGTGGTCGGACATCGGCGGTGGTGGTCCGGCCCGGTCTTATCCCGTCGGTGGACTGTGTTATTATTTATCGCCGCCAGAATCCGTCGGGCACATCGTTCAGGATCCCGTTCACGCCGTTCTGTACATCCTCTTTATGCTCGGATCGTGCGCTTTCTTCTCTAAAACGTGGATCGAGGTTTCCGGCAGCTCGGCCAAAGCGGTTAGTGCATCGTCCCCGATCCCTCGAACCCTTCGCCGATCCGGCATCGTATTTTACAATAATGCGAAACTGTTTTCCAGGTCGCCAAGCAATTGATAGAACAGCAGATGGTGATGAAAGGGCACAGAAATAACTCTATGATCCACGAATTGAACAGATACATCCCGACCGCGGCGGCGTTCGGTGGATTGTGCATCGGCGCGTTATCCGTCCTGGCCGATTTCCTCGGCGCCATCGGTTCGGGCACCGGTATCTTGCTCGCCGTCACGATCATATACCAGTACTTCGAGATATTCGTTAAGGAACAAAGTGAAATGGGTGGTATGAGCACGCTACTTTTCTAAAGCTCAACGTACACAGAGACTTTAAAAGTGAACTATTTTTTTTTTTTTTTTTAATTCTAAAGAACTGAATAATAATTTATTATAAAGTAAGTCCATTCAGCGTGAAACACTGTTGATTACTCGACGAGTAATAGGAGGTCTTCAATGTGAATTAAATCATATATTTTCATTACTTCTTTGCCGCATAAAGGATCGCGTATACCATTGAATACACATACGTGTTATGTGATAGGTCTTCTTCCTTCGTTAGAGCTCTTCTACCGACAGTTATCGCATACTCGACAAATATATTCGTTTAACCATCGTCTGATATTCGCCATGTACCAGTTCCATCGATGCAAAAACAAAAAAAAAAACACCGTCTCTTTTATAACGAAACGCTGAACAGCGCTTCTACGTTTGTAAAGAGCAACGTAACGGGAAGCCGTTACGAAGGATGCAACGTGTCCGGTTGGGAATCGTAACAGCTCGCATAGCCAACGTAAATGCGGGGAATGCTCGAATGTAAATACAGTCGTTCGGCGCTGTTTTGAGCGCTCCGAATTCACACGCAAAGATATTGATACCTTTCGTACAACGAGCAGTGTATATATAGGAGGAATGTAACGAGATATTTTCAACATTTTTTACTAGCGTTTTATGCTCCGTGCGTTACGGAGCCCGTGCAAAAGAGAGAAAAAAAAAGGAAAAAAAGATGAAAGACTTTGAGAAGTGCGCGATTCTGATCATGACGTTTGTACAAGCCGAACCATTGCATAATCTGTAATCATTTCGCGAGGACGAGGCGCCCACCCAAGGGTATTCGTACGATGTTCGCTCATCACGGATAATATCATTCCTACGTGATCAATGAATACAAGTTAAATTACCAATCGTTTCTTGTACGTATTCAGGAGGATTGTGCTTTTATAAAAATTACAACTTATCATTTTCTGTCTTCTTTCCCCTCATGCTCCGACCAGTTATATCTTTCCTCTGCTGAACGAGGCGGATGAAAACGGTGGACTATATTTGTATATTAAGCGCGGCGTGCTTGTGCAACGTATCGTAAACTGTATAGTACTTAGTATTGTATTGAGGTATTAGTAAAGATTCATTTCTATTTTATATAGTAGAAATGGTAGACCTTATTCCACGCGTAGGATTGTTATCGAAATCGAACGGGAGGTATGTTTATGTATTTGTTACGAAATCCTCGGACGATCAACGAGAAACATAATGTTTAAACATATTAAGCCATTGAGTGAACATGTAATAAAATGATCTGGAAATGTTTGTTAAGGAAGAGGATACTTGAAATGTTCATTATAGAAAGCGTCGCGATGCAATAGGAATTGGTCTCTATTCGATTCGGACGAAATATCTACAGAAATATCGTTTACATTGGAAATTCAGTTATTTGCTTCCGTTGTAAAAGAGGATAGCGTGAAGGGAGCCCAGCTTGTGGATATTGGATAATAGGACTAAGCGAAGGGTCTCTATGAACCGAGAGCTCGGTGTAGAGTTGTCCGTATCTCGCCAAGCGATGTTAGCTCCTTCGCTTCGTGTGAAAAGGGCTGGCGAGGGAACATTTTCGCGCATGTACGACCACACGCACTCCTTCATTATAGTGTTTATCTGCAGGGAACTCTCGAAAGTTAGAACGGAAAAGTCTCTCCGTGTCGGACAATTTCTATCAACCCACCTGATGTAATTCTAACGCCGGCAGAATGTCTCTGATGCTCGCCAGCGGTGGTGGCAATAATTGGCCAAGCGCCATAACGCTCACGAGCTGTACACCTTCTTCCGTGTTCCAATTAGCCATAACTGTGGCCGCGATGCCTCTTAGTAGCACCGAGCAATAAGCTAAAGCTGGCCTGTACCAAGCAGTCAACTCTAGCAATGTCCATAGCAGCGGCACGTCTTTGAATGTCCGGCGAATTTGTAAATCTCTCTCTATAGTGACCTGGGGACGGGTAGGATTAACATCGCGATTCTGATACACTTAAAAAGTTCGTCAGGCATACTTTGGTGAACTCCTCGTCGGGCCAGGGCAGTCCATTGTACATAACGTCGGGCGATACCAGTTCGACTAATAACAGGCTGACCATCGTCAACGCATCCAGGTTCACGGGATATCGTTCCGATTCTCGGTTGTTACAGCAAGCCTACGGACCACTGTTAATCGATAAACGATCACTTAGCATTGACGGATGCTGTTAGAACGCTCACCTTTATTACGTCTATCAGCAGTATCTTATTTAAAGCGATGATCTCTTTGTCAATGGTGTTCTTAGGCGTTGGCCGACGAGGGCCATGGCCAATCACTCCAGCGTGAAAGACGGAAGAATGTTTCTGAGCCAGCATCGTGCTCGTTACCTAAGGTAGATCACAATTTGTATAATCCGCGATCGCAGCCTTCGTTCCCAATCATCTTTACCTGTTTGTGATTTTGATGTAAGAGCAAGTCCTCCTCGAATTTGGACTCGATCTTCTCCTTCGCTCCGAAGTATTTAGCCGGATCATTGTTAATACTGTGCACCAAAAGTTCCCGCAATGCCAATACTCTGGCGCACGGCGAGTACGAAGTTAAATCTCTCAACAGATGGCAAACAATCTTCACGCCCTGTTGCTTTTTCGTGATGTCTGAAAGGAATCGTTTCGACAGGCTCTTAACCCAAGATCGACAAAGGTAGAAAATAAAGAGTTGCTAATTACCATCCTTTGCTATACACAAAAAGAAGTATTGAATCACAGCTCTGGTCAACTTCAAAGTTAGCTCGACGTTTGGCGTAAAGCTGTCCTTTTCGGGCGTGCTGAACAAGTCTAACATTTTAGCAATGTCATCGGCCAATTCAAAGTCCGTCGTTTTTGTTAGCAAGGCAGATATTTTTTGCAGATTAGACGTTATAGCGTGGGTTATCATTTTCGACCGGAACACCGCTGCTTTGTTCGATTTCTCCCATCTGCGAAAGAATAGTTAGGTATAGAACGCACAACGGGGCAACAAAGGTTCTCGCGCACTTACTTTAACAGCGTCGTTAGATTTCGGAACAGTTGCCTCATTTCTTGCTTCTCCAGAACGTTTTTGTAATTGATTTCCCTGAGCGCTTGTTCCACTACTTGCGTAAAGTAGCCGTTACCAGCCAATGCGCACTCGGTTTCGGATTTATTAGAAGAAAATAGTACAACGTTGTTGGAAACAAGTCGTACAACGGCAGCAAGGTGGAACGTTGTTACAACTTTGACCAACATGTACGATGCCGCGCTTACCAATATGTTGGGACTTTGACTCCCGAGAAAGCACAACAGCCTGACGGCTGTTTGAACACGCAATGGATTTGGATTGAGGAGCAGCGGCAGGATCACCGGCAGTTCCTGCTTGATAGAACTTAGCAGTGCAATATTCGCCGATTGCGGATCGTTCTTTCTTAGGAGTAAATCGATCTCCTGCAACACCGACTCCAATATCTCGGAGCACACGTTTTTCACGCTTTGAGCAGCGTTCACGCTGTGATAGCCGACGTTGCTCGTGTTTAAACTTGTGTCTAGTAGAATGTTTATTATCTGAGAAGCGCCTTGCTCGCATCCTAACACTAGGTGGACAGTTAGATCTATCAGGGCTTCCGGCCGATTGTCAAAATACTTGCACCAGTCTGATGCGACTAGAGCTAATTGCGGTATCATGTCCGGCTTCACTGTAAAACAAAAATCAGACGAATTATAACTCGTTCTACATAGATCAATGCGTTTACTTACGTGTTTGTAACACGTCGCTGGTTATTGCTTTTAAGAGAGTTTGCGAGAGGGACGCAAGGTTCAGAAGGAACGGAACAGTTGCCAGTTTTTGATTCAGCGTATCCTCGTCAACGTTCACATCCTCCTCTAAGCTCCACTAAAAGGATATCGTGGTTATCGTTATTAAATATATCTTCGAACGAATCTCTGATGATAAAGTACCTACTTTAAACAAGTCTAATAACGCAGTCTTAATATCTTGAAAATGACTGCCGGCCAAATGTCCCAAAATTCCGACTACCGAATTGAGTTTAGGATTCTTAACGCTGCGTTCACGTCCGATCGTACAGAAATCCTTCAGACCGCAGGACAATACTCTGGTGATAACCGTGTTCGGAAAGCAACTCCCGACGTGGGCCACCACCCAATCGAAATGCGGGCTATGTAATACGCTGGTATCTAGCAATGCTTTGATGCAAGACTCTGTGTCCGAATGCATAAGGCATTGCAGGCATTGGGCCGTAATGTCGATCAGTGTACGAGTAGCACGACACGACATCCATTGTTGAAGGAAGTCGTTAATTCCGGCGTTGGCTGACAGGTTTCCACGCTTTGCGTAATCCGAGGATAGTTTACCTGCAAACATGTACAAGGTTCGTCGTAGTTATATCATCCGAAACGCTGTACGACTGACGTACCTAATAATTCCAATGACCAAGCCGAAATGATGGGCGCCCACGCTTTAGGATTTCCATTAATGAAACTACTTAGAACGGCGTGGATCTCGTCTATTATAGTTTCTTCGCATATCCCTACATTCTGGTTTGTCTGCAAAAATAGAACAGGATTAAAGGAGTGTTTGGCGCACAGTATTGCTACGCGTCGTTGAAACCTACTTCGATTTGCCGCACGTATTTGGTAACGGCAATGAAGAATACGTTGCAAAAGTACTCGAGCACCGCGTCCCTAGCGGCAGGTACGTTTCTCAACAAAAATAAGGCTGTCCGAGTGACGTCGAGGGTGCTCGTAGTATGAGTCGGTCTGACCGTCCCAGAAATAAATTTCCTCACCTCCGCCAAGATATCTTGGGGCGACAACGAGTCCGACGAGTGCAGCATCATAATGTTTTACTTAGGAAATACGATCTCAAACATGTTATCACATTTTCCCTGAAGAGTACGGAGCTAAACCCGAGTTCGAATCCAAACCACACTGCTCCATTTACTATAACCTGGCTTAATGGTCACCATTCCTAGAATTACTTTTAACCTGTTCATTATACTTATTACTATGCATCGAGGAATGAATGGCGCTGAAAGATATGCATTTGAATAAAAACAACAAACATTAAATGTAAAACGCGGTTGAGGTTATTTAGGTTAGGTTCGGTCTGTTTCTTTTAAGTTCTTTAAATAGAAGTTCCACTTGTTGCTCATAGATCGCGCTCGTCGTATCGATGTATCGATCAATCAATACTTGACCGTGATCGAAATTTTGAACTTCGATAAAGCGTGTAAACGGTCGGGCGAATTTAAAGAAGGCTTTTAGAAAGATATACAAAACCGTTTAGATATACAGTTATAAGAATTATAAATATATTCTTAATGAAATTATGCGCTTCTAAATTCACTTGTTTTCAATTCTATTTAATTGACCCCAGCAATTTATAATAAACAAACGAAGAAGGATTAACAACATTCTTGGTTAGACAGTTTTTTATTCATCATACAGTTACGCGTACATTAAAGTTTTATGATACTGTGACTATGCTTAAAAACAGTACCTTATACAATCTATCGTAAGATACAATAAGTTAAATGCATATTTAACGCACTTTGTTAAGAAATTAATCGTACGAATAGTAATACATAAATGCAGTCTTTTTAAAGTCGTGTCTTCTATAAATTAACTAAGGAATGTATTTTCAGCCTTGGACGTGGAAGAGAATCAACGTCTCTTCTTCTTCTCCTGCTTTCGTGGTCTGTGAGGCCTTCTCGGAGTGACTTGAGGACTGTTTTCGGAGCATTCTATATCGCTCGGATCATCCTGCGGTTAATTTGTGATGTAGCGGCATTCGTAAGTGAATCAGTTTATTTGTTCGCATACCTTTAATGCAGCTACCCCGTCGGACGGACCAGCTTGATATACTACTATCGCCAATAAGCATATGACTTGGAATATCGCCCCGATGTATAGTCCGAATCTTAACAGTTGTTCGAACAAAGTTTCTTCTGCTGGCAGCAAGAGTCTCTTTAGCTGCGGATCTGTGTCTGCCATGTCTAAATAATGAAGGAGGAAATTAGTTTTATTCCATTTAACGATAATAATTTTATTGCGAAATTTATTATACTACAAGCTCAGTTCGTTTCGACTACTTCGAAAGTGATAATTATTCGCATTCGTTGCAATTGCATTTCTTCGAAACGTATGTTATATAGACAGAAATCAATAACCTAAGTAAATAAGAATCGCAGAACTTTCGCAACCTATACAAACCAGGTAAATACTACCAACTTTCTCAGTGACGTTTGTATCGATAATCATTCGAATGCCAGTCGACTTTGATCGAGCGTAATAATGCAAGGCTAACAATTCAGAGGAAGCCAAAAAGAACAAATGAATTTCGTTCCGCCGTTGAAAACCATATCTTATCGTAGTTGACATAAAGCAAATTTTGTCATTTTTATTTTCTTTTGGATATCGAGTGAAAAAAAGTCTAATATAAAGTGCGTATTTCACTTATCTTGAAGTTGGCAATAGACAGTTGTGTCTCCCGTTCGAAAACAGATGGCGCTTCGTGTTAACAATTCGATTTACGCGCCAGCTGTGAGTGCTGTTTAGCATTAACATCGCGAACGTTTAACCTACTATTAAACCCAAATTCTCTCGTATCTTCTGCGTAAAATGTTTCAGCCAAATATTGTGTACAGTGTCGAAGGCGTAAATCAAGTTCAAAATCGAATCGGGCCGTGAATCTTTTCATAAACGTGTTCGTACGCTTTCGAATAATTGAAAATGGCGGGTCGACGGCAGCGCCGGAAGCGGTCTGGGTTCGAGGCTACGTCGCTTGCGAGTCCGTGGATGTGAACCTTTGTTTTGTACAGGAGAATGGCTGCCATCTTTAGTTTTCGATGGATGTTTTCCGAAGAGATCGTGAATTCACGAATTTATTGTGGTATTTAATAACGTAATTAAATCTCCGATAGTGAAATAACGTTGTCCGCGATGTAAACAGTGTTTTTCCGTTTATTATTTAAGCTGCCCCGGTGTCGGTTCTATTAAAAAATGCTTGTGTTTACATCCAAGTTTAAAGCGAGCTTCTGTATTCCTGTCATATTAAGGTAAGCGATGCATTTTTACGAATTTGCGTCACTCCGGTGGATCGGAGAACCGCGGTTACAGTGACGAGTGGTAGAAATTCGCTTCGAGTGTCGTACGAAAGGCAGATACGACAATCCGTACCGTTCCTATCGTAAATCGTTTGTGACGTTCAAATCTTTCTGTGTTTTGTATTCTCGTACGAATCGTAACCGAAACTGGCATACGATTCAATCGCCGCGATCTTTCTAATTAGTTTAACAAAAATGCCCTGCCAGGTGACTTCGAAATGTACTTAACCAAAAAGAAAAATTTCATATCGCGAAACTGTAGATTTCGGGATCGTGGATTGATTTGAGCTTCGCTCGATTATTGTTTCCTTTTTTTTTCTTGTTTCCTTCTTCACAATAAGACAAATATTTATGCGGCGACGTCTTTTGCAATTTTCGCTTCCGAATGGTGGCAGCAATGATTGGCAAAATGGTGAGAGACAGGTCAACCACATCGTACACATATACCATTTAAGTTACAAAACTCGGGCGGTTGTTAACTTTTCCGCGATGTTTACGCGTTCGTCGCCGATTATATCATACCTTTCATGCCTTTCGGCATCACTTTTTTTTTACCGACGACGATTCTTCGTGGCTCCTGGCGTGGAGAAGTTGTAATTCGACGAAAACGAAGGATCTACAAACTGCTTTCCTATGACATGTTACGTTTCGTCGACGACCGAGTAAATTAGCGTGCGATAAATTTAAGGTTAGACGCTTATGCGCCCGAAAAATGAAAGTAGCATAAAAACTGCACATTTCATGCGAGTACCACGACAACTAACAATGATTCGTATGTTTCTTTCTTTTTAATTTTCATATAGCTGAAACATTTCTGGGCAGCAAAGTGTCGTCGTTGAGGCGAAGGTTTCTTATTTAGATTATCGTCGGCCGTTAGGAGGTTAGGAAATAATTCTCGGAGGTTCTCGTGCGAGTAAGGGATACGTAAGTTCCGGCATATCGGTTAGAAATAATATTCAACATTTTTAATCTAAGGCAGGCGTGTTTATTGACAGAAAAAAATTACGGCGGGAACATAAAAATCTGCCAGACGGCGCTCGTTGCTTTCTTGGCGGCCATATTGCCGGCTCTCTCTCTCTCTCTCTCTCTCTCTCTCTCTCTCTCTCTCTCTACATATCCTTTTTCTATCTACCGCGTTTCGTATATACAAATGGATATTTGTACGCCGTACAAACAGTATTACGTCTGTAAACCTTCCATTACTATGTTTCTCCCTTCGCCACTTTCATCGGATTCTCCAATGTCCCTTTTTTTTTCTTAATCGTTTCTTCCGATTCGACTCTCGCATCTATTTCCGCGAAACAGTTCGAGATTCATCGGTTTTCGACTCTCGATTCCCGTGCCCGCTGGATCCACAGTTTATCGATCTTCTATTTCTGCCTTCCAGGATTCATTTTTAAAATCGCGCGTAGAAGGTTAGGACATCGTTCCAAACGATTTCGACGCGCGGGAAAGGTTTGCGATCGAACGCTTTATGAGCGCGATAGATCGACTCGCAACCGCCAAATAGATCAATGGATATCTCGCTGTCAGTCGTTCCTCCGTTCAAACATGTGTAAATGTTTCAGCGCGAGCCGTAGCACGATTGCTTATCGGTCGATAGCAATAGAGCTCATCCGCTTTTCCCTATCCTGAGCTATTAATCTTCGGAGCCAGGTATTCATTTTTCCTCCCTTCTCCTTTTTCACGTGGATCCTTGTTGAAAGCTCAGCCTGTGAATTGACATGCGATTGCTCGTCGCACGGGAAGTCTCGAGCCCTTTCGAACGTTTCAGTTGCGTTCTGGCGGCGTGCACGCCTCCGGTGGTAGCCGGCTACGAGGTTGAAATCGTATCGACCGCAAGGGAAGTTCCTCCTCGCGCGCAGTTGACGAGCACGCGCGCGACACACGCACAGTTGATTCGCGAGGAAACCGGAAGAGGAGCCCCAGAGGAGAATCCGCATTGCCTTCCTTCCGATGCCCGAGGAACGTTCGGCTCGGTACACGCATTAGTCGAATTGGTCCTCTTCGATCCAGCGGCGCGACAGCGTCTCGAAACCCTGTATAGTACAGTCGGGCGCGATCGAGCGACGATTTCGCAAGGCATCGCCGCTGCACAGAGCCGATGCATTTCTCAGGGATGACATCACAGCGTATTAATGGTCGCCGCGGCTACCGAGGAGTATTCGCTAGAAACGGAGAAGCGCGCCTCTTAACGCGTCCCTGCCGGAAATTTTAGCCGCGGATCGTAGATGCAACGAGATGCAATAAAATTAGTCCGCCGGGGGGGGGGGGGGGCAGAGAGATGGTTCTCAGCGTAACCTTGGTCGCAATAGTCGAGGTGCACGATGGCTGGATCTCCCTCGCTCGTCCTCCCCGTTCCTCCAGCACTCCCGCGTAACGCATAGAGTCGCGTTACCGGGATCTTTCGAGTTCGTGCAACCAATGGAATTTCGTCTAAGCATCTCGTCGAACTCTGTCACAGATTGATTTGTCCCACTCGGGGCTTTCTCTGCGGCTCGTGGTCGCATTATCGAACGATCGATCCGCGGCATAGAGCTCGAGCGAATGCGGGAGCATAATACAGAGCGGAGTCTTATCACCGTAGGAAATTCCGTCCGCAGGGGAAAGCGTCGCAGCATTGTATCGCCGCGGTTCTCCTCTCCGCCGGCGGCGCAGGCCCGTGTTTCTCTCGCGGCCCGCGTGCATCGCCCTCCTCCCGGTCCTGTGTAGCTCCTTGCAAGCACAGCGATGAAGGACGACCGCAGAAGCGAGGAGAGGACGGCGCGATACCGGTTATTGGCGCGCGGCGTAGAGGGGGACTGGCATATTTCACCGAGTGTCCGGCGATCAGGCCTTTGTACACGGCTCGCCGTACGTTGCAGAGGCTCTCCCCGACTTCGCCGTAGACGCGGAACCGAAAGACAGACCCCGCGAACGGCGGAACCAGGGAGCGAGGGACAAGTCGAACGTTCATTTAGCGGCGTAGACCACTCTGTATGCATGCTCGGTATCGCTGTCCCTCCCCTCCCCCCCCCTGCCGTTGCGCGGTCTCGTTGCAGTTCGCGCCGTTGCTTTTGCCACTTTGTTCGATGATGGAAAGGTGGACGGAATTAGTCAGATTGGGGTGGGGGAGGAGGCCGAGCGTCGCTTCGAGTTGGCATATGGTAGCGACGCGTTGCCACGATAATCTGCCACGGGAAATGGTGGTTTGGCACGCGAGAACAAAAAAAAAAAAAAATCAATAGCATTCCGCGGACGTTTCTCGCGCGCAATATAGTCGACCACCCGCGGCGGTTGCAACGGGATCGGTCTTCCTGGTTCTACGGACAGGAGAGACATTAGATAGGACAGTACCCTACCTGAATTGACAAGACGGAGTGTCGCCGTCGATCGAGAGATGATCCTAGGTGGAAAAGGAACGCGGGGGGGGACGGTCGCTTATCGGGCGATAATCGTCGGGGGTGGGGGTGGGCATAATTTCGGTTCGCGATCGAATCAATGCGAGAGGGTCGAGGCACGCCAAGTAGGTCGGCGCGGATCCCATTGCTGCCAACGCGACGAACCACCAGCCCCGGCTGCGCTCTCCTCTAACGCTCTGCAACCGGTCCCCAGCTGTTTCAGCCGCCCGCTCGGGCCTCTCTCCGTCCCCGCGGAGGGACGCGCGTCACGATCCTTCGCGGCGCGAACCGTTTGAAACGATTGTTCATATATCGACGGCGAAACGTTTAGCATCGCCGCCGCTGAAACGCGCTTTAATATTTAGCCGCGGGATTATAGTTTCGCTTCTGGCGATTTCTTTATGACGTTAGGGGGGCCGGTTGCCGCGATCGCGGTGCCCCTCGGATGGGAACTCCAGGCCACCCTCTTTTTCCAGACGCAAGCCTCGATTGAAATCCAAATCGCGGCGCGTAACCTGGGCCAACGGACGCCTGCGTGGCCGCTCGATGAAAGCTGGAGACACCCCTGCCGTTGGCGTTTCGACGCTACCGATAACGTCGTCGCATTGCAACCGGTCCCGTGACCGCGACGCGGTTGCGCAACCATTGCGACAGAGGTTCTTTCTCGTTACGGGGACCGATCCGAAATGTTTCGCGTGACTTCGGGATGCCACCCCCGAATGATATTCGACAGGGAGGGTGCAGAAACACAGGGGGCTTTGCTGCATCGATTCGCATTCTGAATGATCTGCTCCCTCCCCCCCAGAACCCAAGAGAGTATTCTGACCATTGCGATCGTATGTTGCAGCCTATGGTTCAGGACCCTCAAATAGCGGAGTCGAAGAGCACCCGGTCAGGCCGCCGTCGGAGGATAGCCGTTCGATTCCCGACCCGCGCGAGTTTCCGTGTGACGTTGACCGAACGGCCTCCAAAACGTCGACCCCGTCGGTGATCAAGTTATCGGGGGGTGGAACAGGTGGGGGCGGGGAGCAGTTGTCCCCGGGGCCTGGCTCACCACCCCCGGTGTCCCCGGCCGAGCGCACGGATGCCGGCGAGAACGATGCGACCGCGGGGAAACGGGTCGTCGACACCTTCCCGCAGAGCGCCGAGACCACCATGAGCTTCGTGTTGCAGCTGGGCACCGTGGAGGCGGCCCTCGAGAAGAAGAGCGCCAACGGTCGGCCGTCCCCGTCGCTCGCCCAGGGCGCGTACAACGCGGCGGCCGCCGGTGGCGAGGACGTCGTCGCCGGCGGCGGCGGCGGCACGCAGATGCTTCAGCGTCTGGAGAACGCTGCCGAGATGCCGGCGGCCCACGTGATCTCCTTCTCCGCCGTGAAGTCGGTGAACGTCGCTTACCCGGTGGCGAAGGCCGTCAGGGAGATGCAGAAGGTTCCCCAAACGAGCGCCGCCCAAGCGCTGACGGGTCGGGCGATCCCGCAGAAGCTGCCGGCGTCGTCCGGCCATCAGACCGCGCAAAACGTCTCCGCCAACGTTCCCGCTCAACCGTCGCCTGGCGGCGGGCTGGGGCACGTCTACCCGTTGCAGCACCACGCCGCGTCCAGCAAGCAGCCGGCTAAGAGTCCGGTGGCGAGCTCCGAGGGTAAACAACAGGCTACCGCCGGCCCGCAGAACGCCGTGCCCCTGAAGGTGCAGCCGGTGGTGTCCTCTCAGCTGGTGGTGACCAACAGCGCGGTGAGGACCGTCGGCGGCGCGGCCACGTTGCCCAGCGTCCAGAGGATACACGTGAAGGCGCAGAATCTCGTCGGCCAGGCGCAGACGGTGAACCTGCAGAAGGTGAAGGCTGTGGCGGGCATCGGTCAGGGGGTGACCGTTCAGAGGAACTCCGTGTCCAGGATACAAACGGTGCAGAAGGCTCAAGCGCCGGCGGTCGCTGCCGCCGCCGCGCAGTTCAATCACGTGACGAACACCGCCGGCGTGCCGAGGGCCCAGCAAGGTGGCCCGACGATTCAGAAGGCGAACGCCGGGGGCGGGCAGAAGGTGGCGCAGGTGTACAACAATCAGAAGGTACCGTTACAGATGCTGAGCAACCATTCGAATCACAAAGCGCAGCTGCAGCAACAGATCCCGGTTAATCAGCAGCCGGGGTTGCAGAAGTTACAGGTCCAGCCGTTGAAGTCGGTGACCGTGTCCAAGCAGCAGCCCGTCACCGCCGTGGCTGCGAATCACGTCGCGAAGCCCGGCAATTCTGTAGCTGGTATACAGAAGGTGCAGGTCGTGGGCCAGGCGCAATGCCAGCAGCAGCAGCAGCAATCGTCGCAGATTCAGAAGCACGGCCAGCCGGTCCCGTCGCCGCAGCAGCATCAAAGGTCGCACAACACCGCGGCCAGGGTGGCGCAGTCGGCGAACTCGGCCCGGGTGCAATCCGTCGGGAACGTTTGCAAGAGCAACAGCCTGCCGAACATCACGAAGCTGCCGCAGACCGTGAACAAGCAGCAGGCGCTCGACCAGAGCTCGGCTCAGATGCTGCAGCAACAGTCCCAGCAGCAAGCGGCGCAGAAGCAACAGACGGGCCCGCACGTTCAGAGGAGCCACAGCGCCGCGAGTGTGCATCAGAAGCTCGGGCCTGTGCCGGCGGTGGCCAACAGCCAACGCGGCCAAACGGTGAACACGAAGGTGCAGCAACAGCAGATGGTGATGAGAGTAGGCGTGCCGAAGGGCCAGGTACAGGGTGTGCAGCAGGGCGGCGTGAAGATCGCGGCCACCGTGAAGGCGGCGAGCCCGCAGAACGCTGTGCAACAGTCGTTGCACCGGACGGCGAGCGCGCAGCCGGTGAAGATCATCCAGCAGCAGCAGAGCGTGGCGGGTGGCCAGTCGCCGGCGCAGAAGCAGCCCGGTTGTGTCAAAACCATACCGCCGCAGAAGCCGGCGGCGGCGCAGCGAAATCACGCGCAGAAGGTGGCCGGGATCAAGGCGTGTTTGAACGCGAGCGTGACCGCGGCGAAGGGCGCGGGATCGGCGGCGACGATGCAGCAGAAGGCGAGCATCAAGACGTTGCTACCACAGCAGAGCGCCGCGCCGATCGTGCCGGCGCACAAGAGCCAGCCGATGAAGATGCAGCAGAAGCAGCTGGTCGCCGCGCCGCAATTCCCTCAGCAGGCGAGGCAGCAGCCCGGCCAGGTGAAGACGTTGCTGCCGGTGACGAGTACGGAGACGCGCAGAGATCCGGAGAGCAAGTTAGTGGAGCGTAACTGTTTCCGTCTATCCATGTATCGTTGATGATCCCGGACGATTGAACGTGTTTGTATTCGCAGGATCGAGACCGAGCCGAGAGAACCGAAGGAGGATGACCGCCAGCAACGTCCCGCGTCCCCGCTTATTCGAATACCACCGCCATACGAGGTAAAGAACATTTTCATGTGCATAGAGCAGCGATTCCCTTCGGAACGAATCAGAGATCACGTCTGCTACTGTGTTTGCAGTTCCGTAGCCGTGCATAGTTGTTCCTAGAACACCTAATTCTTGATTATAGTGTCTTCAGTACGTCCTACAGGATCACAATTACGGAGCGCCTCCGCCGCGGACGCCGTCGCCGCCGTCGCATCAGAAACAGCCGGTGAACGGTGCCGGTAGCTCGACCGCGACCTCTCAGCATCCCTACGTCTACGGGAAAGGTACAGCCCGCGAATCGAACAGCTTCGCGACGATTGTCGAAACGCGCACACCTAACGAGCCGTCGTTGTTAAACGCAGTTGTCGGCGCCGCGAACGTGGACGAAGATGCGGCCAGCGTTATCAGCAGCGAGACGGGCAGGGACGTCGAGCTGGAGGGCGAGGAGACCGAGACCGCGCCGGAGGGCGAAGGGGACGACGAGGACAGCGTTACTAGATGCATATGGTGAGCGTTCTTTCCTTTTTTTTAAATAAAAACTAAACCGATCAAGTTTATCAACGAAACGCGCCATCATTTTCCAGTGATTTCGAGCACGACGATGGATACATGATCTGCTGCGATCGATGCCTGTAAGTATGATTTCCGCTGTCGGATCTTACCCGCGACTTGCGTCGAAATCGACGCGGCGTTCAATGAACACGGGGCCGTTCGTTTAATTGCAGAGTTTGGCAGCACGTCGATTGCATGGGCATAGATCGTTCGAACATTCCCGACGAGTATCTCTGCGAGATCTGCCGGCCGCGGCGCGTGGACCGGCAACGGGCCCGCGCCCTGCAGATGCGTAAACGCGAGGAGCTGCTGAACTCGGACACGTCGTCCGACACGTCGTCCACCAGCTCCGCGGACACCGACGTCGGCGGGAACGCGATCCCGAAGAAGCGAGCGTTGCAACAGGTGCCGCGACGGAAGTCCGAGCCGCCGCAAGTGAGACGACTGAACAACAACAACAACAACAACAACAATAATAACAATAACGTGGCCAAACGGCCGAGAAGGGATTCCCACGCGAGACAGCCGAGCGCGGTTCGCAAGAAGGAGGGCGCGAAACGGGGCCCGGGTAAACGGAAGGTGAAACGCCGGACTAGTCTGGAGGATAAGGAGGAGGACGCTCAAGACGCGTGGGGCGCCAACGTCGCGCCGCTGAGACAGTGGATCGAACGTTACGAGGAGGCGGTGACGAATCATTATAGCCCGGAACTGAGGGCCAGGATATCCTCCATCAAGGTGAACGGCACGCACAGCGATCTGAGGCAGAGCAATATGAACGTGATCGCCACTGGCAAGTGCAGGCTCAATGTGCATAGCAACAACGTGAGGGTGAGTATGAGGAACTCGTGCTGGTTGGAATCTGGGAGCTGGGGGACAGGTTGCTGCTCTCTTTTAAGTAGAAATAGAAAAAGAAGTTGGAAAAGAAGTTTAGAAAAAGAAGAAATTGTCACCTTACTTTTTATATTAATGCACCGATGGCATTTATTGTAATAGAGTACGCTTCTCACACAAAACGTCCAATATATCGTGAGGGGATCGATTGGACTGATGAAAGGAAAAGGTGGCTTGCATTAAAAAATAAAGTGCAATTGAAGTGTAAAAAATAATTTCATAGGAAATTATGCCATCCGATTTCTTCTCGATTTTTACTTGATAGAGCAGTAATTTATCCCAGTTCCCAGATTCAGCCTGCGCCAAGGCATCACGAAAGCGGGAAGGAAAGAACGATTCCTTGTTGCGCAGTTTCTGGTGGCGACGATGTACCTTCCGCCGAACACACCGGTGGTCGAGCTGCGAGGGAAGTACATGCTGAGCACGCAGCATCGACCGTCCTATCCTCAGGGCAGACAGCACACGCAGAGGCCGGGTCCTTTCGTATTCTTTTATCGGTTACCACGCGACGGGACGGAGGTGTGCGTGGACACCAGGACGTACGGGAACGAGGCCAGATTCGTGAGACGTAGTTGTAAGCCGAACGCGGAAGTGAAGCATTGCATAGAAAAGGGGACGTTGCATTTGTACATCGTAACCACGACGGCGATCGAGAAGAACACCGAGATCACGATCAGGCACGAGCAGCACGATCTGCTGTTGTCGCCCAACCCGAACGGCCCGGTGGTGCCCATCGTTTGCGCGTGTAACAATCCAAGGGAATGCCAGGTGGTGTCGCTGAACCAGCTGAATCGACGGGGAAGTAACGGCGCGTTGGCGGAGAACGCCGACGGACGGGAGAGGAGACGAAGGGGCAGGCGTAACACGGTTTGCGAGGACAGCGATTCCGCCCCTGCGATTTCCACCGGCGCGATCGTCGCGCAGGCTGCTGTTACCGCTGCTGCTGCCGCCGCCGCAGCCGCCGCCGTCGCCGCGCCGCCGCCACCGACGACGGCGACGACAGTGTCGTCGGTGTCCGCGCCACCCAGGAGAACGGTGACCACCACGCTGGCGAACACCGTGCGCCAAGCGCCCAAAGAGGACGCGCCGGCGACAACGGTGCAGCAGCCGGAAATCTCGCCGAGCTCGGCTCAACCTCCGGCGATGCCGGAATCCAAGAAGGACAAGAAGAAAATGACCAGGGAGGAGAGGAAGATGGAGGCCATCATGAAGGCATTCGAGAGGCTGGAGAAGGCCGAGCAGAGGAAGCAAGAGGTCCAGGCGAGGAACGCGCAGCGGAAGGAGTCCGGCGGCGCGCACAGCGACGACGACAATCATAGCGCCGCGATGCAGTCGAAGCAGAGGCAGCAAAGCGCCGAGAGGCCTCTGAGGCGGAAGAGGAGGAAAGGCAGAGCGAGGACGATCTCCCAGTCGCAGAGCAGCAGCCGTCGAACGCGGCTGAACTCGGCGGACTCGGACGAGTCGTCCGGGGAGGAGAGCGCCTCGATGCAATCGCCGCCGCTGCCGGGCCAGAATCGGGACGCCCCTTACTCCTCCCATCTGCACACGCCGGCGAAGAACGCGAGCGAGAACGCGACCGCGTCGGGCCATCAGGGTATCCCGACCGCGGCCGGTTTGCTGCTGGCCTTGGCGAACTCGAACGCGCCCGGGCCGACCTCGCCGCCCCCGCGGCAGCCGACGCCGGTGAAGAGCCCGACCTGCGACAGCGGGGCGAGCAGTAGCTCCCAAAGCTCCACCCCATCGACGCCCCTGTCGTCCGCGTGCTTGCTCGTCGCGGCGGCGGTCGGCCCCCTGGCACCGGGCTTCAAGTTCCCGAAGACCAAGAAGGTCCTGATGAACGAATGGCTGAAGGAGTCGCCCGATCCGCCGCAGAGCAACGCGTCCCAGGTGTCGCCGTTGCCGTCGCTGCCCCCGACGTCCGCGTCCAACTCGCTGAGCCCTCTGTGCCGGTCCACGGACTTCCCCCTACCGGCGGACACCTCCGCCGAGTTCCTGAGCCAGAGCTACGCGGCCAAGGGTCTCGCGACCCTCGTACAGGCGGCCAACTCCGTCTCCGGGATATGCGACTCGCCGCCCCAACGTAGACAAGCGGCCAGCGGGATCGGCCCGGCCAATTCCGGCTCCGCGAAGAAGCGATGGCTGCGCCAGGCCATATCCGAGGAGTGCGACTCGCCCAACAGTCGACCGGAAAGTCCGCCGCCTAGCGAGATGGTGGCCCCGCCGAAGAAGAGGAGAATAGCCAGGGAGAACCTGTCCTCGGATAACTACACCCCGCCAACGACGCCGACCTTGCTGGTCCCGGAGCCTGTCCCGAACAACAGATCCGCGTGCCCTGCAGAGGTATGCGCAGCCGTTACCTTACGCGCAAAATGATCTCTCCTAATTCACACATTTCTTTGCAGGACGATTTGCAAGACGACCAGCCGCGCTCGTTATCCGTAGAACGATCCGACGAGCGTCACGCGGAGATCGAGTCCGTGAAGCAGGAAGTTGATCCGCGGGAGGACGCGAAAACGGAGGAGGACGAGCGACCGCTGAAGCTGTCCACGGACACGCCGCAAGATTGCCGCGTGAGATCCGTGAAGATCGAGGAGTCGATGCCGAAAGCGGAGAACGCGGCCGTGAAGAAGGAAGAGGGCGAAGAAATGGATTGCGACGCGTACATGCATTTCGAGTCGAAGCCATTCGTCAAGAGCGAGCCGCCGCCTGTTAAAAGTGAGACCATCAACCAGCAGGAGGACAAGGGGAAGAGGGAGGACGGCGTGAAGGAGGAGGATGTAGGGAAGGGCACGGTCGAGATCGTCGATCAGAACGAGGGCGACACGGAGATGGAGGATCTGAGCTCCCCGATCGCCGTCATGGAGTCGGACGCGGTTCTGAAGCAGCGCGTCGCCGAGATGAGGCTCGAGTTCGGCGACAGTATCGGTCAGTTCGTTAAGGTCGAGGACGACGACGACGGCAAGAGGTACGAGGAGAAGTCGGACGACGACGACGACGACGACGACGACGGTATGTCCATCGACGAGTTCGACGTCGAGGCCCAGATGAAGAAGATCACCGGCGACGACGGGAACGACTACAAGGAGAAGATAGACAGCGGCTCGGAGAGGGACAAGAGCATGGACGGTATCGAGGGCTTGATGGAAAGCTCCAAGGAGGATTCCGAGTCCGAGGACAAAGAGATGGACGAGGAGAAGAGCCGGGGGTCCTTCGATCTGTTCGCCGTGAATCACGGGGAGAAGCTGTTCAAGGAGTTCGCGGGCAAGCCTGGACCGGGGAGCGTCATCGAGGAGGGCGTCAAAGAAACGGAACAGACGCATGAGTCGCAGAGGGCTAAGCAATCGGGCACGTTCGCCGGCTCGCCGGAAGATTCCGTGTTCGAGTCGGTTTCGTCCAACATGGACATGGAGTCCGTCGCGGAGCCGCCGACGATCTTTCATTCCATTCCCCCGTTGAGCGAACGCATCCGCAAGAAGGCGGAGGCGACGAGCGCGCCGAAGAGTCAATTGAACTTCGAAGCAGCCATCATCGAATCCACCATCGACATGGGGACGGTGGACGAGTCCAAGGAGGGCGAGCAGAAGTCGATGCTCTCGACGGCGTTGAGAGAACTGCTCGAAGCCAAGTTGGACGATCTACCGCCGGTGGGTGACAAAGGGGAGACCGTCGAGGAGATCGACGCGACGCGCGTCGACGCCAAGCCCGAGGCTTCCGAACAGAACACCGACGTTCAGGATGCTCGGTTGAACGCCGCCGCTCAAGACGTTCTGAAGGAGGAGGCGCCCGCGAAGGAGGATGAGGCCCCGCCTAAGGAGGTGAAACGATTAAAGGACCCCAGAACGGTCGTTCCGAACAGTATGCCAGCCCCCGCATTTAAACCCGAAGCGAATCCCCCCGTGAAACGAAAGGTTAGAATAATTATAAGACGGACCGTTGATTTTCAAGCAATTCATTCATGGGTTTTGTGTTTCTCGTTTATTCAAAAGTAATCTATCGTTCCAGTTGTCCATATCAGAGTACCGTAAACGCAAGCAACAGTCGACTGGTACACCGCCGGAGCCCGAGCCATCCGGCGACGCTTCCGCGACGGAGAAGGGAGGAGGTAGAGGTAGATCGGACAGCGCGAGCAGCGGCACCTCTTCGCTCAGTTCCGACGAGGAGGGTTCAAAGGTCTCGCTGTCCCTCGATATACCGAGTCTCACCGCCCTACCGCTCTTCGTGAACGCGGAGGGCGAGGAGAAGAAAGGTGACACGATCAGAAATCGATGACTCGCGCCGCGTTCAGGCGTCCCGCGTGCAATCGTCTCATTAAATTGCTCTGAACCAGGTGGCGAGGAAGGCGCGATCGGTTGGTCCGCCGCTCCGACTTTGGTCGAGCGTCAGCGGGAGAATCTAACGGAGAGATTGAAAAGGGAATTCGGATTGTTCCTTAGCGATGACGAGGAGGAAAGGGCGCGCAAGCAAGGTGAGCATCCCCGCCTGTCGTCCCTTCTTTCGCACCAAATTCGTTCCGCTTAAGCAATATTATATATTCCCCACAGGTCTGACCGCGGAGGCAATATTGAAAGCGCGCAAGACGTCGCCGCCGCCGCATGCGACAGTCTCGAACACGCCACCCGGTTACCCGCTACCGCAGCTGCCTCCTCAACCTTACATACCACCCCCGGGTTCCTCGTCGATCCACTATCCTCAGTTCCAAAGCAAACCTTGCCCCGTTCAGTATCCGAATTTCACGGGTCTGCAGAACACGTCGCAGCCGGTTTACGGGAACGCGACGCCCCCGGTTCCCGGCAGCAAGCAGCCGCAGCAGTTCTTGGTGCCGCAGGCGTCGCAGGCACCGCCGGGCTCCAATCCGTATCCGCCACAGTTCATCCCGCCATCCGCCGCCGCCGTCCCGGTCGCCAAGTTCGCGTCCGCGACACCGCCGCCCGGGAATCAAACGTATCCGGCGACTGGGCAAACGCAGAAGCAGTTTTACAATCACCCGGCGCCGAGGTCTTAACCCGCATGAAAGGTAGCGCGCCGTCGAAAACTTCTTAGCTGGTGAAATTTCTTTTATTAAGCCTTGGCCGAGCCGCGAGTCCGACGCGCGCGACACGCGGATCGGTCGTTCCGATTCCATTAGATTATAGAGCGTTCCAATTATCCACCTCGGACGCAGCAGGGGATAAGGGCGAGGCGAGATGTTTTTAAAAGGGAACAGAAAACAGATTCACAGTCTCTTCTATCTTGTATCGTTCGTAGGACAAGTAGCTTCGTCGGCGGAATGATTGTAAATGACAGTGAACCGGAAGAGATTCGTGTGATCCAAGGTGCTAATCTGTTCTCGCTTGTATTAGGAACATTATGCGTACGCTGTTGACTGCGATAAGAGGGGAACGTAAGAGACGCGCTTCTAAATAGTTTCGGAGACGCACTCGACGGAATCTACGTTGGCCTAAAGTGATCTGTCAAGTATTTTGAAAAGGAAAGAAGGACGGAACCAAAAGGAAAAGAGAACGAAAACGTAGGGTTCTTTGGTAGGACGTGTATTCGGAGAAAGTATTTGGCATCTAAACGTTACGGCCAAAGTGTATAGAGTGTACACTTTTTTTTTTTTACATTGGTTAATCGCTGCCAATCTGATAATTGTGATATGCATCGGTTTGGTATCTCTCGCAATCGTATATCATATACATATACACGCTTATTATACAGGCATGCACAACATACCTGCGTTAATCAATTTTTGCTGCGGATATATCATTTACGTATAACGCATAATGTAACGATGCTGAACTGTACATTTCGTCTTTGTTGAGAACCGAGCAAGAGCCAACGGAGTATTAAGGCGCTGCGCTGTGAGTTAGAATTTTTATTTTATTTTTCATACTAAACGAGAGCGGGAAGAGTTACGGATGGAGGTACGACGAGAGTGATCGAACGAAGAAACGTTATTTTCAGATTGAATGGAGACGATATCCCCGCACAGTGAGATATAATCCCTGTCGGCCAACGAACGAAAGGTTTCATCGATCATGGATCAATCGGGTGGAACGATAGCACGTTTTTAATTCTCTCATTCTATTAAGAAACAATTTTGTCTCTAGACGATTACTCGCTCGCGCTCAAATTTTACACTTTCCCCCTAAAAGCGATCGACGGTATATGTTTTTCTGCTCGATATACTGAGAGGCGTCTCCGCGACAAGTGTTTCTCATTTCATGATCCGTGAAAGTCCCGAAACTGAAGAACGGTCAGTCTGAAGTACAAAAGAGCGATCGAAAATTGAGACAGGAAGGAAAGAACGATAGAGATTGAGACGCGGCTAGAAACGATATTAAATTTGCCGGGACCGATTTCTTTTTAAGGAAAAACGAGAAAACGAGTTACAGAAACTAATTGTATCTTTCTTATTTTCGTTGTGATTTTGACATTTTTCTAATCGATTCGACGTGTTAGTAGAATTCGCTGCGTTGAGTTTTGCTTTTTCAAAAAAATGTATTTATTTGCGTGGATAAATCTCGTACTTCATTTTTTTTTGGTCCGGTGATCTTTTACCCGACTAATGTAAATTGTACATTCGATTTAGGACAATTCGCCCAGTGCACACAGCAGTGTAATTTTAGATTAATGTGTTGTACAAAGATTTCATATCTTCTTACGTATTTGCCGTATGTACATATATGTATATTAACTGCGTTAATTGCGACGTTTCTTATTGGAAGTTCCTCGTTATGAGTTATAATTGTTCGGCCCTTGTATATTTCGCAGATTTTGAACAGTTTAATCGAAACGCGTGCACACAACGAATTACTTTCGTGGATCGAAGAGCAAACGTTTAAAAGTCGAGGAACTCGAATTTTGCTGAATCTGGAAGCCACGAACGTTTCTTATTTAATGAGAAAAGAAAGCCACTGTACAGCGCAATTGTCGAGCGAAACACATGCGACATGCGACGCCCGGTAGACGAGGAGTAAAGTATTTTGACACACAACGGGTGAGAGGGTTTTTTTTTTTGTCCAAAATCAGAGCGAAAGATTGTACAGCTTTACACATTCAGTTTCAGACACGATCACAAGAGTTAGCCGGCGGGTAGAGTTTCAGCAAGAAAGTTTGCAAGTGGTGCGACGTCGAAAATAAACGGATCTTGCGGCTAGAGAGTTAGATAACGAAGGAGCAAACGGGAATGCGGAGGAATGAATTTCGCAGAACTCCCCTCGGTGCGTTCTATGGATCCCATTGGTACAAACGGACGAGACAAACTATTTAAACTTGCCTATTTCGTTTAGCTACAGCTTCAGCAAAAAGAAAAGAGCGAAACGACACGGAAATACACTTCCAACGCGAGAAAAACCATGGTCGGGGAGAACTACTGTAAAAAAAAAAGAAAAGAAAGAAGCGAGCGATATTTTTGGCATTTCGTATTCCTTTATATACTTTAGCTGATATTTTGTAATAAACGTGTATACTAATGTAAGTTAAATCGAGCCGACTGGATGCTGTGAGCGTTAGATATATAGGAGCCGTGTGTACAGCGTCGCGTTCATCATCCGGTTCGCTATATACCTGTGAATTCGTGTACATATTTTTGTAAGATAAACTTTAAGTATGGACATCTCTCGTCCGAGGTCTTGTATCTTCTCTCGAAGGAGTATATGCGATTAAGTGGGCCGGGGAAGAGTGTTGTATGCGATATGAAACGTTGGCTAGGAGGAAAGAATGGAAAAACGGGATAGCTGCGACACGATTATTTCTTGTAGCTACACACACACGCGCGCGCGCGCGCGCACGTTCAGCTTTATAATATATTCTATTCGTTTAAAACAAAATGAATTCGTTTCGATTGCCCCAAACGTATCTGTGTAACGGTAATTCTGATAAATCGACGACAAAGGCGTTCTGTTATTACGTAACGAAGGATGTGTAAGGCGTACTAGAGAGATGGAAAAGCAGAAAATATAACGGCAAACTCGTTAGTACAATAGTTTCAGTGTTGTAAATAAACATCTATGCTGGTTATTATTATTATTGTATATACACAACTATATATATATATAAGTACATATATAATTATATGCAAATGTATAATTATATATGAAAAATGTAAAATCGTCTTTATAATAGTATCGGTACACATGATTTCTTTTTTTTTTATTTGCAATTCACTGTTACATGTATGTGCCTAGTTATTAGCCACGTTGCATTATATTCCACATTGTATGATAATTTAATTCGTACTATCGATTAACTGAATGTAACTTCGTTCTTCGAATATCAAACTCTATATGAATATAATTATTATGGCGTAACGTGTAAAGAGCTCATATTTAGGCATACATGAAATTTAATAAATCGGAATACATTTTACGAATTAACACGTTCCCAACATTGTTCAACGAACGTTTCTCTCGCGTGCATCGTAAACCTGTCATTCTTATGCAACTGTTTCATCTGACAATTTTCTCGCATTTCAATCATCGCCTTGCTAAGCCCGCGTCAATTTATGGCATCGCTTATCGTGACCGACAATTGGTATTGCAAATAACGCGTTTAATCTCGTACGATCTATTTCGAAAAAGCGCTCGCGCTCCCGCCACTCCCGCTCGCGCGTCCCCGACCCGTCGATTCCAGCTACGTCATCGCTGATAATCGGTCGGCAATTGGTCGAGAGGACGAGCTGCGGGCGTCTGCTGTGACAGTCGATCTCACCGCGTCGGCGTGACGATCAGCAGGCAACGCGATGTCCTCGCCGTCTCGAGCTCAGCTGGACGCAACAGCTGTGGACAATTTTCGCGAATATCTCCGGATACCGTCGGTCCAGCCCAACATCGATTACGGTGAGTCCTTTCGTATATTCGATCTCTCGTATTTCCATCCATCGTGCGGCTATTCGCGGCGCGATCGTGTCGCGGATGATTATCCGGCTTGACGCGTGCACGGAACACGCGTCCGTGCGATCATGCGAGTGCACCTCGCCGGAACGAAATCGGTCATTTCCTCATTAAGTAAAGTACTCTTTCCTCGTGCCGTCCCCTAGCCTCGAGCGTCGTTCTCGATCGGTTAATTCGCGGGACTCGTGATTTCCGCATGGAGCCGGGTAAACCTCTCGTTTCAGCCCGAATAACGAAGGTTTCGAAGCGTCGGAGACGCTATCCAGCCATTGCATGCCCCACCCTCCGTACGATTCTATTTCTATTCCTGTATTTTCCGTTCGGTCGACGACACGCGTTTAAGCATTCCGTTAAATAGTCGACGGACTTTCGATGCGCGTCGTTAAAAATCATGGGGCCAAATTTCGGAAGCGAAGAGCCACTCGTGGCTGACCTAAATTCTGCACAATCATTCCTTCGTTCTCCCTTCTTCACAATTGTTCCACGGAATCGGATTCATCTGCGGTGAACAGGACCATGGAGATATCAGTGGTGGGTCGTAAATCTCTTGATAAGATACAGGGCTTGTTGCCGCAGATAAGATAAGCATGTTTATTATGCGGCGAAAGACACAGCTACTACACTTACGATGTCTCAGCGATGATTAGAAGTTGTCATGTTGTTCCCAATTGTTGCATCGATAACGAACCCTTCCGAGAGAACTGATTCAACGTGTTCCTTTTACAGATGATTGCGTTGCGTTCCTACGGAAACAGGCAAAGTCTCTTGACTTGCCGCTTAGAGTGTATTATGCTCATCCGAACAAACCAATCGTGGTTCTCACATGGATAGGCACAGACCCGACTCAGCCGGCTATTTTATTGAATAGCCACATGGACATTGTACCAGTCGCCGAAGTAAGTATGTTACGATAGATATCTGTGCGCTTTCCAATCGGATAGCAGCTACGAATCATGGCATTCACATTGCTAAAACTTTCAGGACAAGTGGACCTATCCTCCGTTCGGTGCTGACATGGACGAACAAGGAAACATTTACGCTCGTGGCAGCCAGGATATGAAATGCGTTGGAATTCAATATTTGGAGGCGATACGGCGCATGAAACTATCCGGTGAACGTCTCAAGAGGACGATTCATATCTCTTTTGTGCCTGACGAAGAAATAGGAGGAGTCCTGGGCATGAAGGCTTTTGTAAAGACCAAAGATTTCCAGGATTTGAATGTCGGTTTCGCGTTCGACGAGGGTGTTGTCTCGCCTGAAGAAGATTTTTACATGTACTATGGTGAGAGATCTATTTGGCACGTCGCGGTAGAATGCGCAGGCCGTGCTGGTCACGGATCTATATTGCTGGACAATACAGCTGGTGAGAAAGTAAGGATTATAGTTGACCGCTTTATGGACTTCAGAGCCAAGGAGAAGGAAAAGTTGAAAGATCCGAGGGTGCAGCTTGGCGATGTTACGACAATAAACTTGACGCAATTGAAGGTATACACAATATTTCAGAAATTTATAGTACAAATAATTGCCTTGCATGTAGATGGATAGAAATACTAATTAAACTGTTCCTATTTAAATTAAGTAAATCTTTTTATCACGAAAATTACATGTCTGTGCATTAGGGAATGTAAGTACTTTGATAGACTCGTGGACGTTCCGTAAATAATTTTTCATGCATCGCATAAGAATCGAAGTGCTGCATTGCCCCATTGTGTTAACATTGGAAAAAATAATCTGCATCAGGGTGGCCTTCAAACCAACGTAGTCCCTGCTTCGTTCACCGCGATCTTCGACGTTCGACTAGATCCATCGGTCGATCACGATGAGTTCGAAGCCATGATCAAAAAGTGGTGTCAAGAAGCTGGATCCGACGTCACGTACTCGTTTGAGCAAAAAAACCCAAGGATCGAAAACACAAAGTTGGATGACTCTAATCCCTATTGGGTTGCTTTTAAGAAGACCTGCGACGATCTTGGGATAAATTTGCAAATAGGCATTTTCCCGGGAGGGACGGATAGCCGATACATACGACAGGTAAGTATCATCTCTATTAATTCTGGATCGCTGTTAAATATTAAACAAGAACGTCTGTTGTAGCTCGGAATTCCTGCCATTGGCTTCTCACCTATGAACAAGACAAAGATACTCCTTCACGACCATGATGAATATTTGAATAAAGATATATTCCTAAAAGGCATCGAGATATACATGAAGATAATACCAGCAGTAGCAAACGTTTAAAGCAAGATTAAGCCATTAAAAAGAAAAAAAGAGTTTGCATGTACCTTGGCTAACAGACCAAAGCTATGATAACAGGAAAGTTTAGTGAGATGATAGTACAGAAAGCTATCAATTAGTACAACGTAGGGATATTAATATGGCGAGAAAAATTACGGAATTTATCACGTCTGCTAAATACAGAAGCATGAAGAAAGGAGTAAAAGTATCGTAGAAGAGCAGCATATACGCTGGGAAGACTGCAGTCCATCAGTGGGAATCAAAATGTATATTTTAATCAGGTATTGAAATTGCATTTATTCATTTTTACAGCGAATTTTAATAACCATTAGTTTTAGTTCGTTCTAATAACTAATCCTAAAGACATATCGAGAGTATATGTATAGCGAATAGTTGATGAAAAGGGACAAATTCGTTTTTTTCTTTTTCTTCTTTTCTTTTTTGTTGTATAGAGTAGTATGCTATAACTGCAAGAGCACACGTGCAATATTCAACAAGGATAATTGTTGTAAAAAGATAATTATATCGATGGTTATATATTTTTATGCAGAGTTTAGAAAATATATCTGGGGATATAGATATAAGGAAACGTTTATCAATCTTTAGCGCTGTTGGAGGTTAACATGTAATGGAACAATTTCTATCGAAATTTGTCTCTTTCTATTTCTATTGAAATTGTTTATCTTGGCTACTTGTTTCGTAGTTGTATGTGTACGCGTTTTCCCGCCATTATCGCTATAGTTCATTCATGGCGGAGCTGTCGCCCTCCCCTCCAGCATACAAATGGACTCGCCCAATGTTTTCGACTTCTTTACTCCCAAGGGTTTTCGCACTATCAGTAACCGGTTATAGAATTTTTCAATTATATCGTTTCTTAAAAAACAGAAACTGTTTTTCGCATTGCATGTGAGATTAAAATATTTCAACAGACAGTGGTCGTGAGTGAAATCTCGTACATTGTTTTGGGTACGGCCATTTTGAAACAGGGAAGGTAAGGGATAAGCGTGCGATCGCTGTCGCCAATAACACGCAATGCTCGTACCTCTACGGCCGTGATTAACGTTTCAACGAATTGTCGTTCGGTGAAATTTCCTTCTGCGAGCAATAGTAACAATCCTGTTAAACAGTAGAAAAAGAATCCCCTTCGCATATATTCCTTTGTCAGCCATGTGCATAAGTGCCTCCGCATCGTTTAAAATGTCCTCGCTACCCGTAGCGAGCGGCCAATAGGGGCCGCGCGGCGGAACCCACGTGACTGCGGCCGACCAATGGTAACGGCGGGATTTGAAATCGTGCGTGATCTTTGTTCGCGAGCCTGCCGTCGACGTTACCTCAGTTCCGTAAAGGGGGCCCTGTGTCGGTGTCCGTTTGTACGTGGTCGCTGCCAAAAATCGCATAACTCTCTTGTAAATATATGTGTGAAAGTGGTGTTTCCCGGCGAGGACGACGTGTTCCGAGGATCGTCAAACACACGGTAGGTCTCCATACGCTTTCCTATGCCCCGTTCAGCGGAGTTTCGCGGAGAGATCGCGTAGAAAAATATTTCCTGCTCTTCGCCGGCCCGCCGAAGCTCCATGGAGTGTCAAGGGGGCTCTATCGTTACCGCGTATCCCGTCCACCATCCCTCTCGCGCTGAACGTATCGTCCATCGATATATACCCGTCCACCCATTCGTGCTCCCCGTGTAGAAAAGAATGCGCGGCAGCGCTCGAGACGAAGCTGTCAGAGGTTCGACGCCTCGACGAATTTCCCTGGCCTTGCGCGCCGCCGATATTTTTAGATTGTCCAATGTGAATTATTCCGCGGTCGTGTATTCGTACGTTTGCCGCGCGCCGACCGTTCGATGGCGGCCGAGATCCCGTCCCCATGGCGATTATTAACCGCGTGCAACGATTTACGAAAATAAACAATCGCTGGCCGGCTCTCGTGTGTGTCAAATCGAACTGAATGAATGATTCATAGGACGCGGACCCCCGCCATAACTTTCGGCGGGAAGAGAATGCATTGCCGGGAGGCAACGATACATGTATTTCCGGTCGTGAAAGCTATTGTTTTGCCCCGCTGTTTCACGTTTACGTTTACTCCATGAAAAAGATTGTTCCATGCAGTATCATTGCCATAGGTTTCTTCTTATGCATTTCTGCATCGCATTCCCCCCCTCCCACTTCTCCAAATAGGCTTTGAAGAATATCGATTTTGCATTGCGGTCCGAATAAAAATCGCACGCTGTTCAATTAATTTATTTCAATTACGAAGAAGCGCACTGACATCGCGAACGATGGAGGAACGATATGAAACAAACATTTTTCTGTCGATAGTCGCGTATCAAGTAATGCAACAGTGCGCAAATAATGTACAATTTATATATTTCTTTTTCATCGTGGCAGTAATTGCTCATTCGATATCTCGCCGTTCGAGTTATTGATTTTTCGTTGGACCGTTTTTCTCGAAAATGTTGCAAACAACGAGCAGCGGCGAGGAGGGTGTCCCCCTCGAGCACTTTCAAGCCTCGCCGCCACGAAAGCTATTGACCGTGGGAACCTTCTGGGAAGTCTACCCCTCCGCCATATGCCCACCGCAGGAAATATCCTACAGAGGCTCGAGCGATATTCACCTCTCGTACGTGCACCGCGAATGGATTATATTATTCGTCACCGGGACGAATATAATCACTGCTGCTCTCGTCGCATCGCGAAACGCCCTCCCCTCGTTCACCACCTACTCGATGTTCCCTAATTACAGGTTCCAACGTTCCGCTCCGTCCCCGCTTCTTTTCCGTTTGCCAAAGGATCGTTCGCTGCCAGGCGTGTTCCATTCACACGATTGTTCCCCGTAACGAAGTTTCCACCTAGAAAGTCGCATCGAACGATGCGGCGAGCTGGCCGTAAAAAAAAAAACAGATCACAGAATTGCCGATAACTCTTCTTATCGGGCAGAACTGCCCTGGCGCAATTTCCTTTTTTAAAACCCCGATAACGCTGCGGATGGTCGCGTTCAGCGTCTGTTAAACGCCCTGGACTTATCGGAAGCAGAGATTTACGCGCGCGGAGTGTTCTTATCGCTTCTTCGGAATCGTGTACCCATTTTCAGCCGGGGCCCTATCGTTGATCTAGGATCGATTCTGAACTGCTGTCGGTACACGCGAGGACCAGTGACTGCGTCAGAGAAATTCGTAGAGAATGCAGATTGTATATAGCGCTTCTCATGAAATAAAATAGTTCCCTCGGTGAAAGGAAAATGAACAATTTAATTGAACCTATGGGATGTTTTCAAATAGTCTTGCCGTAGGTAGGAACAAAGTCCGCCACGTTCTCTAACTCGCACGCACACAGCGGAGCAAGGTTTTATCGTGTTTGCTGCGGCTGTACGTGCATACGGTTGCAGGCACGCCTCGTGGCTCTCTCGCAAACGCCGGTCGACCGGCGCGGCGGCAGGGATATCAGATCGATACTCGGCGAAAAGCTCGGGCAGGAGAGAGAGAGAGAGGCCACAAGCTATACCGTATTCACGGTTGGTCCATCGCGCGAGTCGGACCGCGCCGCTTCTCTACGCTCTCCCCCCTCCTTCATTAAATGCAGATCAAAAGTCGACGGACTCGTCGCTCCGTTAATCTTCTCTCCTAACCTAGCAAATCGGGCCCCGCTCATTAATCCCTCCGACGATTCTATTTACGACGCGAGACGATCGTCGCTGCGCGGTTCGCCAGTAACTTCTTACCGTCCCGACGGGCCCCGTCGGTTCCGTAACGGACACCTTTTGTACCCAAAGAATTCCGTTGCTCGAGGAGACAGAAGAGTCTTCCCCCCCGGCGGTAATTTCGCCGTCTCCGATACCTGCTGCCTTAGAGGGGGACTCTTTTGTGAACGACTTAACGGCGTGTCCCGAATGTATCCTTTCACTCCGCCGTGCAAAAGTCGAGAATTACTATGGCCGACGGGGAGAAAAAGATGCAGCGCGGTGCAACGCTCGTTCGCGCATCAGGCGGCGCGCAAGCTTTTCATCGCTTGCGTAACTAACCAGAGAGAGAGAGAGAGGGAGCTCGCGGAAAAGTGCCTCGCTTTCGCGAGCGTTTTGCCGCGATAAATCCCCGGACGGGCCTCGCCACTTCTGCCAATGATCGTCGAGCGATCGCTTCGCGCGTTCGCACGCGAGGAAAACTGGGAATTGTAGAGCCGGTCCAGGTGGGGATTATTATCGGCGGAAGTGCCGTGTCCCGTTGAGGAAGTACGGCCCGCCATGGGAAAAGATCCGCCGTGCGATTCCCCTCGCGTTTTTTTTTTTCGCGAACGAGAACGGAATCCCGACGACTGTTCTCCGCCGCGATGGAAAATTCCGAAAGCTTTCAGGCTCCCTAGGGACCTGTCCGCATTGGAACAATTTCGGCCGCGGCGCGCAGGCTTGGCAGGTTCAAGTTCGTAGCCAGGAAAATGCGGCGGTCAGACTGTTGGCACGGGTAAACAGAGGTTATTACCGATGGGCCTGAGAAAGGCCGGGCGATCGTGAGCCGGTGCTAAAAATTCGAGGCTACCTGCGGGGAAAGACTTCCGCCGTCCGACACGCTTCGACTCCTCCTCTTTTACCTGCGCGTAATGGCACTCTCGAGAACAAAGGGGACAGAGCCAACCTTTACACCTGCGCCCCCGTGAATATCGCAGAAAACACGGCTTGGGTGCCCCTTTTTTTCACGAATTCCACCGGACAGTTGGCACGAGGAGGCTGGCTTAAGAGCGGGCCGTGAGGGAAACTCAGCTGCCACGGTTCCGACGGCTGCTAATGAAATTATACCACCCGGCAGATGTTCGCCGACCGGAGCAATACCGCGGTGAAAGAAACTTTTGAGCGGGCGAAAACGATCCGTTATATTTAGAACGGATTTCACTGTCGAGCGAATGGCTTAAAAAGATGCGGTCAAGGGATTGGACTGAAAAGACACACAATTTTCAAAGGCGGATTGTTTAAAAGCCAAACATTCAATTTGCCGTCTCATACAACAGATTTTGAAAATGAACAAATGACAAAAGTGTCGCGATCGAGCTTCGGATTATCCAAAACTGGAAATGAACAATTTTTCATGAAACATGCTTTAATTCCGGTTACGACATTTTTCTCATTTTTTAATTGCGCATTTGAAAATTAGTTTTTTCTTTTTGCGGGGTCGTCACGGTAGTCTAATGCCTTGATACGTGTCAGCAGCGTGCGCGCTGGACAGAAGAGATTCCCGGTGGTCGAGTTGAACAAAAGTCCATTTATTAGACGGCCGCGATTCGCGTTCGACTCGCTTCATAAGCCCTCTTTCTATACGATTCAAACCGGTTCTCGAGCAGCGATCACAAAGAATCCCGCCGTTTTACGCGGGCCCGCGCCGCCGACCCGATCTAACGTTTCGAAGAATATCAAAGACTCCAACTGGAGCGTCCTCCGATTTATTTCCATCCCGAGAATTTCCCAAGGAGAGGGCCAGCAGCTTTTCCCTCCATTTTCTGGCCTCTTTTGCCGGTGTCTCGTCAGAGTGGCCCGGGCACAGCTGCGGCGATCTGCAGACTTGCACAGTGAAAGTGAAAACCTCGTCGATTGTTCGCAAAAGAGTAATCGTGCTCGAGTCGATTTTTCTAGCGCTCCAAAACGTCGCTCGTACCCTTTGCGCGCTGCGCAGCAACTTATACAGGGTGTCCCAGAACCACCTCGAGAGCCGTCAAAGGGTGATCGCTTGGGTGATTCTAAACACCTTTCTCCTTCACGAAAATGTTGTCCGAGGCTTCGTTTTTGAATGGCCAACGAAAACACGTTCGACCAATCGGAGCGCGCGTAGAGCCCGCGCTCGACCGCGGGAGCGTATCGCGATCCTCCCGCGGCTTGTAGCGCGGGCTTTCCGCGCGCTCCGATTGGTCGATGCTCTTCGCTAACCACTCGAGAACGAAGCCTCCGCGCGACATTCCCGTAAAGGGAAAAGGTGTTCAGAATCACCTCAGCGATCACCCCGTACAGCGCGCCCTAGTCGGGACATTCGTGGAGGCTCCTCAGCGCATAGCCCCCTTCCTGGTCGGCTTCCAGAGAAAACCCGGCTCTACGATTCTTGCGCCAGGTCGAGACAAAGATGGCCGCGAGGAGAAGAGCCTTTTACGACCCGCGCAGGATTTCAGGTCGAATAGCTCCACGGGGTCTGGATAGCATCGCCCGTCCGCTGTTGGGCCCTTCTCGGAACCTCGAGTTTCAGGGAGGAGGGGGGGGGGGGGGTGATTATCCCGCGTTGCATGCACCAGACACGATCATTTCCCCCGCGTTCCAATTTCTGCCCAATTCCCGAGATTCTCCATCGCGCTTGTCTCTAAAAATATATCGCGTTACGGTCAGCCTCTGGAGCGCGTGCGTGCGTGTACGCGGCGCGAAGGGTCGGTTGCGTTTTAAAAAAGACTCGCAGGGTATAGGTACGGCACTGATGAATAAAAAAACTCGCGGCACAGGATCCCGAGGGAGAGAGGCGGCCGACGGGCCGGAACGGAACAGAGAAAGAGTTGGGGGGGGGGGGGGAGTTGTAATAGTTTAACGCGGCGGAGGGAACCGAGGGGGTCCGATACTACGAGCCCACGCGTTCTATAGTAAATCGACTATAGTACTATGAGTCAGTCACACCCACGAGCCGGTTGCGGGTTCAAGACCCTCGTTGCACGCTCGTACACACACACACACACACACACACACACACACCGCGGTAACCACGGACGGGGATACAGAAGTGCGCAGCACGAGGTCACGCGTACACGGACACGCTCGAGGAGTCTATTGGCCTTCACGCGAAAGGGATCATCACGAGGATGATGCTCGATCGACTCGGGCAAATATTAACGACGGTATTAACTTTGTATATTATGCCCCATCCCCCCCCCCTTTTTTCGGAACAAGAGTTACTCTGCAACGAGGCAGAATCTCGATCGTCTCCAGCTACTAATCGCAAGAAAAGCATCGATTGCCAACTCTTTAATGGTATCATCGACGTTTTACCATTTCAGTCAGGTGAATGTTGGATACGGAGAGTAGACACGGTACTGGGCTGGTTCAGGGTCCGACAAGGGACCCTTGGCACACGATGGATTACTACCTCGGGACGGACAGTCTCTCGCTGCAGGAGATGCTCGACGTCGACATCAAATGCGAGATCGAGGGTGTCATCGGCGGTCACCCGGAGCTGGGCTTCAACGTCGCCGACGCGTCGCCGTTAGAGCTGGACGACGATCCCATCGGATGCCAGACGGAGCTCGGATGGCTGGGCTGCGCCGGTCTGCTGAACGGGAACAGCAACAGTTCAAACAGGTGGATAAAAAAAAAAGAAGACCCATTCAGCGGTGTCTGTCTTATCGGTAGCATCCACTAACGCCCCCGCTCCCTGTCGTTTCAGCAATTTCAATCTGGACCTGAGCGGAAGCGACGCGGCCTCCATTATGGTGAACCCGAACTCGGTGATGCCTCACATAGCGGTGCGTAGCCTGACGCCGAACAGCAGGCACTTCTCGTTCGCGTTGAAGAAGGAGACGAAGGAGGAGAGGACGGACGTCGAGGAGGAGGACGAGGCGGAGAACGAGGGTAGCAGCTGCGCGGAGAACGGGAACGAGACGGGGAACGACGACACCGAGGCGGACCAATACGAGAACGATATCACGGAGACCGAGGAGGAGTCCGAGGACGAGCAGGAGATGCCGCCGGGGTCGGTCGTGCTGCCCGACTCGAATACGATCACGCTCGCCGCCGCCGCTAAAACGACGCCCCTGCAGTTCGCCAGGGCGCAGACCGCCAGCCCGAAAGTGAACGGGATCGCGGGCGTCAGGGTGCAGAGCCTGAAAGTGTTGCAGAGCACCGGCCAGCTGGCGCAGCACGCGCGGAAGCAGATCTACAACAATAACGTGCACGCGAGCCCGGCCGCCGCGGTCCCCGCGGTGAAAAGGGAGAAGGACTTCGATCCGTCGGGGTACGACGACAAGCCCTATCCGAAGCCAGCGTACTCCTACTCCTGTCTCATCGCGATGGCGTTGAAGAACAGCCACACCGGCTCTTTGCCGGTATCCGAGATATATAATTTCATGTGGTAAGTTGGTAAAACGTTGCTCGCGAAGCTTATTTGAAAAAAAGAAGGCTGGCCGGTTCAGAATGATGCGCCCTTGATATTTCACATGCACGCTTCTGTAGCTGGCAATCGAGCATTTGGCCGGAAGGATAAGGGCTGTTCGAAGCCCTCCGGTGCTTCAGGGAGAGGGGGCATGTATTGTCCTCCTTTATCCCTCGGTCGCAAAAGGGGGCGAGCTGGCATTTTGCATGGGGGGGGGGGGGGCCCAATGCAGCACCTGGCGCTCGCCAGGGTACACTCGTCGAACAAAATGCAGCTACGAGAAGGGGAGCTCGTCCTTTGAACTATATAGATTTCATTCGCCCATATGGGGCGGGGTGGGAACCGGCTGCCACTGTTTCGATCAATCTTTCTATTCAGCTTCTAAGCAGCCGCGGAAACGCGGACAAATAAACGCGCAGGCTCGATTGTAACATCTGAATTAACCCGGTCCCGTCGTCCGTTTCAGCGAGCACTTCCCGTACTTCAAGACCGCGCCGAACGGCTGGAAGAACTCCGTGAGGCATAATCTGTCGTTGAACAAGTGCTTCGAGAAGATCGAGAAGCCGGCGGGGAACGGGAACCAGAGGAAGGGCTGCCTGTGGGCGATCAATCCCGCCAAAGTGGCGAAGATGGACGAGGAGGTGCAGAAGTGGTCCAGGAAGGACCCGTTGGCGATCAAGAAGGCGATGATCTATCCGGACCACTTGGAGCTGCTCGAGAGGGGGGAGATGAAGTACGCGGGCAGCGGCGACGTGTCCGAGGAGACGGAGAGCTCCGGCGACGAGGCGGCGGAGGAGTGCGCGACGTACGGGGAGTCGATTCACGGCCACGTCGCCACCAATTCGGTGACGGACAGCTACGACGAGAGCAGCCAGGACTGCGACGCGGACGTCCACGAGCATTTGTACGACGAGATCGACGCTGGCCGGAGCAAGAACGCGTTGCACATGCAGCTGAACATCTCGAAGCAGGAGCCGTTCGAGTACGAGTTCGGCCCCGCCGCGAAACGGCAGAAGACGGTGACCGGCACGATACACGGGAACTACGTGTACGAGCACATCGCCGCTACCCGGAGAAAAACGCCGCTCTTCGTGCGGGCTGGCGCGGGGAGCAATTCTTTCCTCAAGATCGATTAAGCTATATAGATCTGTCGTGCGCACACGAACGCTTAGTTTTGTATGCATCCTTTGTAATCGTAGACGCGAGAATCGGACGAGCTGTTCACGCGTAACAACGGCGAGCAATATTCGATACGCAGAAACATTCCCGAGTCGCATAGTACTCTTCGTCTGTGCTCGTTTCATTTCCTCATGAAACCCGCTGCTCTATCGTTTTATATCTCCTCCGTTTACTCGCGAGCAGCGTCCTGCTTGCAAGCAAATCGGAACAGACGCCCCGATAGAGTATCAGGATCGAAAGACTCTTGCATCGTCGTGCTCCGAAGGAATTGTCGAGAAGTCCTGCGACTCATACCAGACGATCTATGAATCTTTTTTTTAAAGCAGCCTCGTCTTCTAGGCGATTCCTTGAATTGGCCGATGCACGAGCCTTGTCGAGATGATACCACTCGATCGTCGTTTATCCTTAATTTAAAGAAATCACCTCAGTTTCCGGGAAGGGATGTTTCCGTATCAAATATACGCTGTATCGATAACCGTAAGAGCGAATCACCGAATTCACGCGATAGTAGATGCGACGAGCTTGTATCTAGCCTCCTTTCGAGCAGTTTCTCTTCATTTCTCTTTTTATACGCGATCGTTTTAATAATCTGTATCATACGAGATTCGCGACGCATATCGACAATTGCGCCAGAACGAGTAGGGCGAGAGAAAGTGTAAATCGACAAGTATTTTGGCCAATCAATGGCCAGACTGATGTATTATACTCTTTCTTTTTTTTTTATACATATTGCTGGACTAAGTGATATTTATCAATTTTTACGCGGTTGTATACCGGACAGATATACATAGAACGTCACTTAGAGACACGCGTAACCAGGTAGAGTACAAAGGCTGTAGGGAGAATTTGGTTTTGTAAAATGTTGTAGCATACGTAGAGGCAGATTTTAGAGTTTCAAATTTCCGGACCGGGTACGTTCTTCTCTTTTCATTCTCCTTCATCGGGGCCCTTACCACTGTTCGTTCAAGCAGCAGTAAAGGCTCCTCGATGCCCAGAGTTCGGCCAGTGGAACTATACATAGCTCTCGCAGTGAACCTGTGATCATACTTCTCGATCCACTTAATTACCTTCCGCTTCTACAACTTAGGAGATACTTATAAATACTGTTGCCAGCGGGACGAGAGAGCGGACGAGAATCGGAGACGTGGGTCCAAACGTAGTAGAAGTTTATCTGCGCGTACTTTCTTCTGTCGACTGTCCGTAAAAGAAAAAAAAAGAAGAATGTCTTTAACAAACATATTTTTGTACAAACGCTGTAAATATCCGTGTTTCACTTTCGTTTCCTCGTTTCTGCGAAACGTACTGGGTACAAGCGATAGGTGTGTAAGTTTACAAACAAAAAATTAGTATATCGGAAACAATACTTAAGCGTTTCATTGTAAATCACTTGATTATCGAGCAGATCTCTTCGCCGCTCAAACGATCATCGAAGCGAACCGTCTAAAGAGCTCGTGGCTCGTTCAATGCCGTAATAGCAATGCATTTTTTCTTCGAATCACTATCACGCGATGGTGCCGCGAGACCGGAGAACAGACTATCCATTTCGCTCACCCGGAAAGTGACCCCAATCGCCAATTGGTATCCTTCGAATCGTTCCCGACGTACTCCGGCTGGTTCGCGACCGATCGATTGACGATTAGACTCTGCCGATCGCAGCATCAGCGCGCCGATTCTTCGCCCGACACGAAAGAACGGCGACAGAACTTGATCAGCAATAACGAAAACTCGAGGAACCGGGGGAATTCCACCGGAGCCGCCCCTCCGTTTATAAGGGACGGCTCCGCGCGCGATCGACGAGCAACGGAAGCTCGTAAATTACACTGCCAATTAGCGGATAAAGTATTCAACGATTCTTCGCCGCTGTTCCAAGGATCTCTTTCATACACGAACGATGCTAACGCCAGACGATTAATTAAGCCCTTATAATTCGAGTATCGAGTGTTTCTTTTTTTTTCACACGGAAAACTGGAAAGAAAGTATTAGAAACTCGTCGCCAGCCGCACAATAAATGGTGTACGACCCGTTTCAATCAGCTTTTGCGGGGGGTGCGAAGTAAATTAAGGTTGAATAGAAATGGGGAAAAATTGTCGAACGAATATTGTACATAAACGCGTTGTGATTAGAATCCGATCGATGATAGACGAACAATCCGTAGCGCGGGATCTGCATTCCAACATTTGCGCCCTTCGCTTTTATATGAGGGTGGGAGGATTTTTAAATGTCGCGGGCGGAGTTGTGCGCCGTTCTTTAAACACTTGACAGAATTCTTTTTATTTTTCTACGTAGCGAGGTAATAGAGGATCGGCGACGTTACACGGCTATATATAATATATAGCGGCCCGGAAATTATTCGTAAAGTGAAAAAAAAGGAGGGAGGGGGATTCGATAGCGAGCGATTGTGCCTGCGTTGTGATCCCCGGTTAAACGAAACGAGCGTACGATAAGGAAGTAGTTTAGTTTTTGTACCTGTTTGTAATATTTCTATACGATATTATTAATTGTACATGTAACACTTTGTGTAGACGCGGCATATTATAGTTTGTAACGGTAATGTATATGTGCAATGAGAAGGTTCAGAAATAAAATGTTGATAAATGTATATAGATTCGGGTTTCTATTAATATCTTCAATAACACGGGAGAAGATAGAATATCTGTAATCATTCATTGTAACAAGCAAATCTTGCTATGCCTGCTCGTGCCTTTGATCAGGGAACATTTGTCAATCTGTCGTACTAATTTATGAATTTCCATGCTTATATATTCGTCGGTAAAGTGAATTGATTGATACCGTGATAAACGGCTGTTTAATATAATTTTTGTGTGCGCAGGTTTCCTGATCGAGGGACGGACATTGGATTATGCATTTCATCGCGAATAGGAAGACGTATTTAAGTATTTCATTTATAAGTTTCAGCTTGAAACCCTCCGCGTTTTATTTGAATCAGGTATTCTTAATTACGAATAATTTATTAGGGAACAATGCTGGAAAATGACGACAAATTTAAAAGAATTAGTGATATAGACTGTCTCCTCGCGTATTATATTCTTCTGATACATTTTGAGCGATTTTGATAGCTATCGATAGTGATGAACATACATTTATGCAAGTATTTAGTATTTATTGCACGTTAATAACTTGCAATTTTCAATAGCTGTAATTATCTATAGTGAGAACAAGGTGTCGATAGTTTCTGATAGTATGGACAATTATCGACAGCACCATTGATAGTCCTTTATATTTTGTATGAAGAATTTACGTAGGTGTTGTAACTTTAACATGTATTATAAAGGAATTTATAAGAATGATTTATAAGTAATAGTTTATGGTTTCTAAAAGATTATTGTGGCATATGTGAATCTATGATATTACTATTATTGTAATTCCCATTATTATTTGATTATAAGATGTATTGTAAATTAGTGTATAAGAATAATCTGTAATAGCTTTTCAGTTTAAATATTATCATTTCTGTGGCATATTTAAATCTATGCTACTATTAGCATTGTAACTTTCGTTATTATTTAACTGTAAGATGTATTTTAAATTAATTTATAAGAACAATCTATAAGTAATAATGTTTAAGTTAATTTTTGTAATTTGTACATTATTGCAATTTTTCAATAAATCTTCATAAAAGGAATGTAATTGGTTTCATTTATTTAATTTCAGCCGTGTTCTAATGATTTGAGTGCGTGGATAATTAGTAATTAACGATTTTAACAATGCGCGGGTAAATCCATCTGCGGATTTCCGAGTCCGAAAATCGTGGAAAGTTAACAGGAGCACAGAATGAGCAAGGAGGTAAGCTGCTCCTAGTCTGCGCAGAAGAGTTGCGCGCGGAGACGGCGCCTGCTATGCGCGGACAAGATGCGCACAGGCCGACGCCGGGCAAAGCTCCACCCACCGCGGCACTAATTCTATCGGCGGCATAAAATCGTTAATTACACATTATCCGCGAACAATTTATGAACATTTGCAACTGGAGAATCGACTCTGACCTTTCTACTACTTTCCCATATAGAATACAATCAGATTTTCTGCATGTTTAATGAGATATTAACAATTATTCCTCCTAGCACGCACGAAGAATTCTTGATCTGCAACAAGCATTCGAACGCGACAAACACGTACTTAGAGAATGAAACGATGATCATTTGTGGCTGCTTCTTCATCTGCGAGCCCCAAACTTCTTTCCTATGCCAATGTTAGTTAGGTTTCGCGCGAAAGAATGCAATTATTCATAAACAAACAACGGAGGTTACGTACGCGGCGCGATGTGATATGCAACATCGTTATCCATTAATTACCGCATTCAATTCCGTTTATTAGTGAATCTACATGCTTGCGTTGCGCAGTAGGAAGTCTTAAGAACTTTGTACAGTGATATTTGTTAATAGTTTGTCCATTATTAACGAGTAATTACTCTATTTCGTTGTATGCAATGCGATGGTCAGCAGTACACGTATAAATAATTATCAATATCTCATTCAATAAGCGCAAAACCTTCCCGAATTCAACAGGGAAAAGTAGTAGGAAGGTCATAGCCCATTCTTCAAATGCAACTGTTTATAAATTGTTCGTGAATAATGAGTGATTAACGGTTATAACAATTAGACGTCCACGGAGAAATAATTAGTAATATCTCGTTGAATAAGCAAACAATCTTATCGACTTCTGCATGGGAAAGTAGTAGAAGGGTCAGACCCTATTCTCCAAACGCAAAGGTTCATAAATTGTTCATGAATAATGAGTAATTAACGATTCTAAAATTGTAACAATGAGGCGTGCACGGATAATCCATCCGCGGCGCAGATTTCAGTCTGAAAATCGTGGAAAGTTAACAGGAGCACAGAATGAGCAAAGAGGTAAGCTGCTCCTAGTCTGCGCAGAAGAGTTGCGCACGGACACGGCGCCTGCTATGCGCGGACAAGATGCGCACAGGCCGACGCTGGGCAAAGCTCCACCCACCGCGGCACTAATTCTATTACTGGCATAAAATCGTTAATTACTCATTATTCGTAAACAATTTATGAACATTTGCAACTGAAGAATGGGCTCTGATCTCTCTACTACTTTCCCATATAGAATTCGATAGGATTTCTTGCTTGTTTAATGAGATATTAGTAATTATTCTTTCGAGCACGCATGACAAATTCTTGATTTGCAACAACTATTCGAACGCAATAAACACGTACTTAGAGAATGAAACGATGAACATTTGTGGCTGCTTCCTTATCTGCGAGCCCCAAACTTCTTTCCCATGCCAATTTTAATTAGGTTTCGCGCGAAAGAGTGCAATTATTCATAAACAAACAACGGAGGTTACGTACGCGACGCGATGTGATATGCAACATCGTTATTCATTAATTACCGCATTGGATTCCGTTAATTAGTGAATCTACACACTTATATTGCGTAGTAGGAAGCCTTAAGAACTTTCTGCAGTCACATTCGTTAATAGTTTGTCCATTATTAACGAGTAATTACTTTATTTCGTTGTATGCAATGCGATGGTCAGCAGTACACGTGTAAATAATTATCAATATCTTATTCAATAAGCGCAAAACCTTCCCGAATTCAACAGGGGAAAGTAGTAGGAAGGTCATAGTCCATTCTTCAAATGCAAATGTTTATAAATTGTTCGTGAATAATGAGTGATTAACGATTCTAACAATTAGACGTCCACGGAGAAATAATTAGTAATATCTCGTTGAATAAGCAAACAATCTTATCGACTTCTGCATGGGAAAGTAGTAGAAGGGTCAGACCCTATTCTCCAAACGCAAAGGTTCATAAATTGTCCGTGAATAATGAGTAATTAACGATTTTACCAATGAGACGCGCAACGGGTAAATTCATGTGTGGAGCGCATGATTTCGAGGCTCAAAAGCGTGAGAAGTTAGCAGGAGCACAGAATGTGCGAGCAGGTGAACTGCTCCTACTAATGTGCGACGAAGAAGGCGCGAGCAACGAGGACGGAGATAGCTTGCCGCTAAGCTCCGCCCACCGCGGCGTTAATTCTATCGGCGGCATAAAATCGCTAATTACTCATTATTGACGAACAATTTATGAACATTTGCAACTGTAGAATGGACTCGGACCCCTCTACTACTTTCTCATATTCAATTCGACAAGATTTTTCGCTCGTTTAATGAGATATTGATAATTATTTATACGTGTACTGCGGACCGTGGCATTGCATACGACGAAATAGAGTAATTACTCGTTAATAATGGACAAACTATTAACAAGTATGACTGTAGAAAGTTCTTAAGACTTCCTGCTACATAACGCAAGGGTGTAGATACACTTATCAACGGAATTAAATGCGGTAATTAATGAATAACCATGTTGCATATCACATCGCGCGGCGTACATAACCTCCGTTGTTTGTTTAAGAATAATTGCTTTGTTTCGCTCGAAACCTCATTAAAATTGGCATGGGAAAGAAGTTTGGAGCCCGCAGATGAAGAAGCAGCCACAAATATTCATAGTTTCATTCTCTATGTGCATGTTTTTTGCGTTCGAATAGTTGTTGCAAGTCAAGAATTTCTCATGCGTGCTCGAAAGAATAATTACTAATATCTCATTAAACATGCAAAAAGTCTTCTCGAATTCTATATGGGAAAGTAGTAGAGAGCTCAGAGTCGATTCTCCAGTTGCAAATGTTCATAAATTGTTTGCGGATAATGAGTAATTAACGATTTTATGCCGGCAATAGAATTAGTGCCGCGGTGGGCGGGGCTTTGACCGTCGTCGGCCCTGTACGCACCTTGTCCGCGCATACCAGGTGCCGTGTCTCTGCGCAACTCTTCTGCGCAGGCTAGGAGCAGCTTACCTCTTTGCTCATTCTGTGCTCCTGTTAACTCTCGACGATTTTCGGACTCGGAAATCCGCGTTCCACAGATGAATTTACCCGTGCACTTCTCATTGTTAAAATCGTTAATTACTCATTATTCACGCACAATTTATGAACATTTGCGTACGGACAATGGAGTCTGAGGTCTCTACTACCTTCCCATATGGAATTCGATAAGATATTTTACTTGCTTAATGAGTTATTAATAATTATTTCTCCGTGCACGTCCAATTGTTAAATTCGTTAATAGCTCATTATTCACGAATGATTTATGAACATTTGCGACTGAAGAATGAACTCTGGCCTACCCACTACATTCCTCTGTTGAATTCGGGAAGGTTTTGCGCTAATTGAATGAGATATTGATAATTATTTATACGTGTACTGTGGACCATGGCATTGCATACGACGAAATAGAGTAATTACTCGTTAATAATGGACAAACTATTAACAAGTATGACTGTAGAAAGTTCATAAGACTTCCTACTACACAACGCAAGCGTGTAGATTCACTAATTAATGGAATTAGATTCGATAATTAATGAATTACGACGTTGCGTATCACATCGCGCGGCGTACATAACCTCCGTTGTTTGTTTACGAATAATTGCATTCTTTCGCTCGAAACCTCATTAAAATTGGCATGGGAAAGAAGTTTGGAGCCCGCAGATGAGGAAGCAGCCACAAATGTTCATCGTTTCATTCTCTAAGTACGTGTTTATTGCGTTCGAATAGTTGTTGCAAATCAAGAATTTGTCATGCGTGCTCGAAAGAATAATTACTAATATCTCATTAAACAAGCAAGAAATCCTATCGAATTCTATATGGGAAAGTAGTAGAGAGATCAGAGTCCATTCTTCAGTTGCAAATGGTCATAAATTGTTTACGGATAACGAGTAATTAACGATTTTATGCCGGCAATAGTATTAGTGCCGCGGTGGGTGGAGCTTTGCCCGGCGTTGGACCTGTGCGCATCTTGTCCGCGCATAGCAGGCGCCGTGTCCGTGCGCAACTCTTCTGCGCAGACTAGGAGCAGCTTACCTCTTTGCTGATTCTGTGCTCCTGTTAACTTTCCACGATTTTCAGACTGAAATCTGCGCCGCGGATGGATTATCCGTGCACGCCTCATTGTTACAATTTTAGAATCGTTAATTACTCATTATTCACGAACAATTTATAAACATTTGCATTTGAAGAATGGACTCTTACCTTCCTACTACTTTCCCCTGTTGAATACGGGAAGGTTTTGCGCTTATTGAATGAGATATTGATAATTATTTACACGTGTACTGCTGACCATCGCATTGCATACAACGAAATAAAGTAATTACTCGTTAATAATGGACAAACTATTAACGAATGTGACTGCAGAAAGTTCTTAAGGCTTCCTACTACGCAATATAAGTGTGTAGATTCACTAATTAACGGAATCCAATGCGGTAATTAATGAATAACGATGTTGCATATCACATCGCGTCGCGTACGTAACCTCCGTTGTTTGTTTATGAATAATTGCACTCTTTCGCGCGAAACCTAATTAAAATTGGCATGGGAAAGAAGTTTGGGGCTCGCAGATAAGGAAGCAGCCACAAATGTTCATCGTTTCATTCTCTAAGTACGTGTTTGTCGCGTTCGAATGGTTGTTGCAGATCAAGAATTCTTCGTGCGTGCTAGAAGGAATAATTGTTAATATCTCATTAAACATGCAGAAAATCTGATTGTATTCTATATGGGAAAGTAGTAGAAAGGTCAGAGTCGATTCTTCAGTTGCAAATGTTCATAAATTGTTCGCGGATAATGTGTAATTAACGATTTTATGCCGCCGATAGAATTAGTGCCGCGGTGGGTGGAGCTTTGCCCGGCGTTGGCCTGTGCGCATCTTGTCCGCGCATAGCAGGAGCTGTGTCCGTGCGCAACTCTTCTGCGCAGACTAGGAGCAGCTTACCTCCTTGCTCATTCTGTGCTCCTGTTAACTTTTCACGATTTTCAGACTCTGAAATCTGCGCTTCAAGAACAACAGGAATTGGCGTGAATGGACACGGTGTCTCCACTGGACAAGAATTAATATTTGAAAGCTATCTCTATAAATTGGCTTACCGTGTACATACAAATATTCTCCGCACAATATGCTAAATAATTGCAAATAATTGCAGCAATGTTTCGCGTAGTTCTACTTGGTGTTTCTTAGTGATACCAAATTAATCAAATAAACGGAAGGTGTCCCAATTCTAATGATCCGCAAAAGAATGTTGTGCTACGATGGAAGGCTTAGTCTTTTTTGCTTTACTGGAGCTGCGATAGTCGCTGTTTTACCAGAGATATTGTTAAGGTTAGAATTCGACGTTCCACGAGCCTACTTCGCCAACGTTTGGCTTACACATTTATTTCAGTATGCTTTTCTGAACATACTTTTACTACTTGCCCTTCGAGGCTTCTCCTATCAGGTAATTTATACACTGTAATATATCCATATACCAGACTCCTACACAGAACTATGTTGCAATAAGTATTTTTACTCTTCAGGTTGCCGTAAGAGCTGCGTTTCTAGGATACGCGTTTGCCATCGGAGGTATAGTTGCCCTGGTTGCGTTGCCTTCGTGGCAAACGTTTGGCCTGTACGTCGCTGTACTCGCGACATTCCATTATACGGAATTCCTAAGCATCGCTTGGATAAATCCATCGACTCTGTCCATCGACAGCTTCATATTGAATCATAGCGTTGCCTATGGAGTGGCCGCGTGTTCCAGTTGGATAGAATTTACAGTGGAAAGATGGTATTTCCCGTCAATGAAGGAGCCGTCTTCCTTATCGTACTTTGGACTGATATTATGCGTCTGCGGGGAGCTATTACGCAAGCTGGCTATGTTCACGGCCAGGCACAATTTCAACCACATCGTGCAAAGCGAAAAGAGGGACAATCACGAGCTAATTACCCACGGAGTCTACAGGCTTTGCAGGCACCCCAGTTACATGGGCTGGTTCTACTGGTCTGTAGGAACGCAGGTAATGCTTTCACCGAAATTCTGTCAATGCACAGAGGAGTAATTTACATTTCGACTTGCAGTTGATCCTCCAGAATCCCTTCTGCCTTTTGGCGTACACCGTAGCATCCTGGAAGTTTTTCAATGATCGCATCCTAATCGAGGAGATCACTCTACTGAATTTCTTCGGGCAGGACTACGTAAACTATCAGAAGCGAGTTGGTACAGGACTGCCCTTCATTCATGGCTACAAATTGGATTTATAGCAGCCGGAGCATGTTTGAAACGCTCGCACAGACGTTTGTTCATAGGAATAATTCGTTCTACAATCGGGACGTGTAAATAAGCAAGAGTCAGCTTAACAAAATTATATTTATTGTCTCATTTCATTTTGAAGACTCGTTCATGTAACAGTAGACTACACTTTCATGGTACTGCAGATACTTTCACTTGATGGATTATACATGCGGCTCTTTTTATATTTACGCTTACATGCATACGTTATACGAAATTGTATAATAATAAGTATATATAATGCCGTGGCTAACGTTTTTTTTTTTTCTGCAATTTACATTCGGAAAGCATTCGTTCGATGTTCGATAGTAATAAGAAGGTGTACGCCGCAGTCGCGAGCCAATGTACTTTTACATTTTCGTTTCCGCTCTGTACAAGATCATTTACAATGTCTGTCTCCATTGGCGAAAAATTTTGATACATTTAACATTACGCATGAAACGAAGGACGTAATTAACTGGTGTAAGAAGAAATCAATTCGAATACGCTCCGATCGGTTGGCAAAACGAAAGGCGGCGAAGTCTCTTTACTGTTGTGCATCGGACACGATTCTTCCTTGCTCGACAATTGCACGAGTAATTACATATTAATAATACTTCACTAGTCATACAAAATGTAGGGAAAAAACTTGGGAGACTTTAGTTGTCAATGTAACATGCGTACGTATTAATAGAGGAACGAAAGCGCAACGTATCGTTGTAACATTTCACGAATGAATAAATAACACGATTTGTAAAAGCGTTGTCTGTGCAAATTTTCTCCATACGCTCCACTTTCTTTGTATAGCTATTAACGGTATCGTGTCCTCCTCAAGGAATGGCCGTCCAGAGTTCAGCAGGCTAATTATAGTTATTTACACACGTTTGCCACCTCTGTTTCGAATAAGAATCTCATTAGAATTAGCAACGCATATATCTAGCACCATATCTTAATTAGGCGAGCGAGTTACTTTCATCGATATCACATAGGTAGATTCTCGAATGTTATCTCCAAACGAAAAGCGTCCTCCTAACAAGTTGACTGTCCGAAGATCTATGGGTATTTAACAAAGCGGACCATGGCAGTATCATTATGTTCCTTCGCAGTTGCTTTACGAAAAAAGAAACGAAGAAAACGCCTAGCAAAGTAACTGGGATATTGTATAAAGTATTGTAAAACGTCTCATTCTGTACGCATCTGTGGATAGAAAATTGCTTATGGCACCATTTGTCGCTGTTACTTTCACCAGGAGAACGATGACCAGCCTCGAAAGTTTGATTCCTTACAATTACCAGGACTAGCCTCCGGTGTCTTCGATATTTGCCTCGCGCCAGAGCAAAATTCTATCGTCGGCGTGGCTGGAACAAAAGGAAATGAGGATTAATCACCTGGAGGGTCGTTAATTTACTTCCTAACAGTAATTTACCTTGCTCCCATCATCATCGAAGCATTAAACAATTTACAAATCGATTAATTACATTGAACGATCGCTGAACACGTGTCCCATCGTTGCTGAATCCATCTACAAGGAGACACGTGTCCAGTAGACGTCGGTACGCTTAACTAAATATACACTTGACAGTGCTGACCGATAATACTGTGAACAAGACGCTCTGCTCTCGTACGTCCATAGTGAACGCGAGCGAGTTATGTAGGAGGATAAATAACGAGCAACGTTTAATATTGTACGAGGCCAGATTCGCAGCCGGTTTAGGGTGAATTATATTCACAGGCGGTGGAGGTACGAAAGCGTCGAAGATATCGGTGTCCGCGTTGGTAACGACCAGGGAGGATGGGATCCACCTTGCTCTGAGCAGCATGCACAGAACGACGGGACCACTTCAGGCGTGTTCGTTAAATGATTATAGTAATCGAAGGACGTACGATTATTATTTACCTGGTGCAGGGAGAAACGTTCTTCCCCCTTATCGCTCTCTCACCGATGTCTATGGCGCCGGAGTCCTGCACCTCCATGGTGTATATACACCCGGAGAAACCCTCTTGGTATTTCCCGTAGGTCATGGCATAGTCCGGCACACCTCCCAGGAACACGCTGCCCCTGGTGTTTAATTCCTGCTGCGTACCGTAGCTGGCTCCGCTCTCCATGTGTTCCCCGTTCAATTCTATGCTGCCGTCTGTGCCCTGCCGTTTCAGGATTATCCTATGCCTCTCCCCGTCGTCCACCTTCTGCGCGGTGACGCGGATCACTACCGGGCCCGTGCCCAAGTTGTACTGGTACTCCACGTAGCTGGATAAAGAGAAAGGTTGCATCGTGAACAGGACGATTGGCAGATCGGGCGACCGAGTGGAATATTATTATAATTACCCATCGACCACAGCCAGGGCCATGTAATGATCAGGATTTAAATCGTTCAGAGTCTGCCCGTGCCACATGATCAATCCGTGGGTCTTGTTCGTAGAAATCTCAAAGCCCACCACTTCTCGCTCCTCCTCGTGCGTCATTACAGATCTGTCCAGCTCCAGCCAGCCGTCACCTCGGAACGCGACGTCGTACGTTATTTCTGCCGCTGGAAGGGGAACCGATTAACCCTTTTATCAGTGCCGTCCTTATGCGACAATTGCCACGGGCCGACCGCCCAGCCGGCTTAAGTGCTGAGGGACTTTTTCTCAGCTTCGTTTAAAGGACCTCGCTTGTTTACGTTCAGATCATTTCTCTGTGCCAAGTGGCATTCGCTTACACTTAGTCCTTATCTCCGATGCCAATAGTATACAAGGTGTTCTGCTACTGCATGTCAACATTTCAAGCGGTGATTGCTGAGACAATTCTGCTCAACTCTTTCCCTTGCGAAAACGGTGGTCAAAGCCTCGTTTTTGAATGTTTAAGCGTTTGAAGAGCGCGTGCTCATCCGAGAGAAGATCGTGATACGTTCAACTGGAGCCTTAAACGCTTTCTCGGTTAAGCACGCGCTCTGATTGGCCAGTGTTTTTCGTTAATCAATCAAAAACGAAGCTTTAACCGCCGTTTTGGCAAAGGAAAAAGTTGCTCAGAACTGCCTCAGCAATCATCCCTTAAAATATCGACATTGCAGTAGTAGAACACCTTATACAGACCACACCATGCATCGGTTCATTTGGTATTTCTCCAGTCTCTCGAATATCAAATCGGCCCGTGGCATTCTTCGCATGCGCCCCGTAAAATGCCTGACACTGAAAGGGTTAAAGAAGTCGGCCGAACAGTTGAGAAAGAGGAACGATAGGAAATACACGGATGCTCACGTTTCTCGCAATCCCGCCCGTTGTAGCCCAGCCGGCAATCGCATTTATAGGATCCGCGGAGATCGGTGCACGTTCCTCCGTGTCTACAAGGGAGGAGCAGCTCGCACTGCTTCAGGATATTCTCGCAGCTTCTGCCCACGTAGCCGTACTCGCAGGTGCACGAGTAGTCGTAGGAGTCTATGCTCTGGCACATACCGTGCACGCAAGGGTTCGACGCGCACGGATCGTACGGGGTTGTCGTCGATGGCGCTGCCGTGATCGCGGCGATCAATTTCGTCTGGTTAGGATGGAGAACGTTGCAGTCGTCGATGTTCGCCGAGTCGATGGCCCCCTTTAATATGTCCACGTTCGTCGAGGACACTCCGAGCTAAGGGACAGAGGAGTCTGATTAAAGGATATACAGGGGGTGTTCTGCTACTGCATGCCAATATTTTAAGGAGCAACTGCTGAGGCAATTCCGAACAACTTTGTCCTTTGCCAAAACGACGGCCGAAGCCTCGTTTCTGAATGATTAACGAAAAACGCCGACCAATCAGAGCGCGTGTAGAGCGCGCGCTCAGCCGAGAGAGGATCGCGATACGCTCGACCGCGGTTTTAAACCCCTCTCACGGCTGAGCGCGCGCTCCGATTGGTCAACGTTTTTCGCTAATAATTCAAAAACGGAGCCTCAACCAGCATTTCGGCAAGCGAGAAAGTTGTTCAGAATTGCCTCAGCGATCACCCCTTAAAGTATTGACACGCGGTAGCCGAACACCCTGTGTTCAGGTGATGCCGGAGGGAGGAGATTGCGCGGAACTCACGTCGCTAATGCAGCCACGAAATGCCCTGTCGACCCCGGCGTTTCTATTGATCGTTATCTTTCTGCGATCCACACCACCTATGTAGAGCGGGGTGTTCAGTATCATGGTCCTCGCCGTCCCCGGGGACTTCCCACCTACGGCTGGCTCCCCGTTAACGGTCAGGTTTCCCTCCTTGAAGTCCCTGTTCACCGACACGTGCGTCCATACGCCCGGCTGGACGGCGTGCCTCGACCTGATGATCGCCAGGCCGGAACCGATGTCGTAACGGAACTCCAGCCGTTTATCCTTCACGACCAGCGCGACGAAGTCCCCCAATCCTTCCTCGCTCTGGGCGCAGTACACCAGGACGCCGTCCCCGTCGTCCAGGGGGTTGAAGTTCAACGCCACCTTCAGCCTACGGAGAACAGAGGGATGATAAAGTAGCCGCTTGGATAATCCATGGGGATTAATAGTCGGTCCTGTTAGCAGGTGAGAATGTTATTTATCATCGTTCAAGGAGGGATGAAAATCAATTTTCCATTTGGCCACTCACCCCTTAATCGCTGGAAGACAGCGGAGAACGGAAACCGATAAAAAAAATAAATAAATAAACGTTCAACTGGCGAACGAATCTTGTTAAATCAATTTTTATTTGCATCTCAAGACATATATGTATATTTATATTCGTAGCATCGCTCGAAGCACGTAAAGACACACGCCACTTCCGGCACGCGCATGGGATAATAGTACTTAGAAAAAAGATAAGTACAAATATTTTTTATTTTATATCATATGCGCACGCGCGCGTGTCCGTGTGTTTGGCGCGCGTCTAATGCCGCGATTCTACGAAATCGATTTAGAAAAGCTCTCGACAAGTAGCGGTAAAATGCGACGCTGGTTCGGCAGTGGCCCAACTAATGGCTTGCTTAAAGAAACAAAAACGATCATTCAAATGACTAACACAATGCGTTAATTCAAGAAGCTGTACATGGGTGCAGACCGTTCGCAGTCCAAGGGGCTTGCCGCGAGACATTTCGTCACGGCGGGGAGACGGACCTGCGACTGCGAAGGGTCGATATACAAGTATAAAATAATTTCTATCGACCGCTAGGCTCATTCTAAGGAACTCTACTCGATCTAACAAGCCCCAACATATAATAATTATCTATGACACGTGAACGAGGCAGAAGAACGAATCTATACGTAAATAAAGTTCTCATAGAAAAAAGAAATATATATATATATAATACACGTACGATGACTGATTACTATAAATAGCAGTTACACAAGAATCGTTTCGTTCGCGCGAACGTTGAATAAAAATAATAATAAATGACTATTTCTTTCTCTCTATCCGTTGTTATGTGCAGAAATCAAATTGGGGGTCTCTCGACTGAGAGGGAGGCTAATGATTCGTGTGGTGCGGCTTATTGTGGTGATGCGGTCTTGATCGTGGCTTTCTAACTTGTGCGTTGCGTGCTCGTAATCGATTGTGTGTTTCGCTCGGGTTCGTTCTCGCCCTGAAAATCATTTTTGCACAATTAGACTCGGGACTGTTCGTTTCAAGGATAGTCGAGGACTCCTTCGCATTATCGCTGACCGGAGTGGGGCCAAAGTATGAATGTACAATAAATTAAAGCGTAAAAATAAGCGCTGCAAGTATTTGGAAGGTTTCGTTAAATTCTTTGCTTCACGAGCCGTGCGTCGCGCATGCATTTAAATTACCGTCTCAGCGCTTTCGGCGTTTCGTGCGCTATGAAGGACTTGTCGTCGTGGAAGGCCGGCTCGTAGATGTTCACGCTGTTCTCGCATCTGGGCCCGGTTCTACCGTAAGGGCAGTAGCATTCGAAGCCCGCCTCTTTGTCCATGCATTTGCCCTCTCCGCAGGCGCCTACGGATATGATATTAAACATATATGTATATATACAGGGTGTAAGGCAACAGAAAGGGTGATTCTATAAGCCAAAATAAAGCGAAAATCAAGAGTGACGATTTTCCGTTTGAGGCGCTTTGTTTACGAGATACCGATGTTTAAAGAAACGCCGTTCGAACGCCTGCCGATAGACAATCTGACGCACGAGGATAGAGTCAAACCTGCCAAAGGGTCGTGTAGATTTGCGGAATAGGACTATACATGATGATGTTCTCTGACAATAATAACAGACTTCCGAAAACTGTGACACGACTTGCGTGGAAGATTGAATCACCGCATTCAAGCGAGTGATGGACACGAGGAACATCCCGTGGATTAATAAGTCTAGTACAAATCGTGGGATCGTGATCCTCGTGTGCTGCAAATTTCTGTGTTGATGTATGTACTGTGAACAATCGCATATTTGGTTCATGGAAGCAAAATTGAGGATCGAAGGCTGCCGTCACTCTCTTTACTTGATAATATCCCATTGGACGGGTTTCGAATGCTGTACATCGTAACGCATGCGCCTTTTGAATGTCAGATTCCGGTGACTGCCACCGAACACAGCTGTTCGACTGGACCCTCGTGCGTCAGATTGCCTATCAGCAGGCGTTCGAACGCCGTTTTTCTTAAACATACAGTATCTCGTAAACAAAGCCTCCAACGGAAAATGATCACTCTTGATTTTCGCTTCCTTTTGGCCTATAGAATCACCCTTTCAAATATTTGCATACTGTTGCGTTACACCCTGTCTATAAACGTTCCTGACTCATCGGGAAACGAATTTCGTACGGTTCACATCTCGGCTAAACGATTTTCACCTGGATAACAGGATTGCCCGACGTAGTCGCAGTGCTTGCCGCTGTATCCGGCGCGACAGAGGCAGGTGTAGCCGTTCTTCGTGGCCGCTTCTTGGCAGACGCCGGCGTTGTTGCAGGGATTCTCGGCGCAGGTCTCGCAGCTGGTGATCCCGACGCTCTCCGTTTGATCGCCGATCAGATCGACCTCCCTCTCGCCTATCACCAGTCTGCTGATGCAACCGACGAAACCGCCGCCTACCTCCGCGTACTTATTTACAACATTATCACCGGGCACACCGCCGACGAACAGAAGTGCCTTCAGATCCAGTCCCTGCTTCCTACCGCTCGCGACACCCTTGTAAGGCCCTTCCCCGTCGACCAGCATGGTTCCCTCCTTTCTGTTCCGTTGCAGCCTCACGGTGTGCCATTCGCTGAGGGTCACCGGCTTGTCCGCGCGAATGACGGCCGGTCCCGAGCCAAGGTCGAAGCTGGAACGTATTACCGTCGTAATTGCGAATGAACGTCGAATCGTATGAGAGTCATTTAAAGCTGATCGATCCAGTTTTTCAATTCACCTGAACTGCGGATAGCCTCTAACCAGCGAAAGTAGAATAAAGTCCCCGTTCCCTCTGCTCGACTCGTCGTTGTACAGTATTATACCGTCGTAGCTCTCCGGCTTGAAGGAGATCTCGATGTTGAACTTCAGATAGGAGTCGGGCAATGGTGGCAAGGCGATGAAGCTTTGGGGGGCCTGGCTGAAGTACGGGACCACCCCTGTCACCACCAGCACCGTCGGGATTTCTATGTTCTCGCGGTCGTTGTTCACCGTGCAAACGTAGGTGCCCGCGTCCGCCGCTCTCACGTTCGTCAGCTTCAATTTACTCTGGACAAAATGAATGGTGCATTAAGCATTCGTATTTACAATAAACCGTGAATCGTTTTTACTCTTCTAATCGATTACATCGAACGTCTCGGCGTCCTCCGGCAGTAAACCACCGAGCTTGCTCCAATGGAACTTCACCGGCGATTCGATGTTCGGTCGGCAGTCCATCTCCAGGCTGGACCCGTGCGGGGCGTACTTGGTCTCGATAGCTGGCGCATCGTTGTTCCCGCCTGGCAGACGAAAGTAGAAACTTAGACCATTCCGTGCCCTTTGTACGTCGGGAACGTTTTATACTCACGTCGGCGCACAGTTTCGCAAGCACGAGCGGAATAAGGATCACATCAGTGACATTACGAACGGTCGTGATTGGAAAGGAGAAAGGAAATGTCTAGTCGTGTTTACCGTGAACGACGAGATTGAAGTCCTGCTCGAAGACGCCCTCGGGTGTGTCGGCGGTGCACCGGTACAGTCCGCTGTCGCTGACCGCCACGTTCGACAGCCTCAGAACGTTCCCGTACTCCAGAGCGTTCTCCGGCAAACCGGGCTGATTCGGCCTGGACCAATGGTAACGGGGGCTGTGCGCCCCGGAGCAGGCGCAACGGATGTCTATGGTGTCGCCGATGTTCACGGGATCCTGGGAGACCTCGACGCTGACGGCGGGACTGGCCGTGGCTAAAAACGAGACGATGAGATCAGCCACGGATCGGGAGGGGTTGTTACTTAAACGTCGACCCCCTTCTCCATTACTGCCTTGGGGTGGCTTTGCGCAGAGACAACGGACGCCACTAAGAGTGCCATTCGAGTAGCGGACTACTGTACAGAGAGCGACGAACACAAGAGACACCCTTTAGGGATCTATGCAGCTACCCCTTTCTCGCAAAGACGTTCACACGATGTCTTTCTACACGGGGATCTCCCCAAACACGTTTGGCGCGCAGCGTTGGGTATTAGGCATCCCGTTCATCGATCGAAAAGTGGGAGGATTGCGGATGAAGCGTTAATTGTCCAAGGGGAGACGTCACACATCGGGCAGCACAGAGTAATTGTTGTACAGAACAAACCGCGTCGTGGCTGGAGATTGCGACGGTTCTGCGTCCCGTTCCCGAGGTAGCCGGCGAAGTAGCGAATATCGACGTTGCAATGGTAATCCAGGAGAAAGCATCCCTGCAAGCCGCACACGCACCTGCTCTCTCCGCACTGACTTCGGTTCGCTCGCGGGCAATCCGCGCTCAAATTAACTACCGATAAACAATATCGCGACAGCTATAAGTAAAGAACAGTCTCGACCCGCAGCGAGGACGGCTCGGTTCATCGTGGTCCGTCGAGAGTATCGACGAGCTCTTGCCGATTAAACAAAAGAGAAATGGTTAAGAAGACGAAGAAAGAAGGGTAAAAACGCCGTGCGCAATTGATGGGGACCGTAACGCGATTTCAACTTACGCGAGACGTTCAAGTTAATATAGTCGCTGGACACTCCATGGGCTGTTTGGATCTGGCAGATGTATCGTCCGCTGTCCTCGGGCCTCGCTCTGGGCAATTCCAGATAGTCGTCCTCCCTTCTGGCTCCGGCAGGAAGCGCCTGCCCGTCCCTGGACCAATGTATGATGGCTCTCTCTCTGACTATGCACCGCAGACGGACGGGCTGCCCGACGAAAGTGACCACGTCCTTTTGGGCGGCCCTGACGCCCGCGTCCTCGTAGGAATGTTCTGCGAGACGATTTGAAACCGTTATTATCTGTGGCGGCGTCTGTGGACCTCTGATCATAGTTCGTGGAGCCGCGTACCGTTGACCAGAACCTCGGCAACAGCCTCGGCGGTCCCCGCGTCGTTGGTGGCCTTGCAGACGTACTTGCCGGCGTCGGAATAGGTGATACCATGGAACCGGAGGACACCGCGGTCATGGCTGACGGAGTACGGGAGGCTACGACCTATGGCCGCCCATTCTATGGACATCGGCTCGTCCCCGGTCGTGCTGCAGACGATGGAAGGATTCTCGCCGGCGCGAACTATCTGTCTGGGCGGGATCAGCTCGATTCTCGGCGGAGCTGCAACGAGCATCAATCGATATATGTCTCCAGCCATTCAGATTACTTAACAACGATACAAGGCGGGGGGGCTTACACAGAACTTCCAGATGAGATTTCGCTCTGAAGAGAAGGTTCCCAGCCTGGTCCATGCCCGAGCAAACGTATTCCCCGGCGGCGCTCTTGTCGACGGCGGGTATACTTAGAACGCCGTTGTGCACCGTGCTTCCATCCGGCAACGGTCTACGGTCCGTCCTCTTCCAATCCAAGTAGATATGGTTTCCGTCGGCGGCGTGCACGCGGCAGCGCATCTCCACCTTGCCGCCATTGGGAATTCTAAAGTAGTCCTTCGGAATGGTGTCCACGCCTCTGTCATCCTACGGGAACCATTCGGTGTGCTCGATTATTGTCAGTCCCACCGTTCGTTTTACCGAGTCGGGGAGAGATACTTACGTGGCCCCCGCCATCGGGATAACCGGAACCTTTGTCAGTGTCAGGGCACGGGACGTCGCCCCTGCACGGTGGATAGACGTCATTGTTATCCTCCACTCTGATGTACACTCGTTCCTCCACGATTCCGACCGCGTTGTTCGCGTGGCAGGTGTAGGAGCCCTCGTCGTCGGGGGACGCCGAGTATATCTCGTACACAGCGTTCAAGGGGGTCGCCAACGCGGCTTCCGTTTTGCTGCGGATTTTTAGCACGTCGTTATTTAGAACTTGAACGCTTAGAGACGTCTGGATAAACGACTTACAATTCCACCACGTTCACGTGTTTGCTCCACGCGACCGTAGGCTGTGGATGGCCTGTTGCGCTGCACACCAGCCTCACTCGGTCGCCGGGCTTCACGTTCAATATCCCGGACCTGGGCGAGATCGAGATAACAGGCACCGATTGCACTTCTATGTACACCAAGGCGGAGTTCATGCCCACGGAATTGACCGCGGTGCAAACGTACGCGCCGCCGTCGTTGGCCGTTACGTTGGACAGCCGCAAAACACCGCCGGGTAGCTGTTTAACGTTATGGGGGAACGGTCGGCCGTCCTGGTGGGACCAGTGTAGCTCCGGCATGGGGATTCCGGCGACTGCTCGACACTGGAGATCCGTGGAGCCGCCGAGCGTCACCGGGGGCACGTCTTTCGGATAGATCTCCACCCTGGGCGATTCCCGGGCTGCATAAATAAACAAACCGTTAGACGTGTCTCGGATAAACCGGAATCCGTTCGGCATCGTTACTCACGTTCCACCTCGATGATAGCGCTGGCCTCGTGGGTACCGGCCGGTCCGGTCACTCGACAGACGTAGACACCCCTGTCGGCTATCTGAATATTGACGATTCTCAACGTATCGCCGACCTGCTGCACGTTGGGGCTCATCTGCTCGAGATACTTGCTCCATCTGACTTGCGCGCCGTGTTCCCCGTTCGCCGAGCATCTGACCTCGGCCACGCTGCCTTGGGGAACGGTCTGCTTCTCCGGTCTCACCTTCACAGCGGGCGCCGCTCGCCTAGGCGTGACGGTGATGTTGACGGTGTTGTTCGTCTCCGTTCCTATGTACGAGGTGGCGATGCACACGTAAATCCCGGTATCGTACTGAGTCGGGTTCGTTATGGTCAGCACACCGTCCCGTTGGCTGGCTGTCCGTGACAACGGGACGTTCCCCTCTCGAACCCAGAGGATCGCGCTGCCCTCTTGGGATGATCTGCAGGTTACCACGATCGGCTCCCCGACGGTGCCGATCCACTGCGACGGTGTGATGGCGGGCGGTATCCCGGTCGGCGGTGGTTTGCGCGGATTGTCTGTACACGGGAGCAGAATATTAGGAAGAGCCTCCCGATTGCTAGTTAATTACGTTATACCGTACCTCGGACGTAAAGAATCGCGGTTCTCTCGTCCACGCCTACGTTGTTCCTCGCCACGCACTTGTACTCGGCCGCGTCGTTCTTGGATACTGCCCTCAGGGTCCAGACACCGTCGCGGATTATCACCTCGGGATTCATGGGACCGTAGACACGGATCCACTCGATCCGGGGAGGAGGATTTCCGGTCGCGTCGCAACGGAACTCCGCTGGCTCTCCCTCCAGCACCTGCAGGGCTGGCGGTGCGACGATCGCCCTCGGCGCGGTCGAGTTCACGCCTTCGAAATTACGGAAAGCCGGGTCAACGTTAAGGGAGGGATGTTTAAATGAAGAGTCGCGTACCTGGTATCTGCAGCAAGCTTTGAGGGAAAGCTGCGTCCAGACGAACACGCGCAATAATTTCAAACGGTTATTAATATCGCCACACAGTTCACTTCCCACCTACCTCCTACCGTCAGAGTGACGTTCTTGTACGCGATATGCACCCCGTCGCTGACCTGGCAGACATAGACCCCGCTGTCGGACACCTTCACATCCCGAATGATTAATAAACCGTGGCTATCGTCCACGCTCCTTCCTGTGGGCAGCTGGCCACCCTCTCTGTCCCATTTAACTCTCACAGATCCCTAAAATATCATGAAACTTTTAGCGCAACGAAACACATTCGCGGATCTGTATCGTATCTACGCTTACATTGTCCAGAGATCTTCCTGAGCAGTGGTATCTAACTGTGCTTCCGGTCTCCACGATTTGGAACTCTGGCCCCTTGATGTAAACCTGGATCCTCGGTGGTTCGATCGTAGGGTAGGGCGCGATGGTCGATGCAGCTGGGCCCTCTGCAAGAAACCCCACGGAAATGAAACGTCGTCGATCAGCAAAGAAGAAAGTCAGCATAGAAACATGTAACGGGAGGAATGAAAGAGCTCTGAGAGTTCCGAGTCCCTGCACCGAGTCAGGTGAGAAAGACAAGAAGCTGTGTAGAATGATCGGATGACGGATCTGTCAAGCAGTCGAACAACTACAGGAATGATTCCCTCGCTAATGATAGAATGGCACAGTCCCCGTTATCAGCAGCCGTGCGCGCCTGCGAGTACGAATGAATCGCGGAGAAACGGTGCTCCTGCCTCCCACGGACGGACAAACATAAAAAGGCTCCGGGTGATCTCTGTCCTGGCAAACCTGGCGTAACCGATGTCACCACCTTGATCAGCTCTTTCCCGTCACGGTCGGTGATGTGGCACTCGACGCTGCACGGGTCCAGCCGCACGTAAACGTGCCAGGACCTGGACGCGCCCTTCGCCGTCCTCTCTACCGGTCCTGGGAGGCTGGCGATCGCAGTTAACGGCCGGTCGCCGAACGGCGTCAGTTTAAAAGAGATATGCAACGATTCCCGCGACTCGTAGCCGCACGTGAACAGAATCCACGAGTTCCCCTTTACGTCACCCTTCGTCGGTGTCAGACTTACCATCAGCTCACCTAACCGAACTTATTATTTAATAACATCGTGTTCTGTAACAGCACCGTGCTATTCGTCGGCGGCACGTTTACAAGAGGTCCTCCAACGACCTTTCCTATTACATACCGGTGTCCTGGCAGTATTGGCCGACGTAGCCCGGCAGGCAATGGCACTTCACTTGGCCGTTCCTGGTCATTTCGCAGCTCTCCTCGTTGCTGTTGCAGGGGCACGGGACGCAGGAGCCCAGGTAGCTAACCGTACGATCGTTGACGTCCCTGTAGTAACCCCTGGCGCAGGACTCGCAGGACGTCCCGACGTATCCCGTTGGACAGCGACAGACCTCCACCTGGACGGCTCTCCTGTTGCCAGTTTGATGCTCCACCGCCGTGTCCAGGCTTATGTCGCTGATGTACGTGGCGGTCATTCGGTCGCTGTGCGTCGCTCTGACCAGGATCGCTTCCAGATTGGACAGGACGGTCATCATGTCGACTCTGGAGGCCACTCGCGGTCCCTCCGTGGTCAGGCGCCGCCATTCCGTCTCTCTGAGCGGCACGGAGTACGTCTGGAACGGGAATAAACAAATACAGTGCTTCGTTGAAATAAGCGACTGGCTCGGGACCGGTCAGTTGTTCGTATCGGACAGGTCTCCTATCTTGGCTTTAATCTCCAGGGTGTCGAAAGCGAGCACGGTCAACGAGCGAGGGGCTCGAGATAGCGGCAAACCATATAGGCTTCCATCGAGGTGAAATGTTATATTTTAGACGATATGCATGCTCTCTCATTTTAACACTAAGCGATTCCAAAGCAGGTAGAATCGTATGAATCAAGCACGCACCTATTTACTAATTCCGTGTCACACACGCTCTTATTCCTTGACAATTATTTTAATAATTAGGGAAATCGAGTTATCGGATGTGAAGAAACACCCGCGATATAACAGTTCTCACACTTCGCTGAAGTAAGCAACTGGCTCGGGACCGGTCAGTTGCTTGTATCGGACAGGTCTCCTATTTCGGCTTGGCTTTAATCTCCAAGGTGTCGAAAGTGAACACGGTCAACAAGCGAGGGGCTCGAGATAGCGGCAAACCATATAGGTTATAAGCGATTCAAGTCGCTTGCAGACTTCCTTCCGGAACAGGAAGACAAGATGTTCCGTCCGATGCGGAACAATACGTTGAGAATTTTCGGCAAGGTTCATGGCACGCGTTTACGGGAACAGATTGTTTTCGAG